>JBCGBO010000019.1:1200000-1800000 GCA_039657385.1 Citrus x changshan-huyou | reverse complement strand
CTAGTTCGTCCAGCGGAAAAAGGCCACAAAAACGGGTGGGCTATAGCCTTGGGGGGTGGGGCTGGCCAACTTCGTCCGCCGGACTCGGAATGCCGCGAGACTTTGCGAGAGGCCTCCGTGTGTCAAAAATAGGCCGCGGGCAAAGCCGCACTCAAAAATAACAGCCCAAAGGCCGGGGCGCCAATTTCGTGCAGCGGAAAAAGGCCACAAAAACGGGTGGGCTATAGCCTTGGGGGGTGGGGCTGGCCAACTTCGTCCGCCGGACTCGGAATGCCGCGAGACTTTGCGAGGGGCCTCCGTGTACCAAAAATAGGCCGCGGGCAAAGCCGCGCTTAAAAATAACCGCCCAAAGGCCGGGGCGCCAAGTTCGTCCAGCGGAAAAAGGCCACAAAAACGGGTGGGCTATAGCCTTGGGGGGTGGGGCTGGCCAACTTCGTCCGCCGGACTCAGAATGCCGCGAGACTTTGCGAGAGGCCTCCGTGTGCCAAAAATAGGCCGCGGGCAAAGCCGTACCCAAAAATAACCGCCCGAAGGCCCGGGCGCCAAGTTCGTCCAGCGGAAAAAGGCCACAAAAACGGGTGGGCTATAGCCTTGGGGGGTGCGGCTGGCCCACTTCGTCCGCCGGACTCGGAATGCCGCGAGACTTTGCGAGGGGCCTCTGTGTGCCAAAAATAGGCCGCGGGCAAAGCCGCGACCAAAAATACCCGCCCGAAGGCCGGGGCGCCAAGTTTGTCCAGCGGAAAAAGGCCACAAAAACGGGTGGGCTATAGCGTTGGAGGGTGGGGCTGGCCTACTTCGTCCGCCGGACTCTGAATGCCGCGAGACTTTGCGAGGGGCCTCCGTGTGCCAAAAATAGGCCGCGGGCAATGCCGCGCCCAAAAATAACCGCCCCAAGGCCGGGGCGCCAAGTTCGTCCAGCGGAAAAAGGCCACAAAAACGGGTGGGCTATAGCCTTGGGGGGTGGGGCTGGCCAACTTCGTCCGCGCGGACTCGGAATGCCGCGAGACTTTGCGAGGGGCCTCCGTGTGCCAAAAATAGGCCGCGCGCAAAGCCGCGCCCAAGAATAACCGCCCCAAGGCCGGGGCGCCAAGTTCGTCCAGTGGAAAAAGGCCACAAAAACGGGCGGGCTATAGCCTTGGGGGGTGGGGCTGGCCAACTTCGTCCGCCGGACTCGGAATGCCGCGAGACTTTGCGAGGGGCCTCCGTGTGCAAAAAATAGGCCGCAGGTAGAGCCGTGCCCAAAAATAACCGCCCGAAGGCTGGGCCGCCAAGTTCGTCCAGCGGAAAAAGGCCACAAAAACCGGTGGGCTATAGCCTTGGGGGGTGGGGCTGGCCCACTTCGTCCGCCGGACTCGGAATGCCGCGAGACTTTGCGAGAGGCCTCTGTGTGCCAAAAATAGGCCGCGGGCAAAGCCGCGACCAAAAATACCCACCCGAAGGCCGGGGCGCCAAGTTCGTCCAGCGGAAAAAGGCCACACAAAACGGGTGGGCTATAGCGTTGGAGGGTGGGGCTGGCCTACTTCGTCCGCCGGACTCTGAATGCCGCGAGACTTTGCGAGGGGCCTCCGTGTGCCAAAAATAGGCCGCGGGCAATGCCGCGCCCAACAATAACCGCCCGAAGGCAGGGGCGCCAAGTTCGTCCAGCGGAAAAAGGCCACAAAAACGGGTGGGCTATAGGCTTGGGGGGTGGGGCTGGCCAACTTCGTCCGCGCGGACTCGGAATGCCGCGAGACTTTGCGAGGGGCCTCCGTGTGCCAAAAATAGGCCGCGTGCAAAGCCGCACCCAAGAATAACCGCCCCAAGGCCGGGGCGCCAAGTTCGTCCAGCGGATAAAGGCCACAAAAACGGGTGGCCTATAGCCTTGGGGGGTGGGGCTGGCCCACTTCGTCCGCCGGACTCGGAATGCCGCGAGACTTTGCGAGAGGCCTCCGTGTGCCAAAAATAGGCCGCGGGCAAGGCCGCGCCCAAAAATAACCGTCCGAAGGCCGGGGCGCCAAGTTCGTCCAGCGGATAAAGGCCACAAAAACGGGTGGCCTATAGCCTTGGGGGGTGGGGCTGGCCCACTTCGTCCGCCGGACTCGGAATGCCGCGAGACTTTGCGAGAGGCCTCCGTGTGCCAAAAATAGGCCACGGGCAAGGCCGCGCCCAAAAATAACCGTCCGAAGGCCGGGGCGCCAAGTTCGTCCAGCGGATAAAGGCCACAAAAACGGGTGGGCTATAGCCTTGGGGGGTGGGGCTGGCCAACTTCGTCCGCCGGACTCGGAATGCCGCGAGACTTTGCGAGGGGCCTCCGTATGCCAAAAATACGCCGTGGGCAAAGCCGCGCCCAAAAATAACCGCCCGAAGGCTGGTCCGCCAAGTTCGTCCAGCGGAAAAAGGCCACAAAAACGGGTGGGCTATAGCCTTGGGGGGTGGGGCTGGCCAACTTCGTCCGCCGGACTCGGAATGCCGCGAGACTTTGCGAGAGGCCTCCGTGTGTCAAAAATAGGCCGCGGGCAAAGCCGCACTCAAAAATAACAGCCCAAAGGCCGGGGCGCCAATTTCGTGCAGCGGAAAAAGGCCAAAAAACGGGTGGGCTATAGCCTTGGGGGGTGGGGCTGGCCAACTTCGTCCGCCGGACTCGGAATGCCGCGAGACTTTGCGAGGGGCCTCCGTGTACCAAAAATAGGCCGCGGGCAAAGCCGCACTTAAAAATAACCGCCCAAAGGCCGGGGCGCCAAGTTCGTCCAGCGGAAAAAGGCCACAAAAACGGGTGGGCTATAGCCTTGGGGGGTGGGGCTGGCCAACTTCGTCCGCCGGACTCAGAATGCCGCGAGACTTTGCGAGAGGACTCCGTGTGCCAAAAATAGGCCGCGGGCAAAGCCGTACCCAAAAATAACCGCCCGAAGGCCCGGGCGCCAAGTTCGTCCAGCGGAAAAAGGCCACAAAAACGGGTGGGCTATAGCCTTGGGGGGTGCGGCTGGCCCACTTCGTCCGCCGGACTCGGAATGCCGCGAGACTTTGTGAGGGGCCTCTGTGTGCCAAAAATAGGCCGCGGGCAAAGCCGCGACCAAAAATACCCGCCCGAAGGCCGGGGCGCCAAGTTTGTCCAGCGGAAAAAGGCCACAAAAACGGGTGGGCTATAGCGTTGGAGGGTGGGGCTGGCCTACTTCGTCCGCCGGACTCTGAATGCCGCGAGACTTTGCGAGGGGCCTCCGTGTGCCAAAAATAGGCCGCGGGCAATGCCGCGCCCAAAAATAACCGCCCCAAGGCCGGGGCGCCATGTTCGTCCAGCGGAAAAAGGCCACAAAAACGGGTGGGCTATAGCCTTGGGGGGTGGGGCTGGCCAACTTCGTCCGCGCGGACTCGGAATGCCGCGAGACTTTGCGAGGGGCCTCCGTGTGCCAAAAATAGGCCGCGCGCAAAGCCGCGCCCAAGAATAACCGCCCCAAGGCCGGGGCGCCAAGTTCGTCCAGTGGAAAAAGGCCACAAAAACGGGCGGGCTATAGCCTTGGGGGGTGGGGCTGGCCAACTTCGTCCGCCGGACTCGGAATGCCGCGAGACTTTGCGAGGGGCCTCCGTGTGCCAAAAATAGGCCGCAGGTAGAGCCGCGCCCAAAAATAACCGCCCGAAGGCTGGGCCGCCAAGTTCGTCCAGCGGAAAAAGGCCACAAAAACCGGTGGGCTATAGCCTTGGGGGGTGGGGCTGGCCCACTTCGTCCGCCGGACTCGGAATGCCGCGAGACTTTGCGAGAGGCCTCTGTGTGCCAAAAATAGGCCGCGGGCAAAGCCGCGACCAAAAATACCCACCCGAAGGCCGGGGCGCCAAGTTCGTCCAGCGGAAAAAGGCCACACAAAACGGGTGGGCTATAGCGTTGGAGGGTGGGGCTGGCCTACTTCGTCCGCCGGACTCTGAATGCCGCGAGACTTTGCGAGGGGCCTCCGTGTGCCAAAAATAGGCCGCGGGCAATGCCGCGCCCAACAATAACCGCCCGAAGGCAGGGGCGCCAAGTTCGTCCAGCGGAAAAAGGCCACAAAAACGGGTGGGCTATAGGCTTGGGGGGTGGGGCTGGCCAACTTCGTCCGCGCGGACTCGGAATGCCGCGAGACTTTGCGAGGGGCCTCCGTGTGCCAAAAATAGGCCGCGTGCAAAGCCGCACCCAAGAATAACCGCCCCAAGGCCGGGGCGCCAAGTTCGTCCAGTGGAAAAAGGCCACAAAAACGGGCGGGCTATAGCCTTGGGGGGTGGGGCTGGCCAACTTCGTCCGCCGGACTCGGAATGCCGCTAGACTTTGCGAGGGGCTTCCGTGTGCCAAAAATAGGCCGCGGCAAAGCCGCGCCCAAAAATAACCGCCTGAAGGCCGGGACGCCAAGTTCGTCCAGCGGAAAAAAGCCTCAAAAATGGGTGGGCTATAGCCTTGGGGGGTGGGGCTGGCCAACTTCGTCCGCCGGACTCGGAATGCTGCGAGACTTTGCGAGGGGCCTCCGTGTGCCAAAATTAGGCCGCGGGCAAAGCCGCGCCCAAAAATAACCGCCCGAAGGCCGGGGCGCCAAGTTCGTCCAGCGGAAAAAGGCCACAAAAACGGGTGGGCTATAGACTTGGGGGGTGGGGCTGGCCAACTTCGTCCGCCGGACCCGGAATGCCGCGAGACTTTGCGAGGGGCCTCCGTGTGCCAAAAATAGGCCGTGGGCAAAGCCGCGCCCAAAAATAACCACCCGAAGGCTGGGCCGCCAAGTTCGTCCAGCGGAAAAAGACCACAAAAACGGGTGGGCTATAGCCTTGGGGGGTGGGGCTGGCCAACTTCGTTCGCCGGACTCGGAATGCCGCGAGACTTTGCGAGGGGCCTCCGTGTGCTAAAAATAGGCCAATGGCAAAGCCGCGCCCAAAAATAACCGTCCGAAGGCCGGGGCGCCAAGTTCGTCCAGCGGAAAAAGGCCACAAAAACGGTTGGGCTATAGCCTTGGTGGGTGGGGCTGGCCAACTTCGTCCGCCGGACTCGGAATGCCGCGAGACTTTACGGGAGGCCTCCGTGTGCCAAAACTAGGCCGCGGGCAAAGCCGCGCCCAAAAATACCCGCCCGAAGGCCGGGGAGCCAAGTTCGTCCTGTGGAAAAAGGCCACAAAAACGGGTGGGCTATAGCGTTGGGGGGCGGGGCTGGCCAACTTCGTCCGCCGGACTAGGAATGCCGCGAGACTTTGCGAGGGGCCTCCGTGTGCCAAAAATAGGCCGCGGGCAAAGCCGCGCCCAAAAATAACCGCCCGCAGGCCGGGGCGCCAAGTTCGTCCAGCGGAAAAAGGCCAGAAAAACGGGTGGGCTATAGCCTTGGGGGGTGGGGCTGGCCAACTTCATCCGCCGGACTCGGAATGCCGCGAGACTTTGCGAGGGGCCTCCGTGTGCCAAAAATAGGCCGCGGGCAAAGCCGCGCCCAAAAATAACCGCCCGAAGGCCGGGGCGCCAAGTTCGTCCAGCGGAAAAAGACCACAAAAACGGGTGGGCTATAGCCTTGGCGGGTGGGGCTGGCCAACTTCGTCCGCCAGACTCGGAATGCTTCGAGACTTTGCGAGGGGCCTCCGTGTGCCAAAAATAGGCCGCGGCCAAAGCCGCGCCCAAAAATAACTGCCCGAAGGCCGGGGCGCCAATTTCGTCCATTGGAAAAAGGCCACAAAAACGGGTGGGCTATAGACTTGGGGGGTGGGGCTGGCCAACTTCGTCCGCCGGACCCGGAATGCCGCGAGACTTTGCGAGGGGCCTCCGTGTGCCAAAATTAGGCCGCGGGCAAAGCCGCGCCCAAAAATAACCGCCCGCAGGCCGGGGCGCCAAGTTCGTCCAGCGGAAAAAGGCCAGAAAAACGGGTGGGCTATAGCCTTGGGGGGTGGGGCTGGCCAACTTCATCTGCCGGACTCGGAATGCCGCGAGACTTTGCGAGGGGCCTCCGTGTGCCAAAAATAGGCCGCGGGCAAAGCCGCGCCCAAAAATAACTGCCCGAAGGCCGGGGCGCGAAGTTCGTCCAGCGGAAAAAGGCCACAAAAACGGGTGGGCTATAGCCTTGGGGAGTGGGGCCGGCCCACTTCGTCCGCCGGACTTGGAATGCCGCGAGACTTTGCGAGGTGCCTCTGTACACCAAAAATAGGCCGCGGGAAAAGCCGCGCCCAAAAATAACTGCCCGAAGGCCGGGGCGCCAAGTTCGTCCAGCGGAAAAAGACCACAAAAACGGGTGGGCTATAGCCTTGGGGGGTGGGGCTGGCCAACTTCGTCCGCCTGGCTTGGAATGCTTCGAGACTTTGCGAGGGGCCTCCGTGTGCCAAAAATAGGCCGCGGCCAAAGCCGCACCCAAAAATAACTGCCTGAAGGCCGGGGCGCCAAGTTCGTCCAGCGGAAAAAGGCCACAAAAACGGGTGGGCTATAGCCTTGGGGGGTGGGGCTGGCCAACTTCGTCCGCCGGACTCGGAATGCTTCGAGACTTTGCGAGGGGCCTCCGTGTGCCAAAAATAGGCCGCGGCCAAAGCCGCGCCCAAAAATAACTGCCCGAAGGCCGGGGCGCCAATTTCGTCCAGCGGAAAAAGGCCACAAAAACGGGTGGGCTATAGCGTTGGGGGGCGGGGCTGGCCTACTTCGCCCGCCGGACTCTGAATGCCGTGAGACTTTGCGAGGGGCCTCCGTGTGCCAAAAATAGGCCGCGGGCAAAGCAGCGCCCAAAAATAACCGCCCGAAGGCCGGGGCGCCAAGTTCGTCCAGCGGAAAAAGGCCACAAAAACGGGTGGGCTATAGCCTTGGGGGGTGGGGCTGGCCAACTTCGTCCGCGCGGACTCGGAATGCCGTGAGACTTTGCGAGGGGCCTCTGTGTGCCAAAATTAGGCCGCGGGCAAAGCCGCACCCAAAAATAACCGCCCGCAGGCGGGGGCGCCAAGTTCGTCCAGCGGAAAAAGGCCAGAAAAACGGGTGGGCTATAGCCTTGGGGGGTGGGGCTGGCCAACTTCATCCGCCGGACTCGGAATGCCGCGAGACTTTGCGAGGGGCCTCCATGTGCCAAAAATAGGCCACGGGCAAAGCCGCGCCCAAAAATAACCGCCCGAAGGCCGGGGCGCCAAGTTCGTCCAGCGGAAAAAGGCCACAAAAACGGGTGGGCTATAGCGTTGGGGGGCGGGGCTGGTCTACGTCGTCCGCCGGACTCTGAATGCCGCGAGACTTTACGAGGGGCCTCCGTGTGCCAAAAATAGGCCGCGCGCAAAGCCGCGCCCAAGAATAACCGCCCCAAGGCCGGGGCGCCAAGTTCGTCCAGTGGAAAATGGCCACAAAAACGGGCGGGCTATAGCCTTGGGGGGTGGGGCTGGCCAACTTCGTCCGCCGGACTCGGAATGCCGCTAGACTTTGCGAGGGCCCTCCGTGTGCCAAAAATAGGCCGCGGGCAAAGCCGCGCCCAAAAATAACCGCCCGTAGGCCGGGGCGCCAAGTTCGTCCAGCGGAAAAAGGCCAGAAAAACGGGTGGGCTATAGCCTTGGGGGGTGGGGCTGGCCAACTTCGTCCGCCGGACTCGGAATGCCGCGAGACTTTGCGAGGGGCCTCCGTGTGCCAAAAATAGGCCGCGGGCAAAGCCGCGCCCAAAAATAACTGGCCGAAGGCCGGGGCGCGAAGTTCGTCCAGCGGAAAAAGGCCACAAAAACGGGTGGGCTATAGCCTTGGGGGGTGGGGCCGGCCCACTTCGTCCGCCGGACTTGGAATGCCGCGAGACTTTGCGAGGTGCCTCCGTGCACCAAAAATAGGCCGCGGGAAAAGCCGCGCCCAAAAATAACCGCCCGAAGGCCGGGGCGCCACGTTCGTCCAGCGGAAAAAGACCACAAAAACGGGTGGGCTATAGCCTTGGGGGGTGGGGCTGGCCCACTTCGTCCGCCAGACTCGGAATGCTTCGAGGCTTTGCGAGGGGCCTCCGTGTGCCAAAAATAGGCCGCGGCCATAGCCGCGCCCAAAAATAACTGCCCGAAGGCCGGGGCGCCAATTTCGTCCAGCGGAAAAAGGCCACAAAAACGGGTGGGCTATAGCGTTGGGGGGCGGGGCTGGCCTACTTCGTCCGCCGGACTCTGAATGCCGCGAGACTTTGCGAGGGGCCTCCGTGTGCCAAAAATAGGCCGCGGGCAAAGCCGCGCCCAAAAATAACTGCCCGAAGGCCGGGGCGCGAAGTTCGTCCAGCGGAAAAAGGCCACAAAAACGGGTGGGCTATAGCCTTGGGGAGTGGGGCCGGCCCACTTCGTCCGCCGGACTTGGAATGCCGCGAGACTTTGCGAGGTGCCTCTGTACACCAAAAATAGGCCGCGGCCAAAGCCGCGCCCAAAAATAACCGCCCGAAGGCCGGGGCGCCAAGTTCGTCCAGCGGAAAAAGGCCACAAAAACGGGTGGGCTATAGCCTTGGGGGGTGGGGCTGGCCAACTTCATCCGCCGGACTCGGAATGCTTCGAGACTTTGCGAGGGGCCTCCGTGTGCCAAAAATAGGCCGCGGGAAAAGCCGCGCCCAAAAATAACTGCCCGAAGGCCGGGCCGCCATGTTCGTCCAGCGGAAAAAGGCCACAAAAACGGGTGGGCTATAGCCTTGGGGGGTGGGGCTGGCCAAATTCGTCCGCTGGACTCGGAATGCCGCGAGACTTTGCGAGGGGCCTCCGTGTGCCAAAAATAGGCCGCGGGAAAAGCCGCGCCCAAAAATAACCAACCGAAGGCCGGGGCGCCAAGTTCGTCCAGCGGAAAAAGGCCACAAAAACGGGTGGGCTATAGCCTTGGGGGGTGGGGCTGGCCAACTTCGTCCGCCGGGCTCGGAATGCCGCGAGACTTTGCGAGGGGCCTCCGTGTGCTAAAAATAGGCCGCGGACAAAGCCGCGACCAAAAATAAACCACCGAAGGCCGGGGCGCCAAGTTCGTCCAGCGGAAAAAGGCCACAAAAACGGGTGGGCTATAGCCTTGGGGGGTGGGGCTAGCAAACTTCGTCCGCCGGACTCAGAATGCTACGAGACTTTGCGAGGGGCCTCCGTGTACCAAAAATAGGCCGCGGGCAAAGCCGCGCCCAAAAATAACTGCCCGAAGGCCGGGGCGCCATGTTCGTCCAGCGGAAAAAGGCCACAAAAACGGGTGGGCTATAGCCTTGGGGGGTGGGGCTGGCCCACTTCGTCCGCCAGACTCGGAATGCCGCGAGACGTTGCGAGGTGCCTCCATGTGCAAAAAATAGGCCGCGGCCGAATCCCCGCCCAAAAATAACCGCCCGAAGGCCGGGGCGACAAGTTCGTCCAGCGGAAAAAGGCCACAAAAACGGGTGGGCTATAGCCTTGGGGGGTGGGGCTGGCCAACTTCGTCCGCCGGACTCGGAATGCCGCGAGATTTTGCAAGGGGCCTCCGTGTGCCGAAAATAGGCCACGGCCAAACCACGCCCAAAAATAACCGCCCGAAGGCCGGGGCGCCAAGTTCGTCCCGCGGAAAATGACCATAAAAATGGGTGGGCCATAGCCGTGGGGGGTGGGGCTGGCCAACTTCGTCCGCCGGACTCGGAATGCCGCGAGACTTTGCGAGGGGCCTCTGTGTGCCAAAAATAGGCCGTGGGAAAAGCCGCGCCCAAAAATAACCGCCCGAAGGCCGGGGCGCCATGTTCGCCCAGCGGAAAAAGGCCACAAAAACGGGTGGGCTATAGCCTTGGGGGGTGGGGCTGGCCAAATTCGTCCGCTGGACTCGGAATGCCGCGAGACTTTGCGAGGGGCCTCCGTGTACCAAAAATAGGCCGCGGGAAAAGCCGCTCCTAAAAATAACCAACCGAAGGCCGGGGCGCCAAGTTCGTCCAGCGGAAAAAGGCCACAAAAACGGGTGGGCTATAGCCTTGGGGGGTGGGGCTGGTCCACTTCGTCCGCCGGGCTCGGAATGCCGCGAGTCTTTGCGAGGGGCCTCTGTGTTCTAAAAATAGGCCGCGGACAAAGCCGCGACCAAAAATAAACCACCGAAGGCCGGGGCGCCAAGTTCGTCCAGCGGAAAAAGGCCACAAAAACGGGTGGGCTGTAGCCTTGGGGGGTGGGGCTGGCAAACTTCGTCCGCCGGACTCGGAATGCTACGAGACATTGCGAGGGGCCTCCGTGTACCAAAAATAGGCCGCGGGCAAAGCCGCGCCCAAAAATAACTGCCCGAAGGCCGGGGCGCCAAGTTCGTCCAGCGGAAAAAGGCCACAAAAACGGGTGGGCTATAGCCTTGGGGGGTGGGGCTGGCCCACTTCGTCCGCCAGACTCGGAATGCCGCGAGACTTTGCGAGGTGCCTCCATGTGCCAAAAATAGGCCGCGGCCGAAGCCGCGCCCAAAAATAACCGCCCGAAGGCCGGGGCGACAAGTTCGTCCAGCGGAAAAAGGCCACAAAAACGGGTGGGCTATAGCCTTGGGGGGTGGGGCTGGCCAACTTCGTCCGCCGGACTCGGAATGCCGCTAGATTTTGCGAGGGGCCTCCGTGTGCCAAAAATAGGCCGCGGCCAAACCACGCCCAAAAATAACCGCCCGAAGGCCGGGGCGCCAAGTTCGTCCCGCGGAAAATGACCATAAAAATGGGTGGGCCATAGCCGTGGGGGGTGGGGCTGGCCAACTTCGTCCGCCGGACTCGGAATGCCGTGAGACTTTACGAGGGGCCTCTGTGTTCTAAAAATAGGCCGCGGACAAAGCCGCGACCAAAAATAAACCACCGAAGGCCGGGGCGCCAAGTTCGTCCAGCGGAAAAAGGCCACAAAAACGGGTGGGCTGTAGCCTTGGGGGGTGGGGCTGGCAAACTTCGTCCGCCGGACTCGGAATGCTACGAGACTTTGCGAGGGGCCTCCGTGTACAGAAAATAGGCCGCGGGCAAAGCCGCGCCCAAAAATAACTGCCCGAAGGCCGGGGCGCCAAGTTCGTCCAGCGGAAAAAGGCCACAAAAACGGGTGGGCTATAGCCTTGGGGGGTGGGGCTGGCCCACTTCGTCCGCCAGACTCGGAATGCCGCGAGACTTTGCGAGGTGCCTCCATGTGCCAAAAATAGGCCGCGGCCAAAGCCGCGCCCAAAAATAACCGCCCGAAGGCCGGGGCGACAAGTTCGTCCAGCGGAAAAAGGCCACAAAAACGGGTGGGCTATAGCCTTGGGGGGTGGGGCTGGCCAACTTCGTCCGCCGGACTCGGAATGCCGCTAGATTTTGCGAGGGGCCTCCGTGTGCCAAAAATAGGCCGCGGCCAAACCACGCCCAAAAATAACCGCCCGAAGGCCGGGGCGCCAAGTTCGTCCCGCGGAAAATGACCATAAAAATGGGTGGGCCATAGCCGTGGGGGGTGGGGCTGGCCAACTTCGTCCGCCGGACTCGGAATGCCGCGAGACTTTGCGAGGGGCCTCTGTGGGCCAAAAATAGGCCGTGGGTAAAGCCGCGCCCAAAAATAACCGCCCGAAGGCCGGGGCGCCAAGTTCGTCCAGCGGAAAAAGGCCACAAAAACGGGTGGGCTATAGCCTTGGGGGGTGGGGCTGGCCAAATTCGTCCGCTGGACTCGGAATGCTGCGAGACTTTGCGAGGGGCCTCCGTGTGCCAAAAATAGGCCGTGGGTAAAGCCGCGCCCAAAAATAACAGCCCGAAGGCCGGGGCGCCAAGTTCGTCCAGCGGAAAAAGGCCACAAAAACGGGTGGGCTATAGCCTTGGGGGGTGGGGCTGGCAAACTTCGTCCGCCAGACTCGGAATGCTACGAGACTTTGCGAGGGGCCTCCGTGTACCAAAAATAGGCCGCAGGCATAGCCGCGCCCAAAAAAAACTGCCCGAAGGCCGGGGCGCCAAGTTCGTGCAGCGGAAAAAGGCCACAAAAACGGGTGGGCTATAGCCTTGGGGGGTGGGGCTGGCCCACTTCGTCCGCCAGACTCGGAATGCCGCGAGACTTTGCGAGGTGCCTCCGTGTGCCAAAAATAGGCCGCGGCCAATGCCGCGCCCAAAAATAACCGCCCGAAGGCCGGGGCGACAAGTACGTCCAGCGGAAAAAGGCCACAAAAACGGGTGGGCTATAGCCTTGGGGGGTGGGGCTGGCAAACTTCGTCCGCCGGACTCGGAATGCTACGAGAGTTTGCGAGGGGCCTCCGTGTACCAAAAATAGGCCGCGGGCAAAGCCGCGCCCAAAAATAACTGCCCGAAGGCCGGGGCGCCAAGTTCGTCCAGCGGAAAATGACCATAAAAATGGGTGGGCCATAGCCGTGGGGGGTGGGGCTGGCCAACTTCGTCCGCCGGACTCGGAATGCCGCGAGACTTTGCGAGGGGCCTCCGTGTGCCAAAAATAGGCCGCGGCCAAACCACGCCCAAAAATAACCGCCCGAAGGCCGGGGCGCCAAGTTCGTCCCGCGGAAAATGACCATAAAAATGGGTGGGCCATAGCCGTGGGGGGTGGGGCTGGCCAACTTCGTCCGCCGGACTCGGAATGCCGCGAGACATTGCGAGGGGCCTCTGTGTGCCAAAAATAGGCCGTGGGTAAAGCCGCGCCCAAAAATAACCGCCCGAAGGCCGGGGCGCCAAGTTCGTCCAGCGGAAAAAGGCCACAAAAACGGGTGGGCTATAGCCTTGGGGGGTGGGGCTGGCCAAATTCGTCCGCTGGACTCGGAATGCCGCGAGACTTTGCGAGGGGCCTCCGTGTGCCAAAAATAGGCAGTTGGAAAAGCCGCGCCCAAAAATAACCGCCCGAAGGCCGGGGCGGCAAGTTCGTCCATCGGAAAAAGGCCACAAAAACGGGTGGGCTATAGCCTTGGGGGGTGGGGCTGGCAAACTTC
Organism: Citrus x changshan-huyou; assembly: GCA_039657385.1. Lineage (NCBI taxonomy): Eukaryota > Viridiplantae > Streptophyta > Magnoliopsida > Sapindales > Rutaceae > Citrus > Citrus x changshan-huyou. The sequence continues at coordinate 1,787,256 of JBCGBO010000019.1, read as the reverse complement.
GTCCGCCGGACTCGGAATGCTACGAGACTATGCGAGGGGCCTCCGTGTACCAAAAATAGGCCGCGGGCAAAGCAGCGACCAAAAATAACTGCCCGAAGGCCGGGGCGCCAAGTTCGTCCAGCGGAAAAAGGCCACAAAAACGGGTGGGCTATAGCCTTGGGGGGTGGGGCTGGCCCACTTCGTCCGCTGGACTCGGAATGCCGCGAGACTTTGCGAGGGGCCTCCGTGTGCCAAAAATAGGCCGCGGCCAAACCACGCCCAAAAATAGCTGCCCGAAGGCCGGGGCGCCAAGTTCGTCCCGCGGAAAATGACCATAAAAATGGGTGGGCCATAGCCGTGGGGGGTGGGGCTGGCCAACTTCGTCTGCCGGACTCGGAATGCCGCGAGACTTTGCGAGGGGCCTCTGTGTGCCAAAAATAGGCCGTGGGTAAAGCCACGCCCAAAAATAACCGCCCGAAGGCCGGGGCGCCAAGTTCGTCCAGCGGAAAAAGACCACAAAAACGGGTGGGCTATAGCCTTGGGGGGTGGGGCTGGACAAATTCGTCCGCTGGACTCGGAATGCCGCGAGACTTTGCGAGGGGCCTCCGTGTGCCAAAAATAGGCCGTGGCCAAAGCCGCGTCCAAAAATAACCGCCCGAAGGCCGGGGCGCCAAGTTCGTCCCGCGGAAAATGACCATAAAAATGGGTGGGCCATAGCCGTGGGGGGTGGGGCTGGCCAGCTTCGTCCGCCGGACTCGGAATGCCGCGAGACATTGCGAGGGGCCTCTGTGTGCCAAAAATAGGCCGTGGGTAAAGCCACGCCCAAAAATAACCGCCCGAAGGCCGGGGCGCCAAGTTCGTCCAGCGGAAAAAGACCACAAAAACGGGTGGGCTATAGCCTTGGGGGGTGGGGCTGGCCAAATTCGTCCGCTGGACTCGGAATGCCGCGAGACTTTGCGAGGGGCCTCCGTGTACCAAAAATAGGCCGTGGCCAAAGCCGCGTCCAAAAATAACCGCCCGAAGGCCGGGGCGCCAAGTTCGTCCCGCGGAAAATGACCATAAAAATGGGTGGGCCATAGCCGTGGGGGGTGGGGCTGGCCAACTTCGTCCGCCGGACTCGGAATGCCGCGAGACATTGCGAGGGGCCTCCGTGTACCAAAAATAGGCCGCGGGCAAAGCCGCGCCCAAAAATAACTGCCCGAAGGCCGGGGCGCCAAGTTCGTCCAGCGGAAAAAGGCCACAAAAACGGGTGGGCTATAGCCTTGGGGGGTGGGGCTGGCCCACTTCGTCCGCCAGACTCGGAATGCCGCGAGACTTTGCGAGGTGCCTCCGTGTGCCAAAAATAGGCCGCGGCCAAAGCCGCGCCCAAAAATAACCGCCCGAAGGCCAGGGCGACAAGTTCGTCCAGCGGAAAAAGGCCACAAAAACGGGTGGGCTATAGCCTTGGGGGGTGGGGCTGGCCAACTTCGTCCGCCGGACTCGGAATGCCGCGAGATTTTGCGAGGGGCCTCCGTGTGCCAAAAATAGGCCGCGGCCAAACCACGCCCAAAAATAACCGCCCGAAGGCCGGGGCGCCAAGTTCGTCCCGCGGAAAATGACCATAAAAATGGGTGGGCCATAGCCGTGGGGGGTGGGGCTGGCCAACTTCGTCCGCCGGACCCGGAATGCCGCGAGACTTTGCGAGGGGCCTCTGTGTGCCAAAAATAGGCCGTGGGTAAAGCCACGCGCAAAAATAACCGCCCGAAGGCCGGGGCGCCAAGTTCGTCCAGCGGAAAAAGACCACAAAAACGGGTGGGCTGTAGCCTTGGGGGGTGGGGCTGGCCAACTTCGTCCGCCAGACTCGGAATGCTTCGAGACTTTGCGAGGGGCCTCCGTGTGCCAAAAATAGGCCGTGGCCAAACCACGCCCAAAAATAACCGCCCGAAGGCCGGGGCGCCAAGTTCGTCCCGCGGAAAATGACCATAAAAATGGGTGGGCCATAGCCGTGGGGGGTGGGGCTGGCCAACATCGTCCGCCGGACTCGGAATGCCGCGAGACTTTGCGAGGGGCCTCTGTGTGCCAAAAATAGGCCGTGGGTAAAGCCACGCCCAAAAATAACCGCCCGAAGGCCGGGGCGCCAAGTTCGTCCAGCGGAAAAAGACCACAAAAACGGGTGGGCTGTAGCCTTGGGGGGTGGGGCTGGCCAAATTCGTCCGCTGGACTCGGAATGCCGCGAGACTTTGCGAGGGGCCTCCGTGTGCCAAAAATAGGCCGTGGCCAAAGCCGCGTCCCAAAATAACCGCCCGAAGGCCGGGGCGCCAAGTTCGTCCCGCGGAAAATGACCATAAAAATGGGTGGGCCATAGCCGTGGGGGGTGGGGCTGGCCAGCTTCGTCCGCCGGACTCGGAATGCCGCGAGACATTGCGAGGGGCCTCTGTGTGCCAAAAATAGGCCGCGGCCATAGCCGCGCCCAAAAATAACCGCCCGAAGGCCGGGGCGACAAGTTCGTCCAGCGGAAAAAGGCCACAAAAACGGGTGGGCTATAGCCTTGGGGGGTGGGGCTGGCCCACTTCGTCCGCCGGACTCAGAATGCCGCGAGATTTTGCGAGGGGCCTCCGTGTGCCAAAAATAGGCCGCGGCCAAACCACGCCCAAAAATAACCGCCCGAAGGCCGGGGCGCCAAGTTCGTCCCGCGGAAAATGACCATAAAAATGGGTGGGCCATAGCCGTGGGGGGTGGGGCTGGCCAACATCGTCCGCCGGACTCGGAATGCCGCGAGACTTTGCGAGGGGCCTCTGTGTGCCAAAAATAGGCCGTGGGTAAAGCCACGCCCAAAAATAACCGCCCGAAGGCCGGGGCGCCAAGTTCGTCCCGCGGAAAATGACCATAAAAATGGGTGGGCCATAGCCGTGGGGGGTGGGGCTGGCCAACTTCGTCCGCCGGACCCGGAATGCCGCGAGACTTTGCGAGGGGCCTCTGTGTGCCAAAAATAGGCCGTGGGTAAAGCCACGCGCAAAAATAACCGCCCGAAGGCCGGGGCGCCAAGTTCGTCCAGCGGAAAAAGACCACAAAAACGGGTGGGCTGTAGCCTTGGGGGGTGGGGCTGGCCAACTTCGTCCGCCAGACTCGGAATGCTTCGAGACTTTGCGAGGGGCCTCCGTGTGCCAAAAATAGGCCGTGGCCAAACCACGCCCAAAAATAACCGCCCGAAGGCCGGGGCGCCAAGTTCGTCCCGCGGAAAATGACCATAAAAATGGGTGGGCCATAGCCGTGGGGGGTGGGGCTGGCCAACATCGTCCGCCGGACTCGGAATGCCGCGAGACTTTGCGAGGGGCCTCTGTGTGCCAAAAATAGGCCGTGGGTAAAGCCACGCCCAAAAATAACCGCCCGAAGGCCGGGGCGCCAAGTTCGTCCAGCGGAAAAAGACCACAAAAACGGGTGGGCTGTAGCCTTGGGGGGTGGGGCTGGCCAAATTCGTCCGCTGGACTCGGAATGCCGCGAGACTTTGCGAGGGGCCTCCGTGTGCCAAAAATAGGCCGTGGCCAAAGCCGCGTCCCAAAATAACCGCCCGAAGGCCGGGGCGCCAAGTTCGTCCCGCGGAAAATGACCATAAAAATGGGTGGGCCATAGCCGTGGGGGGTGGGGCTGGCCAGCTTCGTCCGCCGGACTCGGAATGCCGCGAGACATTGCGAGGGGCCTCTGTGTGCCAAAAATAGGCCGCGGCCATAGCCGCGCCCAAAAATAACCGCCCGAAGGCCGGGGCGACAAGTTCGTCCAGCGGAAAAAGGCCACAAAAACGGGTGGGCTATAGCCTTGGGGGGTGGGGCTGGCCCACTTCGTCCGCCGGACTCAGAATGCCGCGAGATTTTGCGAGGGGCCTCCGTGTGCCAAAAATAGGCCGCGGCCAAACCACGCCCAAAAATAACCGCCCGAAGGCCGGGGCGCCAAGTTCGTCCCGCGGAAAATGACCATAAAAATGGGTGGGCCATAGCCGTGGGGGGTGGGGCTGGCCAACATCGTCCGCCGGACTCGGAATGCCGCGAGACTTTGCGAGGGGCCTCTGTGTGCCAAAAATAGGCCGTGGGTAAAGCCACGCCCAAAAATAACCGCCCGAAGGCCGGGGCGCCAAGTTCGTCCAGCGGAAAAAGACCACAAAAACGGGTGGGCTGTAGCCTTGGGGGGTGGGGCTGGCCAAATTCGTCCGCTGGACTCGGAATGCCGCGAGACTTTGCGAGGGGCCTCCGTGTACCAAAAATAGGCCGTGGCCAAAGCCGCGTCCAAAAATAACCACACGAAGGCCGGGGCGCCAAGTTCGTCCCGCGGAAAATGACCATAAAAATGGGTGGGCCATAGCCGTGGGGGGTGGGGCTGGCCAACATCGTCCGCCGGACTCGGAATGCCGCGAGACATTGCGAGGGGCCTCTGTGTGGCAAAAATAGGCCGTGGGTAAAGCCGCGCCCAAAAATAACCGCCCGATGGACCGGTGCGCCAAGTTCGTCCAGCGGAAAAAGGCCACAAAAACGGGTGGGCTATAGCCTTGGGGGGTGGGGCTGGCCAACTTCGTCCGCCGGACTCAGAATGCCGCGAGGCTTTGCGAGGGGCCGCCGTGTGCCAAAAATAGGCCGCGGGCAAAGCCGGACCCAAAAATAACCGACCGAAGGCCGGTGCGCCAAGTTCGTCCAGCGGAAAAAGGCCACAAAAACGGGTGGGCTATAGCTTTGGGCGGTGGGGCTGGCCAACTTCGTCCGCCGGACTCGGAATGCCGGGAGACTGTGCTAGGGGTCTCCGTTGCCAAAAATAGGTCACGGCCAAAGCCACGCCCAAAAATAACCGCCCGAAGGCTGGGGCGCCAAGTTCGTCCAGCGGAAAAAGGCCACAAAAACGGGTGGGCTATAGCCTTGGGGGGTGGGGCTGGGCAACTTCGTCCGCTGGACTCGGAATGCCACGATACTTTGCGAGGGGCCTACGTGTGCCAAAAATAGGCCGCGGGCAAAGCCGCGCCCAAAAATAACCGCCCGAAGGCCGGGCCGCCAAGTTTGTCCAGCGGAAAAAGGCCCCAAAAACGGGTGGGCTATAGCGTTGGGGGGTGGGGCTGGCCCACTTCGTCCGCCAGACTCGGAATGCCGCGAGACTTTGCGAGGGGCCTCCGTGTACCAAAAATAGGCCGCGGGCAAAGCCGGACCCAAAAATAACCGACCGAAGGCCGGTGCGCCAAGTTCGTCCAGCGGAAAAAGGCCACAAAAACGGGTGGGTTATAGCCTTGGGGGGTGGGGCTGGCCAACTTCTTCCGCGCGGACTCGGAATGGCGCGAGACTTTGCGAGGGGCCTCCGTGTGCCAAAAATATGCCGCGGGCAAAGCCTCGCCCAAGAGTAACCGCCCGAAGGCCGGGGCGCCAAGTTCGTCCAGCGGAAAAAGGCCACAAAAACGGGTGGGCTATAGCTTTGGGCGGTGGGGCTGGCCAACTTCGTCCGCCGGACTCGGAATGCCGGGAGACTTTGCTAGGGGCCTCCGTTGCCAAAAATAGGCCACGGCCAAAGCCACGCCCAAAAATAACCGCCCGAAGGCTGGGGCGCCAAGTTCGTCCAGCGGAAAAAGGCCACAAAAACGGGTGGGCTATAGCCTTGGGGGGTGGGGCTGGGCAACTTCGTCCTCCGGACTCGGAATGCCGCGAGACTTTGCGAGGGGCCTCCGTGTGCCAAAAATAGGCCGCGGGCAAAGCCGCGCCCATAAATAACCGCCCGAAGGCCGGGGCGCCAAGTTCGTCCAGCGGAAAAAGGCCACAAAAACGGGTGGGCTATAGCCTTGGGGGGTGGGGCTGGGCAACTTCGTCCTCCGGACTTGGAATGCCGCGAGACTTTGCGAGGGGCCTCCGTGTGCCAAAAATAGGCCGCGGGCAAAGCCGCGCCCATAAATAACCGCCCGAAGGCCGGGGCGCCAAGTTCGTCCAGCGGAAAAAGGCCACAAAAACGGGTGGGCTATAGCGTTGGGGGGTGGGGCTGGCCAACTTCGTCCGCCGGACTCGGAATGCCGCGAGACTTTGCGAGGGGCCTCCGTGTGCCAAAAATAGGCCGCGGGCAAAGCCGGACCCAAAAATAACCGACCGAAGGCCGGTGCGCCAAGTTCGTCCTGCGGAAAAAGGCCACAAAAACGGGTGGGCTATAGCGTTGAGGGGTGGGGTTGGCCAACTTCATCCGCCGGACTCGGAATGCCGCGAGACTTTGCGAGGGGCCTCCGTGTGCCGAAAATAGGCCACGGACAAAGCCGTGCCCAAGAATAACCGCCCGAAGGCCGGGGCGCCAAGTTCGTCCAGCGGAAAAAGGCCACAAAAACGGGTGGGCTATAGCTTTGGGCGGTGGGGCTGGCCAACTTCGTCCGCCGGACTCGGAATGCGGCAAGACTTTGCGAGGGGCCTCCGTGTGCCAAAAATAGGCCGCCCCCAAAAATAACCACCCGAAGGCCGGGGCGCCAAGTTCGTCCAGCGGAAAAAAGCCTCAAAAACGGGTGGGCTATAGCCTTGGGGGGTGGGGCTGGGCAACTTCGTCCGCCGGACTCGGAATGCCGCGATACTTTGCGAGGGGCCTCCGTGTGCCAAAAATAGGCTGCGGGCAAAGCCGCGCCCAAAAATAACAGCCCGAAGGCCGGGCCGCCAAGTTTGTCCAGCGGAAAAAGGCCCCAAAAACGGGTGGGCTATAGCGTTGGGGGGTGGGGCTGGCCCACTTCGTCCGCCAGACTCGGAATGCCGCGAGACTTTGCGAGGGGCCTCCGTGTACCAAAAATAGGCCGCGGGCAAAGCCGGACCCAAAAATAACCGACCGAAGGCCGGTGCGCCAAGTTCGTCCAGCGGAAAAAGGCCACAAAAACGGGTGGGTTATAGCCTTGGGGGGTGGGGCTGGCCAACTTCTTCCGCGCGGACTCGGAATGGCGCGAGACTTTGCGAGGGGCCTCCGTGTGCCAAAAATATGCCGCGGGCAAAGCTGCGCCCAAGAATAACCGCCCGAAGGCCGGGGCGCCAAGTTCGTCCTGCGGAAAAAGGCCACAAAAACGGGTGGGCTATAGCGTTGGGGGGTGGGGCTGGCCAACTTCGTCCGCCGGACTCGGAATGCCGCGAGACTTTGCGAGGGGCCTCCGTGTGCCAAAAATAGGCCGCGGGCAAAGCCGGACCCAAAAATAACCGACCGAAGGCCGGTGCGCCAAGTTCGTCCAGCGGAAAAAGGCCACAAAAACGGGTGGGCTATAGCGTTGGGGGGTGGGGCTGGCCAACTTCGTCCGCCGGACTCGGAATGCCGCGAGACTTTGCGAGGGGCCTCCGTGTGCCAAAAATAGGCCGCGGGCAAAGCCGGACCCAAAAATAACCGACCGAAGGCCGGTGCGCCAAGTTCGTCCAGCGGAAAAAGGCCACAAAAACGGGTGGGTTATAGCCTTGGGGGGTGGGGCTGGCCAACTTCTTCCGCGCGGACTCGGAATGGCGCGAGACTTTCCGAGGGGCCTCCGTGTGCCAAAAATATGCCGCGGGCAAAGCTGCGCCCAAGAATAACCGCCCGAAGGCCGGGGCGCCAAGTTCGTCCTGCGGAAAAAGGCCACAAAAACGGGTGGGCTATAGCCTTGGGGGGTGGGGCTGGGCAACCTCGTCCTCCGGACTCGGAATGCTGCGAGACTTTGCGAGGGGCCTCCGTGTGCCAAAAATAGGCCGCGGGCAAAGCCGCGCCCATAAATAACCGCCCGAAGGCCGGGGCGCCAAGTTCGTCCAGCGGAAAAAGGCCACAAAAACGGGTGGGCTATAGCGTTGGGGGGTGGGGCTGGCCAACTTCGTCCGCCGGACTCGGAATGCCGCGAGACTTTGCGAGGGGTCTCTGTGTGCCAAAAATAGACTGCGGGCAAAGCTGGACCCAAAAATAACCGACCGAAGGCCGGTGCGCCAAGTTCGTCCAGCGGAAAAAGGCCACAAAAACGGGTGGGCTATAGCGTTGGGGGGTGGGGTTGGCCAACTTCATCCGCCGGACTCGGAATGCCGCGAGACTTTGCGAGGGGCCTCCGTGTGCCGAAAATAGGCCACGGACAAAGCCGCGCCCAAGAATAACCGCCCGAAGGCCGGGGCGCCAAGTTCGTCCAGCGGAAAAAGGCCACAAAAACGGGTGGGCTATAGCTTTGGGCGGTGGGGCTGGCCAACTTCGTCCGCCGGACTCAGAATGCCGGGAGACTTTGCTAGGGCCTCCGTTGCCAAAAATAGGCCACGGCCAAAGCCACGCCCAAAAATAACCGCCCGTGGGCTGGGGCGCCAAGTTCATCCAGCGGAAAAAGGCCACAAAAACGGGTGGGCTATAGCCTTGGGGGGTGGCGCTGGGCAACTTCATCCGCCGGACTGGGAATGCCGCGAGACATTTCGAGGGGCCTCTGTGTGCCAAAAATAGGCCGCGGGCAAAGCCGCGCCCAAAAATAACCGCCCGAAGGCTGGGGCGCCAAGTTCGTCCAGCAGAAAAAGGCCACAAAAACGGGTGGGCTATAGCCTTGGGGGGTGGGGCTGGGCAACTTCGTCCTCCGGACTCGGAATGCCGCGAGACTTTGCGAGGAGCCTCCGTGTGCCAAAAATAGGCCGCGGGCAAAGCCGCGCCCATAAATAACTGCCCGAAGGCCGGGGCGCCAAGTTCGTCCAGCGGAAAAAGGCCACAAAAACGGGTGGGTTATAGCGTTGGGGGGTGGGGCTGGCCAACTTCGTCCGCCGGACTCGGAATGCCGGGAGACTTTGCTAGGGACTCCGTGTGCCAAAAATAGGCCGCGTACAAAGCCGCGCCCAAAATTACCCACCCGAAGGCCGGGGTGCCAAGTTCGTCCAGCGGAAAAAGGCCACAAAAACGGGTGGGCTATAGCTTTGGGCGGTGGGGCTGGCCAACTTCGTCCGCCGGACTCGGAATGCCGCGAGACTTTGCGAGGGGCCTCCGTGTGCCAAAAATAGGCCGCGGGCAAAGCCGGACCCAAAAATAACCGACCGAAGGCCGGTGCGCCAAGTTCGTCCTGCGGAAAAAGGCCACAAAAACGGGTGGGCTATAGCGTTGAGGGGTGGGGTTGGCCAACTTCATCCGCCGGACTCGGAATGCCGCGAGACTTTGCGAGGGGCCTCCGTGTGCCGAAAATAGGCCACGGACAAAGCCGTGCCCAAGAATAACCGCCCGAAGGCCGGGGCGCCAAGTTCGTCCAGCGGAAAAAGGCCACAAAAACGGGTGGGCTATAGCTTTGGGCGGTGGGGCTGGCCAACTTCGTCCGCCGGACTCGGAATGCGGCAAGACTTTGCGAGGGGCCTCCGTGTGCCAAAAATAGGCCGCCCCCAAAAATAACCACCCGAAGGCCGGGGCGCCAAGTTCGTCCAGCGGAAAAAAGCCTCAAAAACGGGTGGGCTATAGCCTTGGGGGGTGGGGCTGGGCAACTTCGTCCGCCGGACTCGGAATGCCGCGATACTTTGCGAGGGGCCTCCGTGTGCCAAAAATAGGCTGCGGGCAAAGCCGCGCCCAAAAATAACCGCCCGAAGGCTGGGGCGCCAAGTTCGTCCAGCAGAAAAAGGCCACAAAAACGGGTGGGCTATAGCCTTGGCGGGTGGGGCTGGGCAACTTCGTCCTCCGGACTCGGAATGCCGCGAGACTTTGCGAGGAGCCTCCGTGTGCCAAAAATAGGCCGCGGGCAAAGCCGCGCCCATAAATAACTGCCCGAAGGCCGGGGCGCCAAGTTCGTCCAGCGGAAAAAGGCCACAAAAACGGGTGGGTTATAGCGTTGGGGGGTGGGGCTGGCCAACTTCGTCCGCCGGACTCGGAATGCCGGGAGACTTTGCTAGGGACTCCGTGTGCCAAAAATAGGCCGCGTACAAAGCCGCGCCCAAAATTACCCACCCGAAGGCCGGGGTGCCAAGTTCGTCCAGCGGAAAAAGGCCACAAAAACGGGTGGGCTATAGCTTTGGGCGGTGGGGCTGGCCAACTTCGTCCGCCGGACTCGGAATGCCGGGAAACTTTGCTAGGGGCCTCCGTTGTCAAAAATAGGCCACGGCCAAAGCCACGCCCAAAAATAACCGCCCGAAGGCTGGGGCGCCAAGTTCGTCCAGCGGAAAAAGGCCACAAAAACGGGTGGGCTATAGCCTTGGGGGGTGGGGCTGGGCAACTTCGTCCTCCGGACTCGGAATGCCGCGAGACTTTGCGAGGGGCCTCCGTGTGCCAAAAATAGGCCGCGGGCAAAGCCGCGCCCATAAATAACCGCCCGAAGGCCGGGCCGCCAAGTTTGTCCAGCGGAAAAAGGCCCCAAAAACGGGTGGGCTATAGCGTTGGGGGGTGGGGCTGGCCAACTTCGTCCGCCAGACTCGGAATGCCGCGAGACTTTGCGAGGGGCCTCCGTGTACCAAAAATAGGCCGCGGGCAAAGCCGGACCCAAAAATAACCGACCGAAGGCCGGTGCGCCAAGTTCGTCCAGCGGAAAAAGGCCACAAAAACGGGTGGGTTATAGCCTTGGGGGGTGGGGCTGGCCAACTTCTTCCGCGCGGACTCGGAATGGCGCGAGACTTTGCGAGGGTCCTCCGTGTGCCAAAAATATGCCACGGGCAAAGCTGCGCCCAAGAATAACCGCCCGAAGGCCGGGGCGCCAAGTTCGTCCAGCGGAAAAAGGCCACAAAAACGGGTGGGCTATAGCTTTGGGCGGTGGGGCTGGCCAACTTCGTCCGCCGGACTCGGAATGCCGGGAGATTTTGCTAGGGTCCTCCGTTGCCAAAAATAGGCCACGGCCAAAGCCACGCCCAAAAATAACCGCCCGAAGGCTGGGGCGCCAAGTTCGTCCAGCGGAAAAAGGCCACAAAAACGGGTGGGCTATAGCCTTGGGGGGTGGGGCTGGGCAACTTCGTCCTCCGGACTCGGATTGCCGCGAGACTTTGCGAGGGGCCTCCGTGTGCCAAAAATAGGCCGCGGGCAGAGCCGCGCCCATAAATAACCGCCCGAAGGCCGGGGCGCCAAGTTCGTCCAGCGGAAAAAGGCCACAAAAACGGGTGGGCTATAGCGTTGGGGGGTGGGGCTGGCCAACTTCGTCCGCCGGACTCGGAATGCCGCGAGACTTTGCGAGGGGCCTCCGTGTGCCAAAAATAGGCTGCGGGCAAAGCCGGACCCAAAAATAACCGACCGAAGGCCGGTGCGCCAAGTTCGTCCAGCGGAAAAAGGCCACAAAAACGGGTGGGCTATAGCGTTGGGGGGTGGGGTTGGCCAACTTCATCCGACGGACTCGGAATGCCGTGAGACTTTGCGAGGGGCCTCCGTGTGCCGAAAATAGGCCACGGACAAAGCCGCGCCCAAGAATAACCGCCCGAAGGCCGGGGCACCAAGTTCGTCCAGCGGAAAAAGGCCACAAAAACGGGTGGGCTATAGCTTTGGGCGGTGGGGCTGGCCAACTTCGTCCGCCGGACTCGGAATGCGGCAAGACTTTGCGAGGGGCCTCCGTGCGCCAAAAATAGGCCGCCCCCAAAAATAACCGCCCGAAGGCCGGGGCGCCAAGTTCGTCCAGCGGAAAAAAGCCACAAAAACGGGTGGGCTATAGCCTTGGGGGGTGGGGCTGGCCAACTTCGTCCGCCGGACTCGGAATGCCGCGATACTTTGCGAGGGGCCTCCGTGTGCCAAAAATAGGCCGCGGGCAAAGCCGCGCCCAAAAATAACCGCCCGAAGGCCGGGCCGCCAAGTTTGTCCAGCGGAAAAAGGCCCCAAAAACGGGTGGGCTATAGCGTTGGGGGGTGGGGCTGGCCAACTTCGTCCGCCTGACTCGGAATGCCGCGAGACTTTGCGAGGGGCCTCCGTGTACCAAAAATAGGCCGCGGACAAAGCCGGACCCAAAAATAACCGACCGAAGGCCGGTGCGCCAAGTTCGTCCAGCGGAAAAAGGCCACAAAAACGGGTGGGCTATAGCCTTGGGGGGTGGGGCTGGCCAACTTCTTCCGCGCGGTCTCGGAATGGCGCGAGACTTTGCGAGGGGCCTCCGTGTGCCAAAAATATGCCGCGGGCAAAGCCGCGCCCAAGAATAACCGCCCGAAGGCCGGGGCGCCAAGTTCGTCCAGCGGAAATAGGCCACAAAAACGGGTGGGCTATAGCTTTGGGCGGTGGGGCTGGCCAACTTCGTCCGCCGGACTCGGAATGCCGGGAGACTTTCCTAGGGGCCTCCGTTGCCAAAAATAGGCCACGGCCAAAGCCACGCCCAAAAATAACCGCCCGAAGGCTGGGGCGCCAAGTTCGTCCAGCGGAAAAAGGCCACAAAAACGGGTGGGCTATAGCTTTGGGCGGTGGGGCTGGCCAACTTCGTCCGCCGGACTCGGAATGCCGGGAGACTTTGCTAGGGACCTCCGTTGCCAAAAATAGGCCGCGGGCAAAGCCGCGCCCAAAAATAACCGCCCGAAGGCCGGGGCGCCAAGTTCGTCCAGCGGAAAAAGGCCACAAAAACGGGTGGGCTATAGCCTTGGGGGATGGGGTTGGCCAACTTCATCCGCCGGACTCGGAATGCCGCGAGACTTTGCGAGGGGCCTCCGTGTGCCAAAAATAGGCCGCAGGCAAAGCCGGACCCAAAAATAACCGACCGAAGGCCGGTGCGCCAAGTTCGTCCAGCGGAAAAAGGCCACAAAAACGGGTGGGCTATAGCCTTGGGGGATGGGGTTGGCCAACTTCATCCGCCGGACTCGGAATGCCGCGAGACTTTGCGAGGGGCCTCCGTGTGCCGAAAATAGGCCACGGACAAAGCCGCGCCCAAGAATAACCGCCCGAAGGCCGGGGCGCCAAGTTCGTCCAGCGGAAAAAGGCCCCAAAAACGGGTGGGCTATAGCGTTGGGGGGTGGGGCTGGCCCACTTCGTCCGCCAGACTCGGAATGCCGTGAGACTTTGCGAGGGGCCTCCGTGCACCAAAAATAGACGCGGGCAAAGCCGCGCCCAAAAATACGCGCCCGAAGGCCGGTGCGCCAAGTTCATCCAGCGGAAAAAGGCCACAAAAACGGGTGGGCTATAGCCTTGGGGGGTGGGGCTGGCCAACTTCGTCCGCCGGACTCAGAATGCCGCGAGACTTTGCGAGGGGCCTCCGTGTGCCAAAAATAGGCCGCGGGCAAAGCCGGACCCAAAAATAACCGACCGAAGGCCGGTGCGCCAAGTTCGTCCAGTGGAAAAAGGCCACAAAAACGGGTGGGCTATAGCTTTGGGCGGTGGGGCTGGCCAACTTCGTCCGCCGGACTCGGAATGCCGGGAGACTTTGCTAGGGGCCTCCGTTGCCAAAAATAGGTCACGGCCAAAGCCACGCCCAAAAATAACCGCCCGAAGGCTGGGGCGCCAAGTTCGTCCAGCGGAAAAAGGCCACAAAAACGGGTGGGCTATTGCGTTGGGGGGTGGGGCTGGCCAACTTCGTCCGCCAGACTCGGAATGCCGCGAGACTTTACGAGGGGCCTACGTGTACCAAAAATAGGCCGCGGGCAAAGCCAGACCCAAAAGTAACCGACCGAAGGCCGGTGCGTCAAGTTCGTCCAGCGGAAAAAGGCCACAAAAACGGGTGGGCTATAGCCTTGGGGGGTGGGGCTGGCCAACTTCTTCCGCGCGGACTCGGAATGGCGCGAGACTTTGCGAGGGGCCTCCGTGTGCCAAAAATATGCCGCGGGCAAAGCCGCGCCCAAGAATAACCGCCCGAAGGCCGGGGCGCCAAGTTCGTCCAGTGGAAAAAGGCCACAAAAACGGGTGGGCTATAGCGTTGGGGGGTGGGGCTGGCCAACTTCGTCCGCCGGACTCGGAATGCCGCGAGACTTTGCGAGGGGCCTCCGTGTGCCAAAAATAGGCCGCGGGCAAATCCGGACCCAAAAATAACCGACCGATGGCCGGTGCGCCAAGTTCGTCCAGCGGAAAAAGGCCACAAAAACGGGTGGGCTATAGCTTTGGGCGGTGGGGCTGGCCAACTTCGTCCGCCGGACTCGGAATGCCGGGAGACTTTGCTAGGGGCCTCCGTTGCCAAAAATAGGCCGCGGGCAAAGCCGCGCCCAAAAATAACCGCCCGAAGGCCGGGGCGCCAAGTTCGTCCAGCGGAAAAAGGCCACAAAAACGGGTGGGCTATAGCGTTGGGGGGTGGTGCTGGCCAACTTCGTCCGCCAGACTCGGAATGCCGCGAGACTTTGCGAGGGGCCTCCGTGTGCCAAAAATAGGCCACGGGGAAAGCCGCGCCCAAGAATAACCTCCCGAAGGCCGGGGCGCCAAGTTCGTCCAGTGGAAAAAGGCCACAAAAACGGGTGGGCTATAGCCTTGGGGGGTGGGGCTGGCCAACTTCGTCCGCCGGACAACTTCTTCCCCCGGGCTCGGAATGCCGCGAGACTTTGTGAGGGGCCTCCGTGCGCCAAAAATAGGCCGCGGGCAAAGCCGCACCCTAGAATAACCGCCGGAAGGCCGGGGCGCCTGGTTCGTCCAGCGGAAAAAGGCCACAAAAACGGGTGGGCTATAGCCTTGGGGGGTGGGGCTGGCCAACTTTGTCCGCCGGACTCGGAATGCCGCAAGACGTTGCGAGGGGCCTCCGTGTACCAAAAATAGGCCACGGGGAATGCCACGCCCAAAAATAACCGCCCGAAGGCCGGGGCGCCAAGTTCGTCCAGCGGAAAAAGGCCACAAAAACGGGTGGGCTATAGCTTTGGGGGGTGGGGCTGGCCCACTTCGTCCGCCGGGCTCGGAATGCCGTGAGACTTTGCTAGGGGCCTCCGTGTGCCAAAAATAGGCCGCGGCCAAAGCCACGCCCAAAAATAACCGCCCGAAGGCTGGGGCGCCAAGTTCGTCCAGCGGAAAAAGGCCATAAAAACGGGTGGGCTATAGCCTTGGGGGGTGGGGCTGGCCAACATCGTCCGCCGGACTCGGAATGCCGCGAGACTTTGCGACGGGCCTCCGTGTACCAAAAATAGGCCACGGGGAAAGCCGCGCCCAAAAATAACCGCCCGAAGGCCGGGGCGCCAAGTTTGTCCAGCGGAAAAAGCCCACAAAAACGGGTGGGCTATAGCCTTGGGGGGTGGGGCTGGCCAACTTCGTCCGCCGGACTCGGAATGCCGCGAGACTTTGTGAGCGGCCTCCGTGTGCCAAAAATAGGCCGCGGACAAAGCCGCGCCCAAAAATACGCCCCCGAAGGCCGGGGCGCCAAGTTTGTCCAGCGGAAAAAGGCCACAAAAACGGGTGGGCTATACCTTTGGGGGGTGGGGCTGGCCAACTTCGTCCGCCGGGCTCGGAATGCCGTGAGACTTTGCTAGGGGCCTCCGTGTTCCAAAAATTGGCCGCGGCCAAAGCCACGCCCAAAAATAACCGCCCGAAGGCTGGGGCGCCAAGTTCGTCCACCGGAAAAAGGCCACAAAAACGGGTGGGCTATAGCCTTGGGGGATGGGGCCGGCCAACTTCTTCCGCGCGGACTCGGAATGCCACGAGACTTTGCGAGGGGCCTCCGTGTGCCAAAAATATGCCGCGGGCAAAGCCGCGCCCAAGAATAACCGCCCGAAGGCCGGGGCGCCAAGTTCGTCCAGCGGAAAAAGGCCACAAAAACGGGTGGGCTATAGCCTTGGGGGGTGGGGCTGGCCAAATTCATCCGCTGGACTCGGAATGCCGCGAGACTTTGCGAGGGGCCTCCGTCTGCCAAAAATAGGCCACGGACAAAGCCGCGCCCAAGAATAACCGCCCGAAGGCCGGGGCGCCAAGTTCGTCCAGCGGAAAAAGGCCACAAAAACGGGTGGGCTATAGCCTTGGGGGGTGGGGCTGGTCAACTTCGTCCGCCCGATTCGGAATGCCGCGAGACTTTGTGAGGGGCCTCCGTGTGCCAAAAATAGGCCGCGGGCAAAGCCGGACCTAAAAATAACCGACCGAAGGCCGGTGCGCCAAGTTCGTCCAGCGGAAAAAGGCCACAAAAACGGGTGGGCTATAGCCTTGGGGGGTGGGGCTGGCCAACTTCGTCCGCCGGACTCAGAATGCCGCGAGACTTTGCGAGGGGCCTCCGTGTGCCAAAAATAGGCCGCGGGTAAAGCCGCGCCCAAGAATAACCGCGCGAAGGCCGGGGCGCCAAGTTCGTCCAGTGGAAAAAGGCCACAAAAACGGGTGGGCTATAGCCTTGGGGGGTGGGGCTGGCCAATTTCGTCCGCCGGACAACTTCTTCCGCAGGGCTCGGAATACCGCGAGACTTTGCGAGGGGCCTCCGTGTGCCAAAAATAGGCCGCGGGTAAAGCCGCGCCCAAAAATAACCGCCCGAAGGCCGGGGCGCCAAGTTCATCCAGCGGAAAAAGGCCACAAAAACAGGTGGGCTATAGCCTTGGGGGGTGTGGCTGGCCAACTTTGTCCGCCGGACTCGGAATGCCGCGAGACTTTGCGAGGGGCCTCCGTGTACCAAAAATAGGCCACGGGGAAAGCCGCGCCCAAAAATAACCGCCCGAAGGCCGGGGCGCCAAGTTTGTCCTGTGGAAAAAGGCCACAAAAACAGGTGGGCTATAGCCTTGGGGGGTGGGGCTGGCCCACTTTGTCCGCCGGACTTGGAATGCCGCGAGACTTTGCGAGGGGCCTCCGTGTACCAAAAATAGGCCACGGGGAAAGCCGCGCCCAAAAATAACCGCCCGAAGGCTGGGGCGCCAAGTTTGTCCAGTGGCAAAAGGCCACAAAAACGGGTGGGCTATAGCCTTGGGGGGTGGGGCTGGCCAACTTCGTCCGCCGGACTCGGAATGCCGTCAGACTTTGCGAGCGGCCTCCGTGTGCCAAAAATAGGCCACGGGAAAAGCGCGCCCAAAAATAACCGCCCGAAGGCCGGGGCGCCAAGTTCGTCCAGCGGAAAAAGGCCACAAAAACGGGTGGGCTATAGCCTTGGGGGGTGGGGCTGGTCAACTTCGTCAGCCGGATTCGGAATGCCGCGAGACTTTGTGAGGGGCCTCCGTGTGCCAAAAATAGGCCGCGGACAAAGCCGCGCCCAAAAATACGCGCCCGAAGGCCGGGGCGCCAAGTTTGTCCAGCGGAAAAAGGCCACAAAAACGGGTGGGCTATACCTTTGGGGGGTGGGGCTGGCCAACTTCGTCCGCCGGGCTCGGAATGCCGTGAGACGTTACTAGGGGCCTCCGTGTGCCAAAAATAGGCCGCGGCCAAAGCCACGTCCAAAAATAACCGCCCGAAGGCTGGGGCGCCAAGCTCGTCCACCGGAAAAAGGCCACAAAAACGGGTGGGCTATAGCCTTGGGGGATGGGGCCGGCCAACTTCTTCCGCGCAGACTCGGAATGCCACGAGACTTTGCGAGGGGCCTCCGTGTGCCAAAAATATGCCGCGGGCAAAGCCGCGCCCAAGAATAACCGCCCGAAGGCCGGGGCGCCAAGTTCGTCCAGCGGAAAAAGGCCACAAAAACGGATGGGCTTTAGCCTTGGGGGGTGGGGCTGGCCAACATCGTCCGCCGGACTCAGAATGCCGCGAGACTTTGCGAGGGGCCTCCGTGTACTAAAAATAGGCCACGGGGAAAGCCGCGCCCAAAAATAACCGCCCGAAGGCCGGGGCGCCAAGTTCGTCCAGCGGAAAAAGGCCACAAAAACGGGTGGGCTATAGCCTTGGGGGTGTGGGGTTGGCCAAATTCGTCCGCCGGACTCGGAATGCCGCGAGACTTTGCGAGGGGCCTCCGTGTGCCAAAAATAGGCCGCGGACAAAGCCGCGCCCAAAAATACGCCCCCGAAGGCCGGGGCGCCAAGTTTGTCCAGCGGAAAAAGGCCACAAAAACGGGTGGGCTATACCTTTGGGGGGTGGGGCTGGCCAACTTCGTCCGCCGGGCTCGGAATGCCGTGAGACTTTGCTAGGGGCCTCCGTGTTCCAAAAATAGGCCGCGGCCAAAGCCACGCCCAAAAATAACCGCCCGAAGGCTGGGGCGCCAAGTTCGTCCACCGGAAAAAGGCCACAAAAACGGGTGGGCTATAGCCTTGGGGGATGGGGCCGGCCAACTTCTTCCGCGCGGACTCGGAATGCCACGAGACTTTGCGAGGGGCCTCCGTGTGCCAAAAATAGGCCACGGGGAAAGCCGCGCCCAAGAATAACCTCCCGAAGGCCGGGGCGCCAAGTTCGTCCAGTGGAAAAAGGCCACAAAAACGGGTGGGCTATAGCCTTGGGGGGTGGGGCTGGCCAACTTCGTCCGCCGGACAACTTCTTCCCCCGGGCTCGGAATGCCGCGAGACTTTGTGAGGGGCCTCCGTGCGCCAAAAATAGGCCGCGGGCAAAGCCGCACCCTAGAATAACCGCCGGAAGGCCGGGGCGCCAGGTTCATCCAGCGGAAAAAGGCCACAAAAACGGGTGGGCTATAGCCTTGGGGGGTGGGGCTGGCCAACTTTGTCCGCCGGACTCGGAATGCCGCAAGACGTTGCGAGGGGCCTCCGTGTACCAAAAATAGGCCGCGGGGAATGCCACGCCCAAAAATAACCGCCCGAAGGCCGGGGCGCCAAGTTCGTCCAGCGGAAAAAGGCCACAAAAACGGGTGGGCTATAGCTTTGGGGGGTGGGGCTGGCCCACTTCGTCCGCCGGGCTCGGAATGCCGTGAGACTTTGCTAGGGGCCTCCGTGTGCCAAAAATAGGCCGCGGCCAAAGCCACGCCCAAAAATAACCGCCCGAAGGCTGGGGCGCCAAGTTCGTCCAGCGGAAAAAGGCCATAAAAACGGGTGGGCTATAGCCTTGGGGGGTGGGGCTGGCCAACATCGTCCGCCGGACTCGGAATGCCGCGAGACTTTGCGAGGGGCCTCCGTGTACCAAAAATAGGCCACGGGGAAAGCCGCGCCCAAAAATAACCGCCCGAAGGCCGGGGCGCCAAGTTTGTCCAGCGGAAAAAGCCCACAAAAACGGGTGGGCTATAGCCTTGGGGGGTGGGGCTGGCCAACTTCGTCCGCCGGACTCGGAATGCCGCGAGACTTTGCGAGCGGCCTCCGTGTGCCAAAAATAGGCCACGGGAAAAGCGCGCCCAAAAATAACCGCCCGAAAGCCGGGGCGCCAAGTTCGTCCAGCGGAAAAAGGCCACAAAAAGGGGTGGGTTATAGCCTTGGGGGGTGGGGCTGGCCGACTTCGTCTGCCGGACTCGGAATGCCGCGAGACTTTGCGAGGGGCCTCCGTGTGCCAAAAATAGGCCACGGGGAAAGCCGCGCCCAAGAGTAACCTCCCGAAGGCCGGGGCGCCAAGTTCGTCCAGTGGAAAAAGGCCACAAAAACGGGTGGGCTATAGCCTTGGGGGGAGGGGCTGGCCAACTTCGTCCGCCGGACAACTTCTTCCGCCGGACTCGGAATGCCGCGAGACTTTGTGAGGGGCCTCCGTGCGCCAAAAATAGGCCGCGGGCAAAGCCGCGCCCTAGAATAACCGCCCGAAGGCCGGGGCGCCAGGTTCGTCCAGCGGAAAAAGGCCACAAAAACGGGTGGGCTATAGCCTTGGGGGGTGGGGCTGGCCAACTTCGTCCGCCGGACTCGGAATGCCGCGAGATTTTGCGAGGGGCCTCCGTGTGCCAAAAATAGGCCGCGGCCAAACCACGCCCAAAAATAACCGCGCGAAGGCCGGGGCGCCAAGTTCGTCCAGTGGAAAAAGGCCACAAAAACGGGTGGGCTATAGCTTTGGGGGGTGGGGCTGGCCCACTTCGTCCGCCGGGCTCGGAATGCCGTGAGACTTTGCTAGGGGCCTCCGTGTGCCAAAAATAGGCCGTGGCCAAAACCACGCCCAAAAATAACCGCCCGAAGGCTGGGGCGCCAAGTTCGTCCAGCGGAAAAAGGCCACAAAAACGGGTGGGCTATAGCCTTGGGGGGTGGGGCCGGCTAACTTCTTCCGCGCGGACTCGGAATGCCACGAGACTTTACGAGGGGCCTCCGTGTGCCAAAAATATGCCGTGGGCAAAGCCGCGCCCATGAATAACCGCCCGAAGGCCGGGGCGCCAAGTTCGTCCAGCGGAAAAAGGCCACAAAAACGGGTGGGCTATAGCCTTGGGGGGTGGGGTTGGCGTACTTCATCCGCCGGACTCGGAATGCCGCGAGACTTTGCGAGGGGCCTCCGTCTGCCAAAAATAGGCCACGGACAAAGCCGCGCCCAAGAATAACCTCCCGAAGGCCGGGGCGCCAAGTTCGTCCAGCGGAAAAAGGCCACAAAAACGGGTGGGCTATAGGCTTGGGGGGTGGGGCTGGCGAACTTCGTCCGCCGGACTCGGAATGCCACGAGACTTTGCGAGGGGCCTCCGTGTGCCAAAAATATGCCGTGGGAAAAGCCGCGCCCATGAATAACCGCCCGAAGGCCGGGGCGCCAAGTTCGTCCAGCGGAAAAAGGACACTAAAACGGGTGAGCTATAGCCTTGGGGGGTGGGGCTAGCCAACTTTGTCCGCCGGACTCAGAATGCCGCGAGACTTTTCGAAGGGCCTCCATGTGCCAAAAATAGGCCGCGGGCAAAGCCGTGTTAAAAAATAACCGCCCGAAGGCCGGGGGCGCCAAGTTCGTACAGCGGAAAAAGGCCACAAAAACGGGTGGGCTATAGCCTTGGGGGGTGGGGCTGGCCCACTTCGTCCGCCGGATTCGGAATGCCGTGAGACTTTGCGAGGGGCCTCCGTGTGCCAAAAATAGGCTGCGGGAAAAGCCGCGCCCAAAAATAACCGCCCGAAGGCCGGGGAGCCAAGTTCGTACAGCGGAAAAAGGCCACAAAAACGGGTGGGGTATAGCCTTGGGGGGTGGGGCTGGCCGACTCGTCCGCCGGACTCGGAATGTCGCGAGACTTTGCGAGGGGCCTCCGTGTGCCAAAAATAGGCCGCGGACAAAGCCGCACCCAAAAATAACTGCCCGAAGGCCGGGGCGCCAAGTTCGTCCAGCGGAAAAAGGCCACAAAAACGGGCGGGCTATAGCCTTGGGGGGTGGGCTGGCCCACTTCGTCCGCCGGACTCGGAATGCCGCGAGACTTTGTAAGGGGCCTCCTTGTGCCAAAAATAGGCCGCGGGCAAAGCCGCGCCCAAAAAAAACCGCCCGAAGGATGGGGCGCCATGTTCGTCCAGCGGAAAAAGGCCACAAAAATGGGTGGGCTATAGCCTTGGTGGGTGGGGCTGGCCGACTTCGTCCGCCGGACTCGAAATGCCGCGAGACTTTGCGAGGGTCCTCCGTGTGCATAAAATAGGCCGCGGACAAAGCTGCACCCAAAAATAACCGCCCGAAGGCCGGGGCGCCAAGTTCGTCCAGCGGAAAAAGGCCACAAAAACGGGTGGGCTATATCCTTGGGGGGTGGCGCTGGCCCACTTCGTCCGCCGGACTCGGAATGCCGCGAGACTTTGCGAGGGGCCTCCGTGTGCCAAAAATAGACCGCTGGCAAACCCGCGTCCAAAAATTACCGCCCGAAGGACTGGGCGCCAAGTTCGTCCAGCGCGAAAAGGCCACAAAAACGGGTGGGCTACAGCCTTGGGGGGTGGGGCTGGCTAATTTCGTCCGCCGGACCCGGAATGCCGCGACACTCTGCGAGGGGCTTCCGTGTGCCAAAAATAGGCCGCGGACAAAGCCGCACCCAAAAATAACCGCCCGAAGGCCGGGGCGCCATGTTCGTCCAGCGGAAAAAGGCCACAAAAACGGGTGGGCTATAGCCTTGGGGGGTGGGGCTGGCCAACTTCGTCCGCCGGACCCGGAATGCCGCTAGACATTGCGAGGCGCCTCCGTGTGCCAAAAATAGGCCGCGGGCAAAGCCGTGCCCAAAAATAACCGCCCGAAGGCCGGGGCGCCATGTTCGTCCAGCAGAAAAAGGCCACAAAAACGGGTGGGCTATAGCCTTGGGGGGTGGGGCTGCCCAACTTCGTCCACCGGACTCGGAATGCCGCGAGACTTTGCGACGGGCCTCCGTGTGCCAAAAATAGGCCGCGGGCAAAGCCGCGCTCTAAAATAACCGCCCGTACGCCGGGGCGTCAAGTTCGTCCAGCGGAAAAAGGCCACTAAAACGGGTGAGCTATAGCCTTGGGGGGTGGGGCTAGCCAACTTCGTCCACCGGACTCAGAATGCCGCGAGACTTTTCGAAGGGCCTCCCTGTGCCAAAAATAGGCCGCGGGCAAAGCCGCGTTAAAAAATAACCGCCCGAAGGCCGGGGGCGCGAAGTTCGTCCAGCGGAAAAAGGCCACAAAAACGGGTGGGCTATAGCCTTGGGGGGTGGGGCCGGCCCACTTCGTCCGCCGGACTCGGAATGCCGCGAGACTTTGCGAGGGGCCTCCGTATGCCAAAAATAGGCCGCGGGCAAAGCCGGACCCAAAAATAACCGACCGAAGGCCGGTGCGCCAAGTTCGTCCAGCGGAAAAAGGTCACAAAAACGGGTGGGCTATAGGTTTGGGGGGTGGGGCTGGCCAACTTCGTCCGCCGGACTCGGAATGCCGGGAGACTTTGCTAGGGGCCTCCGTTGCCCAAAATAGGCCACGGCCAAAGCCACGCCCAAAAATAACCGCCCGAAGGCTGGGGCGCCAAGTTCGTCCAGCGGAAAAAGGCCACAAACACGGGTGGGCTATAGCGTTGGGGGGTGGGGCTGGCCAACTTCGTCCGCCAGACTCGGAATGCCGCGAGACTTTGCGAGGGGCCTCCGTGTGCCAAAAATAGGCCGCGGGCAAAGCCTGACCCAAAAATAACAGACCGAAGGCCGGTGCGCCAAGTTCGTCCAGCGGAAAAAGGCCACAAAAACGGGTGGGCTATAGCCTTGGGGGGTGGGGCTGGCCAACTTCATCCGCCGGACTCGGAATGCCGCGAGACTTTGCGAGGGGCCTCCGTCTGCCAAAAATAGGCCACGGACAAAGCCGCGCCCAAGAATAACCTCCCGAAGGCCGGGGCGCCAAGTTCGTCCAGCGGAAAAAGGCCACAAAAACGGGTGGGCTATAGGCTTGGGGGGTGGGGCTGGCGAACTTCGTCCGCCGGACTCGGAATGCCACGAGACTTTGCGAGGGGCCTCCGTGTGCCAAAAATATGCCGTGGGAAAAGCCGCGCCCATGAATAACCGCCCGAAGGCCGGGGCGCCAAGTTCGTCCAGCGGAAAAAGGACACTAAAACGGGTGAGCTATAGCCTTGGGGGGTGGGGCTAGCCAACTTCGTCCGCCGGACTCAGAATGCCGCGAGACTTTTCGAAGGGCCTCCATGTGCCAAAAATAGGCCGCGGGCAAAGCCGTGTTAAAAAATAACCGCCCGAAGGCCGGGGGCGCCAAGTTCGTACAGCGGAAAAAGGCCACAAAAACGGGTGGGCTATAGCCTTGGGGGGTGGGGCTGGCCCACTTCGTCCGCCGGATTCGGAATGCCGTGAGACTTTGCGAGGGGCCTCCGTGTGCCAAAAATAGGCTGCGGGAAAAGCCGCGCCCAAAAATAACCGCCCGAAGGCCGGGGAGCCAAGTTCGTACAGCGGAAAAAGGCCACAAAAACGGGTGGGGTATAGCCTTGGGGGGTGGGGCTGGCCGACTCGTCCGCCGGACTCGGAATGTCGCGAGACTTTGCGAGGGGCCTCCGTGTGCCAAAAATAGGCCGCGGACAAAGCCGCACCCAAAAATAACTGCCCGAAGGCCGGGGCGCCAAGTTCGTCCAGCGGAAAAAGGCCACAAAAACGGGCGGGCTATAGCCTTGGGGGGTGGGCTGGCCCACTTCGTCCGCCGGACTCGGAATGCCGCGAGACTTTGTAAGGGGCCTCCTTGTGCCAAAAATAGGCCGCGGGCAAAGCCGCGCCCAAAAAAAACCGCCCGAAGGATGGGGCGCCATGTTCGTCCAGCGGAAAAAGGCCACAAAAATGGGTGGGCTATAGCCTTGGTGGGTGGGGCTGGCCGACTTCGTCCGCCGGACTCGAAATGCCGCGAGACTTTGCGAGGGTCCTCCGTGTGCATAAAATAGGCCGCGGACAAAGCTGCACCCAAAAATAACCGCCCGAAGGCCGGGGCGCCAAGTTCGTCCAGCGGAAAAAGGCCACAAAAACGGGTGGGCTATATCCTTGGGGGGTGGCGCTGGCCCACTTCGTCCGCCGGACTCGGAATGCCGCGAGACTTTGCGAGGGGCCTCCGTGTGCCAAAAATAGACCGCTGGCAAACCCGCGTCCAAAAATTACCGCCCGAAGGACTGGGCGCCAAGTTCGTCCAGCGCGAAAAGGCCACAAAAACGGGTGGGCTACAGCCTTGGGGGGTGGGGCTGGCTAATTTCGTCCGCCGGACCCGGAATGCCGCGACACTCTGCGAGGGGCTTCCGTGTGCCAAAAATAGGCCGCGGACAAAGCCGCACCCAAAAATAACCGCCCGAAGGCCGGGGCGCCATGTTCGTCCAGCGGAAAAAGGCCACAAAAACGGGTGGGCTATAGCCTTGGGGGGTGGGGCTGGCCAACTTCGTCCGCCGGACCCGGAATGCCGCTAGACATTGCGAGGCGCCTCCGTGTGCCAAAAATAGGCCGCGGGCAAAGCCGTGCCCAAAAATAACCGCCCGAAGGCCGGGGCGCCATGTTCGTCCAGCAGAAAAAGGCCACAAAAACGGGTGGGCTATAGCCTTGGGGGGTGGGGCTGCCCAACTTCGTCCACCGGACTCGGAATGCCGCGAGACTTTGCGACGGGCCTCCGTGTGCCAAAAATAGGCCGCGGGCAAAGCCGCGCTCTAAAATAACCGCCCGTACGCCGGGGCGTCAAGTTCGTCCAGCGGAAAAAGGCCACTAAAACGGGTGAGCTATAGCCTTGGGGGGTGGGGCTAGCCAACTTCGTCCACCGGACTCAGAATGCCGCGAGACTTTTCGAAGGGCCTCCATGTGCCAAAAATAGGCCGCGGGCAAAGCCGCGTTAAAAAATAACCGCCCGAAGGCCGGGGGCGCGAAGTTCGTCCAGCGGAAAAAGGCCACAAAAACGGGTGGGCTATAGCCTTGGGGGGTGGGGCCGGCCCACTTCGTCCGCCGGACTCGGAATGCCGCGAGACTTTGCGAGGGGCCTCCGTATGCCAAAAATAGGCCGCGGGCAAAGCCGGACCCAAAAATAACCGACCGAAGGCCGGTGCGCCAAGTTCGTCCAGCGGAAAAAGGTCACAAAAACGGGTGGGCTATAGGTTTGGGGGGTGGGGCTGGCCAACTTCGTCCGCCGGACTCGGAATGCCGGGAGACTTTGCTAGGGGCCTCCGTTGCCCAAAATAGGCCACGGCCAAAGCCACGCCCAAAAATAACCGCCCGAAGGCTGGGGCGCCAAGTTCGTCCAGCGGAAAAAGGCCACAAACACGGGTGGGCTATAGCGTTGGGGGGTGGGGCTGGCCAACTTCGTCCGCCAGACTCGGAATGCCGCGAGACTTTGCGAGGGGCCTCCGTGTGCCAAAAATAGGCCGCGGGCAAAGCCTGACCCAAAAATAACAGACCGAAGGCCGGTGCGCCAAGTTCGTCCAGCGGAAAAAGGCCACAAAAACGGGTGGGCTATAGCCTTGGGGGGTGGGGCTGGCCAACTTCTTCCGCGCGGACTCGGAATGCCGCGAGACTTTACGAGGGCCTCCGTGTGCCGAAAATAGGCCACGTACAAAGCCGCGCCCAAGAATAACCGCCCGAAGGCCGGGGCGCCAAGTTCGTCCAGCGGAAAAAGGCCACAAACACGGGTGGGCTATAGCGTTGGGGGGTGGGGCTGGCCAACTTCGTCCGCCGGACTCGGAATGCCGCGAGACTTTACGAGGGGCCTCCGTGTGCCAAAAATAGGCCGCGGGCAAAGCCGGACCCAAAAATAACAGACCGAAGGCTGGGGCGCCAAGTTCGTCCAGCGGGAAAACGCCACAAAAACGGGTGGGCTATAGCCTTGGGGGGTGGGGCTGGCCAACTTCGTCCGCCGGACTCGGAATGCCGCGAGACTTTACGAGGGGCCTCCGTGTGCCAAAAATAGGCCACGGGAAAAGCCGCGCCCAAAAATAACAGCCCGAAGGCCGGGGCGCCAAGTTCGTCCAGCGGAAAAAGGCCACAAAAACGGGTGGGTTATAGCCTTGGGGGGTGGGGCTAGCCGACTTCGTCCGCCGGACTCGGAATGCCGCGAGACTTTGCGAGGGGCCTCTGTGTGCCAAAAATAGGCCACGGGGAAAGCCGCGCCCAAGAATACCCGCCCGAAGGCCGGTGCGCCAAGTTCGTCCAGCGGAAAAAGGCCACAAAAACGGGTGGGCTATAGCCTTGGGGGGTGGGGCTGGCCAACTTCGTCCGCCGGACTCAGAATGCCGCGAGACTTTGCGAGGGGCCGCCATGTGCCAAAAATAGGCCGCGGGTCAAGCCGCGCCCAAAAATGACCGCCCGAAGGCCGGGGCGCCAAGTTCGTCCAGCGCAGAAAGGCCACAAAAACGGGTGGGCTATAGCCTTGGGGGGTGGGGCTGGCCAACTTCGTCCGCCGGACTCGGAATGCCGCGAGACTTTGCGAGGGGCCTCCATGTGCCAAAAATAGGCCGCGGGCAAAGCCGCGCCCAAAAATACCCGCCCGAAGGCCGGTGCGCCAAGTTCGTCCAGCGGAAAAAGGCCACAAAAACGGGTGGGCTATAGCTTTGGGGGGTGGGGCTGGCCAACTTCGTCCGCCGGACTCGGAATGCCGTGAGACTTTGCTAGGGGCGACCGTGTACCAAAAATAGGACACGGCGAAAGACACGCCCAAAAATAACCGCCCGAAGGCTGGGGTGCCAAGTTCGGCCAGCGGAAAAAGGCCTTAAAAACGGGTGGGCTATAGCCTTGGGGGGTGGGGCTGGCCAACATCGTCCGCCGGACTCGGAATGCCGCGAGACTTTACGAGGGGCCTCCGTGTGCCAAAAATTGGCCGCGGGCAAAGCCGGACCCAAAAATAACCGCCCGAAGGCCGGTGCGCCAAGTTCGTCCAGCGGAAAAAGGCCACAAAAACGGGTGGGCTATAGCCTTGGGGGGTGGGGTTGGCCAACTTCATCCGCCGGACTCGGAATGCCGCGTGACTTTGCGAGGGGCCTCCGTGTGCCAATAATAGGCCACGGACAAAGCCGCGCCCAAAAATAACCGCCCGAAGGCCGGGGCACCAAGTTTGTCCAGCGGAAAAAGGCCACAAAAACGGGTGGGCTATAGCCTTGGGGGGTGGGGCTGGCCAAGTTCGTCCACCGGACTCGGAATGCCGCGAGCCTTTGCGAGGGGCCTCCGTGTGCCAAAAATAGGCCGCGGGCAAAGCCGCGTCCAAAAATAACCGCCTGAAGGTCGGGGCGCCAAGTTCGTCCAGCGGAAAAAGGCCACAAAAATGGGTGGGATATAGCCTTGGGGGGAGGGGCTGGTCAACTTCGTCCGCCGGACTCGGAATGCCGCGAGACTTTGCGAGGGGCCTCCGTGTGCCAAAAATAGGCCGCGGGAAAAGCCGCGCCCAAGAATAACCGCCCGAAGGCCGGTGCGCCAAGTTCGTCCAGCGGAAAAAGGCCACAAAAACGGGTGGGCTATAGCCTTGGCGGGTGGGGCTGGCCAACTTCGTCCGCCGGACTCAGAATGCCGCGAGACATTGCGAGGGGCCTCCGTGTGCATAAAATAGGCCACAGACAAAGCCACACCAAAAATAACCTCCCGAAGCCCGGGGCACCAAGTTCGTCCAGCGGAAAAAGGCCACAAAAATGGGTGGGCTATAGCCTTGGGGGGTGGGGATGGCCAACTTCGTCCGCCGGACTCGGAATGCCGCGAGACTTTGCGAGGGGCCTCCGTGTGCCAAAAAAAGGCCGCGGACAAAGCCGCGTCCAAAAATAACCGCCCGAATGCCGGGGCACCAAGTTCGTCCAGCGGAAAAAGGCCACAAAAATGGGTGGGCTATAGCCTTGGGGGGTGGGGATGGCCAACTTCGTCCGCCGGACTCGGAATGCCGCGAGACTTTGCGAGGGGTCTCCGTGTGCCAAAAATAGGCCGCGGGGAAAGCCGCACCCAAAAATAACCGCCCGAAGGCCGGGGCGCCAAGTTCGTCCTGCGAAAAAAGGCCACAACAAACGGGTGGGCTATAGCCTTGGGGGGTGGGGCTGGCCAACTTCGTCCGCCGGACTCAGATTGCCGCGAGACATTGCGAGGGGCCTCCGTGTGCATAAAATAGGCCACGGGCAATGCCGCACCAAAAATAACCTCCCGAAGGCCGGGGCGCCAAGTTCGTCCTACGAAAAAAGGCCACAAAAACGGGTGGGCTATAGCCTTGGGGGGTGGGGCTGGCCAACTTCGTCCGCCGGACTCAGAATGCCGCGAGACATTGCGAGGGGCCTCCGTGTGCATAAAATAGGCCACGGACAAAGCCACACCAAAAATAACCTCCCGAAGCCCGGGGCACCAAGTTCGTCCTGCGAAAAAAGGCCACAAAAACGGGTGGGCTATAGCCTTGGGGGGTGGGGCTGGCCAACTTCGTCCGCCGGACTCGGAATGCCGCGAGACATTGCGAGGGGCCTCCGTGTGCATAAAATAGGCCACGGACAAAGCGGCACCAAAAATAACCTCCCGAAGGCCGGGGCGCCAAGTTTGTCCAGCGGAAAAAGGCCACAAAAACGGGTGGTCTATATCCTTGGGGGGTGGGGCTGGCCCACTTCGTCCGCCCGACTCGGAATGCCGTGAGACTTTGCGAGGGGCCTCCGTGTGCCAAAAATAGGCTGCGGGCAAAGCCACGCCCAAAAATAACCGCCCGAAGGCCGGGGCGCCAAGTTCGTCCAGCGGAAACAGGCCACAAAAACGGGTGGGCTATAGCCTTGGGAGGTGGGGCTGGCCCACTTCGTCCGCCCGACTCGGAATGCCGTGAGACTTTGCGAGGGGCCTCCGTGTGCCAAAAATAGGCCGCGGGCAAAGCTGCGCCCAAAAATAACCGCCCGAAGGCCGGGGCGCCAAGTTCGTCCAGCAGAAAAAGACCACAAAAACGGGTGGGCTATAGCCTTGGGGGGTGGGGCTGCCCAACTTCGTCCGCCCGACTCGGAATGCCGTGAGACTTTGCGAGGGGCCTCCGTGTGCCAAAAATAGGCTGCGGGCAAAGCCACGCCCAAAAATAACCGCCCGAAGGCCGGGGCGCCAAGTTCGTCCAGCGGAAACAGGCCACAAAAACGGGTGGGCTATAGCCTTGGGGGGTGGGGCTGGCCAACTTCGTCCGCCGGACTCGGAATGCCGCGAGACTCTGCGAGGGGCCTCCGTGTGCCAAAATTAGGCCGCGGGCAAAGCCGCACCCAAAAATAACTGCCCGAAGGCCGGGGCGCCAAGTTCGTCCCGCGGAAAAAGGCCACAAAAACGGGTGGGCTATAGCCTTGGGGGGTGGGGCTGGCCAACATCGTCCGCCGGACTCGGAATGCCGCGAGACTTTGCGAGGGTCCTCCGTGTGCATAAAATAGGCTGCGGACAAAGCTGTGCCAAAAAATAACCGCCCGAAGGCCGGGGCGCCAAGTTCGTCCAGCGGAAAAAGGCCACAAAAACGGGTGGGCTATATCCTTGGGGGGTGGCGCTGGCCAATTCGTCCGCCGGACTCGGAATGCCGCGAGACTTTGCTAGGGGCCTCCGTGTGCCAAAAATAGACCGCGGGCAAACCCGCATCCAAAAATAACCGCCCGAAGGCCTGGGCGCCAAGTTCGTCTAGCATGAAAAGGGCACAAAAACGGGTGGGCTATAGCCTTGGGGGGTGGGGCTGGCTAACTTCGTCCGCCGGACCCGGAATGCCGCGACATTTTGCGAGGGGCTTCCGTGTGCCAAAAATAGGCCGCGGGCAAAGCCGCACCCAAAAATAACCGCCCGAAGGCCGGGGCGCCAAGTTCGTCCAGCAGAAAAAGACCACAAAAACGGGTGGGCTATAGCCTTGGGGGGTGGGACTGCCCAACTTCGTCCGCCCAACTCGGAATGCCGTGAGACTTTGCGAGGGGCCTCCGTGTGCCAAAAATAGGCTGCGGGCAAAGCCACGCCTAAAAATAACCGCCCGAAGGCCGGGGCGCCAAGTTTGTCCAGCGGAAAAAGGCCACAAAAACGGGTGGGCTATAGCCTTGGGGGGTGGGGCTGGCCAACTTCGTCCGCCGGACTCGGAATGCCGCGAGACTCTGCGAGGGGCCTCCGTGTGCCAAAATTAGGCCGCGGGCAAAGCCGCACCCAAAAATAACTGCCCGAAGGCCGGGGCGCCAAGTTCGTCCCGCGGAAAAAGGCCACAAAAACGGGTGGGCTATAGCCTTGGGGGGTGGGGCTGGCCAACATCGTCCGCCGGACTCGGAATGCCGCGAGACTTTGCGAGGGTCCTCCGTGTGCATAAAATAGGCTGCGGACAAAGCTGTGCCAAAAAATAACCGCCCGAAGGCCGGGGCGCCAAGTTCGTCCAGCGGAAAAAGGCCACAAAAACGGGTGGGCTATATCCTTGGGGGGTGGCGCTGGCCAATTCGTCCGCCGGACTCGGAATGCCGCGAGACTTTGCTAGGGGCCTCCGTGTGCCAAAAATAGACCGCAGGCAAACCCGCATCCAAAAATAACCGCCCGAAGGCCTGGGCGCCAAGTTCGTCTAGCATGAAAAGGGCACAAAAACGGGTGGGCTATAGCCTTGGGGGGTGGGGCTGGCTAACTTCGTCCGCCGGACCCGGAATGCCGCGACATTTTGCGAGGGGCTTCCGTGTGCCAAAAATAGGCCGCGGGCAAAGCCGCACCCAAAAATAACCGCCCGAAGGCCGGGGCGCCAAGTTCGTCCAGCAGAAAAAGACCACAAAAACGGGTGGGCTATAGCCTTGGGGGGTGGGACTGCCCAACTTCGTCCGCCCAACTCGGAATGCCGTGAGACTTTGCGAGGGGCCTCCGTGTGCCAAAAATAGGCTGCGGGCAAAGCCACGCCTAAAAATAACCGCCCGAAGGCCGGGGCGCCAAGTTTGTCCAGCGGAAAAAGGCCACAAAAACGGGTGGGCTATAGCCTTGGGGGGTGGGGCTGGCCAACTTCGTCCGCCGGACTCGGAATGCCGCGAGACTTGGCGAGGGCGCTTCGTGTGCATAAAATAGGCCACGGACAAAGCTACGCCCAAAAATAACCACCCGAAGGCCGGGGCGCCAGGTTCGTCCAGCGGAAAAAGGCCACAAAAACGGGTGGGCTATATCCTTGTGGCGTGGCGCTGGCCAACTTCGTCCGCCGGACCCGGAATGCCGCGACACTTTGCGAGGGGCTACAGTGTGCCAAAAATAGGCCGCGGACAAAGCCACGCCCAAAAATAACCGCCCGAAGGCCGGGGCGCCAAGTTTGTCCAGCGGAAAAAGGCCACAAAAACGGGTGGGCTATAGCCTTGGGGGGTGGGGCTGGCCCACTTCGTCCGCCCGACTCGGAATGCCGTGAGACTTTGCGAGGGGCCTCCGTGTGCCAAAAATAGGCCGCGGGCAAAGCCGCGCCCAAAAATAACCGCCCGAAGGCCGGGGCGCCAAGTTCGTCCAGCAGAAAAAGACCACAAAAACGGGTGGGCTATAGCCTTGGGGGGTGGGGCTGCCCAACTTCGTCCGCCCGACTCGGAATGCCGTGAGACTTTGCGAGGGGCCTCCGTGCGCCAAAAATAGGCTGCGGGCAAAGCCACGCCCAAAAATAACCGCCCGAAGGCCGGGGCGCCAAGTTCGTCCAGCGGAAACAGGCCACAAAAACGGGTGGGCTATAGCCTAGGGGGGTGGGGCTGGCCAACTTCGTCCGCCGGACTCGGAATGCCGCGAGACTTTGCGAGGGCCCTCCGTGTGCATAAAATAGCCCGCGGACAAAGCTACGCCCAAAAATAACCGCCCGAAGGCCGGGACGCCAAGTTCGTCCCGCGGAAAAAGGCCACAAAAACGGGTGGGCTATAGCCTTGGGGGGTGGGGCAGGCCAACATCGTCCGCCGGACTCGGAATGCCGCGAGACTTTGCGAGGGTCGTCCGTGTGCATAAAATAGGCTGCGGACAAAGCTGTGCCAAAAAATAACCGCCCGAAGGCCGGGGCGCCAAGTTCGTCCAGCGGAAAAAGGCCACAAAAACGGGTGGGCTATATCCTTGGGGGGTGGCGCTGGCCAACTTCGTCCGCCGGACTCGGAATGCCGCGAGACTTTGCGAGGGGCCTCCGTGTGCCAAAAATAGACCGCGGGCAAACCCGCGTCCAAAAATAACCGCCCGAAGGCCTGGGCGCCAAGTTCGTCTAGCATGAAAAGGGCACAAAAACGGGTGGGCTATAGCCTTGGGGGGTGGGGCTGGCTAACTTCGTCCGCCGGACCCGGAATGCCGCGACATTTTGCGAGGGGCTTCCGTGTGCCAAAAATAGGCCGCGGGCAAAGCCGCACCCAAAAATAACCGCCCGAAGGCCGGGGCGCCAAGTTCGTCCAGCAGAAAAAGACCACAAAAACGGGTGGGCTATAGCCTTGGGGGGTGGGACTGCCCAACTTCGTCCACCCGACTCGGAATGCCATGAGACTTTGCGAGGGGCCTCCGTGTGCCAAAAATAGGCTGCGGGCAAAGCCACGCCTAAAAATAACCGCCCGAAGGCCGGGGCGCCAAGTTTGTCCAGCGGAAAAAGGCCACAAAAACGGGTGGGCTATAGCCTTGGGGGGTGGGGCTGGCCAACTTCGTCCGCCGGACTCGGAATGCCGTGAGACTTTGCGAGGGCCCTCCGTGTGCATAAAATAGGCCGCGGACAAAGCTACGCCCAAAAATAACCACCCGAAGGCCGGGGTGCCAAGTTCGTCCAGCGGAAAAAGGCCACAAAAACGGGTGGGCTATAGCCTTGGGGGGTGGGGCTGGCCAACATCGTCCGCCGGACTCGGAATGCCGCGAGACTTTGCGAGGGTCCTCCGTGTGCATAAAATAGGCTGCGGACAAAGCTGCGCCCAAAAATAACCGGCCGAAGGCCGGGGCGCCAAGTTCGTCCAGCGGAAAAAGGCCACAAAAACGGGTGGGCTATATCCTTGGGGGGTGGCGCTGGCCAACTTCGTCCGCCGGACTCGGAATGCCGCGAGACTTTGCGAGGGGCTTCCGTGTGCCAAAAATAGACCGCGGGCAAACCCGCGTCCAAAAATAACCGCCCAAAGGCCTGGGCGCCAAGTTCGTCCAGCGGGAAAAGGGCACAAAAACGGGTGGGCTATAGCCTTGGGGGGTGGGGCTGGCTAACTTCGTCCGCCGGACCCGGAATGCCGCGACACTTTGCGAGGGGCTTCCGTGTGCCAAAAATAGGCCGCGGGCAAAGCCGCACCCAAAAATAACAGCCCGAAGGCCGGGGCGCCAAGTTCGTCCAGCAGAAAAAGACCACAAAAACGGGTGGGCTATAGCCTTGGGGGGTGGGACTGCCCAACTTCGTCCGCCCGACTCGGAATGCCGTGAGACTTTGCGAGGGGCCTCCGTGTGCCAAAAATAGGCTGCGGGCAAAGCCACGCCTAAAAATAACCGCCCGAAGGCCGGGGCGCCAAGTTTGTCCAGCGGAAAAAGGCCACAAAAACGGGTGGGCTATAGCCTTGGGGGGTGGGGCTGGCCAACTTCGTCCGCCGGACTCGGAATGCCGCGAGACTTTGCGAGGGCCCTCCGTGTGCATAAAATAGGCCGCGGACAAAGCTACGCCCCAAAATAACCACCCGAAGGCCGGGGCGCCAGGTTCGTCCAGCGGAAAAAGGCCACAAAAACGGGTGGGCTATATCCTTGTGGCGTGGCGCTGGCCAACTTCGTCCGCCGGACCCGGAATGCCGCGACACTTTGCGAGGGGCTTCCGTGTGCCAAAAATAGGCCGCGGACAAAGCCGCACCCAAAAATAACCGCCCGAAGGCCGGGGCGCCAAGTTCGTCCAGCAGAAAAAGACCACAAAAACGGGTGGGCTATAGCCTTGGGGGTTGGGACTGCCCAACTTCGTCCGCCCGACTCGGAATGCCGTGAGACTTTGCGAGGGGCCTCCGTGTGCCAAAAATAGGCTGCGGGCAAAGCCACGCCTAAAAATAACCGCCCGAAGGCCGGGGCGCCAAGTTTGTCCAGCGGAAAAAGGCCACAAAAACGGGTGGGCTATAGCCTTGGGGGGTGGGGCTGGCCCACTTCGTCCGCCGGACTCGGAATGCTGCGAGACTTTGCGAGGGCCCTCCGTGTGCATAAAATAGGCCGCGGACAAAGCTACGCCCAAAAATAACCACCCGAAGGCCGGGGCGCCAAGTTCGTCCAGCGGAAAAAGGCCACAAAAACGGGTGGGCTATAGCCTTGGGGGGTGGGGCTGGCCAACATCGTCCGCCGGACTCGGAATGCCGCGAGACTTTGCGAGGGGCCTCCGTGTGCCAAAAATAGACCGCGGGCAAACCCGCGTCCAAAAATAACCGCCCGAAGGCCTGGGCGCCAAGTTCGTCCAGCGGGAAAAGGGCACAAAAACGGGTGGGCTATAGCTTTGGGGGGTGGCGCTGGCCAACTTCGTCCGCCGGACTCGGAATGCCGCGAGACTTTGCGAGGGGCCTCCGTGTGCCAAAAATAGACCGCGGGCAAACCCGCGTCCAAAAATAACCGCCCGAAGGCCTGGGCGCCAAGTTCGTCCAGCGGGAAAAGGGCACAAAAACGGGTGGGCTATAGCCTTGGGGAGTGGCGCTGGCCAACTTCGTCCGCCGGACTCGGAATGCCGCGAGACTTTGCGAGGGGCTTCCGTGTGCCAAAAATAGGCCGCGGGCAAAGCCGCACCCAAAAATAACCGCCCGAAGGCCGGGTCGCCAAGTTCGTCCAGCAGAAAAAGACCACAAAAACGGGTGGGCTATAGCCTTGGGGGGTGGGGCTGCCCAACTTCGTCCGCCCGACTCGGAATGCCGTGAGACTTTGCGAGGGGCCTCCGTGTGCCAAAAATAGGCTGCGGGCAAAGCCACGCCCAAAAATAACCGCCCGAAGGCCGGGCCGCCAAGTTCGTCCAGCGGAAACAGGCCACAAAAACGGGTGGGCTATAGCCTTGGGGGGTGGGGCTGGCCAACTTCGTCCGCCGGACTCGGAATGCCGCGAGACTTTGCGAGGGCCCTCCGTGTGCATAAAATAGGCCGCGGACAAAGCTACGCCAAAAAATAACCGCCCGAAGGCCGGGGCGCCAAGTTCGTCCAGCAGAAAAAGACCACAAAAACGGGTGGGCTATAGCCTTGGGGGGTGGGGCTGCCCAACTTCGTCTGCCCGACTCGGAATGCCGTGAGACTTTGCGAGGGGCCTCCGTGTGCCAAAAATAGGCTGCGGGCAAAGCCACGCCCAAAAATAACCGCCCGAAGGCCGGGGCGCCAAGTTCGTCCAGCGGAAACAGGCCACAAAAACGGGTGGGCTATAGCCTTGGGGGGTGGGGCTGGCCAACTTCGTCCGCCGGACTCGGAATGCCGGGAGACTTTGCGAGGGCCCTCCGTGTGCATAAAATAGCCCGCGGACAAAACTACGCCCAAAAATAACCGCCCGAAGGCCGGGGCGCCAAGTTCGTCCCGCGGAAAAAGGCCACAAAAACGGGTGGGCTATAGACTTGGGGGGTGGGGCTGGCCAACATCGTCCGCCGGACTCGGAATGCCGCGAGACTTTGCGAGGGGCCTCCGTGTGCCAAAAATAGACCGCGGGCAAACCCGCGTCCAAAAATAACCGCCCGAAGGCCTGGGCGCCAAGTTCGTCCAGCGGGAAAAGGCCACAAAAACGGGTGGGCTATAGCCTTGGGGGGTGGGGCTGGCTAACTTCGTCCGCCGGACCCGGAATGCCGCGACACTTTGCGAGGGGCTTCCGTGTGCCAAAAATAGGCCGCGGGCAAAGCCGCACCCAAAAATAACCGCCCGAAGGCCGGGGCGCCAAGTTCGTCCAGCAGAAAAAGGCCACAAAAAAGGGTGGGCTATATCCTTGGGGGGTGGCGCTGGCCAACTTCGTCCGCCGGACTCGGAATGCCGCGAGACTTTGCGAGGGGCCTCCGTGTGCCAAAAATAGGCCGCGGGCAAAGCCGCACCCAAAAATAACCGCCCAAAGGCCGGGGCGCCAAGTTCATCCAGCGGAAAAAGGCCACAAAAACGGGTGGGCTATAGCCTTGGGGGGTGGGGCTGGCCAACTATGTCCGTCGGACTCGGAATGCCGCTAGACATTGCGGGGGGCCTCCGTGTGCCAAAAATAGGCCGCGGGCAAAGCCGCGACCAAAAATAACCGCCCGGAGGCCGGGGCGCCAATTTCGTCCAGCGGAAAAAGGCCACAAAAACGGGTGGGCTATAGGCTTGGGGGGTGGGGCCGGCCAACTTCGTCCGCCGGACTCGGAATGCCGCGAGACTTTGCGAGGGACCTCCGTGTGCCAAAAATAGGCCGCGGCCAAAGCCGCGCCCAAAAATAACCGCCCGAAGGCCGGGGCGCCTAGTTCGTCCAGCGGAAAAAGGCCACAAAAACGGGTGGGATATAGCCTTGGGGGGTGGGGCTGGCCAACTTCGTCCGCCGGACTCGGACTCGGAATGCCGCGAGACTTTGCAAGTGGCCTCCGTGTGCCAAAAAAAGGCCGCGGGCAAAGCCGCGCCCAAAAATAACCCCCCGAAGGCCGGGGCGCACAGTTCGTCCAGCGGAAAAAGGCGACAAAAACGGGTGGGCTATAGCCTTGGGGGGTGGGGCTGGCCAACTTCGTCCGCCCGACTCGGAATGCCGTGAGACTTTGCGAGGGGCCTCCGTGTGCCAAAAGTAGGCCGCGGGCAAAGCCACGCCCAAAAATTACCGCCCGAAGGCCGGGGCTCCAAGTTCGTCCAGCGGAAAAAGGCCACAAAAACGGGTGGGCTATAGCCTTGGGGGGTGGGGCTGGCCAACATCGTCCGCCGGACTCGGAATGCCGCGGAACTTTGCGAGGGCCTCCGTGTGCCAAAAATAGGCCGCGGACAAACCCGCGCCCAAAAATAACCGCCCGAGGGCCGGGGCGCCAAGTTTGTCCAGCGGAAAAAGGCCACAAAAACGGGTGGGCTATAGCCTTGGGGGGTGGGGCTGGCCAACTTCGTCCGCCGGACTCGGAATGCCGCGAGACTTTGCGAGGGGCCTCCGTGTGCCAAAAATATTCCACG
The DNA here is from genome assembly GCA_039657385.1 of Citrus x changshan-huyou. Lineage (NCBI taxonomy): Eukaryota > Viridiplantae > Streptophyta > Magnoliopsida > Sapindales > Rutaceae > Citrus > Citrus x changshan-huyou. The sequence goes on along the minus strand of JBCGBO010000019.1, from coordinate 1,750,428 downwards.
GGCAATGCCGCGTCCAAAAATAAATGCCCGAGGGCCGGGGCGCATAGTTCGTCCAGCGGAAAAAGGCCACAAAAACGGGTGGGCTATAGCCTTGGGGGGTGGAGCTGGCCAACTTCGTCCGCCCGACTCGGAATGCCGTGAGACTTTGCGAGGGGCCTCCGTGTGCCAAAAATAGGCCGCGGGCAAAGCCACGCACAAAAATTACCGCCCGAAGGCCGGGGCTCCAAGTTCGTCCAGCGGAAAAAGGCCACAAAAACGGGTGGCTTATAGCCTTGGGGGGTGGGGCTGGCCAACATCGTCCGCCGGACTCGGAATGCCGCGGAACTTTGCGAGGGGCCTCCGTGTGCCAAAAATAGGCCGCGGGCAAAGCCGCACTCAAAAATAACCGCCCGAAGGCCGGGGCGCCAAGTTCGTCCAGCAGAAAAAGGCCACAAAAAAGGGTGGGCTATATCCTTGGGGGGTGGCGCTGGCCAACTTCGTCCGCCGGACTCAGAATGCCGCGAGACTTTGCGAGGGGCCTCCGTGTGCCAAAAATAGGCCGCGGGCAAAGCCGCGCCCAAAAATAACCGCCCGAAGGCCGGGGCGCCAAGTTCGTCCAGCGGAAAAAGGCCACAAAAACGGGTGGGTTCTAGCCTTGGGGGGTGGGGCTGGCCAACTTCGTCCGGCGGACTCGGAATGCCGCGAGACATTACGAGGGGACTCCGTGTGCCAAAAATAGGCCGCGGTCAAAGCCGCACCCAAAAATAACCGCCCAAAGGCCGGGGCGCCAAGTTCATCCAGCGGAAAAAGGCCACAAAAACGGGTGGGCTATACCCTTGGGGGGTGGGGCTGGCCAACAATGTCCGTCGGACTCGGAATGCCGCTAGACATTGCGGGGGGCCTCCGTGTGCCAAAAATAGGCCGCGGGCAAAGCCGCGACCAAAAATAACCGCCCGGAGGCCGGGGCGCCAATTTCGTCCAGCGGAAAAAGGCCACAAAAACGGGTGGGCTATAGCCTTGGGGGGTGGGGCTGGCCAACTTCGTCCGCCGGGCTCGGAATGCCGCAAGACTTTGCGAGGGACCTCCGTGTGCCAAAAATAGGCCGCGGCCAAAGCCGCGCCCAAAAATAACCGCCCGAAGGCCGGGGCGCCTAGTTCGTCCAGCGGAAAAAGGCCACAAAAACGGGTGGGCTATAGCCTTGGGGGGTGGGGCTGGCCAACTTCGTCCGCCGGACTCGGACTCGGAATGCCGCGAGACTTTGCAAGTGGCCTCCGTGTGCCAAAAAAAGGCCGCGGGCAAAGCCGCGCCCAAAAATAACCCCCCGAAGGCCGGGGCGCACAGTTCGTCCAGCGGAAAAAGGCGACAAAAACGGGTGGGCTATAGCCTTGGGGGGTGGGGCTGGCCAACTTCGTCCGCCCGACTCGGAATGCCGTGAGACTTTGCGAGGGGCCTCCGTGTGCCAAAAGTAGGCCGCGGGCAAAGCCACGCCCAAAAATTACCGCCCGAAGGCCGGGGCTCCAAGTTCGTCCAGCGGAAAAAGGCCACAAAAACGGGTGGGCTATACCCTTGGGGGGTGGGGCTGGCCAACAATGTCCGTCGGACTCGGAATGCCGCTAGACATTGCGGGGGGCCTCCGTGTGCCAAAAATAGGCCGCGGGCAAAGCCGCGACCAAAAATAACCGCCCGGAGGCCGGGGCGCCAATTTCGTCCAGCGGAAAAAGGCCACAAAAACGGGTGGGCTATAGCCTTGGGGGGTGGGGCTGGCCAACTTCGTCCGCCGGGCTCGGAATGCCGCAAGACTTTGCGAGGGACCTCCGTGTGCCAAAAATAGGCCGCGGCCAAAGCCGCGCCCAAAAATAACCGCCCGAAGGCCGGGGCGCCTAGTTCGTCCAGCGGAAAAAGGCCACAAAAACGGGTGGGCTATAGCCTTGGGGGGTGGGGCTGGCCAACTTCGTCCGCCGGACTCGGAATGTCGCGAGACTTTGCGAGGGGCCTCCGTGTGCCAAAAATATTCCACGGGCAATGCCGCGTCCAAAAATAAATGCCCGAGGGCCGGGGCGCAAAGTTCGTCCAGCGGAAAAAGGCCACAAAAACGGGTGGGCTATAGCCTTGGGGGGTGGAGCTGGCCAACTTCGTCCGCCCGACTCGGAATGCCGTGAGACTTTGCGAGGGGCCTCCGTGTGCCAAAAATAGGCCGCGGGCAAAGCCACGCCCAAAAATTACCGCCCGAAGGCCGGGGCTCCAAGTTCGTCCAGCGGAAAAAGGCCACAAAAACGGGTGGCTTATAGCCTTGGGGGGTGGGGCTGGCCAACATCGTCCGCAGGACTCGGAATGCCGCGGAACTTTGCGAGGGGCCTCCGTGTGCCAAAAATAGGCCGCGGACAAAGCCGCGCACAAAAATAACCGCCCGAGGGCCGGGGCGCCAAGTTCGTCCAGCGGAAAAATGCCACAAAAACGGGTGGGCTAGAGCCTTGGGGGGTGGGGCTGGCCAACTTCGTCCGCCGGACTCGGACTCGGAATGCCGCGAGACTTTGCAAGTGGCCTCCGTGTGCCAAAAAAAGGCCGCGGGCAAAGCCCCGCCCAAAAATAACCCCCCGAAGGCCGGGGCGCAAAGTTCGCCCAGCGGAAAAAGCCCACAAAAACGGGTGGGCTATAGCCTTGGGGGGTGGGGCTGGCCAACTTCGTCCGCCCGACTCGGAATGCCGTGAGACTTTGCGAGGGGCCTCCGTGTGCCAAAAATAGGCCGCGGGCAACGCCACGCCCAAAAATTACCGCCCGAAGGCCGGGGCTCCATGTTCGTCCAGCGGAAAAAGGCCACAAAAACGGGTGGGCTATAGCCTTGGGGGGTGGGGCTGGCCAACATCGTCCGCCGGACTCGGAATGGGGCCTGACATTGCGAGGGGCCTACGTGTGCCAAAAATAGGCCGCGGACAAACCCGCGCCCAAAAATAACCGCCCTAGGGCCGGGGCGTCAAGTTTGTCCAGCGGAAAAAGGCCACAAAAACGGGTGGGCTATAGCCTTGGGGGGTGGGGCTGGCCAACTTCGTCCGCCGGACTCGGAATGCCGCGAGACTTTGCGAGGGGCCTCCGTGTGCCAAAAATAGTCCGCGGGCAATGCCGGGTCCAAAAATAAATGCCCGAGGGCCGGGTCGCCAAGTTCATCCAGCGGAAAAAGGCCACAAAAACGGGTGGGCTATAGCCTTGGGGGGTGGGGCTGGCCAACTTCGTCCGCCGGATTCGGAATGCCACGAGACATTGCGAGGAGCCTCCGTGTGCCAAAAATAGGCCGCGGGCAGAGCCGCGCCCAAAAATAACAGCCCGAAGGCCGGGGCGCCAAGTTCGTCCAGCGGAAAAAGGCCACCAAACGGGTGGGCTATAGCATTGGGGGGTGGGGCTGGCCAACTTCGTCCGCCGGGCTCGAAATGCCGTGAGACTTTTGCGACGGGCCTCCATGTGCCAAAAATAGGCCGCGGGCAAAGCCTTGCCCAAAAATAACCGCCCGAAGGCCGGGGCGCCAAGTTCGTCCAGCGGAAAAAGGCCACAAAAATGGGTGGGCTATAGCCTTGGGGGGTGGGGCTGGCCAACTTCGTCCGCCGGACTCGGAATGCCGGGAGACTTTGCGAGGGGCCTACGTATGCCAAAAATAGGCCGCGGACAAAGCCGCGCCCAAAAATAACCGCCCGAAGGCCGGGGCACCAAGTTCGTCCAACGGAAAACGGCCACAAAAACGGGTGGGCTATAGCCTTGGGGGGTGGGACGGGCCGACTTCGTCCGCCGGACTCGGAATGCCGCGAGACTTGCGAGGGGCCTCCGTGCGCCAAAAATAGGCCGCGGGCAAAGCCGCGACCAAAAATAACCGCCCAAAGGCCGGGGCGCCAAGTTCGTCCCGCAGAAAAAGGCAACAAAAACAGGTGGGCTATAGCCTTGGGGGGTGGGGCTGGCCAACTTCGTCCGCCGGACTCAGACTCGGAATGCCGCGTGACTTTGCGATGGGCCTCCGTGTGCCAAAAATAGGCCGCGGGCAAAGCCGCGCACAAAAATAACCGCCCGAAGGCCGGGCCGCCAAGTTCGTCCTGCGGAAAAAGGCCACAAAAACGGGTGGGCTATAGCCTTGGGGGGTGGGGCTGCCCAACTTCGTCCGCCGGACTCGGAATGCCGCGAGACTTTGCGAGGGGCCTCCGTGTGCCAAAAATAGGCCGCGGGCAAAGCCGCGCCCAAAAATAACCGCCCGAAGGCCGGGGCGCCATGTTCGCCCAGCGGAAAAAGGCCACAAAAACGGGTGGGCTATAGCCTTGGGGGGTGGGGCTGGCCAACTTCATCCGCCGGACTCGGAATGCCGCGAGACTTTGCGAGGGGCCTCCGTGTCCCAAAAATAGGCTGCGGGCAAAGCCGCGCCCAAAAATAAGCGCCCGAAGGCCAGGGCGCCGTGTTCGTCCAGCAGAAAAAGGCCACAAAAACGGGTGGGCTATAGCCTTGGGGGGTGGGGTTGGCCAGCTTCGTCAGCCGGCCTCGGACTTGGAATGCCACGAGACTTTGCGAGGGGCCTCCGTGAGCCAAAAATAGGTCACGGGCAAAGCCAAGCTCCAAAAATAACCGCCCGAAGGCCGGGTGCCAAGTTCGTCCAGCGGAAAAAGGCCACAAAATAGGGTGGGCTATAGCCTTGGGTGGTGGGGCTGGCCAACTTCGTCCACCGGACTCGGAATGCCGCGAGACTTTGCGAGGGGCCTCCGTGTGCCAAATATAGGCCGCGGGCAAAGCTGTGCCCAAAAATAACCGCCCGAAGGCCGGGGCGCCAAGTTCGTCCTGCGGAAAAAGGCCACAAAAACGGGTGGGCTATAGCCTTGGGGGGTGGGGCTGGCCAACTTCTCCGCTGGACTCAGATTGCCGCGAGACATTGCGAGGGGCCTCCGTGTGCCAAAAATAGGCCGTGGGCAAAGCCAAGCTCCAAAAATAACCGCCCGAAGGCCGGGGCGCCAAGTTCGTCCAGCGGAAAAAGGCCACAAAATAGGGTGGGCTATAGCCTTGGGTGGTGGGGCTGGCCAACTTCGTCCACCGGACTCGGAATACCGCGAGACTTTGCGACGGGCCTCCGTGTACCAAAAATAGGCTATGGCCAAAGCCGCGCCCAAAAATAACCGCCCGAAGGCCGGGGCGCCAAATTCGTCCTGCGGAAAAACGCCACAAAAACGGGTGGGCTATAGCCTAGGGGGGTGGGGCTGGCCAACTTCATCCGCCGGACTTGGAATGCCGCGAGACTTTGCGAGGGGCCTCCGTGTCCCAAAAATAGGCTGCGGGCAAAGCCGCGCCCAAAAATAACCACCCGAAGGCCGGGGAGCCGTGTTCATCCAGCGGAAAAAGGCCACAAAAACGGGTGGGCTATAGCCTTGGGGGGTGGGGTTGGCCAACTTCGTCAGCCGGCCTCGGACTTGGAATGCCACGAGACTTTGCGAGGGGCCTCCGTGAGCCAAAAATAGGCCGTGGGCAAAGCCAAGCTCCAAAAATAACCGCCCGAAGGCCCGGGCGCCAAGTTTGTCCAGCGGAAAAAGGCCACAAAATAGGGTCTGCTATAGCCTTGGGTGGTGGGGCTGGCCAACTTCGTCCACCGGACTCGGAATGCCGCGAGAATTTGCGAGGGGCCTCCTTGTGCCAAAAATAGGCCGCGGGCAAAGCCGCGCCCAAAAATAACCGCCCGAAGGCCGAGGCGCCAAGTTCGTCCTGCGGAAAAAGGGCACAAAAACGGGTGGGCTATAGCCTTGGGGGGTGGGGCTGGCCAACTTCGTCCCCCGGACTCGGAATCCCGTGAGACTTTGCGAGGGGCCTCCGTGTGCCAAACATAGGCCGCGGAAAAAGCCGCGCCCAAAAATAACCGCCCGAAGGCCGGGGCGCCAAGTTCGTCCTGCGGAAAAAGGCCACAAAAACGGGTGGGCTATAGCCTTGGGGGGTGGGGCTGGCCAACTTCATCCGCCGGGCTCGGAATGCTTTGAGACTTTGCGAGGGACCTCCGTGTCCCAAAAATAGGCTGCGGACAAATCCGCGCCCAAAAATAACCGCCCGAAGGCCGGGGCGCCATGTTCGTCCAGCAGAAAAAAGCCACAAAAACGGGTGGGCTATAGCCTTGGGGGGTGGGGCTGGCCAACTTCGTCCGCCGGACTCGGACTTGGAATGCCGCGAGACTTTGCGAGGGGCCTCCGTGTGCCAAAAATAGGCCGCGGGCAAACCCTCGCCCAAAAATAACCGACCGAAGGCCGGGGCGCCAAGTTCGTCCTACGGAAAAAGGCCACAAAAACGGGTGGGCTATAGCCTTGGGGTGTGGGGCTGGCAAACTTCATCCGCCGGACTCGGAATGCCGTGAGACTTTGCGAGGGGCCTCCGTATGCCAAAAATAGGCCACGGACAAAGCCGCGCCCAAAAATAACCGCCCGCAGGCCGGGGCGCCAAGTTTGTCCAGCGCAAAAAGGCCACAAAAACGGGTGGGCTATAGCCTTGGGGGGTGGGGCTGGCCCACTTCGTCCGCCAGACTCGGAATGCTGCGAGACTTTGCGAGGGGCCTCTGTGTCCCAAAAATAGGCTACGGGCAAAGCCGCGCCCAAAAATAACCGCCGGAAGGCCGGGGCGCCAAGTTCGTCCAGCGGAAAAAGGCCACAAAAACGGGTGGGCAATAGCCTTGGGGGGTGGGGCTGGCCATCTTCGTCCGCCGGACTCGGAATGCTGCGAGACTTTGCGAGGGTCCTCCGTGTGCCAAAAATAGGCTGCGGGCAATGCCGCGCCCAAAAATAACCGCCCGAAGGCCGGGGCGCCAAGTTCGTCCAGTGGAAAAAGGCCACAAAAACGGGTGGGCTATAGCCTTGGGGGGTGGGGCTGGCCAACTTCGTCCGCCGGACTCGGAATGCTGCGAGACTTTGCGAGGGGCCTCCGTGTCCCAAAAATAGGCTGCGGGCAAAGCCGCGCCCAAAAATAACTGCCCAAAGGCCGGGGCGCCAAGTTCGTCCAGCAGAAAAAGGCCACAAAAACGGGTGGGCTATAGCCTTGGGGGGTGGGGTTGGCCAACTTCGTCCGCCGGACTCGGAATGCCACGAGACTTTGCAAGGGGCCTCCGTGCGCCAAAAATATGCTGCGGACAAAGCCGCGACCAAAAATAACCGCCCCAAGGCCGGGGCGCCAAGTTCGTCCAGCAGAAAAAGGCCACAAAAACGAGTGGGCTATAGCCTTGTGGGCTGGGGCTGGCCAACTTCGTCCGCCGGACTCGGAATGCTGCGAGACTTTGCGAGGGGCCTCCGTGTCCCAAAAATAGGCTACGGGCAAAGCCGCGCCCAAAAATAACCGCCGGAAGGCCGGGGCGCCAAGTTCGTCCAGCGGAAAAAGGCCACAAAAACGGGTGGGCAATAGCCTTGGGGGGTGGGGCTGGCCATCTTCGTCCGCCGGACTCGGAATGCTGCGAGACTTTGCGAGGGTCCTCCGTGTGCCAAAAATAGGCTGCGGGCAAAGCCGCGCCCAAAAATAACCGCCCGAAGGCCGGGGCGCCAAGTTCGTCCAGTGGAAAAAGGCCACAAAAACGGGTGGGCTATAGCCTTGGGGGGTGGGGCTGGCCAACTTCGTCCGCCGGACTCGGAATGCTGCGAGACTTTGCGAGGGGCCTCCGTGTCCCAAAAATAGGCTGCGGGCAAAGCCGCGCCCAAAAATAACTGCCCAAAGGCCGGGGCGCCAAGTTCGTCCAGCAGAAAAAGGCCACAAAAACGGGTGGGCTATAGCCTTGGGGGGTGGGGTTGGCCAACTTCGTCCGCCGGACTCGGAATGCCACGAGACTTTGCAAGGGGCCTCCGTGCGCCAAAAATATGCTGCGGACAAAGCCGCGACCAAAAATAACCGCCCCAAGGCCGGGGCGCCAAGTTCGTCCAGCAGAAAAAGGCCACAAAAACGAGTGGGCTATAGCCTTGTGGGCTGGGGCTGGCCAACTTCGTCCGCCGGACTCGGAATGCTGCGAGACTTTGCGAGGGGCCTCCGTGTCCCAAAAATCGGCTACGGGCAAAGCCGCGCCCAAAAATAACCGCCGGAAGGCCGGGGCGCCAAGTTCGTCCAGCGGAAAAAGGCCACAAAAACGGGTGGGCAATAGCCTTGGGGGGTGGGGCTGGCCATCTTCGTCCGCCGGACTCGGAATGCTGCGAGACTTTGCGAGGGTCCTCCGTGTGCCAAAAATAGGCTGCGGGCAAAGCCGCGCCCAAAAATAACAGCCCGAAGGCCGGGGCGCCAAGTTCATCCTGCGGAAAAAGGCCACAAAAACGGGTAGGCTATAGCCTTGGGGCTGGGGCTGGCCAACTTCGTCCGCCGGATTCGGAATGCTGCGAGACTTTGCGAGGGGCCACCGTGTCCCAAAAATAGGCTGCGGGCACAGCCGCGCTAAAAAATAACCGCCCGAAGGCCGGGGCGCCAAGTTCGTTCAGCGGAAAAAGGCCACAAAAACGGGTGGGCTATAGCCTTGGGGGGTGGGGCTGGCCAACTTCGTCCGCCGGACACGGAATGCTGCGAGACTTTGCGAGGGGCCTCCATGTCCCAAAAATAGGCTGCGGGCAAAGCCGCGCCCAAAAATAACCGCCCGAAGGCTGGGGCGCCATGTTCGTCCAGCGGAAAAAGGCCACAAAAATGGGTGGGCTATAGCCTTGGGGGGTGGGGCTGGCCAACTTCGTCCGCCGGACTCGGAAAGCCGCGAGACTTTGTGAGGGGCCTCCGTGCGCCAAAAATATGCCGCGGGCAAAGCCGCGACCAAAAATAACCGCCCAACGGCCGGGGCGCCAAGTTCATCCAGCAGAAAAAGGCCACAAAAACGGGTGGGCTATAGCCTTGGGGGGTGGGGCTGGCCAACTTCGTCCGCCGGGCTAGGAATGCCGCGAGACTCTGCGAGGGGCCTCCGTATGCCAAAAAATGGCGGCGGGAGAGCTGCGCCCAAAAATAACCGCCCGGAGGACGGGGCGCCAAGTTTGTCCAGCCGAAAAAGGCCACAAAAACGGGTGGGCTATAGCCTTGGGGGGTGGGGCTGGCCGACTTCGTGCACCGGACTCGGAATGCGGCGAGACTTTGCGAGGGGCCTCCGTGTGCAAAAAATAGGCTGCGGGCAAAGCCGCACCCAAAAATAACCGCCCGAAGGCCGGGGCGCCAAGTTCGTCCAGCGGAAAAAGGCCACAAAAACGGGTGGGCTATAGCCTTGTGGGGTGGGGCTGGCCCACTTCGTCCGCCAAACTCGGAATGCCGCGAGCCTTTACGAGGGGCTTCTGTGTGCCAAAAATAGGCTGCGGGCTAAGCCGTACCCAAAAATAACTGCCCGAAGGCCGGGTCGCCATGTTCGTCCAGCGGAAAAAGGCCACAAAAACGGGTGGGCTATTGCCTTGGGGGGTGGGGCTGGCCCACTTCGTCCGCCGGACTCGGAATGCCGCGAGACTTTGCGAGTGGCCTCCGTGTGCAAAAAATAGGCTCCGGACAAAGCCGCGTCCAAAAATAACCGCCCGAAGGCAGGGGCGCCATGTTCGTCCAGCGTAAAAAGGCCACAAAAACGGGTAGGCTATAGCCTTGGGGGGTGGGGCTGGCCAACTTCATCCGCCGGACTCGGAATGCTGCGAGACTTTGCGAGGGGCCTCCGTGTGCCAAAAATAGGCCGCGGGCAAAGCCGCGCCCAAAAATAACCGCCCGAAGGCCGGGGCGCCAAGTTCGTCCAGCGGAAAAAGGCCACAAAAACGGGTGGGCTATAGCCTTGTGGGGTGGGGCTGGCGAACTTCGTCCGCCAAACTCGGAATGCCGCGAGACTTTGCGAGGGGCTTCCGTGTGCCAAAAATAGGCTGCGGGCAAAGCCGTACCCAAAAATAACTGCCCGAAGGCCGGGTCGCCATGTTCGTCCAGCGGAAAAAGGCCACAAAAACGGGTGGGCTATAGCCTTGGGGGGTGGGGCTGGCCCACTTCGTCCGCCGGACTTGGAATGCCGCGAGACTTTGCGAGTGGCCTCCGCGTGCAAAAAATAGGCTCCGGACAAAGCCGCGCCCAAAAATAACCGCCCGAAGGCCGGGGCGCCATGTTCGTCCAGCGTAAAAAGGCCACAAAAACGGGTAGGCTATAGCCTTGGGGGGTGGGGCTGGCCAACTTCATCCGCCGGACTCGGAATGCTGCGAGACTTTGCGAGGGGCCTCCGTGTGCCAAAAATAGGCCGCGGGCAAAGCCGCGCCCAAAAATAACCGCCCGAAGGCCGGGGCGCCAAGTTCGTCCAGCGGAAAAAGGCCACAAAAACGGGTGGGCTATAGCCTTGTGGGGTGGGGCTGGCCAACTTCGTCCGCCAAACTCGGAATGCCGCGAGACTTTGTGAGGGGCTTCCGTGTACCAAAAATAGGCTGCGGGCAAAGCCGTACCCAAAAATAACTGCCCGAAGGCCGGGTCGCCATGTTCGTCCAGCGGAAAAAGGCCACAAAAACGGGTGGGCTATAGCCTTGGGGGGTGGGGCTGGCCAACTTTGTCCGCCGGACTCGGAATACCGCGAGACTTTGCGAGGGGCCTCCGTGTGCAAAAAATAGGCTGCGGGCAAAGCCGTACCCAAAAATAACTGCCCGAAGGCCGGGGCGCCATGTTCGTACAGCGGAAAAAGGCCAAAAAAAGGGGTGACCTATAGCCTTGTGGGGTGGGGCTGGCCAACTTCGTCCGCCGGACTCGGAATGCCACGAGAGTTTCCGAGGGGCCTCCGTGTGCCAAAAATAGGCTGCGGGCAGAGCCGCACCCAAAAATAACCGCCCGAAGGCCGGGGCGCCAAGTTCGTCCAGCGGAAAAAGGCCACAAAAACGGGTGGGCTATAGCCTTGGGGGGTGGGGCTGGCCAACTTCGTCCGCTGGACTCGGAATGCCGCGACACTTTGCGAGGGGCCTCCGTGTGCCAAAAATGGGCCGCGGGCAAAGCCGCGCCCAAAAATAACCGCCCGAAGGCCGGGGCGCCAAGTTCTTACAGCGGAAAAAGGCCACAAAAACGGGTGGGCTATAGCCTTGGGGGGTGGGGCTGGCCAACTTCGTCCGCCGCACTCGGAATGCCGCGAGACTTTGCGAGCGGCCTCCGTGTGCAAAAAAAAGGACGCGGGCAAAGCCGCTCCCATAAATAACCGCCCGAAGGCCGGGGCGCCAAGTTCGTCCAGCAGAAAAAGGCCACAAAAACGGGTGGGCTATAGCCTTGGGGGGTGGGGCTGGCCAACTTCGTCCGCCGCACTCGGAATGCCGCGAGACTTTGTGAGGGGCCTCCGTGTGCCAAAAATAGGCAGCGGGCAAAGCCGCGCCCAAAAATAACCGCCCGAAGGCCGGGGCGCCAAGTTCGTCCAGCGGAAAAAGGCCACCAAAACTGGTGGGCTATAGCCTTGGGGGGTGGGGCTGGCAACTTCGTCCGCCGGACTCGGAATGCCGCGAGACTTTACGAGGGGCCTCCGTGTGCCAAAAATATGCCGCGGGCAAAGCCGCGATAAAAAATAACCGCCCAACGACCGGGGCGACAAGTTCGTCCAGCAGAAAAAGGCCACAAAAACGGGTGGGCTATAGCCTTGGGGGGTGGGGCTGGCCAACTTCGTCCGCCGGGCTCGGAATGCCGCGAGACTCTGCGAGGGGCCTCCGTATGCCAAAAAATGGCCGCGGGCAAAGCTGCGTCCAAAAATAACCGCCCGGAGGCCGGGGCGCCAAGTTCGTCCAGCCGACAAAGGCCACAAAAACGGGTGGGCTATAGCCTTGGGGGGTGGGGCTGGCCAACTTCGTCCGCCGGACTCGGAATGCCGCGAGACTTTACGAGGGGCCTCCGTGCGCCAAAAATATGCCGCGGGCAAAGCCGCGATAAAAAATAACCGCCCAACGGCCGGGGCGACAAGTTCGTCCAGCAGAAAAAGGCCACAAAAACGGGTGGGCTATAGCCTTGGGGGGTGGGGCTGGCCAACTACGTCCGCCGGGCTCGGAATGCCGCGAGACTCTGCGAGGGGCCTCCGTATGCCAAAAAATGGCCGCGGGCAAAGCTGCGTCCAAAAATAACCGCCCGGAGGCCGGGGCACCAAGTTCGTCCAGCCGAAAAAGGCCACAAAAACGGGTGCGCTATAGCCTTGGGGGGTGGGGCTGGCCAACTTCGTCCGCCGGACTCGGAATGCCGCGAGGCTTTGCGAGGGGCCTCCGTGCGCCAAAAATAGGCCGCGGGCAAAGCCACGCCCAAAAATAACCGCCCGAAGGCCGGGGCACCAAGTTCGTCCAGCCGAAAAAGGCCACAAAAACGGGTGCGCTATAGCCTTGGGGGGTGGGGCTGGCCAACTTCGTCCGCCGGACTCGGAATGCCGCGAGACTTTGCGAGGGGCTTCCGTGTGCCAAAAATAGGCCGCGGGCGAAGCCGCGCCCAAATACAACCGCCCGAAGGCCGGGGCGCCAAGTTCGTCCTGCGGAAAAAGGCCACCAAAACTGGTGGGCTATAGCCTTGGGGAGTGGGGCCGGCAAACTTCGTCCGCCGGACTCGGAATGCCGCGAGACTTTGCGAGGGGCCTCCGTGTGCCAAAAATAGGCCGCGGGCAAAGCGGCGCCCAAAAATAACCGACCGAAGGCCGGGGCGCCAAATTCGTCCAGCGGAAAAAGGCCACAAAAACGGGTGGGCTATAGCCTTGGGGGGTGGGGCTGGCCAACTTCATCCGCCGGACTCGGAATGCCGCGAGACTTTACGAGGGGCGTCCGTGCGCCAAAAATATGCCACGGGCAAAGCCGCGATAAAAAATAACCGCCCAACGGCCGGGGCGCCAAGTTCGACCAGCAGAAAAAGGCCACAAAAACGGGTGGGCTATAGCCTTGGGGGGTGGGGCTGGCCAACTTCGTCCGCCGGGCTCGGAATGCCGCGAGACTTTGCGAGGGGCCTCCGTATGCCAAAAAATGGCCGCGGGCAAAGCTGCGCCCAAAAATAACCGCCCGGAGGCCGGGGCGCCAAGTTCGTCCAGCCGAAAAAGGCCACAAAAACGGGTGGGCTATAGCCTTGGGGGGTGGGGCTGGCCGACTTCGTCCGCCGGACTCGGAATGCGGCGAGACTTTGAGAGGGGCCTCCGTGTACAAAAAATAGGCTGCGGGCAAAGCCGTGCCCAAAAATAACTTCCCGAAGGCCGGGGCGCCAAGTTCGTCCAGCGGAAAAAGGCTACAAAAACGGGTGGGCTATAGCCTTGGGGGGTGGGGCTGGCCTACTTCGTCCGCCGGACTCGGAATGCCGCGAGACTTTGCGAGGGGCCTCCGTGTGCCAAAAATGGGCCGCGGGCAAAGCCGCGCCCAAAAATAACCGCCCGAAGGCCGGGGCGCCAAGTTCTTCCAGCGGAAAAAGGCCACAAAAACGGGTGCGCTATAGCCTTGGGGGGTGGGGCTGGCCAACTTCGTCCGCCGGACTCGGAATGCCGCGAGGCTTTGCGAGGGGCCTCCGTGCGCCAAAAATATGCCGCGGGCAAAGCCGCGATAAAAAATAACCGCCCAACGGCCGGGGCGCCAAGTTCGTCCAGCAGAAAAAGGCCACAAAAACGGGTGGGCTATAGCCTTGGGGGGTGGGGCTGGCCAACTTCGTCCGCCGGACTCGGAATGCCGCGAGACCTTGCGAGGGGCCTCCGTGTGCAAAAAATAGGACGCGGGCAAAGCCGCTCCCAAAAATAACCGCCCGAAGGCCGGGGCGCCAACTTCGTCGAGCGGAAAAAGGCCACAAAAACGGGTGGGCTATATAGCCTTGGGGGGTGGGGCTGGCACACTTCGTCCGCCAGACTCGGAATGCCGCGAGACTTTGTGTGGGGCCTCCGTGTGCCAAAAATAGGCCGCGGGCAAAACCGCGCCCAAAAACAACCGCCCGAAGGCCGGGGCGCCAAGTTCGTCCAGCGGAAAAAGGCCACAAAAACTGGTGGGCTATAGCCTTGGGGGGTGGGGCCGGCAAACTTCGTCCGCCGGACTCGGAATGCCGCGAGACTTTGCGAGGGGCCTCCATGTGCCAAAAATAGGCCGCGGACGAAGCCGCGCCCAAAAATAACCGCCCGAAGGCCGGGGCGCCAAGTTCGTCCAGCGGAAAAAGGCCACAAAAACGGGTGGGCTATAGCCTTGGGGGGTGGGGCTGGCCAACTTCGTCCGCCGGACTCGGAATGCCGCGAGACTTTGCGAGGGACCTCCGTGTGCCAAAAATAGGCCGCGGGCAAAGCCGCGCCCAAAAATAACCGCCCGAAGGCCGGGGCGCCAAGTTCGTCCAGCGGAAAAAGGCCACAAAAACGGGTGGGCTATAGCCTTGGGGGGTGGGGCTGGCCAACTTCGTCCGCCGGACTCGGAATGCCGCGAGACTTTGCGAGGGACCTCCGTGTGCCAAAAATAGGCCGCGGGCAAAGCCGCGCCCAAAAATAACCGCCCGAAGGCCGGGGCGCCAAGTTCGTCCAGCGGAAAAAGGCCACAAAAACGGGTGGGCTATATCCTTGGGGGGTGGGGCTGGCCCACTTCGACCGCCGCACTCGGAATGCCGCGAGACTTTGCGAGGGGCCTCCGTGTGCCAAAAATAGGCCGCGGACAAAGCGGCGCCCAAAAATAACCGCCCGAAGGCCGGGGCGCCAATTTCGTCCAGCGGAAAAAGGCCACAAAAACGGGTGCGCTATAGCCTTGGGGGGTGGGGCTGGCCAACTTCGTCCGCCGGACTCGGAATGCCGCGAGGCTTTGCGAGGGGCCTCCGTGCGCCAAAAATATGCCGCGGGCAAAGCCGCGATAAAAAATAACCGCCCAATGGCCGGGGCGCCAAGTTCGTCCAGCAGAAAAAGGCCACAAAAACGGGTGGGCTATAGCCTTGGGGGGTGGGGCTGGCCAACTTCGTCCGCCGGGCTCGGAATGCCGCGAGACTCTGCGAGGGGCCTCCGTACGCCAAAAAATGGCCGCGGACAAAGCTGCGCCCAAAAATAACCGCCCGGAGGCCGGGGCGCCAAGTTCGTCCAGCCGAAAAAGGCCACAAAAACGGGTGGGCTATAGCCTTGGGGGGTGGGGCTGGCCAACTTCGTCCGCCGGACTCGGAATGACGCGAGACTTTGCGAGGGACCTCCGTGTGCCAAAAATAGGCCGCGGGCAAAGCCGCGCCCAAAAATAACCGCCCGAAGGCCGGGGCGCCAAGTTCGTCCAGCGAAAAAAGGCCACAAAAACGGGTGGGCTATAGCCTTGGGGGGTGGGGCTGGCCCACTTCGACCGCCGCACTCGGAATTCCGTGAGACTTTGCGAGGGGCCTCCGTGTGCCAAAAATAGGCCGCGGACAAAGCGGCACCCAAAAATAACCGCCCGAAGGCCGGGGCGCCAAGTTCGTCCAGCGGAAAAAGGCCACAAAAACGGGTGGGCTATAGCCTTGGGGGGTGGGGCTGGCCAACTTCGTCCGCCGGACTCGGAATGCCGCGAGACTTTGCGAGGGACCTCCGTGTGCCAAAAATAGGCCGCGGGCAAAGCCGCGCCCAAAAATAACCGCCCGAAGGCCGGGGCGCCAGGTTCGTCCAGCGGAAAAAGGCCACAAAAACGGGTGGGCTATATCCTTGGGGGTGGGGCTGGCCCACTTCGACCGCCGCACTCGGAATGCCGCGAGACTTTGTGAGGGGCCTCCGTGTGCCAAAAATAGGCCGCGGACAAAGCGGCGCCAGAAAATAACCGCCCGAAGGCCGGGGCGCCAAGTTCGTACAGCGGAAAAAGGCCACAAAAACGGGTGCGCTATAGCCTTGGGGGGTGGGGCTGGCCAACTTCGTCCGCCGGACTCGGAATGCCGCGAGTCTTTGCGAGGGGCCTCCGTGCGCCAAAAATATGCCGCGGGCAAAGCCGCGATAAAAAATAACCGCCCAACGGCCGGGGCGCCAAGTTCGTCCAGCAGAAAAAGGCCACAAAAACGGGTGGGCTATAGCCTTGGGGGGTGGGGCTGGCCAACTTCGTCCGCCGGGCTCGGAATGCCGCGAGACTCTGCGAGGGTCCTCCGTACGCCAAAAAATGGCCGCGGGCAAAGCTGCGCCCAAAAATAACCGCCCGGAGGCCGGGGCGCCAAGTTCGTCCAGCCGAAAAAGGCCACAAAAACGGGTGGGCTATAGCCTTGGGGGGTGGGGCTGGCCAACTTCGTCCGCCGGACTCGGAATGCCGCGAGACTTTGCGAGGGACCTCCGTGTGCCAAAAATAGGCCGCGGGCAGAGCCGCGCCCAAAAATAACCGCCCGAAGGCCGGGGCGCCAAGTTCGTCCAGCGGAAAAAGGCCACAAAAACGGGTGGGCTATAGCCTTGGGGGGTGGGGCTGGCCCACTTCGACCGCCGCACTCGGAATTCCGCGAGACTTTGCGAGGGGCCTCCGTGTGCCAAAAATAGGCCGCGGACAAAGCCGCGCCCAAAAATAACCGCCCGAAGGCCGGGGCGCCAAGTTCGTCCAGCGGAAAAAGGCCACAAAAATGGGTGGGCTATAGCCTTGGGGGGTGGGGCTGGCCAACTTCGTCCGCCGGACTCGGAATGCCGCGAGACTTTGCGAGGGACCTCCGTGTGCCAAAAATAGGCCACGGGCAAAGCCGCGCCCAAAAATAACCGCCCGAAGGCCGGGGCGCCAAGTTCGTCCAGCGGAAAAAGGCCACAAAAACGGGTGGGCTATAGCCTTGGGGGGTGGAGCTGGCCCACTTCGACCGCCGCACTCGGAATTCCGCGAGACTTTGCGAGGGGCCTCCGTGTGCCAAAAATAGGCCGCGGACAAAGCGGCGCCCAAAAATAACCGCCCGAAGGCCGGGGCGCCAAGTTCGTCCAGCGGAAAAAGGCCACAAAAACGGGTGGGCTATAGCCTTGGGGGTTGGGGCTGGCCAACTTCATCCGCCGGACTCGGAATACCGCGAGGCTTTGCGAGGGGCCTCCGTGCGCCAAAAATATGCCGCGGGAAAGCCGCGATAAAAAATAACCGCCCAACGGCCGGGGCGCCAAGTTCGTCCAGCAGAAAAAGGCCACAAAAACGGGTGGGCTATAGCCTTGGGGGGTGGGGCTGGCCAACTTCGTCCGCCGGGCTCGGAATGCCGCGAGACTCTGCGAGGGGCCTCCGTATGCCAAAAAATGGCCGCGGGCAAAGCTGCGCCCAAAAATAACCGCCCGGAGGCCGGGGCGCCAACTTCGTCCAGCCGAAAAAGGCCACAAAAACGGGTGGGCTATAGCCTTGGGGGGTGGGGCTGGCCGACTTCGTCCGCCGGACTCGGAATGCGGCGAGACTTTGCGAGGGGCCTCCGTGTGCAAAAAATAGGCTGCGGGCAAAGCCGTGCCCAAAAATAACTTCCCGAAGGCCGGGGCGCCATGTTCGTCCAGCGGAAAAAGGCCACAAAAACGGGTGGGCTATAGCCTTGGGGGGTGGGGCTGGCCAACTTCGTCCGCCGGACTCGGAATGCCGCGAGACTTTGCGAGGGGCCTCCGTGTGATAAAAATAGGGTAGGGGCAAAGCCGTACCCAAAAATAACCGCCCGAAGGCCGGGGCGCCAAGTTCGTCCAGCAGAAAAAGGCCACAAAAACGGGTGGGCTATAGCCTTGGGGGGTGGGGCTGGCCAACTTCGTCCGCCGGGCTCGGAATGCCGCGAGACTCTGCGAGGGGCTCCGTACGCCAAAAAATGGCCGCGGACAAAGCTGCGCCCAAAAATAACCGCCCGGAGGCCGGGGCGCCAAGTTCGTCCAGCCGAAAAAGGCCACAAAAACGGGTGGGCTATAGCCTTGGGGGGTGGGGCTGGCCAACTTCGTCCGCCGGACTCGGAATGCCGCGAGACTTTGCGAGGGACCTCCGTGTGCCAAAAATAGGCCGCGGGCAAAGCCGCGCCCAAAAATAACCGCCCGAAGGCCGGGGCGCCAAGTTCGTCCAGCGAAAAAAGGCCACAAAAACGGGTGGGCTATAGCCTTGGGGGGTGGGGCTGGCCCACTTCGACCGCCGCACTCGGAATTCCGTGAGACTTTGCGAGGGGCCTCCGTGTGCCAAAAATAGGCCGCGGACAAAGCGGCGCCCAAAAATAACCGCCCGAGGGCCGGGGCGCCAAGTTCGTCCAGCAGAAAAAGGCCACAAAAACGGGTGGGCTATAGCCTTGGGGGGTGGGGCTGGCCAACTTCGTCCGCCGGGCTCGGAATGCCGCGAGACTCTACGAGGGGCCTCCGTATGCCAAAAAATGGCTGCGGGCAAACCTGCGCCCAAAAATAACCGCCCGGAGGCCGGGGCGCCAAGTTCGTCCAGCCGAAAAAGGCCACAAAAACGGGTGGGCTATAGCCTTGGGGGGTGGGGCTGGCCGACTTCGTCCGCCGGACTCGGAATGCGATGAGACTTTGCGAGGGGCCTCCGTGTGCAAAAAATAGGCTGCGGGCAAAGCCGTGCCCAAAAATAACTTCCCGAAGGCCGGGGCGCCATGTTCGTCCAGCGGAAAAAGGCCACAAAAACGGGTGGGCTATAGCCTTGGGGGGTGGGGCTGGCCAACTTCGTCCGCCGGACTCGGAATGCCGCGAGACTTTGCGAGGGACCTCCGTGTGCCAAAAATAGGCCGCGGGCAAAGCCGCGCCCAAAAATAACCGCCCGAAGGCCGGGGCGCCAAGTTCGTCCAGCGGAAAAAGGCCACAAAAACGGGTGGGCTATAGCCTTGGGGGGTGGGGCTGGCCCACTTTGACCGCCGCACTCGGAATGCCGCGAGACTTTGCGAGGGGCCTCCGTATGCCAAAAATAGGCCGCGGACAAAGCGGCGCCCAAAAATAACCGCCCGAAGGCCGGGGCGCCAAGTTCGTCCAGCGGAAAAAGGCCACAAAAACGGGTGGGCTATAG
The DNA here is from genome assembly GCA_039657385.1 of Citrus x changshan-huyou. Taxonomy (NCBI): domain Eukaryota; kingdom Viridiplantae; phylum Streptophyta; class Magnoliopsida; order Sapindales; family Rutaceae; genus Citrus; species Citrus x changshan-huyou. The sequence continues at coordinate 1,731,664 of JBCGBO010000019.1, read as the reverse complement.
CCTTGGGGGTTGGGGCTGGCCAACTTCGTCCGCCGGACTCGGAATACCGCGAGGCTTTGCGAGGGGCCTCCGTGCGCCAAAAATATGCCGCGGGCAAAGCCGCGATAAAAAATAACCGCCCAACGGCCGGGGCGCCAAGTTCGTCCAGCAGAAAAAGGCCACAAAAACGGGTGGGCTATAGCCTTGGGGGGTGGGGCTGGCCAACTTCGTCCGCCGGGCTCGGAATGCCGCGAGACTCTGCGAGGGGCCTCCGTATGCCAAAAAATGGCCGCGGGCAAAGCTGCGCCCAAAAATAACCGCCCGGAGGCCGGGGCGCCAACTTCGTCCAGCCGAAAAAGGCTACAAAAACGGGTGGGCTATAGCCTTGGGGGGTGGGGCTGGCCGACTTCGTCCGCCGGACTCGGAATGCGGCGAGACTTTGCGAGGGGCCTCCGTGTGCAAAAAATAGGCTGCGGGCAAAGCCGTGCCCAAAAATAACTTCCCGAAGGCCGGGGCGCCATGTTCGTCCAGCGGAAAAAGGCCACAAAAACGGGTGGGCTATAGCATGGGGGGTGGGGCTGGCCAATTTCGTCCGCCGGACTCGGAATGCCGCGAGACTTTGCGAGGGGCCTCCGTGTGCTAAAAATAGGGTAGGGGCAAAGCCGCACCCAAAAATAACCGCCCGAAGGCCGGGGCGCCAAGTTCGTCCAGCGGAAAAAGGCCACAAAAACGGGTGGGCTATAGCCCTGGGGGGTGGGGCTGGCCAACTTCGTCCGCCGGACTCGGAATGCCGCGAGACTTTGCGAGGGGCCTCCGTGTGCCAAAAATGGGCCGCGGGCAAAGCCGCGCCCAAAAATAACCGCCCGAAGGCCGGGGCGCCAAGTTCTTCCAGCGGAAAAAGGCCACAAAAACGGGTGGGCTATAGCCTTGGGGGGTGGGGCTGGCCCACTTCGTCCGCCGGACTCGGAATGCCGCGAGACTTTACGAGGGTCCTCCGTGTGCCAAAAATAGGCCGTGGACAAAGCCGCGCCCAAAAATAACCGCCCGAAGGCCAGGGCGCCAAGTTCGTCCGGCGGAAAAAGGCCACAAAAACGGGTGGGCTATAGCCTTGGGGGGTGGGGCAGGCCAACTTCGTCCGCCGGACTCGGAATGCCGCGAGACTTTGCGAGCGACCTCCGTGTGCCAAAAATAGGCCGCGGGCAGAGCCACGCCCAAAAATAACCGCCCGAAGTCCGGGTCGCCAAGTTCGTCCAGCGGAAGAAGGCCACAAAAACGGGTGGGCTATAGCCTTGGGGGGTGGGGCTGGCCAACTTCGTCCGCCGGACTCAGAATGCCGCGAGACTTTGCGAGGGGCCTCCTTGTGCCAAAAATAGGCCGTGGGAAAAGCCGCGCCCAAAAATAACCGCCCGAAGGCCGGGGTGCCAAGTTCGTCCAGCGGAAAAAGGCCACAAAAACGGGTGGGCTATAGCCTTCGGGGGTGGGGCTGGCCAACTTCGTCCGCCGGACTCGAAATGCCGCGAGACTTTGCGAGGGTCCTCCGTGTGCCAAAAATAGGCCGCGGCCAAAGCCGCGCCCAAAAATAACCGCCCGAAGGCCGGGGCGCCAAGTTCGTCCAGCGGAAAAAGGCCACAGAAACGGGCGGGCTATAGCCTTGGGGGGTGGGGCTGGCCAACTTCGTCCGCCGGACTCGGAATACCGCGAGACTCTGCGAGGGGCCTCCGTGTGCCAAAAATAGGACGCAGTCAAAGCCGCGCCCAAAAATAACCGCCCGAAGGCCGGGGCGCCAAGTTCGTCCAGCGGAAAAAGGCCACAAGAACGGGTGGGCTATAGCCTTGGGAGGTGGGGCTGGCCAACTTCGTCCGCCGGACTCGGAATGCCGCGAGACTTTACGAGGGTCCTCCGTGTGCCAAAAATAGGCCGCGGACAAAGCCGCGCCCAAAAATAACCGCACCAAGGCCAGGGCGCCAAGTTCGTCCAGCGGAAAAAGGCCACAAAAACGGGTGGGCTATAGCCTTGGGGGGTGGGGCTGGCCAACTTCGTCCGCCGGACTCGGAATGCCGCGAGACTTTGCGAGGGGCCTCCGTGTGCAAAAAATAGGATGCGGGCAAAGCCGCGCCCAAAAATAACCGTCCGAAGGCCGGGGCGCCAAGTTCGTCCAGCAGAAAAAGGCCACAAAAACGGGTGGGCTATAGCCTTGGGGGGTGGGGCTGGCAAACTTCGTCCGCCGGACTCTGAATGCCGCGAAACTTTGCGAGGGGCCTCCGTGTGCCAAAAATAGGCCACGGGGAAAGCCGCGCCCAAAAATAACCGCCCGAAGGCCAGGGCGCCTAGTTCGTCTACCGGAAAAAGGCCACAAAAACGGGTGGGCTATAGCCTTGGGGGGTGGGGCTGGCCAACTTCGTCTGCCGGGCTCGGAAAGCCGCGAGACTCTGCGAGGGGCCTCCGTATGCCAAAAAATGTCCGCGGGCAATGCTGCGCCCAAAAATAACCGCCCGGAGGCCGGGGCGCCAAGTTCGTCCTGCGGAAAAAGGCCACAAAAACGGGTGGGCTATAGCCTTAGGGGGTGGGGCTGGCCAACTTCGTCCGCCGGACTCGGAATGCCGCGAGACTTTGCGAGGGACCTCCGTGTACCAAAAATAGGCCGCGGGCAAAGCCGCGCCCAAAAATAACCGCCCGAAGGCCGGGGCGCCAAGTTCGTCCAGCGGAAAAAGGCCACAAAAACGGGAGGGCTATAGCCTTGCGGGGTGGGGCTGGCCAACTTCGTCCGCCGGACTCGGAATGCCGCGAGACCTTGTGAGGGGCCTCCGTGTGCCAAAAATAAGCCGCGGGCAAAGCCGCGCCCAAAAATAACTGCCCGAAGGACGGGGCGCCAAGTTCGTCCAGCGGAAAAAGGCCACAAAAACGGGAGGGCTTTAGCCTTGGGGGGTGGGGCTGGCCAACTTCGTCCGCCGGACTCGGAATGCCGTGAGACCCTGCGAGGGGCTTCCATGTGCCAAAAATAGGCTGTGGGCAAAGCCGCGCCCAAAAATAACCACCCGAAGGATGGGGCACCAAGTTCGTCCAGCGGAAAAAGGCCACAAAAACGGGTGGGCTATGGGCTTGGGGGGTGGGGCTGGCCGACTTCGTCCGCCAAACTCGGAATGCCGCGAGACCTTGCGAGGGGCCTCCATGTGCCAAAAATAGGCCGCGGGTAAAGCCGCGCCCAAAAATAACCGCCCGAAGGCCGGGGCGCCAAGTTCGTCCAGCGGAAAAAGGCCACAAAAACGGGTGGGCTATAGCCTTGCGGGGTGGGGCTGGCCAACTTCGTCCGCCGGACTCAGAATGCTGCGAGACTTTGCGAGGGGCCTCCGTGTGCAAAAAATAGGCCGCGGGCAAAGCCGCGCCCAAAAATAACCAACCGAAGGCCGGGGCGCCTAGTTCGACCGGCGGAAAAAGGCCACAAAAACGGGTGGGCTATAGCCTTGGGGGGTGGGGCTGGCGAACTTCGTCCGCCGGACTCGGAATGCCGCGAGGCCTTGCTAGGGGCCTCCGTGTGCCAAAACTAGGCCACGGGAAAAGCCGCGCCCAAAAATAACTGCCCGAAGGCCGGGGCGCCAAGTTCGTCCAGCGGAAAAAGGCCACAAAAACGGGTGGGCTATAGCATTGGGGGGTGGGGCTGGCCAACTTCATCCGCCAGACTCGGAATGCCGTGAGACCCTGCGAGGGGCCTCCATGTGCCAAAAATAGGCTGCGGGCAAAGCCGCACCCAAAAATAACCACCCGAAGGACGGGGCGCCAAGTTCGTCCAGCGGAAAAAGGCCACAAAAACGGGTCGGCTATAGCCTAGGGGGGTGGGGCTGGCCAACTTTGTCCGCCAAACTCGGAATGCCGCGAGACCTTGCGAGGGGCCTCCGTGTGCCAAAAATAGGCCGCGGACAAAGGCGCGCCCAAAAATAACCGCCCAAAGGCCGGGGCGCCAAGTTCGACCGGCGGAAAAAGGACACAAAAACGGGTGGGCTATAGCCTTGGGGGGTGGGGCTGGCCAACTTCGTCCGCCGGACTCGGAATGCCGCGAGGCCTTGCTAGGGGCCTCCGTGTGCCAAAACTAGGCCACGGGAAAAGCCGCGCCCAAAAATAACCGCCCGAAGGCCGGGGCGCCAAGTTCGTCCAGCGGAAAAAGACCACAAAAACGGGTGGGCTATAGCATTGGGGGGTGGGGCTGGCCAATTTCATCCGCCGGACTCGGAATGCCGCGAGACCCTGCGAGGGGCCTCCGTGTGTCAAAAATAGGCCGCGGACAAAGCCGCACCCAAAAATAACCGCCCGAAGGCCGGGGCACCAAGTTCGTCCAGCGGAAAAAGGCCACAAAAACGGGTAGGCTATAGCCTTGGGGGGTGGGGCTGGCCAACTTCGTTCGCCGGACTCGGAATGCCGTGAGCCCTGCGAGGGGCCTCCATGTGCCAAAAATAACCGCCCGAAGGCCAGGGCGCCAAGTTCGTCCAGCGGAACAAGGCCACATAAACGGGTGGGCTATAGCCTTGGGGGGTGGGGCAGGCCAACTTCGTCCGCCGGACTCGGAATACCGCGAGACTTTGCGAGGGGCCTCCGTGTGCCAAAAATAGGCCGTGGGCAAAGCCGCACCAAAAAATAACCACCCGAAGGCCAGGGCACCAAGTTCGTCCAGCGGAAAAAGGCCAGAAAAACGGGTGGGCTATAGCCTTGGGTGGTGGGGCTGGCCAACTTCGTCCGCCGGACTCGGAATGCCGCGAGACTTTGTGAGGGGCCTCCGTGTGCCAAAATTAGGCCGCGGGAAAAGCCGCGCCCAAAAATAACCGCCCAAAGGCCGTGGGGCCAAGTTCGTCCAGCGGAAAAAGGCCACAAAAGCGGGTGGGCTATAGCCTTGGGGGTTGGGGCTGGCCAACTTCGTCCGCCGGACTCGGAAGGCCGCGAGACTTTGCGAGGGGCCTCCGTGTGCCAAAAATAGGCCGCGGCCAAAGCCGCGCCCAACAATAACCGCCCGACGGCCGGGGCGCCATGTTCGTCCAGCGGAAAAAGGCCACAAAAACGGGTGGGCTATAGCCTTGGGAGGTGGGGCTGGCCAACTTCGTCCGCCGGACTCGGAATGCCGCGAGACTTTGCGAGGGGGCTCCGTGTGCCAAAAATAGGCTGCGGCCTAAGCCGCACCCAAAAATAACCTCCAGAAGGCTGGGGCGCCAAGTTCGTCCAGCGGAAAAAAGCCACAAAAACGGGTGGGCTATAGCCTTGGGGGGTGGGGCTGGCCAACTTCGTCCGCCGGACTCGGAATTCCGCGAGACTTTGCGAGGGACCTCCGTGTGCCAAAAATAGGCCGCGGGCAAAGCCGCGCCCAAAAATAACCGCCCGAAGGCCGGGGCGCCAAGTTCGTCCAGCGGAAAAAGGCCACAAAAACGGGTGGGCTATAGCCTTGGGGGGTGGGGCTGGCCAACTTCGTCCGCCGGACTCGGAATGCCGCGAGACTTTGCGAGGGTCCTCCGTGTGCCAAAAATAGGCCGCGGGCAAAGCCGCGCCCAAAAATAACCGCCCGAAGGCCGGGGCGCCAAGTTCGTCCAGCGGAAAAAGGCCACAAAAACGGGTGGGCTATAGCCTTGGGGGGTGGGGCTGGCCAACTTCGTCCGCCGGACTCGGAATGCCGCGAGACTTTGCGAGGGTCCTCCGTGTGCCAAAAATAGGCCGCGGGCAAAGCCGCGCCCAAAAATAACTGCCCGAAGGCCGGGGCGCCAAGTTCGTCCAGCGGAAAAAGGCCACAAAAACGGGTGAGCTATAGCCTTGGGGGGTAGGGCTGGCCAACTTCGTCCGCCGGACTCGGAATGCCGCGAGACTTTGCGAGGGGCCTCCGTGTACCAAAAATAGGCCGCGGACAAAGCCGCGCCCAAAAATAACCGCCCGAAGGCCGGGGCGCCAAGTTCGTCCAGCGGAAAAAGGCCACAAAAACGGGTGGGCTATAGCATTGGGGGGTGGGGCTGGCCAACTTCATCCGCCGGACTCGGAATGCCGTGAGACCCTGCGAGGGGCCTCCATGTGCCAAAAATAGGCTGCGGGCAAAGCCGCGCCCAAAAATAACCACCCGAAGGATGGGGCGCCAAGTTCGTCCAGCGGAAAAAGGCCACAAAAACGGGTGGGCTATAGGCTTGGGGGGTGGGGCTGGCCGACTTCGTCCGCTAAACTCGGAATGCCGCGAGACCTTGCGAGGGGCCTCCGTGTGCCAAAAATAGGCCGCGGGCAAAGCCGCGCCCAAAAATAACCAACCGAAGGCCGGGGCGCCTAGTTCGACCGGCGGAAAAAGGCCACAAAAACGGGTGGGCTATAGCCTTGGGGGGTGGGGCTGGCGAACTTCGTCCGCCGGACTCGGAATGCCGCGAGGCCTTGCTAGGGGCCTCCGTGTGCCAAAACTAGGCCACGGGAAAAGCCGCGCCCAAAAATAACCGCCCGAAGGCCGGGGCGCCAAGTTCGTCCAGCGGAAAAAGGCCACAAAAACGGGTGGGCTATAGCATTGGGGGGTGGGGCTGGCCAACTTCATCCGCCAGACTCGGAATGCCGTGAGACCCTGCGAGGGGCCTCCATGTGCCAAAAATAGGCTGCGGGCAAAGCCGCACCCAAAAATAACCACCCGAAGGACGGGGCGCCAAGTTCGTCCAGCGGAAAAAGGCCACAAAAACGGGTCGGCTATAGCCTAGGGGGGTGGGGCTGGCCAACTTCGTCCGCCAAACTCGGAATGCCGCGAGACCTTGCAAGGGGCCTCCGTGTGCCAAAAATAGGCCGCGGACAAAGGCGCGCCCAAAAATAACCGCCCGAAGGCCGGGGCGCCAAGTTCGACCGGCGGAAAAAGGACACAAAAACGGGTGGGCTATAGCCTTGGGGGGTGGGGCTGGCCAACTTCGTCCGCCGGACTCGGAATGCCGCGAGGCCTTGCTAGGGGCCTCCGTGTGCCAAAACTAGGCCACGGGAAAAGCCGCGCCCAAAAATAACCGCCCGAAGGCCGGGGCGCCAAGTTCGTCCATCGGAAAAAGGCCACAAAAACGGGTGGGCAATAGCATTGGGGGGTGGGGCTGGCCAACTTCATCCGCCGGACTCGGAATGCCGTGAGACCCTGCGAGGGGCCTCCATGTGCCAAAAATAGGCTGCGGGCAAAGCCGCGCCCAAAAATAACCACCCGAAGGATGGGGCGCCAAGTTCGTCCAGCGGAAAAAGGCCACAAAAACGGGAGGGCTATAGGCTTGGGGGGTGGGGCTGGCCGACTTCGTCCACCAAACTCGGAATGCCGCGAGACCTTGCGAGGGGCCTCCGTGTGCCAAAAATAGGCCGCGGGCAAAGCCGCGCCCAAAAATAACCGCCCGAAGGCCGGGGCGCCAAGTTCGTCCAGCGGAAAAAGGCCACAAAAACGGGTGGGCTATAGCCTTGCGGGGTGGGGCTGGCCAACTTCGTCCGCCGGACTCGGAATGCCGCGAGACCTTGTGAGGGGCCTCCGTGTGCCAAAAATAAGCCGCGGGCAAAGCCGTGCCCAAAAATAACTGCCCGAAGGACGGGGCGCCAAGTTCGTCCAGCGGAAAAAGGCCACAAAAACGGGAGGGCTTTAGCCTTGGGGGGTGGGGCTGGCCAACTTCGTCCGCCGGACTTGGAATGCCGTGAGACCCTGCGAGGGGCCTCCATGTGCCAAAAATAGGCAGCGGGCAAAGCCGCCCCCAAAAATAACCACCCGAAGGATGGGGCGCCAAGTTCGTCCAGCGGAAAAAGGCCACAAAAACGGGTGGGCTATAGGCTTGGGGGGTGGGGCTGGCCGACTTCGTCTGCCAAACTCGGAATGCCGCGAGACCTTGCGAGGGGCCTCCGTGTGCCAAAAATAGGCCGCAGGCAAAGCCGCGCCCAAAAATAACTGCCCGAAGGCCGGGGCACCAAGTTCGTCCAGCGGAAAAAGGCCACAAAAACGGGTGGGCTATAGCCTTGCGGGGTGGGGCTGGCCAACTTCGTCCGCCGGACTCGGAATGCCGCGAGACCTTGTGAGGGGCCTCCGTGTGCCAAAAATAAGCCGCGGGCAAAGCCGCGCCCAAAAATAACAGCCCGAAGGACGGGGCGCCAAGTTCGTCCAGCGGAAAAAGGCCACAAAAACGGGAGGGCTTTAGCCTTGGGGGGTGGGGCTGGCCAACTTCGTCCGCCGGACTTGGAATGCCGTGAGACCCTGCGAGGGGCCTCCATGTGCCAAAAATAGGCAGCGGGCAAAGCCGCGCCCAAAAATAACCACCCGAAGGATGGGGCGCCAAGTTCGTCCAGCGGAAAAAGGCCACAAAAACGGGTGGGCTATAGGCTTGGGGGGTGGGGCTGGCCGACTTCGTCTGCCAAACTCGGAATGCCGCGAGACCTTGCGAGGGGCCTCCGTGTGCCAAAAATAGGCCGCAGGCAAAGCCGCGCCCAAAAATAACTGCCCGAAGGCCGGGGCGCCAAGTTCGTCCAGCGGAAAAAGGCCACAAAAACGGGTGGGCTATAGCCTTGCGGGGTGGGGCTGGCCAACTTCGTCCGCCGGACTCGGAATACCGCGAGACTTTGCGAGGGGCCTCCGTGTGCCAAAAATAGGCCGTGGGCAAAGCCGCACCAAAAAATAACCACCCGAAGGCCAGGGCACCAAGTTCGTCCAGCGGAAAAAGGCCAGAAAAACGGGTGGGCTATAGCCTTGGGTGGTGGGGCTGGCCAACTTCGTCCGCCGGACTCGGAATGCCGCGAGACTTTGCGAGGGGCCTCCGTGTGCCAAAAATAGGCCGCGGGCAAATCCGAGCCCAAAAATAACCGCCCGAATGCCGGGGCGCCAAGTTCGTCCAGCGGAAAAAGGCCACAAAAACGGGTGGTCTATAGCCTTGGGGGGTTTGGCTGGCCAACTTCGTCCGCCGGACTCGGACTGCCGCGAGACTTTGCGAGGGGCCTCCGTGTGCCAAAATTAGGCCGCGGGAAAAGCCGCGCCCAAAAATAACCGCCGAAAGGCCGTGGGGCCAAGTTCGTCCAGCGGAAAAAGGCCACAAAAACGGGTGGGCTATAGCCTTGGGGGGTGGGGCTGGCCAACTTCGTCCGCCGGACTCGGAAGGCCGCGAGACTTTGCGAGGGGCCTCCGTGTGCCAAAAATCAGCCGCGGCCAAAGCCGCGCCCAACAATAACCGCCCGACGGCCGGGGCGCCATGTTCGTCCAGCGGAAAAAGGCCACAAAAACGGGTGGGCTATGGCCTAGGGGGGTGGGGCCGGCCCACTTCGACAGCCGGACTCGGAATGCCGCGAGACTTTGCGAGGGGCCTCCGTGTGCCAAAAATAGGCCGCGGGCAAAGCCGCGCCCAACAATAACCGCCCGACGGCCGGGGCGCCAAGTTCGTCCAGCGGAAAAAGGCCACAAAAACGGGTGGGCAGTAGCCTAGGGGGGTGGGGCCAGCCAACTTCGTCCGCCGGACTCGGAATGCCGCGAGACCCTGCGAGGGGTCTCCTGTGCCAAAAGAAGTCTGCGGGCAAAGCCGCGACTAAAAATAACCGGCCGAAGGCCGGGGCGCCATGTTCGTCCAGCGGAAAAAGGCCACAAAAACGGGTGGGCTATAGCCTTGGGGGGTTGGGCTGGCCAACTTCGTCCGCCGGACTCGGACTGCCGCGAGACTTTGCGAGGGGCCTCTGTGTGCCAAAAATAGGCCGCGGCCAAAGCCGCGCCCAACAATAACCGCCCGACGGCCGGGGCGCCAAGTTCGTCCAGCGGAAAAAGGCCACAAAAACGGGTGGGCTATAGTCTAGGGGGGTGGGGCCGGCCCACTTCGACAGCCGGACTCGGAATGCCGCGAGACTTTGCGAGGGGCCTCCGTGTGCCAAAAATAGGCCGCGGCCAAAGCCGCGCCCAACAATAACCGCCCGATGGCCGGGGCGCCAAGTTCGTCCAGCGGAAAAAGGCCACAAAAACGGGTGGGCTGTAGCCTAGGGGGGTGGGGCCAGCCAACTTCGTCCGCCGGACTCGGAATGCCGCGAGAACCTGCGAGGGGTCTCCTGTGCCAAAAGAAGTCCGCGGGCAAAGCCGCGACCAAAAATAACCGGCCGAAGGCCGGGGCGCCATGTTCGTCCAGCGGAAAAAGGCCACAAAAACGGGTGGGCTATAGCCTTGGGGGGTGGGGCTGGCCAACTTCGTCCGCCGGACTCGGAATGCCGCGAGACTTTGTGAGCGGCCTCCGTGCGCCAAAAGAAGTCCGCGGGCAAAGCCGCGCCCAAAAATAACCGCCCGAAGGCCGGGGCGCCATGTTCGTCTAGCGGAAAAAGGCCACAAAAACGGGTGGGCTATAGCCTTGGGGGGTGGGGCAGGCCAACTTCGTCCGCCGGACTCGGAATGCCGCGAGACTTTGCGAGGGGCCTCCGTGTGCCAAAAATAGGCCGCGGACAAAGCCGCGCCCAAAAATAACCGCCCGAAAGCCAGGGGCGCCAAGATCGTCCAGCGGAAAAAGGCCACAAAAACGGGTGGGCTATTGCCTTGGGGGGTGGGGCGGGCCCACTTCGACTGCCGGACTCGGAATGCTGCGAGACTTTGCGAGGGACCTCCGTGTGCCAAAAATAGGCCGCGGTCAAAGCCGCACCAAAAAATAACCACCCGAAGGCCAGGGCACCAAGTTCGTCCAGCGGAAAATGGCCACAAAAACGGGTGGGCTATAGCCTTGGGGTTGGGGCAGGCCAACTTCGTCCGCCGGACTCGGAATGCCGCGAGACTCTGCGAGGGGCCTCCGTATGCCAAAAAATGGCCGCGGGCAAAGCGGCGCCTAAAACTAACCGCCCGAAGGCCGGGGCGCCAAGTTCGTCCAGCGGAAAAAGGCCACAAAAACGGGTGGGCTATAGCCTTGGGGGGTGGGGCTGGCCAAATTCATCCGCCGGACTCGGAATGCCGCGAGACTTTCCGAGGGGCCTCCGTGTGCCAAAAATAGGCCACGGGCAAAGCCACGCCCAAAAATAACCGCCCGAAGGCCGGGGCGCCAAGTTCGTCCACCGGAAAAAGGCCACAAAAACGGGTGGGCTATAGCCTTGGGGGGTGGGGCAGGGCAACTTCGTCCGCCGGACTCGGAATGCCGCGAGACTCTGCGAGGGGCCTCCGTGTGCCAAAAATAAGCCGCGGGCAATGCCGCGCCCAAAAATAACCGCCCGAAGGCCGGGGCGCCAAGTTCGTCCACCGGAAAAAGGCCACAAAAACGGGTGGGATATAGCCTTGGGGGGTGGGGCTGGCCAACTTCGTCCGCCGGACTCGGAATGCTGCGAGACTCTGCGAGGGGCCTCCGTATGCCAAAAAATGGCCGCGGGCAAAACGGCGCCCAAAAATAACCGCCCCGAAGGCCGGGGCGCCAAGTTCGTCCAGCGGAAAAGGGCCACAAAAACGGGTGGGCTATAGCCTTGGGAGGTGGGGCTGGCCAAATTCGTCCGCCGGTCTCGGAATGCCGCGAGACTTTGCGAGGCGCCTCCGTGTGCCAAAAATAGGCCGCGGGCAAAGCCGCGCCCAAAAATAACCGCCCGAAGGCCGGGGCGCCAAGTTCGTCCAGCGGAAAAAGGCCACAAAAACGGGTGGGCTATAGCCTTGGGGGGTGGGGCTGGCCAACTTCGTATGCCGGACTCGGAATGCCGTGAGACTCTGCGAGGGGCCTCCGTGTGCCAAAAATAGGCCGCGGGCAAAGCCGCGCCCAAAAATAACCGCCCGAAGGCCGGGGCGCCAAGTTCGTCCAGCGGAAAAAGGCCACAAAAACGGGTGGGCTATAGCCTTGGGGGGTGGGGCTGGCCAACTTCGTCCGCCGGACTCGGAATGCCGCGAGACTTTCCGAGGGGCCTCCGTGTGCAAAAAATAGGACGCGGGCAAAGCCGTGCCCAAGAATAACTGCCCGAATGCCGGGGCGCCAAGTTCGTCCAGCGGAAAAAGGCCACAAAAACGGGTGGGCTATAGCCTTGGGGGGTGGGGCTGGCCAACTTCGTCCGCCGGACTCGGAAGGCCGCGAGACTTTGCGAGGGGCCTCCGTGTGCCAAAAATAGGCCGCGGCCAAAGCCGCGCCCAGCAATAACCGCCCGACGGCCGGGGCGCCAAGTTCGTCCAGCGGAAAAAGGCCACAAAAACGGGTGGGCTATAGCCTAGGGGGGTGGGGCCGGCCCACTTCGACAGCCGGACTCGGAATGCCGCGAGACTTTGCGAGGGGCCTCCGTGTGCCAAAAATAGGCCGCGGGCAAAGCCGCGGCCAACAATAACCGCCCGACGGCCGGGGCGCCAAGTTCGTCCAGCGGAAAAAGGCCACAAAAACGGGTGGGCTGTAGCCTAGGGGGGTGGGGTCAGCCAACTTCGTCCGCCGGACTCGGAATGCCGCGAGACCCTGCGAGGGGTCTCCTGTGCCAAAAGAAGTCCGCGGGCAAAGCCGCGACCAAAAATAACCGGCCGAAGGCCGGGGCGCCATGTTCGTCCAGCGGAAAAAGGCCACAAAAACGGGTGGGCTATAGCCTTGGGGGGTGGGGCTGGCCAACTTCGTCCGCCGGACTCGGAATGCCGCGAGACTTTGTGAGCGGCCTCCGTGTGCCAACAGAAGTCCGCGGGCAAAGCCGCGCCCAAAAATAACCGCCCGAAGGCCGGGGCGCCATGTTCGTCCAGCGGAAAAAGGCCACAAAAACGGGTGGGCTATAGCCTTGGGGGGTGGGGCAGGCCAACTTTGTCCGCCGGACTCGGAATGCCGCGAGACTTTGCGAGGGGCCTCCGTGTGCCAAAAATAGGCCGCGGACAAAGCCGCGCCCAAAAATAACCGCCCGAAAGCCAGGGGCGCCAAGATCGTCCAGCGGAAAAAGGCCACAAAAACGGGTGGGCTATTGCCTTGGGGGGTGGGGCGGGCCCACTTCGACCGCCGGACTCGGAATGCTGCGAGACTTTGCGAGGGGCCTCCGTGTGCCAAAAATAGGCCGCGGTCAAAGCCGCACCAAAAAATAACCACCCGAAGGCCAGGGCACCAAGTTCGTCCAGCGGAAAATGGCCACAAAAACGGGTGGGCTATAGCCTTGGGGTTGGGGCAGGCCAACTTCGTCCGCCGGACTCGAAATGCCGCGAGCCTCTGCGAGGGGCCTCCGTATGCCAAAAAATGGCCGCGGGCAAAGCGGCGCCCAAAACTAACCGCCCGAAAGCCGGGGCGCCAAGTTCGTCCAGCGGAAAAAGGCCACAAAAACGGGTGGGCTATAGCCTTGGGGGGTGGGGCTGGCCAAATTCATCCGCCGGACTCGGAATGCCGCGAGACTTTCCGAGGGGCCTCCGTGTGCCAAAAATAGGCCGCGGGCAAAGCCACGCCCAAAAATAACCGCCCGAAGGCCGGGGCGCCAAGTTCGTCCACCGGAAAAAGGCCACAAAAACGGGTGGGCTATAGCCTTGGGGGGTGGGGCAGGGCAACTTCGTCCGCCGGACTCGGAATGCCGCGAGACTCTGCGAGGGGCCTCCGTGTGCCAAAAATAGGCCGCGGACAATGCCGCGCCCAAAAATAACCGCCCGAAGGCCGGGGCGCCAAGTTCGTCCACCGGAAAAAGGCCACAAAAACGGGTGGGATATAGCCTTGGGGGGTGGGGCTGGCCAACTTCGTCCGCCGGACTCGGAATGCTGCGAGACTCTGCGAGGGGCCTCCGCATGCCAAAAAATGGCCGCGGGCAAAGCGGCGCCCAAAAATAACCGCCCCGAAGGCCGGGGCGCCAAGTTCGTCCAGCGGAAAAGGGCCACAAAAACGGGTGGGCTATAGCCTTGGGGGGTGGGGCTGGCCAAATTCGTCCGCCGGTCTCGGAATGCCGCGAGACTTTGCGAGGCGCCTCCGTGTGCCAAAAATAGGCCGCGGGCAAAGCCGCGCCCAAAAATAACCGCCCGAAGGCCGGGGCGCCAAGTTCGTCCAGCGGAAAAAGGCCACAAAAACGGGTGGGCTATAGCCTTGGGGGGTGGGGCTGGCCAACTTCGTATGCCGGACTCGGAATGCCGTGAGACTCTGCGAGGGGCCTCTGTGTGCCAAAAATAGGCCGCGGGCAAAGCCGCGCCCAAAAATAACCGCCCGAAGGCCGGGGCGCCAAGTTCGTCCAGCGGAAAAAGGCCACAAAAACGGGTGGGCTATAGCCTTGGGGGGTGGGGCTGGCCAACTTCGTCCGCCGGACTCGGAATGCCGCGAGACTTTCCGAGGGGCGTCCGTGTGCAAAAAATAGGACGCGGGAAAAGCCGCGCCCAAGAATAACTGCCCGAATGCCGGGGCGCCAAGTTCATCCAGCAGAAAAAGGCCACAAAAACGGGTGGGCTATAGCCTAGGGGGGTGGGGCTGGCCAACTTCGTCCGCCGGACTCGGAATGCCGCGAGACCTTGCGAGGGGCCTCCGTGTGCAAAAAATAGGACGCGGGCAAAGCCGCGCCCAAAAATAACCGCCCGAAGGCCGGGGCGCCAAGTTCGTCCAGCAGAAAAAGGCCACAAAAACGGGTGGGCTATAGCCTTGGGGGGTGGGGCTGGCCAACTTCATCCGCCGGACTCGGAATGCCGCGAGACTTTGCGAGGGGCCTCCGTGTGCCAAAAATAGGCCGCGGGCAAAGCCGTTCCCAAAAATAACCGCCCGAAGGCCGTGGCGCCAAGTTCGTCCAGCGGAAAAAGGCCACAAAAACGGGTGGGCTATAGCCTTGGGGGGTGGGGCTGGCCGACTTCGTCCGCCAAACTCGGAATGCCGCGAGACCCTGCGAGGGGCCTCCGTGTACCAAAAATAGGCCGCGGGCAAAGCCGCGCGCAAAAATAACCGCCCGAAGGCCGGGGCGCCAAGTTCGTCCAGCGGAAAAAGGCCACAAAAACGGGTGGGCTATAGCCTTGGGGGGTGGGGCTGGCCAACTTCGTCCGCCGGACTCGGAATGCCGCGAGACCCTGCAAGGGGCCTCCGTGTGCCAAAAATAGGCCGCGGGCAAAGCCGCGCCCAAAAATAACCGACCGAAGGACGGGGCGCCAAGTTCGTCCAGCGGTAAAAGGCACCAAAAACGGGTGGGCTATAGCCTTGGGGGGTGGGGCTGGCCAACTTCGTCCGCCGGACTCGTAATGCCGCGAGACTTTCCGAGGGGCGTCCGTGTGCAAAAAATAGGACGCGGGCAAAGCCGCGCCCAAAAATAACCGCCCGAAGGCCGGGGCGCCAAGTTCGTCCAGCGGAAAAAGGCCACAAAAACGGGTGGGCTATAGCCTTGGGGGGTGGGGCTGGCCAACTTCGTCCGCCGGACTCGGAATGCCGCGAGACTTTCCGAGGGGCGTCCGTGTGCAAAAAATAGGACGCGGGCAAAGCCGCGCCCAAGAATAACTGCCCGAATGCCGGGGCGCCAAGTTCATCCAGCAGAAAAAGGCCACAAAAACGGGTGGGCTATAGCCTAGGGGGGTGGGGCTGGCCAACTTCGTCCGCCGGACTCGGAATGCCGCGAGACCTTGCGAGGGGCCTCCGTGTGCAAAAAATAGGACGCGGGCAAAGCCGCGCCCAAAAATAACCGCCCGAAGGCCGGGGCGCCAAGTTCGTCCAGCAGAAAAAGGCCACAAAAACGGGTGGGCTATAGCCTTGGGGGGTGGGGCTGGCCAACTTCGTCCGCCGGACTCGGAATGCTGCGAGACTCTGCGAGGGGCCTCCGTATGCCAAAAATAGGCCGCGGGCAAAGCCGCGCGCAAAAATAACCGCCCGAAGGCCGGGGCGCCAAGTTCGTCCAGCGGAAAAAGGCCACAAAAACGGGTGGGCTATAGCCTTGGGGGGTGGGGCTGGCCAACTTCGTCCGCCGGACTCGGAATGCCGCGAGACCCTGCAAGGGGCCTCCGTGTGCCAAAAATAGGCCGCGGGAAAAGCCGCGCCCAAAAATAACCGACCGAAGGACGGGGCACCAAGTTCGTCCAGCGGTAAAAGGCACCAAAAACGGGTGGGCTATAGCCTTGGGGGGTGGGGCTGGCCAACTTCGTCCGCCGGACTCGTAATGCCGTGAGACTTTACGAGGGGCCTCCGGGTGCCAAAAATAGGCCGCGGGCAAAGTCGCGCCCAAAAATAACCGCCCGAAGGCCGGGGCGCCAAGTTCGTCCACCGGAAAAAGGCCACAAAAACGGGTGGGCTATAGCCTTGGGGGGTGGGGCTGGCCCACTTTGTCCGCCGGACTCGGAATGCCGCGAGACTCTGCGAGGGGCCTCCGTATGCCAAAAAATGGCCGCGGGTAAAGCGGTGCCCAAAAATAACCGCCCGAAGGCCGGGACGCCAAGTTCGTCCACTGGAAAAAGGCCACAAAAACGGGTGGGCTATAGCCTTGGGGGGTGGGGCTGGCCAAATTCGTCCGCCGGACTCGGAATGCAGCGAGACTTTGCGAGGAGCCTCCGTGTGCCAAAAATAGGCCGCGGGCAAAGCCGCGCCCAAAAATAACCGCCCGAAGGCCGGGGCGCCAAGTTCGTCCACCGGAAAAAGGCCACAAAAACGGGTGGGCTATAGCCTTGGGGGGTGGGGCTGGCCAACTTCGTCCGCCGGAATCGGAATGCCGCGAGACTCTGCGAGGGGCCTCCGTATGCCAAAAAATGGCCGCGGGCAAATCGGCGCCCAAAAATAACCGCCTCAAGGCCGGGTCGCCAAGTTCGTCCAGCGGAATAAGGCCACAAAAACGGGTGGGCTATAGCCTTGGGGGGTGGGGCTGGCCAAATTCGTCCGCTGGACTCGGATTGCTGCGAGACTTTGCGAGGCGCCTCCGTGTGCCAAAAATAGGCCGCGGGCAAAGCCGCGCCCAAAAATAACCGCCCGAAGGCCGGGGCGCCATGTTCGTCCAGCGGAAAAAGGCCACAAAAACGGGTGGGCTATAGCCTTGGGGGGTGGGGCTGGCCAACTTCGTATGCCGGACTCGGAATGCCGTGAGACTCTGCGAGGGGCCTCCATGTGCCAAAAATAGGCCGCGGGCAAAGCCGCGCCCAAAAATAACCGCCCGAAGGCTGGGCCGCCAAGTTCGTCCAGCGGAAAAAGGCCACAAAAACGGGTGGGCTATAGCCTTGGGGGGTGGGGCTGGCCAACTTCGTCCGCCGGACTCGGAATGCCGCGAGACTTTCCGAGGGGCCTCCGTGTGCCAAAAATAGGCCGCGGCCAAAGCCGCGCCCAAAAATAATCACCCGATGGCCGGGGCGCCAAGTTCGTCCATCAGAAAAATGCCACAAAAACGGGTGGGCTATAGCATTGGGGGGTGGGGCTGGTCAACTTCGTCCGGTGGACTCGGAATGCCGCGAGACCCTGCGAGGGGCCTCCGTGTGCCAAAAATAGGCCGCGGGCAAAGCCGCGCCCAAAAATAACCGACCGAAGGACGGGGCGCCAAGTTCGTCCAGCGGAAAAAGGCCACAAAACGGGTGGGCTATAGCCTTGGGGGGTGGGGCTGGCCAACTTCGTCCGCCGGACTCAAAATGCCGTGAGACTTTACGAGGGGCCTCCGGGTGCCAAAAATAGGCCGCGGGCAAAGTCGCGCCCAAAAATAACCGCCCGAAGGCCGGGGCGCCAAGTTCGTCCACCGGAAAAAGGCCACAAAAACGGGTGGGCTATAGCCTTGGGGGGTGGGGCTGGCCCACTTCGTCCGCCGGACTCGGAATGCCGCGAGACTCTGCGAGGGGCCTCCGTATGCCAAAAAATGGCCGCGGGTAAATCGGCGCCCAAAAATAACCGCCTGAAGGCCGGGGCGCCAAGTTCGTCCAGCGGAAAAAGGCCACAAAAACGGGTGGGCTATAGCCTTGGGGGGTGGGGCTGGCCAAATTCGTCCGCCGGACTCGGATTGCTGCGAGACTTTGCGAGGCGCCTCCGTGTGCCAAAAATAGGCCGCGGGCAAAGCCGCGCCCAAAAATAACCGCCCGAAGGCCGGGGCGCCATGTTCGTCCAGCGGAAAAAGGCCACAAAAACGGGTGGGCTATAGCCTTGGGGGGTGGGGCTGGCCAACTTCGTATGCCGGACTCGGAATGCCGTGAGACTCTGCGAGGGGCCTCCATGTGCCAAAAATAGGCCGCGGGCAAAGCCGCACCCAAAAATAACCGCCCGAAGGCTGGGCCGCCAAGTTCGTCCAGCGGAAAAAATCCACAAAAATGGGTGGGCTATAGCCTTGGGGGGTGGGGCTGGCCAACTTCGTCCGCCGGACTCGGAATGCCGCGAGACTTTCCGAGGGGCCTCCGTGTGCCAAAAATAGGCCGCGGCCAAAGCCGCGCCCAAAAATAATCACCCGAAGGCCGGGGCGCCAAGTTCGTCCATCAGAAAAAGGCCACAAAAACGGGTGGGCTATAGCATTGGGGGGTGGGGCTGGCCAACTTCGTCCGCCGGACTCGGAATGCCGCGAGTCTTTGCGTGGGGCCTCCGTGTGCAAAAAATAGGACGCGGGCAAAACCGCGCCCAAGAATAAACGCCCGAATGCCGGGGCGCCAAGTTCGTCCAGCGGAAAAAGGCCTCAAAAACGGGTGGGCAACAGCCTTGGGGGGTGGGGCTGGCCAACTTCGTCCGCTGGGGCTTGGAATGCCGCGAGACTTTGCGAGGGGCCTCCGTGTGCCAAAAATAGGCCGCGGACAAAGCCGCGCCCAAAAATAACCTCCCGAAGGCCGGGGCGCCAAGTTCGTCCAGCGGAAAAAAGTCACAAAAACGGGTGGGCTATAGCCTTGGGGGGTGGGGCTGGCCCACTTCGTCCGCCGGACTCGGAATGCGCGAGACCTTACGAGGGGCATCCGTGTGCCAAAAATAGGCTGCGGGCAAAGCCGCGCCCAAAAATAACCGCCCGAAGGCCGGGGCGCCAAGTTCGTCCAGCGGAAAAAGGCCACAAAAACGGGTGGGCTATAGCCTTGGGGGGTGGGGCTGGCCAACTTCGTCCGCCGGACTCAGAATGCCGCGAGACCCTGCAAGGGGCCTCCGTGTGCCAAAAATAGGCCGCGGGAAAGCCGCGCCCAAAAATAACCGACCGAAGGACGGGGCGCCAAGTTCGTCCAGCGGAAAAAGGCCACAAAAACGGGTGGGCTATAGCCTTGGGGGTTGGGGCTGGCCAACTTCGTCCGCCGGACTCGTAATGCCGCGAGACTTTACGAGGGGCCTCCGTGTGCCAAAAATAGGCCCCGGGCAAAGCCGCGCCCAAAAATAACCGCCGAAGATTTGGGCGCCAAGTTCGTCCAGCGGAAAAAGTCCACATAAACGGGTGGGCTATAGCCTTGGGGGGTTGGGCTGACCAACTTCATCCGCCGGACTCGGAATGCTGTGAGACTCTGACAGGGGCCTCCGTGTGCCAAAAATAGGCCGCGGGCAAAGCCGCGCCCAAAAATAACCGCCTGAAGGCTGGTGCGCCAAGTTCGTCCTGCGGAAAAAGGCCACAAAAACGGGTGGGCTATAGCCTTGGGGGGTGGGGCTGGCTAACTTAGTTCGCCGGACTCGGAATGCCGCGAGACTTTGCGAGGGGCCTCCGTGTGCCAAAAATAGGCCGCGGCCAAAGCCGCGCCCAAAAATAACCGCCCGAAGGCCGGGGCGCCAAGTTCGTCCAGCGGAAAAAGACCACAAAAACGGGTGGGCTATAGCCTTGGGGGGTGGGGCTGGCCAAATTCGTCCGCCGGACTCGGAATGCTGCGAGACTCTGCGAGGGGCCTCCGTGTGCCAAAAATAGGCGCGCCCAAAAATAACCTCCCGAAGGCCGGGGCGCCAAGTTCGTCCAGCGGAAAAAGGCCACAAAAACGGGTGGGCAATAGCATTGGGGGGTGGGGCTGACCAACTTCATCCGCCGGACTCGGAATGCCGTGAGACTCTGCCAGGGGCCTCCGTGTGCCAAAAATAGGCCGCGGGCAAAGCCGCGCCCAAAAATAACCTCCCGAAGGCCGGGGCGCCAAGTTCGTCCAGCGGAAAAAGGCCACAAAAACGGGTGGGCTATAGCCTTGGGGGGTGGGGCTGGCCAACTTCGTCCGCCGAACTCGGAATGCCGTGAGACTTAGTAAGGGGCCCCCGTGTGCCAAAAATAGGCCGCGGACAAAGCCGCGCCCAAAAATAGCTGCACGAAGGTCGGGGCGCCAAGTTCGTCAATCGGAAAAAGGCCACAAAAACGGGTGGGCTATAGCCTTGGGGGGTGGGGCTGGCCAACTTCGTCCGCCGGACTCGAAATGCGGCAAGACATTGCGAGGGGCCTCCGTGTGCCAAAAATATGCCGCGGGCAAAGCCGCGGCCAAAAATAAACGCCCAAAGGCCGGGGCGCCATGTTCGTCCAGCGGAAAAAGGCCACAAAAACGGGTGGTCTATATAGCCTTGGGGGGTGGGGCTGGCCAACTTCGTCCGCCGGACTCGGAATGCCGCGAGACTTTGTGAGGGGCCTCCGTGTGCCAAAAATAGGCCGCGGGCTAAGCCGCGCCCAAAAATAACCTCCCGAAGGCCGGGGTGCCAAGTTCGTCCAGCGGAAAAAGGCCCGAAAAACGGGTGGGCTATAGCCTTGGGGGGTGGGGCTGGCCAACTTCGTCCGCCGGACTCGGAATGCCGCGAGACTTTAAGAGGGGCCTCTGTGTGCCAAAAATAGGCCGCGGACAAAGCCGCGCCCAAAAATAACCGCCCGAAGGCCGGCACGCCATGTTCGTCCAGCGGAAAAAGGCCACAAAAACGGGTGGGCTATAGCCTTGGGGGGTGGGGCTGGCCACCTTCGTCCGCCGAACTCGGAATGCCGTGAGACTTTGTAAGGGGCCTCCGTGTGCCAAAAATAGGCCACGGGAAAAGCCGTACCCAAAAATAACCGCCCGTAGGCCAGGGCGCCAAGTTCGTCCAGCGGAAAAAGGCCCCAAAAACGGGTGGGCTATAGCCTTAGGGGGTGGGGCTGGCCAACTTCGTCCGCCGGACTCGGGATGCCGCGAGACTTTGCGAGGGGCCTCCGTGTGCCAAAAATAGGCCGCGGACAAAGCCACGACAAAAATAACCGCCCGAAGGCCGGGTCGCCAAGTTCGTCCAGCGGAAAAAGGCCCCAAAAACGGATGGGCTATAGCCTTAGGGGGTGGGGCTGGCCAACTTTATCCGCCGGACTCGGAATGCCGCGAGACCTTGCGAGGGGCCTCCGTGTCCTAAAAATAGGCCGCGGGCAGAGCCGCGCCCAGAAATAACCGCCCAAAGGCCGGGGCGCCATGTTCTACCAGCGGAAAAAGGCCACAAAAACGGGTGGTGCGCCAAGTTCGTCCAGCGGAAAAAGGCCACAAAAACGGGTTGGCTATAGCCTTGGCGAGTGGGGCAGGCCGACTTCGTCCGCCGGACTCGGAATGCCGCGAGACTTTGCGAGGGGCCTTCGTGAGCCAAAAATAGGCCGCGGCCAAAGCCGCGCCCAAAAATAACAGCCCGAAGTCCGGGGCGCCAAGTTCGTCCAGCGGAAAAAGGCCACAAAAACGGGTGGGCTATAGCCTTGGGGGGTGGGGCTGGCCAACTTCGTCCGCCGGACACGGAATGCCGCGAGACTTTGCGAGGGGCCTCCGTGTGCCAAAAATAGGCCGCGGACAAAAATAACCGCCCGAAGGCCAGGGTGCCAAGTTCGTCCAGCGGAAAAATGCCATAAAAACGGGTGGGCTATAGACTTGGGGGGTTGGGCTGGCCAACTTCGTCCGCCGGACTCGGAATGCCGCGAGACTTTGCGAGGGGCCTCCGTTTTCCAAAAATAGGCCGCGGGCAAAGCCACGCCCAAAAATAACCGCCCGAAAGCCGGGGCGCCAAGTTCGTCCATCGGAAAAAGGCCACAAA
This sequence comes from Citrus x changshan-huyou, assembly GCA_039657385.1. Lineage (NCBI taxonomy): Eukaryota > Viridiplantae > Streptophyta > Magnoliopsida > Sapindales > Rutaceae > Citrus > Citrus x changshan-huyou. The sequence continues at coordinate 1,709,975 of JBCGBO010000019.1, read as the reverse complement.
AACGGGTGGGCTATAGCCTTGGGGGGTGGGGCTGGCCAACTTCGTCCGCCGGACTCGGGATGCCGCGAGACTTTGCGAGGGACCTCCGTGTGCCAAAAATAGGCCGCGGGCAAAGCCGCGCCCAAAAATAACCGCCCGAAGGCCGGGGCGCCAAGTTCGTCCAGCGGAAAAAGGCCCCAAAAACGGATGGGCTATAGCCTTAGGGGGTGGGGCTGGCCAACTTTGTCCGCCGGATTCGGAATGCTGCGATACCTTGCGAGGGGCCTCCGTGTCCTAAAAATAGGCCGCGGGCAAAGCCGTGCCCAAAAATAACCGCCCGAAGGCCGAGGCGCTAAGTTCGTCCAGCGGAAAAAGGCCACAAAAACGGGTGGGCTATAGCCTTGGGGGGTGGGGCTGGCCAACTTCGTCCGCCGGACTCGGAATGCCGCGAGACTTTAAGAGGGGCCTCTGTGTGCCAAAAATAGGCCGCGGACAAAGCCGCGCCCAAAAATAGCTGCACGAAGGTCGGGGCGCCAAGTTCGTCAATCGGAAAAAGGCCACAAAAACGGGTGGGCTATAGCCTTGGGGGGTGGGGCTGGCCAACTTCGTCCGCCGGACTCGAAATGCGGCAAGACTTTGCGAGGGGCCTCCGTGTGCCAAAAATATGCCGCGGGCTAAGCCGCGGCCAAAAATAACCGCCCGAAGGCCAGGGTGCCAAGTTCGTCCAGCGGAAAAAGGCCACAAAAACGGGTGGGCTATAGCCTTGGGGTTTGGGGCTGGCCAACATCGTCCGCCGGACTCGGAATGCCGCGAGACTTTGCGAGGGGCCTCCGTTTGCCAAAAATAGGCCGCAGACAAGGCCGCGCCCAAAAATAACCGCCCGAAGGCCGGGGCGCCAAGTTCGTCCAGCGGAAAAAGGCCACAAAAACGGGTGGGCTATAGTCTTGGGGGGTGGGGCAGGCCGACTTCGTCCGCCGGACTCAGAATGCCGCGAGACTTTGTGAGGGGCCTCCGTGTGCCAAAAATAGGCCGGGGGCAAAGCCACGCCCAAAACTAACCGCCCGAAGGCCGGGGCGCCCAGTTCGTCCAGCGGAAAAAGGCATCAAAAACGGGTGGGCTATAGCCTTGGGGGGTGGGGCTGGCCAACTTCGTCCGCCGGACTCGGAATGTAGCAAGACTTTGCGAGGGGCCTCCGTGTGCCAAAAATAGGCCGCGGGCAAAGCCGCGCCCAAAAATAACCGCCCGAAGGCTGGGGCGCCAAGTTCGTCCAGCGGAAAAAGGCCACAAAAACGGGTGGCCTATAGCCTTGGGGGGTGGGGCTGGCCAACTTCGTCCGCCGGACTCGGAATGCGGCAAGACTTTGCGAGGGGCCTCCGTGCGCCAAAAATAGGCCACGGGCAAAGCCGCGCCCAGAAATAACCGCCCAAAGGCCGGGGCGCCATGTTCGTCCAGCGGAAAAAGGCCACAAAAACGGGTGGTCTATAGCCTTCGGGGGTGTGGCTGGCCGACTTCGTCCGCCAGACTCGGAATGCCGCGAGACTTTGCGAGGGGCCTTCGTGTGCCAAAAATAGGCCGCGGCCAAAGCCGCGCCCAAAAATAACTGCCCGAAGTCCGGGGCGCCAAGTTCGTCCAGCGGAAAAAGGCCACAAAAACGGGTTGGCTATAGCCTTGGCGGGTGGGGCAGGCCGACTTCGTCCGCCGGACTAGGAATGCCGCGAGACTTTGCGAGGGGCCTCCGTGTGCCAAAAATAGGCCGCGGGAAAAGCCACGACAAAAATAACCGCCCGAAGGCCGGGTCGCCAAGTTCGTCCAACGGAAAAAGGCCACAAAAACGGGTGGGCCATAGCCTTGGGGTTTGGGGCTGGCCAACAGCGGAAAAAGGCCACAAAAACGGGTGGGCTATAGACTTGGGGGGTGGGGCTGGCCAACTTCGTCCACCGGACTCGGAATGCCGCGAGACTTTGTGAGGGGCCTCCGTTTGCCAAAAATAGGCCGCGGGCAAAGCCGCGCCCAAAAATAACCGCCCGAAGGCCGGGGCGCCAAGTTCGTCCAACGGAAAAAGGCCACAAGAACGGGCTGGCTATAGCCTTGTGGGGTGGAGCTGGCCAACTTCGTCCGCCGGACTCGGAATGGCGCGAGACTTTACGAGGGGCCTCCGTGTGCCAAATATAGGCCGCGGAAAAAGCCGCGCCAAAAAATAACCGCCCGAAGGCCGGGTCGCCCAGTTCGTCCAGCAGAAAAAGGCATCAAAAACGGGTGGGCTATAGCCTTGGGGGGTGGGGCTGGCCAACTTCGTCCGCCGGACTCGGAATGCCGCGAGACTTTGCGAGGGGCCTCCGTGTGCCAAAAATAGGCCGCGGACAAAGCCGCGCCCAAAAATAACCGCCCGAAGGCCGGGGCGCCAAGTTCGTCCATCAGAAAAAGGGCACAAAAACGGGTAGGCTATAGCCTTGGGGGGTAGGGCTTGCCAACTTCGTCCGCCGGACTCGGAATGCGGCAAGACTTTGCGAGGGGCCTCCGTGTACCAAAAATAGGCCGCGCCTGAAAATAACCGCCCGAAGGCCAGGGTGCCAAGTTCGTCCAGCGGAAAAAGGCCACAAAAACGGGTGGGCTATAGACTTGGGGGGTGGGGCTGGCCAACTTCGTCCGCCGGACTCGGAATGCCGCGAGACTTTGCGAGGGGCCTCCGTTTGCCAAAAATAGGCCGCGGGCAAAGCCGCGCCGAAAAATAACCGCCCGAAGGCCGGGGCGCCAAGTTCGTCCATCGGAAATAGGCCACAAAAACGGGTGGGCTATAGCCTTGGGGGGTGGGGCTGGCCAACTTCGTCCGCCGGACTCGGAATGCGGCGAGACTTTGCGAGGGGCCTCCGTGTACCAAAAATAGGCCGCGCGCAAAAATAACCGCCCAAAGGCCGGGGCGCCAAGTTCGTCCAGCGGAAAAAGGCCACAAAAACGGGTGGGCCATAGCCTTGGGGGGTAGGGCTGGCCAACTTCGTCCGCCGGACTCGGAATGCCGCGAGACTTTGCGAGGGGCCTCCGTGTGCCAAAAATAGGCCGCGGGAAAAGCCACGACAAAAATAACCGCCCGAAGGCCGGGTCGCCAAGTTCGTCCAACGGAAAAAGGCCACAAAAACGGGTGGGCCATAGCCTTGGGGTTTGGGGCTGGCCAACAGCGGAAAAAGGCCACAAAAACGGGTGGGCTATAGACTTGGGGGGTGGGGCTGGCCAACTTCGTCCACCGGACTCGGAATGCCGCGAGACTTTGTGAGGGGCCTCCGTTTGCCAAAAATAGGCCGCGGGCAAAGCCGCGCCCAAAAATAACCGCCCGAAGGCCGGGGCGCCAAGTTCGTCCAACGGAAAAAGGCCACAAGAACGGGCTGGCTATAGCCTTGGGGGGTGGAGCTGGCCAACTTCGTCCGCCGGACTCGGAATGGCGCGAGACTTTACGAGGGGCCTCCGTGTGCCAAATATAGGCCGCGGAAAAAGCCGCGCCAAAAAATAACCGCCCGAAGGCGGGGGCGCCAAGTTCGTCCAGCGGAAAAAGGCCACAAAAACGGGTGGGCTATAGCCTTGGGGGGTGGGGCTGGCCAACTTCGTCCGCCGGACTCGGAATGCCGCGAGACTTTACGAGGGGCCTCCGTGTGCCAAAAATAGGCCGCGGGCAAAGCCGCGCCCAAAAATAACAGCCCGAAGGCCGGGGCGCCAAGTTCGTCCAGCGGAAAAAGGCCACAAGAACGGACTGGCTATAGCCTTGGGGGGTGGGGCTGGCCAACTTCGTCCGCCGGACTCGGAATGGCGCGAGACTTTGCGAGGGGCCTCCGTGTGCCAAATATAGGCCGCGGACAAAGCCGGGCCCAAAAATAACCGCCCGAAAGGTGGGGGCGCCAAGTTCGTCCAGCGGAAAAAGGCCACAAAAACGGGTGGGCTATAGCCTTGGGGGGTGGGGCTGGCCAACTTCGTCCGCCGGACTCGGAATGCCGCGAGACTTTGCGAGGGGCCTCCGTTTGCCAAAAATAGGCCGCGGACAAGGCCGCACCCAAAAATAACCGCCCGAAGGCCGGGGCGCCAAGTTCGTCCAGCGGAAAAAGGCCACAAAAACGGGTGGGCTATAGCCTTGGGGGGTGGGGCTGGCCAACTTCGTACGCCGGACTCGGAATGCTGTGAGACTTAGCGAGCGGCCTCCGTGTACCAAAAATAGACCGCGGGCGAAGCCGCACCCAAAAATAACCGCCCGAAGGCCGCGGCGCCATGTTCGTCCAGCGGAAAAAGGCCACAAAAAGGGGTGGGCTATAGCCTTGGGGGGTGGGGCTGGCCAACTTCGTCCGCCGGACTCGGAATGCCGCGTGACTTTGCGAGGGGCCTCCGTGTGCCAAAAATAGGCCGCGGGCAAAGCCGCGCCCAAAAATAACCGCCCAAAGGCCGGGTCGCCAAGTTCGTCCAGCCGAAAAAGCCACAAAAACGGGTGGGCTATAGCCTTGGGGGGGGGGGCTGGCCAACTTCGTCCGCCGGACTCGGAATGCCGCGAGACTTTGCGAGGGGCCTCCGTTTGCCAAAAATAGGCCGCGGGGAAGGCCGCACCCAAAAATAACCGCCCGAAGGCCGGGGCGCCAAGTTCGTCCAGCGGAAAAAGGCCACAAAAATGGGTGGGCTATAGCCTTGGGGGGTGGGGCTGGCCAACTTCGTACGCCGGACTCGGAATGCTGTGAGACTTAACGAGGGGCCTCCGTGTACCAAAAATAGACCGCGGGCGAAGCCGCACCCAAAAATAACCGCCCGAAGGCCGCGGCGCCATGTTCGTCCAGCGGAAAAAGGCCACAAAAAGGGGTGGGCTATAGCCTTGGGGGATGGGGCTGGCCAACTTCGTCCGCCGGACTCGGAATGCCGCGAGACTTTGCGAGGGGCCTCCGTGTGCCAAAAATAGGCCGCGGGCAAAGCCGCGCCCAAAAATAACAGCCCAAAGGCCGGGTCGCCAAGTTCGTCCAGCCGAAAAAGCCACAAAAACGGGTGGGCTATAGCCTTGGGGGGGGGGGGCTGGCCAACATCGTCCGCCGGACTCGGAATGCCGGGAGACTTTGCGAGGGGCTACGTATGCCAAAAATAGGCCGCGGGCAAAGCCGCGCCCAAAAATTACCGCCCAAAGGCCGGGGCGCCAAGTTCGTCCAGCAGAAAAAGGCCACAAAAACGGCTGGGCTATAGCCTTGGGGGGTGGGGCCGGCCAACTTCGTCCTCTGGACTCGGACTCGGAATGCCGCGAGACTTTGCTAGGGGCCTCCGTGTGCCAAAAATAGGCCGCGGGAAAAGCCGCGCCCAAAAATAACCGCCCGAAGGCCGGGGCGCCAAGTTCGTCCAGCGGAAAAAGGCCAGAAAAACAGGTGGGCTATAGCCTTGGGGGGTGGGGCTGGCCAACTTCGTCCGCCGGACTCGGAATGCCGCGAGACTTTGCGAGGGGCCTCCGTGTGCCAAAAATAGGCCGCAGGCAAAGCCGTGCCCAAAAATAACCACCCGAAGGCCGGGGCGCCAAGTTCCTCCAGCGGAAAAAGGCCACAAAAACGGGTGGGCTATAGCCTTGGGGGGTGGGGCTGGCCAACTTCATCCGCCGGACTCGGAATGCCGCGAGACTTTACGAGGGGCCTCCGTGTGCCAAAAATAGGCCGCAGGAAAAGCCGCGCCCAAAAATAACAGCCCAAACGCCGGGGCTCCTAGTTTGTCCAGCGGAAAAAGGCCACAAAAACAGGTGGGCTATAGCCTTGGGGGGTGGGGCTGGCCAACTTCGTCCGCCGGACTCGGAATGCCGCGTGACTTTGCGAGGGGCCTCCGTGTGCCAAAAATAGGCCGCGGGCAAAGCCGCGCCCAAAAATAACCGCCCAAAGGCCGGGTCGCCAAGTTCGTCCAGCCGAAAAAGCCACAAAAACGGGTGGGCTATAGCCTTGGGGGGGGGGGCTGGCCAACTTCGTCCGCCGGACTCGGAATGCCGCGAGACTTTGCGAGGGGCCTCCGTTTGCCAAAAATAGGCCGCGGGGAAGGCCGCACCCAAAAATAACCGCCCGAAGGCCGGGGCGCCAAGTTCGTCCAGCGGAAAAAGGCCACAAAAACGGGTGGGCTATAGCCTTGGGGGGTGGGGCTGGCCAACTTCGTACGCCGGACTCGGAATGCTGTGAGACTTAACGAGGGGCCTCCGTGTACCAAAAATAGACCGCGGGCGAAGCCGCACCCAAAAATAACCGCCCGAAGGCCGCGGCGCCATGTTCGTCCAGCGGAAAAAGGCCACAAAAAGGGGTGGGCTATAGCCTTGGGGGATGGGGCTGGCCAACTTCGTCCGCCGGACTCGGAATGCCGCGAGACTTTGCGAGGGGCCTCCGTGTGCCAAAAATAGGCCGCGGGCAAAGCCGCGCCCAAAAATAACAGCCCAAAGGCCGGGTCGCCAAGTTCGTCCAGCCGAAAAAGCCACAAAAACGGGTGGGCTATAGCCTTGGGGGGGGGGGGGCTGGCCAACATCGTCCGCCGGACTCGGAATGCCGGGAGACTTTGCGAGGGGCTACGTATGCCAAAAATAGGCCGCGGGCAAAGCCGCGCCCAAAAATTACCGCCCAAAGGCCGGGGCGCCAAGTTCGTCCAGCAGAAAAAGGCCACAAAAACGGCTGGGCTATAGCCTTGGGGGGTGGGGCCGGCCAACTTCGTCCTCTGGACTCGGACTCGGAATGCCGCGAGACTTTGCTAGGGGCCTCCGTGTGCCAAAAATAGGCCGCGGGAAAAGCCGCGCCCAAAAATAACCGCCCGAAGGCCGGGGCGCCAAGTTCGTCCAGCGGAAAAAGGCCAGAAAAACAGGTGGGCTATAGCCTTGGGGGGTGGGGCTGGCCAACTTCGTCCGCCGGACTCGGAATGCCGCGAGACTTTGCGAGGGGCCTCCGTGTGCCAAAAATAGGCCGCAGGCAAAGCCGTGCCCAAAAATAACCACCCGAAGGCCGGGGCGCCAAGTTCCTCCAGCGGAAAAAGGCCACAAAAACGGGTGGGCTATAGCCTTGGGGGGTGGGGCTGGCCAACTTCCTCCGCCGGACTCGGAATGCCGCGAGACTTTACGAGGGGCCTCCGTGTGCCAAAAATAGGCCGCGGGAAAAGCCGCGCCCAAAAATAACCGCCCAAACGCCGGGGCTCCTAGTTTGTCCAGCGGAAAAAGGCCACAAAAACGGGTAGGCTATAGCCTTGGGGGGTGGGGCTGGCCAACTTCGTCCGCCGGACTCGGAATGCCGCGAGACTTTGTGAGGGGCATCCGTGTGCCAAAAATAGGCCGCGGACAAAGCCGCGCCCAAAAATAACCGCCCGAAGGCCGGGGCGCCAACTTCGTCCAGCGGAAAAAGGCCACAAAAACGGGTGGGCTATAGCCTTGGGGGGTGGGGCTGGCCAACTTCGTCCGCCGGACTCGGAATGCCGCGAGACTTTGCGAGGGGCCTCCGTGTGCCAAAAATAGGCCACGGGCGAAGCCGCGCCCAAAAATAACCACCCGAAGGCCGGGGCGCCAAGTTCATCCAGCGGAAAAAGGCCACAAAAACGGGTGGGCTATAGCCTTGGGGGGTGGGGCAGGCCAACTTCGTCCGCCGGACTCGGACTCGGAATGCCGCGAGACTTTGCGAGGGCCCTCCATGTGCCAAAAATAGGCCGCGGGCACAGCCGCGCCCAAAAATAACCGCCCGAAGGCCGGGTCGCCAAGTTCGTCCACCCGAAAAAGGCCACAAAAACGGGTGGGCTATAGCCTTGGGGTGTGGGGCTGGCCAACTTCGTCCGCCGGAATCGGAATGCCGCGAGACTTTGCGAGGGGCCTCCGTGTGCAAAAAATACGCTGCGGGCAAAGCCGCGCCCAAAAATAACCGCCCGAAGGCCGGGTCGCCAAGTTCGTCCTGCGGAAAAAGGCCACAAAAACGGGTGGGCTATAGCCTTGGGGGGTGGGGCTGGCCAACTTCGTCCGCCGGACTCGGAACACTGCGAGACTTTGTGAGGGCCCTCCATGTGCCAAAAATAGGCCGCGGGCAAAGCCGCGCCCAAAAATAACCGCCCGAAGGCCGGGGCGCCAAGTTCGTCCAGCGGAAAAAGGCCACAAAAACGGGTGGGCTATAGCCTTGGGGGTTGGGGCTGACCAACCTCGTCCGCCGGACTCGGAATTCTGTGAGACTTTGCGAGGGGCCTCCGTGTGCCAAAAATAGGCCGCAGGAAAAGCCGTGCCCAAAAATAACCGCCCGAAGGCTGGGGCGCCAAGTTCGTCCAGCGGAAAAAGGCCACAAAAACGGGTGGGCTATAGCCTTGGGGGGTGGGGCCGGCCAACTTCATCCGCCAGACTCGGAATGCCGCTAGACTTTGCGAGGGGCCTCCGTGTGCCAAAAATAGGCCGCAGGAAAAGCCGTGCCCAAAAATAACCGCCCGAAGGCTGGGGCGCCAAGTTCGTCCAGCGGAAAAAGGCCACAAAAACGGGTGGGCTATAGCCTTGGGGGGTGGGGCCGGCCAACTTCATCCCCCAGACTCGGAATGCCGCTAGACTTTGCGAGGGGCCTCCGTGTGCCAAAAATAGGCCGCGGGCAAAGCCGTACGCAAAAATAACCGCCCGAAGGCCGGGGCGCCAAGTTCGTCCACCGGAAAAAGGCCACAAAAACGGGTGGGCTATAGCCTTGGGGGGTGGGCCTGGCAGACTTCGTCCGCCGGACTCAGACTCGGAATGCCGTGAGACTTTGCGAGGGGCCACAAATGCCAAAAATAGGCCGCGGGCAAAGCCGCGCCCAAAAATAACCGCCCGAATGCCGGGGTGCCAAGTTCGTCCACCGGAAAAAGGCCACAAAAACGGGTGGGCTATAGCCTTGGGGGGTGGGGCGGGCCCACTTCGTCCGCCGGACTCGGAATGCCGCGAGACTCTGCGAGGGGCCTCCGTCTGCCAAAAAATGTCCGCGGGCAAAGCCGCGTCCAAAAATAACCGGCCGGAGGCCGGGGCGCCAAGTTCGTCCAGCGGAAAACGGCAACAAAAACAGGTGGGCTATAGCCTTGGGGGGTGGGGCTGGCCCACTACGTCCGCCGGATTCGGAATGCCGCGAGACTTTGCGAGGGGCTTCCGTGTGCAAAAAATAGGCCGCGGGCAAAGCCGTACCCAAAAATAACCGCCCGAAGGCCGGGGCGCCAAGTTCGTCCAGCGGAAAAAGGCCACAAAAACGGGTGGGCTATAGCCTTGGGGGGTGGGGCTGGCCCACTTCGTCCGCCGGACTCGGAATGCCGCGAGACTTTGCGAGGGGCCTCCGTGTGCCAAAAATAGGCCGTGCCCTAAGCCACGCCCAAAAATAACCGCCCGAAGGCCGGGGCGCTAAGTTCGTCCAGCTGAAAAAGGCCACAAAAACTGGTGGGCTATAGCCTTGGGGGGTGGGGCTGGCAGACTTCGTCCGCCGGACTCAGACTCGGAATGCCGTGAGACTTTGCGAGGTGCCACAAATGCCAAAAATAGGCCGCGGGCAAAGCCGCGCCCAAAAATAACCGCCCGAAGCCGGGGCGCCAAGTTCGTCCACCGGAAAAAGGCCACAAAAACGGGTGGGCTATAGCCTTGGGGGGTGGGGCGGGCCCACTTCGTCCGCCGGACTCGGAATGCCGCGAGACTCTGCGAGGGGCCTCCGTCTGCCAAAAAATGTCCGCGGGCAAAGCCGCGTCCAAAAATAACCGGCCGGAGGCCGGGGCGCCAAGTTCGTCCAGCGGAAAACGGCCACAAAAACAGGTGGGCTATAGCCTTGGGGGGTGGGGCTGGCCCACTTCGTCCGCCGGACTCGGAATGCCGCGAGACTTTGCGAGGGGCCTCCGTGTGCAAAAAATAGGCCGCGGGCAAAGCCGCACCCAAAAATAACCGCCCGAAGGCCGGGACGCCAAGTTCGTCCAGCGGAAAAAGGCCACAAAAACGGGTGGGCTATAGCCTTGGGGGGTGGGGCTGGCCCACTTCGTCCGCCGGACTCGGAATGCCGCGAGACTTTGCGAGGGGCCTCCGTGTGCCAAAAATAGGCCGTGGCCTAAGCCGCGCCCAATAATAACCCCCCGAAGGCCGGGGCGCTAAGTTCGTCCAGCGGAAAAAGGCCACAAAAACGGGTGGGCTATAGCCTTGGGGGGTGGGGCTGGCAGACTTCGTCCGCCGGACTCAGACTCGGAATGCCGTGAGACTTTACGAGGGGCCACAAATGCCAAAAATAGGCCGCGGGCAAAGCCGCGCCCAAAAATAACCGCCCGAAGGCCGGGGCGCCAAGTTCGTCCAGCGGAAAAAGGCCACAAAAACGGGTGGGCTATAGCCTTGGGGGGTGGGGCTGGCCAACTTCGTCCGCCGGACTCGGAATGCCGCGAGACTTTGCGAGGGGCCTCCGTGTGCCAAAAATAGGCCGTGGCCTAAGCCGCGCCCAAAAATAACCGCCCGAAGGCCGGGGCGCTAAGTTCGTCCAGCGGAAAAAGGCCACAAAAACGGGTGGGCAATAGCCTTGGGGGGTGGGGCTGGCAGACTTCGTTTGCCGGACTCAGACTGGGAATGCCGTGAGACTTTGCGAGGGGCCACAAATTCCAAAAATAGGCCGCGGGCAATGCCGCGCCCAAAAATAACCGCCCGAAGGCCGGGGCGCCAAGTTCGTCCCGCGGAAAAAGGCCACAAAAACGGGTGGGCTATAGCCTTGGGGGGTGGGGCTGGCCAACTTCGTCCGCCGGACTCGGAATGCCGCGAGACTTCGCGAGGGGCCTCCGTGTGCCAAAAATAGGCCGCGGACAAAGCCGCGCCCAAAACTAACCGCCCGAAGGCCGGGGCGCCAAGTTCGTCCAGCGGAAAAAGGCCACAAAAACGGGTGGGCTATAGCCTGGGGGGGTTGGGCTGGCCAACTTCGTCCCCCGGACTCGGAATTCCGCGAGACTCTGCGAGGGGCCTCCGTCTGCCAAAAAATGTCCGCGGGCAAAGCCGCGTCCAAAAATAACCGGCCGGAGGCCGGGGCGCCAAGTTCGTCCAGCGGAAAAAGGCCACAAAAACAGGTGGGCCATAGCCTTGGGGTGTGGGGCTGGCCCACTTCGTCCGCCGGACTCGGAATGCCGCGAGACTTTGCGAGGGGCCTCCGTGTGCAAAAAATAGCCCGCGGGCAAAGCCGTACCCAAAAATAACCGCCCGAAGGCCGGGACGCCAAGTTCGTCCAGCGGAAAAAGGCCACAAAAACGGGTGGGCTATAGCCTTGGGGGGTGGGGCTGGCCCACTTCGTCCGCTGGACTCGGAATGCCGCGAGACTTTGCGAGGGGCCTCCGTGTGCCAAAAATAGGCCGTGGCCTAAGCCGCGCCCAAAAATAACCCCCCGAAGGCCGGGGCGCTAAGTTCGTCCAGCGGAAAAAGGCCACAAAAACGGGTGGGCTATAGCCTTGGGGGGTGGGGCTGGCAGACTTCGTCCGCCGGACTCAGACTCGGAATGCCGTGAGACTTTACGAGGGGCCACAAATGCCAAAAATAGGCCGCGGGGAAAGCCGCGCCCAAAAATAACCGCCCGAAGGCCGGGGCGCCAAGTTCGTCCAGCGGAAAAAGGCCACAAAAACGGGTGGGCTATAGCCTTCGGGGGTGGGGATGGCCAACTTCGTCCGCCGGACTCGGAATGCCGCCAGACTTTGCGAGGGGCCTCCGTGTGCCAAAAATAGGCCGTGGCCTAAGCCGCGCCCAAAAATAACCGCCCGAAGGCCGGGGCGCTAAGTTCGTCCAGCGGAAAAAGGCCACAAAAACGGGTGGGCTATAGCCTTGGGGGGTGGGGCTGGCAGACTTCGTCTGCCGGACTCAGACTGGGAATGCCGTGAGACTTTGCGAGGGGCCACAAATGCCAAAAATAGGCCGCGGGCAATGCCGCGCCCAAAAATAACCGCCCGAAGGCCGGGGCGCCAAGTTCGTCCAGCGGAAAAAGGCCACAAAAACGGGTGGGCTATAGCCTTCGGGGGTGGGGCTGGCCAACTTCGTCCGCCGGACTCGGAATGCCGCGAGACTTTGCGAGGGGCCTCCGTGTGCCAAAAATAGGCCGTGGCCTAAGCCGCGCCCAAAAATAACCGCCCGAAGGCCGGGGCGCTAAGTTCGTCCAGCGGAAAAAGGCCACAAAAACGGGTGGGCTATAGCCTTGGGGGGTGGGGCTGGCCAACTTCGTCCGCCGGACTCGGAATGCCGCGAGACTTTGCGAGGGGACTCTGTGTGCCAAAAATAGGCCGCGGACAAAGCCCTGCCCAAAAATAACCGCCCGAAGGCCGGGGCGCCAAGTTCGTCCTGCGGAAAAAGGCCACAAAAACGGGTGGGCTATAGCCTGGGGGGGTTGGGCTGGCCAACTTCGTCCCCCGGACTCGGAATGCCGCGAGACTCTGCGAGGGGCCTCCGTCTGCCAAAAAATGTCCGCGGGCAAAGCCGCGTCCAAAAATAACCGGCCGGAGGCCGGGGCGCCAAGTTCGTCCAGCGGAAAAAGGCCACAAAAACAGGTGGGCTATAGCCTTGGGGGGTGGGGCTGGCCCACTTCGTCCGCCGGACTCGGAATGCCGCGAGACTTTGCGAGGGGCCTCCGTGTGCAAAAAATAGGCCGCGGGCAAAGCCGTACCCAAAAATAACCCCCCGAAGGCCGGGGCGCTAAGTTCGTCCAGCGGAAAAAGGCCACAAAAACGGGTGGGCTATAGCCTTGGGGGGTGGGGCTGGCAGACTTCGTCCGCCGGACTCAGACTCGGAATGCCGTGAGACTTTACGAGGGGCCACTAATGCCAAAAATAGGCCGCGGGCAAAGCCGCGCCCAAAAATAACCGCCCGAAGGCCGGGGCGCCAAGTTCGTCCAGCGGAAAAAGGCCACAAAAACGGGTGGGTTATAGCCTTGGGGGGTGGGGCTGGCCAACTTCGTCCGCCGGACTCGGAATGCCGTGAGACTTGGCAAGGGGCCTCCGTGTGCCAAAAATAGGCCGCGGGCAAAGCCGCGCCCAAAAATAACCGCCCGAAGGCCGGGGCGCCAAGTTCGTCCAGCGGAAAAAGGCCACAAAAACGGGTGGGCTATAGCCTTGGGGGGTTGGGCTGGCCAACTTCGTCCGCCGGATTCGGAATGCCGCGAGACTTTGCGAGGAGCCTCCGTGTGCCAAAAATAGGCCGCGGGCTAAGCCGCGCCCAAAAATAACCGCCCGAAGGCCGGGGCGCCAAGTTCGTCCACCGGAAAAAGGCCACAAAAACGGGTGGGCTATAGCCTTGGGGGGTGGGCCTGGCCAACTTCGTCCGCCGGACTCGAAATGCCGCGAGACTTTGCGAGGGGCCTCCGAGAGCAAAAAACAGGCCGCGGACAAAGCCGCGCCCAAAAATAACCGCCCGAAGGCCGGGGCGCCAGGTTCGTCCAGCAGAAAAAGGCCACAAAAACGGGTTGGCTATAGCCTTGGGGGGTGGGGCTGGCCAACTTGGTCCGCCGGATTCGGAATGCCGCGAGACTTTGCGAGGGGCCTCTGTGTGCCAAAAATAGTCCGCGGCCTAAGCCGCGCCCAAAAATAACCTCCCGAAGGCCGGGGCGCTAAGTTCGTCCAGCGGAAAAAGGCCACAAAAATGGGTGGGCTACAGCCTTGGGGGGAGGGCCTAGCAGACTTCGTCCGCCGGACTCAAACTCGGAATGCCGTGAGCCTTTACGAGGGGCCACAATTGCCAAAAATAGGCCGCGGGCAAAGCCGCGCCCAAAAATAACCGTCCGAAGGCCGGGGCGCCAAGTTCGTCCAGCGGAAAAAGGCAATAAAAACGGGTGGGCTATAGCCTTGGGGGGTGAGGCTGGCCAACTTCGTCCGCCGGACTCGGAATGCCGCGAGACTTTGCGAGCGGCCTCCGTGCGCAAAAAATAGGCCGCGGGCAAAGCCGCGCCCAAAAATAACCGCCCGAAGGCCGGGGCGCCAAGTTCGTCGAGCGGAAAGAGGCCACAAAAACGGGTGGGCTATAGCCTTGGGGGGTGGGGCTGGCCGAGTTCGTCCGCGGGGCTCGGAATGCCGCGAGACTTTGCGAGGGGCCTCCGTGTGCCAAAAATAGGCCGCGGGCGAAGCCGCGTCCAAAAATAACCGCCCGAAGGCCGGGGCGCCAAGTTCGTCCACCGGAAAAAGGCCACAAAAACGGGTGGGCTATAGCCTTGGGGGGTGGGGCTGGCCAACTTCGTCCGCCGGACTCGAAATGCCGCGAGACTTTGCGAGGGGCCTCCGAGTGCAAAAAATAGGCCGCGGACAAAGCCGCGCCCAAAAATAACCGCCCGAAGGCCGGGGCGCCAGGTTCGTCCAGCAGAAAAAGGCCACAAAAACGGGTGGGCTATAGCCTTGGGGGGTGGGGCTGGCCAACTTCGTCCGCCGGATTCGGAATGCCGCGAGACTTTGCGAGGGGCCTCTGTGTGCCAAAAATAGACCGCGGCCTAAGCCGCGCCCAAAAATAACCGCCCGAAGGCCGGGGCGCTAAGTTCGTCCAGCGGAAAAAGACCACAAAAATGGGTGGGCTACAGCCTTGGGGGGTGGGCCTGGCAGACTTCGTCCGCCGGACTCAAACTCGGAATGCCGTGAGCCTTTGCAAGGGGCCACAAATGCCAAAAATTGGCCGCGGGCAAAGCCGCGCCCAAAAATAACAGGCCCGAAGGCCGGGGTGCCAAGTTCGTCCAGCGGAAAAAGGCCACAAAAACGGGTGGGCTATAGCCTTGGGGGGTGGGGCTGGCCCACTTCGTTCGCCGGACTCGGAATGGAGCGAGACTTTGCGAGGGGCCTCCGTGTGCCAAAAATAGGCCGCGGGCAAAGGCGCGCCCAAAAATAACCGCCCGAAGGCCGGGGCGCCAAGTTCGTCCAGCGGAAAAAGGCCACAAAAACGGGTGGGCTATAGCCTTGGGGGGTGGGGCTGGCCAACTTCGTCCGCCGGACTCGGAATGCCGCGAGACTTTGCGAGGGGCCTCCGTGTGCCAAAAATAGGCCGTGCCCTAAGCCACGCCCAAAAATAACCGCCCGAAGGCCGGGGCGCTAAGTTCGTCCAGCTGAAAAAGGCCACAAAAACTGGTGGGCTATAGCCTTGGGGGGTGGGGCTGGCAGACTTCGTCCGCCGGACTCAGACTCGGAATGCCGTGAGACTTTGCGAGGGGCCACAAATGCCAAAAATAGGCCGCGGGCAAAGCCGCGCCCAAAAATAACCGCCCGAAGCCGGGGCGCCAAGTTCGTCCACCGGAAAAAGGCCACAAAAACGGGTGGGCTATAGCCTTGGGGGGTGGGCCTGGCAGACTTCGTCCGCCGGACTCAAACTCGGAATGCCGTGAGCCTTTGCGAGGGGCCACAAATACCAAAAATAGGCCGCGGGCAAAGCCGCGCCCAAAAATAACCGCCCGAAGGCCGGGGTGCCAAGTTCGTCCAGCGGAAAAAGGCCACAAAAACGGGTGGGCTATAGCCTTGGGGGGTGGGGCTGGCCCACTTCGTTCGCCGGACTCGGAATGGCGCGAGACTTTGCGAGGGGCCTCCGTGTGCGAAAAATAGGCCGCGGGCAAAGCCGCGCCCAAAAATAACCGCCCGAAGGCCGGGGCGCCAAGTTCGTCGAGCGGAAAAAGGCCACAAAAACGGGTGGGCTATAGCCTTGGGGGGTGGGGCTGGCCCACTTCGTCCGCCGGATTCGGAATGCCGCGAGACTTTGCGAGGGGCCTCCGTGTGCGAAAAATATGCCGCGGGCAAAGCCGCGCCCAAAAATAACCGCTCGAAGGCCGGGGCGCTAAGTTCGTCCAGCGGAAAAAGGCCACAAAAATGGGTGGGCTACAGCCTTGGGGGGTGGGCCTGGCAGACTTCGTCCGCCGGACTCAAACTCGGAATGCCGTGAGCCTTTACGAGGGGCCACAAATGCCAAAAATAGGCCGCGGGCAAAGCCGCGCCCAAAAATAACCGCCCGAAGGCCGGGGCGCCAAGTTCGTCCAGCGGAAAAAGGCCACAAAAACGGGTGGGCTATAGCCTTGGGGGGTGGGGCTGGCCTACTTCGTCCGCCAGACTCGGAATGCCGCGAGACTTTGCGAGCGGCCTCCGTGCGCCAAAAATAGGCCGCGGGCAAAGGCGCGCCCAAAAATAACCGCCCGAAGGCCGGGGCGCCAAGTTCGTCGTGCGGAAAAAGGCCACAAAAACGGGTGGGCTATAGCCTTGGGGGGTGGGGCTGGCCCACTTCGTCCGCGGGACTCGGAATGCCGCGAGACTTTGCGAGGGGCCTCCGTGTGCCAAAAATAGGCCACGGGTAAAGCGGCGCCCAAAAATAACCGCCCGAAGGACGGGGCGCCAAGTTCGTCCAGCGGAAAAAGGCCACAAAAACGGGTGGGCTATAGCCTTGGGGGGTGGGGCTGGCCAACTTCGTCCGCCGGATTCGGAATGCCGCGAGACTTTGCAAGGAGCCTCCGTGTGCCAAAAATAGGCCGCGGGCTAAGCCGCGCCCAAAAATAACCGCCCGAAGGCCGGGGCGCCAAGTTCGTCCACCGGAAAAAGGCCACAAAAACGGGTGGGCTATAGCCTTGGGGGGTGGGGCTGGCCAACTTCGTCCGCCGGACTTGAAATGCCGCGAGACTTTGCGAGGGGCCTCCGAGTGCAAAAAATAGGCCGCGGACAAAGCCGCGCCCAAAAATAACCGCCCGAAGGCCGGGGCGCCAGGTTCGTCCACCGGAAAAAGGCCACAAAAACGGGTGGGCTATAGCCTTGGGGGGTGGGGCTGGCCAACTTCGTCCGCCAGATTCGGAATGCCGTGAGACTTTGCGAGGGGCCTCTGTGTGCCAAAAATAGTCTGCGGCCTAAGCCGCGCCCAAAAATAACCGCCCGAAGGCCGGGGCGCTAAGTTCGTCCAGCGGAAAAAGGCCACAAAAATGGGTGGGCTACAGCCTTGGGGGGTGGGCCTGGCAGACGTCGTCCGCCGGACTCAAACTCGGAATGCCGTGAGCCTTTGCAAGGGGCCACAAATGCCAAAAATAGGCCGCGGGCAAAGCCGCGCCCAAAAATAACCGCCCGAAGGCCGGACTGCCAAGTTCGTCCAGCGGAAAAAGGCCACAAAAACGGGTGGGCTATAGCCTTGGGGGGTGGGGCTGGCCCACTTCGTTCACCGGACTCGGAATGGCGCGAGACTTTGCGAGGGGCCTCCGTGTGCCAAAAATAGGCCACGGGTAAAGCGGCGCCCAAAAATAACCGCCCGATGGCTGGGGCGCTAAGTTCGTCCAGCGGAAAAAGGCCACAAAAATGGGTGGGCTACAGCCTTGGGGGGTGGGCCTGGCAGACTTCGTCCGCCGGACTCAAACTCGGAATGCCGTGAGCCTTTGCGAGGGGCCACAAATGCCAAAAATAGGCCGCGGGCAAAGCCACGCCCAAAAATAACCGCCCGAAGGCCGGGGTGCCAAGTTCGTCCAGCGGAAAAAGGCCACAAAAACGGGTGGGCTATAGCCTTGGGGGGTGGGGCTGGCCCACTTCGTTCGCCGGACTCGGAATGCCGCGAGACTTTGCGAGGGGCCTCCGTGTGCGAAAAATAGGCCGCGGGCAAAGCCGCGCCTAAAAATAACCGCCCGAAGGCCGGGGCGCCAAGTTCGTCGAGCGGAAAAAGGCCACAAAAACGGGTGGGCTATAGCCTTGGGGGGTGGGGCTGGCCCACTTCGTCCGCCGGATTCGGAATGCCGCGAGACTTTGCGAGGAGCCTCCGTGTGCCAAAAATAGGTCGCGGGCAAAGCCGCGCCCAAAAATAACCGCCCGAAGGCCGGGGCGAAAAGTTCGTCAACCGGAAAAAGGCCACAAAAAAGGGTGGGCTATAGCCTTGGGGGGTGGGGCTGGCCGACTTCGTCCGCCGGACTCGGAATGCCGCGAGACTTTGCGAGGGGCCTCCGAGTGCAAAAAATAGGCCGCGGACAAAGCCGCGCCCAAAAATAACCGCCCGAAGGCCGGCGCGCCAGGTTCGTCCAGCAGAAAAAGGCCACAAAAACGGGTGGGCTATAGCCTTGGGGGGTGGGGCTGGCCAACTTCGTCCGCCGGATTCGGAATGCCGCGAGACTTTGCGAGGGCCTCTGTGTGCCAAAAATAGGCCGCGACCTAAGCCGCGCCCAAAAATAACTGCCCGAAGGCCGGGGCGCTAAGTTCGTCCAGCGGAAAACGGACACAAAAATGGGTGGGCTATAGCCTTGGGGGGTGGGCCTGGCAGACTTCGTCCGCCGGACTCAAACTCGGAATGCCGTGAGCCTTTGCGAGGGGCCACAAATGCCAAAAATAGGCCGCGGGCAAAGCCGCGCCCAAAAATAACCGCCCGAAGGCCGGGGTGCCAAGTTCGTCCAGCGGAAAAAGGCCACAAAAACGGGTGGGCTATAGCCTTGGGGGGTGGGGCTGGCCAACTTCGTCCGCCGGATTCGGAATGCCGCGAGACTTTGCGAGGGGCCTCTGTGTGCCAAAAATAGGCCACGGCCTAAGCCGCGCCCAAAAATAACCGCCCGAAGGCCGGGGCGCTAAGTTCGTCCAGCGGAAAAAGGCCACAAAAATGGGTGGGCTATAGCCTTGGGGGGTGGGCCTGGCAGACTTCGTCCGCCGGACTCAAACTCGGAATGCCGTGAGCCTTTGCGAGGGGCCACAAATGCCAAAAATAGGCCGCGGGCAAAGCCGCGCCCAAAAATAACCGCCCGAAGGCCGGGGTGCCAAGTTCGTCCAGCGGAAAAAGCCCACAAAAACGGGTGGGCTATAGCCTTGGGGGGTGGGGCTGGCCCACTTCGTTTGCCGGACTCGGAATGCCGCGAGACTTTGCGAGGGGCCTCCGTGTGCGAAAAATAGGCCGCGGGCAAAGCCGCGCCCAAAAATAACCGCCCGAAGGCCGGGGCGCCAAGTTCGTCGAGCGGAAAAAGGCCACAAAAAAGGGTGGGCTATAGCCTTGGGGGGTGGGGCTGGCTGACTTCGTCCGCCGGACTCGGAATGCCGCGAGACTTTGCGAGGGGCTCCGAGTGCAAAAAATAGGCCGCGGGCAAAGCCGCGCCCAAAAATAACCGCCCGAAGGCCGGGGCGCCAGGTTCGTCCAGCAGAAAAAGGCCACAAAAACGGGTGGGCTATAGCCTTGGGGGATGGGGCTGGCCAACTTCGTCCGCCGGATTCGGAATGCCGCGAGACTTTGCGAGGGGCCTCTGTGTGCCAAAAATAGGCCGCGGCCTAAGCCGCGCCCAAAAATAACTGCCCGAAGGCCGGGGCGCTAAGTTCGTCCAGCGGAAAACGGCCACAAAAATGGGTGGGCTATAGCCTTGGGGGGTGGGTCTGGCAGACTTCGTCCGCCGGACTCAAACTCGGAATGCCGTGAGCCTTTGCGAGGGGCCACAAATGCCAAAAATAGGCCGCGGGCAAAGCCGCCCCCAAAAATAACCGCCCGAAGGCCGGGGTGCCAACTTCGTCCAGCGGAAAAAGGCCACAAAAACGGGTGGGCTATAGCCTTGGGGGGTGGGGCTGGCCAACTTCGTCCGCCGGATTCGGAATGCCGCGAGACTTTGCGAGGGGCCTCTGTGTGCCAAAAATAGGCCGCGGCCTAAGCCGCGCCCAAAAATAACCGCCCGAAGGCCGGGGCGCTAAGTTCGTCCAGCGGAAAAAGGCCACAAAAATGGGTGGGCTATAGCCTTGGGGGGTGGGCCTGGCAGACTTCGTCCGCCGGACTCAAACTCGGAATGCCGTGAGTCTTTGCGCGGGGCCACAAATGCCAAAAATAGGCCGCGGGCAAAGCCGCGCCCAAAAATAACCGCCCGAAGGCCGGGGTGCCAAGTTCGTCCAGCGGAAAAAGGCCACAAAAACGGGTTGGCTATAGCCTTGGGGGGTGGGGCTGGCCCACTTCGTTCGCCGGACTCGGAATGCCGCGAGACTTTGCGAGGGGCCTCCGTGTGCCAAAAATAGGCCGCGGGCAAAGCCGCGCCCAAAAATAACCGCCCGAAGGCCGGGGCGCCAAGTTCGTCGAGCGGAAAAAGGCCACAAAAACGGGTGGGCTATAGCCTTGCGGGGTGGGGCTGGCCCACTTCGTCCACGGGACTCGGAATGCCGCGAAAATTTGCGAGGGGCCTCCGTGTGCCAAAAATAGGCCACGGGCAAAGAGGCGCCCAAAAATAACCACCCGAAGGACGGGGCGCCAAGTTCGTCCAGCGGAAAAAGGCCACAAAAACGGGTGGGCTATAGCCTTGGGGGGTGGGGCTGGCCAACTTCGTCCGCCGGAATCGGAATGCCGCGAGACTTTGTGAGGAGCCTCCGTGTGCCAAAAAAGGCCGCGGGCAAAGCCGCGCCCAAAAATAACCGCCCGAAGGCCGGGGCGCCAAGTTCGTCCTGCGGAAAAAGGCCACAAAAACGGGTGGGCTATAGCCTTGGGGGGTGGGGCTGGCCAACTTCGTCCGCCGGACTCGGACTGCCGCGAGACTTTGCGAGGGGCCTCCGTGTGCCAAAAATAGGCCGCGGCCAAAGCCGCGCCCAAAAATAACCGCCCGAAGGCCAGGGCGCCAAGTTCGTCCTGCGGAAAAAGGCCAAAAAAACGGGTGGGCTATAGCCTTGGGGGGTGGGGCTGGCCAACATCGTCCGCCGGACTCGGAATGCCGCGAGACTTTGCGAGGGGCCTCCGTGTGCAAAAAATAGGCCGTGGGCAAAGCCGCGTAAAAAAATAACCGCCCAAAGACCGGGGCGACAAGTTCGTCCAGCAGAAAAAGGCCACAAAAACGGGTGGGCTATAGCCTTGCGGGGTGGGGCTGGCCAACTTCGTCTGCCGGATTCGGAATGCCGCGAGAATTTGCGAGGGGCCTCCGTGTGCTAAAAATAGGCCGCAGCCTAAGCTGTGCTCAAAAATAACCGCCCGAAGGCCGGGGCGCTAAGTTCATCCAGCGGAAAAAGGCCACAAAAACGGGTGGGCTATAGCCTTGGGGGGTGGGCCTGGCAGACTTCGTCTGCCGGACTCAGACTCGGAATGCCGTGAGACTTTGCGAGGGGCCACAAATGCCAAAAATAGGCCGCGGGCAAAGCCGCGCCCAAAAATAACCGCCCGAAGGCCGGGGTGCCAAGTTCGTCGAGCGGAAAAAGGCCACAAAAACGGGTGGGCTATACCCTTGGGGGGTGGGGTTGGCCCACTTTGTCCGCCAGACTCGGAATGCCGCGAGACTTTGCGAGGGGCCTCCGTGTGCCAAAAATAGGCCGCAGCCTAAGCCGCGCCCAAAAATAACCGCCCGAAGGCCGGGTCGCTAAGTTCGTCCAGCGGAAAAAGGCCACAAAAACGGGTGGGCTATAGCCTTGGGGGGTGGGGCTGGCCCACTTCGTCCGCCGGACTCGGAATGCCGCGAGACTTTGCGAGGGGCCTCCGTGTGCCAAAAATAGGCCGCGGGCAAAGCCGCGCCCAAAAATAACCGCCCGAAGGCCGGGGCGCCAAGTTCGTCGAGCGGAGAAAGGCCACAAAAACGGGTGGGCTATAGCCTTGGGGGGTGGGGTTGGCCCACTTCGTCCGCCAGACTCGAAATGCCGCGAGACTTTGCGAGGGGCCTCCGTGTGCCAAAAATAGGCCGCGGGCAAAGCCGCGCCCAAAAATAACCACCCGAAGGCCGGGGCGCCAAGTTCGTCCAGCGGAAAAAGGTCACAAAAACTGGTGGGCTATAGCCTTGGGGGGTGGGGCCAGCAAACTTCGTCCGCCGGACTCGGAATGCCGCGAGACTTTGCGAGGGGCCTCCGTGTGCCAAAAATAGGCCGCGGGCAAAGCCGCGCCCAAAAATAACCGCCCGAAGGCCGGGGCGCCAAATTCGTACAGCGGAAAAAGGCCACAAACACGGGTGGGCTATAGCCTTGGGGGGTGGTGCTGGCCCACTTCGTCCGCCGGACTCAGAATGCCGCGAGACTCTGCGAGGGGCCTCCGTCTGCCAAAAAATGGCGGCGGGCAAAGCCGCGCCCAAAAATAACCGCCCGGAGGCCGGGGCGCCAAGTTCGTCCAGCGGAAAAAGGCCACAAAAACGGGTGGGCTATAGCCTTGGGTGGTGGGGCTGGCCGACTTTGTCCGCCGGACTCGGACTGCCGCGAGACTTTACGAGGGGCCTCCGTGTGCCAAAAATAGGCCGCAGCCTAAGCCGCGCCCAAAAATAACCGCCCGAAGGCCGGGGCGCCAAGTTCGTCCACCGGAAAAAGGCCACAAAAACGGGTGGGCTATAGCCTTGGGGGGTGCGGCTGGCCAACTTCGTCCGCCGGACTCGGAATGCTGCGAGGGGCCTCCGTCTGCCAAAAAATGGCACCCGGCAAAGCCGCGCCCAAAAATAACCTCCCGGAGGCCGGGGCGCCAAATTCGTCCAGCGGAAAAAGGCCACAAACACGGGTGGGCTATAGCCTTGGGGGGTGGTGCCGGCCAACTTCGTCCGCCGGTCTCGGAATGCCGCGAGACTATGCGAGGGGCCTCCGTGTGCCAAAAATAGGCCGCGCCCAAAAATAACCGCCCGAAGGCCGGGGCGCTAAGTTCGTCCAGCGGAAAAAGGCCACAAGAACGGGTGGGCTATAGCCTTGGGGGGTGGGCCTGGCAGACTTCGTCCGCCGGACTCAGACTCGGAATGCCGTGAGACTTTGCGAGGGGCCACAAATGCCAAAAATAGGCCGCGGGTAAAGCCGCGCCCAAAAATAACCGCCCGAAGGCCGGGGTGCCAAGTTCGTCCAGCGGAAAAAGGCCACAAAAACGGGTGGGCTATAGCCTTGGGGGGTGGGGCTGGCCCACTTCGTCCGCCGGACTCGGAATGCCGCGAGACTTTAAGAGGGGCCTCCGTGTGCCAAAAATAGGCCGTGGGCAAAGCCGCGCCCAAAAATAACCGCCCGAAGGCCGGGGCGCCAAGTTCGTCGAGCGGAAAAAGGCCACAAAAACGGGTGGGCTATAGCCTTGGGGGGTGGGGTTGGCCCACTTCGTCCGCCAGACTCGGAATGCCGCGCGACTTTGCGAGGGGCCTCCGTGTGCCAAAAATAGGCCGCGGGCAAAGCCGCGCCCAAAAATAACCGCCCGAAGGCCGGGGCGCCTAGTTCGTCCACCGGAAAACGGCCACAAAAACGGGTGGGCTATTGCCTTGGTGGGTGGGGCTGGCCAACTTCGTCCGCCGGACTCGGAATGCCGCGAGACTCTGCGAGGGGCCTCCGTCTGCCAAAAAATGGCAGCGGGCAAAGCCGCGCCCAAAAATAACCTCCCGGAGGCCGGGGCGCCAAATTCGTACAGCGGAAAAAGGCCACAAACACGGGTGGGCTATAGCCTTGGGGGGTGGTGCTGGCCCACTTCGTCCGCCGGTCTCGGAATGCCGCGAGACTTTGCGAGGGGCCTCCGTGTGCCAAAAATAGGCCGCGGGCAAGGCCGCGCCCAAAAATAACCGCCCGAAGGCCGGGGCGCCAAGTTCGTCCAGCGGAAAAAGGCCACAAAAACGGGTGGGCTATAGCCTTGGGGGGTGGGGCTGGCCAAGTTCGTCCGCCGGACTAGGAATGCCGCGAGACTTTGCGAGGGGCCTCCATGTACCAAAAATAGGCCGCGGGCAAAGCCGCGCCCAGAAGTAACTGCCCGAAGGCTGGGCCGCCAACTTCGGCCAGCGGAAAAAGGCCACAAGAACGGGTGGGCTATAGCCTTGGGGGGTGGGGTTGGCCCACTTTGTCCGCCAGACTTGGAATGCCGCGAGACTTTGCGAGGGGCCTCCGTGTGCCAAAAATAGGCCGCAGCCTAAGCCGCGCCCAAAAATAACCGCCCGAAGGCCGGGGCGCTAAGTTCGTCCAGCGGAAAAAGGCCACAAAAACGGGTGGGCTATAGCCTTGGGGGGTGGGGCTGGCCCACTTCGTCCGCCGGACTCGGAATGCCGCGAGACTTTGCGAGGGGCCTCCGTGTGCCAAAAATAGGCCGCGGGCAAAGCCGCGCCCAAAAATAACCGCCCGAAGGCCGGGGCGCCAAGTTCGTCGAGCGGAGAAAGGCCACAAAAACGGGTGGGCTATAGCCTTGGGGGGTGGGGTTGGCTCACTTCGTCCGCCAGACTCGAAATGCCGCGAGACTTTGCGAGGGGCCTCCGTGTGCCAAAAATAGGCCGCGGGCAAAGCCGCGCCCAAAAATAACCACCCGAAGGCCGGGGCGCCAAGTTCGTCCAGCGGAAAAAGGCCACAAAAACGGGTGGGCTATAGCCTTGGGGGGTGGGGCTGGCCAAGTTCGTCCGCCGGACTAGGAATGCCGCGAGACTTTGCGAGGGGCCTCCATGTACCAAAAATAGGCCGCGGGCAAAGCCGCGCCCAAAAGTAACTGCCCGAAGGCTGGGCCGCCAATTTCGGCCAGCGGAAAAAGGCCACAAAAACGGGTGGGCTATAGCCTTGGGGGGTGGGGCTGGCCCACTTCGTCCGCCGGACTCGGAATGCCGCGAGACTTTGCGAGGGACCTCCGTGTGCCAAAAATAGGCCGCGGCCAAAGCCGCACCCAAAAATAACCGCCCAGCGGCCGGGGCGCCAAGTTCGTCCAGCGGAAAAAGGCCACAAAAACGTGTGGGCTATAGCCTTGCGGGGTGGGGCCGGCAAACATCGTCCGCCAGACTCGGAATGCCGCGAGACTTTGCGAGGGGCCTCCGTGTGCCAAAAATAGGCCGCGGGCAGAGCCGCGCCCAAAAATAACCGCCCGAAGGCCGGGGCGCCAAGTTCGTCCACCGGAAAAAGGCCACAAAAACGGGTGGGCTATAGCCTTGGGGGGTGCGGCTGGCCAACTTCGTCCGCCGGACTCGGAATGCCGCGAGACTCTGCGAGGGGCCTCCGTCTGCCAAAAAATGGCACCCGGCAAAGCCGCGCCCAAAAATAACCTCCCGGAGGCCGGGGCGCCAAATTCGTCCAGCGGAAAAAGGCCACAAACACGGGTGGGCTATAGCCTTGGGGGGTGGTGCTGGCCAACTTCGTCCGCCGGTCTCGGAATGGCGCGAGACTATGCGAGGGGCCTCCGTGTGCCAAAAATAGGCCGCGGCCTAAGCCGCGCCCAAAAATAACCACCCGAAGACCGGGGCGCCAAGTTCGTCGAGCGGAAAAAGGCCACAAAAACGGGTGGGCTATAGCCTTGGGGGGTGGGGCTGGCCAACTTCATCCGCCGGACTCGGAATGCCGTGAGACTTTGCGAGGGGCCTCCGTGTGCAAAAAATAGGCCGCGGGCAAAGCCGCGCCCAAAAATAACCACCCGAAGGCCGGGGCGCCAAGTTCGTCCAGCAGAAAAAGGCCACAAAAACGGGTGGGCTATAGCCTTGGGGGGTGGGGCTGGCCAAATTCGTCCGCCGGATTAGGAATGCCGCGAGACTTTGCGAGGGGCCTCCGTATGCCAAAAATAGGCCGCGGGCAATGCCGCGCCCAAAAATAACCGCCCGAAGGCCGGGGCGCCAAGTTCGTCCAGCGGAAAAAGGCCACAAAAACGGTTGGGCTATAGCCTTGGGGGGTTGGGCGGGCCGACTTCGTCCGCCGGACTCGGAATGCCGCGAGACTTTCCGAGGGGCCTCCGTGTGCCAAAAATAGGCCGCGGGCAAAGCCGCGGCCAAAAATAACCACCCGAAGGCCGGGGCGCCAAGTTCGTCCAGCGGAAAAAGGCCACAAAAACGGGTGGGCTATAGCCTTGGGGGGTGGGGCTGGCCATCTTCGTCCGCCGGACTCAGAATGCTGCGAGACTTTGCGAGGGGCCTGAGTGTGCAAAAAATAGGACGCGGGCAAAGCCACGGCCAAAAAAAACCGCCTGTAGGCCGGGGCGCCAAGTTCGTCGAGCGGAAAAAGGCCACAAAAACGGGTGGGCTATAGCCTTGGGGGGTGGGGCTGGCCAACTTCGTCCGCCGGACTCGGAATGCCGCAAGACTTTGCGAGGGACCTCCGTGTGCCAAAAATAGGCCGCGCCCAAAGCCGCACCCAAAAATAACCGCCCAACGGCCGGGGCGCCAAGTTCGTCCAGCGGAAAAAGGCCACAAAAACGGGTGGGCTATAGCCTTGGGGGGTGGGGCTGGCCGACTTCGTCCGCCGGACTCGGAATGCCGCGAGACTTTGCGAGGGACCTCCGTGTGCCAAAAATAGGCCGCGGCCAAAGCCGTACCCAAAAATAACCGCCCAACGGCCGGGGCGCCAAGTTCGTCCAGCGGAAAAAGGCCACAAACACGGGTGGGCTATAGCCTTGGGGGGTGGTGCTGGCCAACTTCGTCCGCCGGTCTCGGAATGCCGCGAGACTATGCGAGGGGCCTCCGTGTGCCAAAAATAGGCCGCGGCCAAAGCCGCGCCCCATAATAACCACCCGAAGACCGGGGCGCCAAGATCGTCGAGCGGAAAAAGGCCACAAAAACGGGTGGGCTATAGCCTTGGGGGGTGGGGCTGGCCAACTTCGTCCGCCGGACTCGGAATGCCGCGAGACTATGCGAGGGGCCTCCGTGTCAAAAAATAGGCCGCGGGCAAAGCCGCGCCCAAAAATAACCGCCCGAAGGCCGGGGCGCCAAGTTCGTCCAGCAGAAAAAGGCCACAAAAACGGGTGGGCTATAGCCTTGGGGGGTGGGGCTGGCCAAATTCGTCCGCCGGATTCGGAATGCCGCGAGACTTTGCGAGGGGCCTCCGTGTGCCAAAAATAGGCCGCAGCCTAAGCCGCGCCCAAAAATAACCGCCCGAAGGCCGGGGCGCTAAGTTCGTCCAGCGGAAAAAGGCCACAAAAACGGGTGGCCTATAGCCTTGGGGGGTGGGGCTGGCCCACTTCGTCCGCCGGACTCGGAATGCCGCGAGACTTTGCGAGGGGCCTCCGTGTGCCAAAAATAGGCCGCGGGCAAAGCCGCGCCCAAAAATAACCGCCCGAAGGCCGGGGCGCCAAGTTCGTCGAGCGGAGAAAGGCCACAAAAACGGGTGGGCTATAGCCTTGGGGGGTGGGGTTGGCCCACTTCGTCCGCCAGACTCGAAATGCCGCGAGACTTTGCGAGGGGCCTCCGTGTGCCAAAAATAGGCCGCGGGCAAAGCCGCGCCCAAAAATAACCACCCGAAGGCCGGGGCGCCAAGTTCGTCCAGCGGAAAAAGGCCACAAAAACGGGTGGGCTATAGCCTTGGGGGGTGGGGCTGGCCAAGTTCGTCCGCCGGACTAGGAATGCCGCGAGACTTTGCGAGGGGCCTCCATGTACCAAAAATAGGCCGCGGGCAAAGCCGCGCCCAAAAGTAACTGCCCGAAGGCTGGGCCGCCAATTTCGGCCAGCGGAAAAAGGCCACAAAAACGGGTGGGCTATAGCCTTGGGGGGTGGGGCTGGCCCACTTCGTCCGCCGGACTCGGAATGCCGCGAGACTTTGCGAGGGACCTCCGTGTGCCAAAAATAGGCCGCGGCCAAAGCCGCACCCAAAAATAACCGCCCAGCGGCCGGGGCGCCAAGTTCGTCCAACGGAAAAAGGCCACAAAAACTGGTGGGCTATAGCCTTGCGGGGTGGGGCCGGCAAACATCGTCCGCCAGACTCGGAATGCCGCGAGACTTTGCGAGGGGCCTCCGTGTGCCAAAAATAGGCCGCGGGCAGAGCCGCGCCCAAAAATAACCGCCCGAAGGCCGGGGCGCCAAGTTCGTCCACCGGAAAAAGGCCACAAAAACGGGTGGGCTATAGCCTTGGGGGGTGCGGCTGGCCAACTTCGTCCGCCGGACTCGGAATGCCGCGAGACTCTGCGAGGGGCCTCCGTCTGCCAAAAAAAGGCACCCGGCAAAGCCGCGCCCAAAAATAACCTCCCGGAGGCCGGGGCGCCAAATTCGTCCAGCGGAAAAAGGCCACAAACACGGGTGGGCTATAGCCTTGGGGGGTGGTGCTGGCCAACTTCGTCCGCCGGTCTCGGAATGGCGCGAGACTATGCGAGGGGCCTCCGTGTGCCAAAAATAGGCCGCGGCCTAAGCCGCGCCCAAAAATAACCACCCGAAGACCGGGGCGCCAAGTTCGTCGAGCGGAAAAAGGCCACAAAAACGGGTGGGCTATAGCCTTGGGGGGTGGGGCTGGCCAACTTCATCCGCCGGACTCGGAATGCCGTGAGACTTTGCGAGGGGCCTCCGTGTGCAAAAAATAGGCCGCGGGCAAAGCCGCGCCCAAAAATAACCACCCGAAGGCCGGGGCGCCAAGTTCGTCCAGCAGAAAAAGGCCACAAAAACGGGTGGGCTATAGCCTAGGGGGGTGGGGCTGGCCAAATTCGTCCGCCGGATTAGGAATGCCGCGAGACTTTGCGAGGGGCCTCCGTATGCCAAAAATAGGCCGCGGGCAATGCCGCGCCCAAAAATAACCGCCCGAAGGCCGGGGCGCCAAGTTCGTCCAGCGGAAAAAGGCCACAAAAACGGTTGGGCTATAGCCTTGGGGGGTTGGGCGGGCCGACTTCGTCCGCCGGACTCGGAATGCCGCGAGACTTTCCGAGGGGCCTCCGTGTGCCAAAAATAGGCCGCGGGCAAAGCCGCGGCCAAAAATAACCACCCGAAGGCCGGGGCGCCAAGTTCGTCCAGCGGAAAAAGGCCACAAAAACGGGTGGGCTATAGCCTTGGGGGGTGGGGCTGGCCATCTTCGTCCGCCGGACTCAGAATGCTGCGAGACTTTGCGAGGGGCCTGAGTGTGCAAAAAATAGGACGCGGGCAAAGCCACGGCCAAAAAAAACCGCCTGTAGGCCGGGGCGCCAAGTTCGTCGAGCGGAAAAAGGCCACAAAAACGGGTGGGCTATAGCCTTGGGGGGTGGGGCTGGCCAACTTCGTCCGCCGGACTCGGAATGCCGCAAGACTTTGCGAGGGACCTCCGTGTGCCAAAAATAGGCCGCGCCCAAAGCCGCACCCAAAAATAACCGCCCAACGGCCGGGGCGCCAAGTTCGTCCAGCGGAAAAAGGCCACAAAAACGGGTGGGCTATAGCCTTGGGGGGTGGGGCTGGCCGACTTCGTCCGCCGGACTCGGAATGCCGCGAGACTTTGCGAGGGACCTCCGTGTGCCAAAAATAGGCCGCGGCCAAAGCCGTACCCAAAAATAACCGCCCAACGGCCGGGGCGCCAAGTTCGTCCAGCGGAAAAAGGCCACAAACACGGGTGGGCTATAGCCTTGGGGGGTGGTGCTGGCCAACTTCGTCCGCCGGTCTCGGAATGCCGCGAGACTATGCGAGGGGCCTCCGTGTGCCAAAAATAGGCCGCGGCCAAAGCCGCGCCCCATAATAACCACCCGAAGACCGGGGCGCCAAGATCGTCGAGCGGAAAAAGGCCACAAAAACGGGTGGGCTATAGCCTTGGGGGGTGGGGCTGGCCAACTTCGTCCGCCGGACTCGGAATGCCGCGAGACTTTGCGAGGGGCCTCCGTGTGCAAAAAATAGGCTGCGGGCAAAGCCGCGCCCAAAAATAACCGCCCGAAGGCCGGGGCGCCAAGTTCGTCCAGCAGAAAAAGGCCACAAAAACGGGTGGGCTATAGCCTTGGGGGGTGGGGCTGGCCAAATTCGTCCGCCGGATTCGGAATGCCGCGAGACTTTGCGAGGGGCCTCCGTGTGCCAAAAATAGGCCGCGGGCAAAGCCGCGGCCAAAAAAGACCGCCTGAAGGCCGGGGCGCCAAGTTCGTCGAGCGGAAAAAGGCCACAAAAACGGGTGGGCTATAGCCTTGGGGGGTGGGGCTGGCCAACTTCGTCCGACGGACTCCGAATGCCGCGAGACTTTGCGAGGGGCCTCCGTGTGCAAAAAATAGGCCGCGGGCAAAGCCGTGTCCAAAAATAACCGCCCGAAGGCCGGGGTGCCAAGTTCGTCCAGCAGAAAAAGGCCACAAAAACGGGTGGGCTATAGCCTTGGGGGGTGGGGCTGGCCAAATTCGTCCGCCGGATTCGGAATGCCACGAGACTTTGCGAGGGTCCTCCGTGTGCCAAAAATAGGCCGCGGGCAAAGCCGCGCCCAAAAATAACCGCCCGAAGGCCGGGGCGCCAAGTTCGTCCAGCGGAAAAAGGCCACAAAAACGGGTGGGCTATAGCCTTGGGGGGTGGGGCTGGCCAACTTCGTCCGCCGGACTCGGAATGCCGCGAGACTTTCCAAGGGGCCTCCGTGTGCCAAAAATAGGCCGCGGGCAAAGCCGCGGCCAAAAATAACCACCCGAAGGCCGGGGCGCCAAGTTCGTCCAGCGGAAAAAGGCCACAAAAACGGGTGGGCTATAGCCTTGGGGGGTGGGGCTGGCCAACTTCGTCCGCCAGACTCAGAATATTGCGAGACTTTGCGAGGGGCCTAAGTGTGCAAAAAATAGGACGCGGCCAAAGCCACGGCCAAAAAAAACCGCCTGAAGGCCGGGGCGCCAAGTTCGTCGAGCGGAAAAAGGCCACAAAAACGGGTGGGCTATAGCCTTGGGGGGTGGGGCTGGCCAACTTCGTCCGCCGGACTCGGAATGCCGCGAGACTTTGCGAGGGGCCTCCGTGTACAAAAAATAGGCCGCGGGCAAAGCCGCGCCCAAAAATAACAGCCCGAAGGCCGGGGCGCCAAGTTCGTCCAGCAGAAAAAGGCCACAAAAACGGGTGGGCTATAGCCTTGGGGGGTGGGGCTGGCCAACTTCGTCCGCCGGATTCGGAATGCCGCGAGACTTTGCGAGGGGCCTCCGTGTGCCAAAAATAGGCCGCGGGCAAAGCCGCGCCCAAAAATAACCGCCCGAAGGCCGGGGCGCCAAGTTGGTCGAGCGGAAAAAGGCCACAAAAACGGGTGGGCTATAGCCTTGGGGGGTGGGGCTGGCCAACTTCGTCCGCCGGACTCGGAATGCCGCGAGACTTTCCGAGGGGCCTCCGTGTGCCAAAAATAGGCCGCGGGCAAAGCCGCGGCCAAAAATAACCACCCGAAGGCCGGGGCGCCAAGTTCGTCGAGCGGAAAAAGGCCACAAAAACGGGTGGGCTATAGCCTTGGGGGGTGGGGCTGGCCAACTTCGTCCGCCGGACTCGGAATGCCGCGAGAGTTTGCGAGGGGCCTGCGTGTGCAAAAAATAGGACGCGGGCAAAGCCGCGCCCAAAAAAAACCTCCTGAAGGCCGGGGCGCCAAGTTCGTCGAGCGGAAAAAGGCCACAAAAACGGGTGGGCTATAGCCTTGGGGGGTGGGGCTGGCCAACTTCGTCCGCCGGACTCGGAATGCCGCGAGACTTTGCGAGGGGCCTCCGTGTGCAAAAAATAGGTCACGGGCAAAGCCGCGCCCAAAAACAACCGCCCGCAGGCCGGGGCGCCAAGTTCGTCCAGCAGAAAAAGGCCACAAAAACGGGTGGGCTATAGCCTTGGGGGGTGGGGCTGGCCAACTTCGTCCGCCGGACTCGGAATGCCGCGAGACTTTACGAGGGGCCTCCATGTGCCAAAGATAGGCCGCGGGCTAAGCCGCGCCCAAAAATAACCGCCCGAAGGCCAGGCCGCCAAGTTCGGCCAGCGGAAAAAGGCCACAAAAACGGGTGGGCTATAGCCTTGGGGGGTGGGGCTGGCCTACTTCGTCCGCCGGAATCGGAATGCCGCGAGACTTTGCGAGGGACCTCCGTGTGCCAAAAATAGGCCGCGGCCAAAGCCGCACCCAAAAATAACCGCCCGACGGCCGGGGCGCCAAGTTCGTCCAGCGGAAAAAGGCCACAAAAACGGGTGGGCTATAGCCTAGGGGGGTGGGGCTGGCCAACTTCGTCCGCCGGACTCGGAATGCCGCGAGACTTTGCGAGGGGCCTCCGTGTGCCAAAAATAGGCCGCGGGCAAAGCCGCGCACAAAAATAACCGCCCGAAGGCCGGGGCGCCAAGTTCGTCCAGCGGAAAAAAGCCACAAAAATGGGTGGGCTATAGCCTTGGGGGGTGGGGCTGCAGACTTCGTCCGCCGGACTCAGACTCGGAATGCCGTGAGACTTTACGAGGGGCCACAATTGCCAAAAATAGGCCGCGGGTAAAGCCGCGCCCAAAAATAACCGCCCGAAGGCCGGGGTGCCAAGTTCGTCCAGCGGAAAAAGGCCACAAAAACGGGTGGGCTAAAGCCTTGGGGGGTGGGGCAGGCCAACTTCGTCCGCCGGTCCCGGAATGCCGCGAGACTTTCCGAGGGGCCTCTGTGTGCCAAAAATAGGCCGCGGGCAAAGCCGCGCCCAAAAATAACCGCCCGAAGGCCGGGGCGCCAAGTTCGTCCAGCGGAAAAAGGCCACAAAAACGGGTGGGCTATAGCCTTGGGGGGTGGGGCTGGCCAACTTCGTCCGCCGGACTCAGAATGCTGCGAGACTTTGCGAGGGGCCTGCGTGTGCAAAAAATAGGACGCGGGCAAAGCCGCGCCCACAAAAAACCGCCTGAAGGCCGGGGCGCCAAGTTCGTCAAGCGGAAAAAGGCCACAAAAACGGGTGGGCTATAGCCTTGGGGGGTGGGGCTGGCCAACTTCGTCCGCCGGACTCGGAATGCCGCGAGACTTTGCGAGGGGCCTCCGTGTGCAAAAAATAAGGTCACGGGCAAAGCCGCGCCCAAAAACAACCGCCCGAAGGCCGGGGCGCCAAGTTCGTCCAGCAGAAAAAGGCCACAAAAACGGGTGGGCTATAGCCTTGGGGGGTTGGGCTGGCCAACTTCGTCCGCCGGACTCGGAATGCCGCGAGACTTTGCGAGGGGCCTCCATGTGCCAAAGATAGGCCGCGGGCTAAGCCGCGCCCAAAAATAACTGCCCGAAGGCCGGGCCGCCAAGTTCGGCCAGCGGAAAAAGGCCACAAAAACGGGTGGGCTATAGCCTTGGGGGGTGGGGCTGGCCCACTTCGTCCGCCGGAATCGGAATGCCGCGAGACTTTACGAGGGACCTCCGTGTGCCAAAAATAGGCCGCGGCCAAAGCCGCACACAAAAATAACCGCCCGACGGCCGGGGCGCCAAGTTCGTCCAGCGGAAAAAGGCCACAAAAACGGGTGGGCTATAGCCTAGGGGGGTGGGGCTGGCCAACTTCGTCCGCCGGACTCGGAATGCCGCGAGACTTTGCGAGGGGCCTCCCTGTGCCAAAAATAGGCCACGGGCAAAGCCGCGCCCAAAAATAACCGCCCGAAGACCGGGGCGCCAAGTTCGTCCAGCGGAAAAAGGCCACAAAAACGGGTGGGCTATAGCCTAGGGGGGTGGGGCTGCAGACTTCGTCCTCCGGACTCAGACTCGGAATGCCGTGAGACTTTACGAGGGGCCACAATTGCCAAAAATAGGCCGCGGGCAAAGCCGCGCCCAAAAATAACCGCCCGAAGGCCGGGGTGCCAAGTTCGTCCAGCGGAAAAAGGCCACAAAAACGGGTGGGCTATAGCCTTGGGGGGTGGGGCAGGCCAACTTCGTCCGCCGGTCTCGGAATGCCGCGAGACTTTCCGAGGGGCCTCCGTGTGCCAAAAATAGGCCGCGGGCAAAGCCGCGCCCAAAAATAACCGCCCGAAGGCCGGGGCGCCAAGTTCGTCGAGCGGAAAAAGGCCACAAAAACGGGTGGGCTATAGCCTTGGGGGGTGGGGCTGGCCAACTTCGTCCGCCGGACTCAGAATGCTGCGAGAATTTGCGAGGGGCCTGCGTGTGCAAAAAATAGGACGCGGACAAAGCCGCGCCCTAAAAAAACCGCCTGAACGCCGGGGCGCCAAGTTCGTCGAGCGGAAAAAGGCCACAAAAACGGGTGGGCTATAGCCTTGGGGGGTGGGGCGGGCCAACTTCTTCCGCCGGACTCGGAATGCCGCGAGACTTTGCGAGGGGCCTCCGTGTGCAAAAAATAGGTCATGGGCAAAGCCGCGCCCAAAAACAACCGCCCGAAGGCCGGGGCGCCAAGTTCGTCCAGCAGAAAAAGGCCACAAAAACGGGTGGGCTATAGCCTTGGGGGGTGGGGCTGGCCAACTTCGTCCGCCGGACTCGGAATGCCACGAGACTTTGCGAGGGGCCTCCATGTGCCAAAGATAGGCCACGGGCTAAGCCGCGCCCAAAAATAACTGCCCGAAGGCCGGGCCGCCAAGTTCGGCCAGCGGAAAAAGGCCACAAAAACGGGTGGGCTATAGCCTTGGGGGGTGGGGCTGGCCAACTTCGTCCGCCGGAATCGGAATGCCGCGAGACTTTGCGAGGGACCTCCGTGTGCCAAAAATAGGCCGCGGCCAAAGCCGCACCCAAAAATAACCGCCCGACGGACGGGGCGCCAAGTTCGTCCAGCGGAAAAAGGCCACAAAAACGGGTGGGCTATAGCCTAGGGGGGTGGGGCTGGCCAACTTCGTCCGCCGGACTCGGAATGCCGCGAGACTTTGCGAGGGGCCTCCGTGTGCCAAAAATAGGCCGCGGGCAAAGCCGCGCCCAAAAATAACCGCCCGAAGGCCGGGGCGCCAAGTTCGTCCTGCGGAAAAAGGCCACAAAAACGGATGGGCTATAGCCTTGGGGGGTGGGGCTGGCCAACTTCGTCCGCCGGACTCGGAATGCCGTGAGACTTTGCGAGGGGCCTCTGTGCGCCAAAAATAGGCCGCGGGCAAAGCCGCGCCCAAAAATAACCGCCCGAAGGCCGGGGCGCCAAGTTCGTCCAGCGGAAAAAGGCCACAAAAACGGGTGGGCTATAGCCTTGGGGGGTTTGGCTGGCCAACTTCGTCCGCCGGACTCGGAATGCCACGAGACATTCCGAGGGGCCTCCGTGTGCCAAAAATAGGCCGCGGACATAGCCGCGCCCAAAAATAACTGCCCGAAGGCCGGGCCGCCAAGTTCGGCCAGCGGAAAAAGGCCACAAAAACGGGTGGGCTATAGCCTTGCGGGGTGGGGCTGGCCAACTTCGTCCGCCGGACTCGGAATGCCGTGAGACTTTGCGAGGGACCTCCGTGTGCCAAAAATAGGCCGCGGCCAAAGCCGCACCCAAAAATAACCGCCCGACGCCCGGGGCGCCAAGTTCGTCCCGCGGAAAAAGGCCACAAAAACGGGTGGGCTATAGCCTTGGGGGGTGGGGCTGGCCAACTTCGTCCGCCGGACTCGGAATGCCGCGAGACTATGCGAGGGGCCTCCGTGTCAAAAAAATAGGCCGCGGGCAAAGCCGCGCCCAAAAATAACCGCCCGAAGGCTGGGGCGCCAAGTTCGTCCAGCGGAAAAAGGCCACAAAAACGGGTGGGCTGTAGCCTTGGGGAGTGGGGCTGGCCAACTTCGTCCACCGGACTTGGAATACCGCGAGACCTTGCGAGGGGCCTCCGTGTGCCAAAAATAGGCCACGGGAAAAGCCGCGCCCAAAAATAACCGCCCGAAGGCCGGGGCGCCAAGTTCGCCCAGCGGAAAAAGGCCACAAAAACGGGTGGGCTATAGCCTTGGGGGGTGGGGCTGGCCAACTTCGTCCGCCGCACTCGGAATGCCGCGAGAGTTTGCGAGGGGCCTCCGTGTGCCAAAAACAGGCCGCGGGCAAAGCCGCGCCCAAAAATAACCGACGAAGGCCGGGGCGCCAAGTTCGTCCAGCGGAAAAAGGCCACAAAAACGGGTGGGCTATAGCCTTGGGGGGTGGGGCTGGCCAACTTCATCCGCCGGACTCGGAATGCCGCGAGACATTGCGAGGGGCCTCCATGTGCCAAAAATAGGCCGTGGGCAAAGCCGCGCCCAAAAATAACCGACGAAGGCGGGGGCGCCAAGTTCGTCCAGCGGAAAAAGGCCACAAAAACGGGTGGGCTATAGCCTTGGGGGGTTGGGCTGGCCAACTTCGTCCGCCGCACTCGGAATGCCGCGAGAGTTTACGAGGGGCCTCCGTGTGCCAAAAACAGGCCGCGGGCAAAGCCGCGCCCAAAAATAACCGACGAAGGCCGGGGCGCCAAGTTCGTCCAGCGGAAAAAGGCCACAAAAACGGGTGGGCTATGGCCTTGGGGGGTGGGGCTGGCCAACTTCATCCGCCGGACTCGGAATGCCGCGAGACTTTGCGAGGGGCCTCCATGTGCCAAAGATAGGCCGCGGGCTAAGCCGCGCCCAAAAATAACTGCCCGAAGGTCGGGCCGCCAAGTTCGGCCAGCGGAAAAAGGCCACAAAAACGGGTGGGCTATACCCTTGGGGGGTGGGGCTGGCCAACTTCGTCCGCAGGAATCGGAATGCCGCGAGACTTTACGAGGGACCTCCGTGTGCCAAAAATAGGCCGCGGCCAAAGCCGCACCCAAAAATAACCGCCCGACGGCCGGGGCGCCAAGTTCGTCCAGCGGAAAAAGGCCACAAAAACGGGTGGGCTATAGCTTAGGGGGGTGGGGCTGGCCAACTTCGTCCGCCGGACTCGGAATGCCGCGAGACTGTGCGAGGGGCCTCCCTGTGCCAAAAATAGGCCGCGGGCAAAGCCGCGCCCAAAAATAACCGCCCGAAGACCGGGGCGCCAAGTTCGTCCAGCGGAAAAAGGCCACAAAAACGGGTGGGCTATAGCCTTGGGGGGTGGGGCTACATACTTCGTCCGCCGGACTCAGACTCGGAATGCCGTGAGACTTTACGAGGGGCCACAATTGCCAAAAATAGGCCGCGGGCAAAGCCGCGCCCAAAAATAACCGCCCGAAGGCCGGGGCGCCAAGTTCGTCCAGCGGAAAAAGGCCACAAAAACGGGTGGGCTATAGCCTTGGGGGTTGGGCTGGCCAACTTCGTCCGCCGGACTCGGAATGCCGCGAGACTTTGCGAGGGGCCTCCGTGTGCCAAAAATAGGCCGCGGGCAAAGCCGCGCCCAAAAATAGCCGCCCGAAGGCCGGGGCGCCAAGTTCGTCCAGCGGAAAAAGGCCACAAAAACGGGTGGGCTATAGCCTAGGGGGGTGGGGCTGGCCAACTTCGTCCGCCGGACTCGGAATGCCGCGAGACTGTGCGAGGGGCCTCCCTGTGCCAAAAATAGGCCGCGGGCAAAGCCGCGCCCAAAAATAACCGCCCGAAGACCGGGGCGCCAAGTTCGTCCAGCGGAAAAAGGCCACAAAAACGGGTGGGCTATAGCCTTGGGGGGTGGGGCTACAGACTTCGTCCGCCGGACTCAGACTCGGAATGCCGTGAGACTTTACGAGGGGCCACAATTGCCAAAAATAGGCCGCGGGCAAAGCCGCGCCCAAAAATAACCGCCCGAAGGCCGGGGTGCCAAGTTCGTCCAGCGGAAAAAGGCCACAAAAACGGGTGGGCTATAGCCTTGGGGGGTGGGGCAGGCCAACTTCGTCCGCCGGTCTCGGAATGCCGCGAGACTTTCCGAGGGGCCTCAGTGTGCCAAAAATAGGCCGCGGGCAAAGCCGCGCCCAAAAATAACCGCCCGAAGGCCGGGGCGCCAAGTTCGTCGAGCGGAAAAAGGCCACAAAAACGGGTGGGCTATAGCCTTGGGGGGTGGGGCTGGCCAACTTCGTCCGCCGGACTCAGAATGCTGCGAGAATTTGTGAGGGGCCTGCGTGTGCAAAAAATAGGACGCGGACAAGGCCGCGCCCTAAAAAAACCGCCTGAAGGCCGGGGCGCCAAGTTCGTCGAGCGGAAAAAGGCCACAAAAACGGGTGGGCTATAGCCTTGGGGGGTGGGGCGGGCCAACTTCTTCCGCCGGACTCGGAATGCCGCGAGACTTTGCGAGGGGCCTCCGTGTGCAAAAAATAGGTCATGGGCAAAGCCGCGCCCAAAAACAACCGCCCGAAGGCCGGGGCGCCAAGTTCGTCCAGCAGAAAAAGGCCACAAAAACGGGTGGGCTATAGCCTTGGGGGGTGGGGCTGGCCAACTTCGTCCGCCGGACTCGGAATGCCGCGAGACTTTGCGAGGGGCCTCCGTGTGCCAAAAATAGGCCGCGGGCAAAGCCGCGCCCAAAAATAGCCGCCCGAAGGCCGGGGCGCCAAGTTCGTCCAGCGGAAAAAGGCCACAAAAACGGGTGGGCTATAGCCTTGGGGGGGTGGGGCTGGCCAACTTCGTCCGCCGGACTCGGAATGTGGCAAGACTTTGCGAGGGGCCTCCGTGTGCCAAAAATAGGCCGCCCCCAAAAATAACCGCCCGAAGGCCGGGGCGCCTAGTTCGTCCACCGGAAAAAGGCCACAAAAACGGGTGGGCTATAGCCTTGGGGGGTGGGCCTGGCCAACTTCGTCCGCCGGACTCGGAATGCCGCGAGACTTTGCGAGGGGCCTCCGTGTCCCAAAAATAGGCCGCGGGCAAAGCCGCGACCAAAAATAACTGCCGAAAGGCCGGGGCGCCAAGTTTGTCCAGCGGAAAAAGGCCACAAAAATGGGTGGGCTATAGCCTCGGGGGATGGGGCTGGCAAACTTCGTCCGCCGGACTCGGAATGCCGCGAGACTTTGCGAGGGGCCTCCATGTGCCAAAAATAGGCCGCGGCCTAAGCCGCGCCCGAAAATAACCGCCCGAAGGCCGAGGCGCCAAGTTCGTCCAGCGGAAAAAGCCCACAAAAACGGGTGGGCTATAGCCTTGGGGGGTGGGGCTGGCCAACTTCGTCCGCCGGACTCGGAATGCCGCGAGACCCTGCGAGGGGCCTCCGTGTGCCAAAAATAGGCCGCGGCCAAAGCTGCGAGCAAAAATAACCGCCCGAAGGCCGGGGCGCCAAGTTCGCCCAGCGGAAAAAGGCCACAAAAACGGGTGGGCTATAGCCTTGGGGGGTGGGGCTGGCCAACTTCGTCCGCCGCACTTGGAATGCCGCGAGAGTTTGCGAGGGGCCTCCGTGTGCCAAAAACAGGCCGCGGGCAAAGCCGCGCCCAAAAATAACCGACGAAGGCCGGGGCGCCAAGTTCGTCCAGCGGAAAAAGGCCACAAAAACGGGTGGGCTATGGCCTTGGGGGGTGGGGCTGGCCAACTTCATCCGCCGGACTCGGAATGCCGCGAGACTTTGCGAGGGGCCTCCATGTGCCAAAAATAGGCCGTGGGCAAAGCCGCGCCCAAAAATAACCGACGAAGGCGGGGGCGCCAAGTTCGTCCAGCGGAAAAAGGCCACAAAAACGGGTGGGATATAGCCTTGGGGGGTTGGGCTGGCCAACTTCGTCCGCCGGACTCGGAATGCCGTGAGACTCTGCGAGGGGCCTCCGTGTGCCAAAAATTGGTCGTGGGCAAAGCCGTGCCCAAAAATAACCACCCGAAGGCCGGGGCGCCAAGTTCGTCCAGCGGAAAAAGGCCACAAAAACGGGTGGGCTATAGCCTTGGGGGGGTGGGGCTGGCCAACTTCGTCCGCCGGACTCGGAATGTGGCAAGACTTTGCGAGGGGCCTTCGTGTGCCAAAAATAGGCCGCCCCCAAAAATAACCGCCCGAAGGCCGGGGCGCCAAGTTCGTCCACCGGAAAAAGGCCACAAAAACGGGTGGGCTATAGCCTTGGGGGGTGGGGCTGGCCAACTTCGTCCGCCGGACTCGGAATGCCGCGAGACTTTGCGAGGGGCCTCCGTGTCCCAAAAATAGGCCGCGGGCAAAGCCGCGCCCAAAAATAACTGCCGAAAGGCCGGGGCGCCAAGTTCGTCCAGCGGAAAAAGGCCACAAAAATGGGTGGGCTATAGCCTCGGGGGGTGGGGCTGGCCAACTTCGTCCGCCGGACTCGGAATGCCGCGAGACTTTGCGAGGGGCCTCCGTGTGCCAAAAATAGGCCGCGGCCTAAGCCGCACCCGAAAATAACCGCCCGAAGGCCGAGGCGCCAAGTTCGTCCAGCGGAAAAAGCCCACAAAAACGGGTGGGCTATAGCCTCGGGGGGTGGGGCTGGCCAACTTCGTCCGCCGGACTCGGAATGCCACGAGACCTTGCGAGGGGCCTCCGTGTGCCAAAAATAGGCCACGGGCAAAGCCGCGCCCAAAAATAACCGCCCGAAGGCCGGGGCGCCAAGTTCGCCCAGCGGAAAAAGGCCACAAAAACGGGTGGGCTATAGCCTTGGGGGGTGGGGCTGGCCAACTTCGTCCGCCGCACTCGGAATGCCGCGAGAGTTTGCGAGGGGCCTCCGTGTTCCAAAAACAGGCCGCGGGCAAAGCCGCGCCCAAAAATAACCGACGAAGGCCGGGGCGCCAAGTTCGTCCAGCGGAAAAAGGCCACAAAAACGGGTGGGCTATAGCCTTGGGGGGTGGGGCTGGCCAACTTAATCCGCCGGACTCGGAATGCCGCGAGACTTAGCGAGGGGCCTCCATGTGCCAAAAATAGGCCGTGGGCAAAGCCGCGCCCAATAATAACCGACGAAGGCGGGGGCGCCAAGTTCGTCCAGCGGAAAAAGACCACAAAAACGGGTGGGCTATAGCCTTGGGGGGTTGGGCTGGCCAACTTCGTCCGCCGGACTCGGAATGCCGTGAGATTCTGCGAGGGGCCTCCGTGTACCAAAAATTGGTCGTGGGCAAAGCCGTGCCCAAAAATAACCGCCCGAAGGCCGGGGCGCCAAGTTCGTCCAGCGGAAAAAGGCCACAAAAACGGGTGGGCTATAGCCTTGGGGGGGTGGGGCTGGCCAACTTCGTCCGCCGGACTCGGAATGTGGCAAGACTTTGCGAGGGGCCTCCGTGTGCCAAAAATAGGCCGCCCCCAAAAATAACCGCCCGAAGGCCGGGGCGCCAAGTTCGTCCAGCGGAAAAAGGCCACAAAAACGGGTGGGCTATAGCCTTGGGGGGTGGGGCTTGCCAACTTCGTCCGCCGGACTCGGAATGCCGCGAGACCTTGCGAGGGGCATCCGTGTGCCAAAAATAGGCCACAGGCAAAGCCGCGCCCAAAAATAACCGCCCGAAGGCCGGGGCGCCAAGTTCGTCCAGCGGAAAAAGGCCACAAAAATGGGCGGGCTATAGCCTTGGGGGGTGGGGCTGGCCAACTTCGTCCGCCGGACTCGGAATTCCGCGAGACTTTGCGAGGGGCCTCCGTGTGCCAAAAATAGGCCGCGGGCAAAGCCGCGCCCAAAAATAACCGACGAAGTCCGGGGCGCCAAGTTCGTCCAGCGGAAAAAGGGCACAAAAACGGGTGGGCTATAGCCTTAGGGGGTGGGGCTGGCCAAC
Source organism: Citrus x changshan-huyou (assembly GCA_039657385.1). Taxonomy (NCBI): domain Eukaryota; kingdom Viridiplantae; phylum Streptophyta; class Magnoliopsida; order Sapindales; family Rutaceae; genus Citrus; species Citrus x changshan-huyou. The sequence goes on along the minus strand of JBCGBO010000019.1, from coordinate 1,669,235 downwards.
TTCGTCCGCCGGACTCGGAATGCCGCGAGACTCTGCGAGGGGCCTCCGTGTGCCAAAAATAGGCCGCGGGCAAAGCCGCGCCCAAAAATAACCGACGAAGTCCGGGGCGCCAAGTTCGTCCAGCGGAAAAAGGGCACAAAAACGGGTGTGCTATAGCCTTGGGGGGTGGGGCTGGCCCACTTCGTCCGCCGGACTCGGAATGCCGCGAGACCTTGCGAGGGGCCTCCGTGTGCCAAAAATAGGCCGCCCCCAAAAATAACCGCCCGAAGGCCGGGGCGCCAAGTTCGTCCACCGGAAAAAGGCCACAAAAACGGGTGGGCTATAGCTTTGGGGGGTGGGGCTGGCCAACTTCGTCCGCCGGACTCGGAATGCCGCGAGACCTTGCGAGGGCCTCCGTGTGCCAAAAATAGGCCACGGACAAAGCTGCGCCCAAAAATAACCGCCCGAAGGCCGGGGCGCCACGTTCCTCCAGCGGAAAAAGGCCACAAAAATGGGTGGGCTATAGCCTTGGGGGGTGGGGCTGGCCAACTTCGTCCACCGGACTCGGAATGCCGCGAGACCTTGCGAGGGGCCTCCGTGTGCCAAAAATAGGCCGCCCCCAAAAATTACCTCCCGAAGGCCGGGGCGCCATGTTCGTCCACCGGAAAAAGGCCACAAAAACGGGTGGGCTATAGCCTTGGGGGGTGGGGCTGGCCAACTTCGTCCGCCGGACTCGGAATGCCGCGAGACCTTGCGAGGGGCCTCCGTGTGCAAAAAATAGGCCACGGACAAAGCTGCGCCCAAAAATAACCGCCCGAAGGCCGAGGCGCCACGTTCGTCCAGCGGAAAAAGGCCACAAAAACGGGTGGGCTAAAGCCTTGGGGGGTGGGGCTGGCCAACTTCGTCCGCCGGACTCGGAATGCCGCGACACTTTGCGAGGGGCCTCCGTGTGCAAAAAATAGGACGCGGGCATAGCCGCGCCGAAAAATAACCGCCCGAAGGCCGGAGCGCCAAGTTCGTCCACCGGAAAAAGGCCACAAAAACGGGTGGGCTATTGCCTTGGGGGGTTGGGCGGGCCAACTTCTTCCGCCGGACTCATAATGCCGTGAGACTCTGCGAGGGGCCTCCGTGTGCCAAAAATAGGTCGCGGGCAAGGCCGCGCCCAAAAATAACCGGCCGAAGGCCGGGGCGCCACGTTCGTCCAGCGGAAAAAGGCCACAAAAACGGGTGGGCTATAGCCTTGGGGGGTTGGGCTGGGCAACTTCGTCCACCGGACTCGGAATGCCGTGAGACTTTGCGAGGGGCCTCCGTGTGCCAAAAATAGGCTGTGGGCAAAGCCGCGCACAAAAATAACCGCCCGAAGGCCGAGGCGCCAAGTTCGTCCAGCGGAAAAAGGCCACAAAAACGGGTGGGCTACAGCCTTGTGGGGTGGGGCTGGCCAACTTGGTCCGCCAGATTCAGAATGCCGTGAGACTCTGCGAGGGGCCTCCGTGTGCCAAAAATAGGCCGCGAGCAAAGCCGCGCCCAAAAATAACCGCCCAAAGGCCGGGGCGCCAAGTTCGTCCAGCGGAAAAAGGCCACAAAAACGGGTGGGCTATAGCCTTGGGGGGTGGGGCTGGCCAACTTCGTCCGCCGGACTCGGAATGGCGCGAGACCTTGCGTGGGGCCTCCGTGTGCCAAAAATAGGCCGCCCCCGAAAATAACCGCCCGAAGGCCGGGGCGCCAAGTTCGTCCACCGGAAAAAGGCCACAAAAACGGGTGGGCTTTAGCCTTGGGGGGTGGGGTTGGCCAACTTCGTCCGCCGGACTCGGAATGCCGCGAGACTTTGCGAGGGGCCTCCGTGTGCCAAAAATAGACCGCGGGCAAAGCCGCGCCCAAAAATAACCGCCCGAAGGCCGATGGGCGAAGTTCGTCCAGCGGAAAAAGGCCACAAAAACGGGTGGGCTATAGCCTTGGGGGGTGGGGCTGGCCAACTTCGTCCGCCGGACTCGGAATGCCGCGAGACCCTGCGAGGGGCCTCCGTGTGCCAAAAATAGGGCGCGGCCAAAGCTGCGAGCAAAAATAACCGCCCGAAGGCCGAGGCACCAAGTTCGTCCAGCGGAAAAAGGCCACAAAAACGGGTGGGCTATAGCCTTGGGGGGTGGGGCTGGCCAACTTCGTCCGCCGGACTCGGAATGCCGCGAGAACTTGTGAGGGGCCTCCGTGTGCAAAAAATAGGACGCGGGCAAAGCCACGCCCAAAAATAACCGCCCGAAGGCCGGAGCGCCAAGTTCGTCCAGCGGAAAAAGGCCACAAAAACGGGTGGGCTATAGCCTTGGGGGGTGGGGCTGGCCAACTTCGTCCGCCGGACTCGGAATGCCGCGAGACCTTGCGAGGGGCCTCCGTGTGCCAAAAATAGGCCGCCCCCGAAAATAACCGCCCGAAGGCCGGGGCGCCAAGTTCGTCCACCGGAAAAAGGCCACAAAATCGGGTGGGCTATAGCCTTGGGGGGTGGGGCTGGCCAACTTCGTCCGCCGGACTCGGAATGCCGCGAGACTTTGCGAGGGGCCTACGTGTGCAAAAAATAGGACGCGGGCAAAGCCGCGCCGAAAAATAACCGCCCGAAGGCCGGAGCGCCAAGTTCGTCCAGCGGAAAAAGGCCACAAAAACGGGTGGGCTATAGCCTTGGGGGGTGGGGTTGGCCAACTTCGTCCGCCGGACTCGGAATGCCGCGAGACTTTGCGAGGGGCCTCCATGTGCCAAAAATAGGCTGCGGGCAAAGCCGCGCCCAAAAATAACCGCCCGAAGGCCGAGGGGCCAAGTTCGTCCAGCGGAAAAAGGCCACAAAAACGGGTGGGCTATAGCCTTGGGGGGTGGGGCTGGCCAACTTCGTCCGCCGGACTCGGAATGCCGCGAGACCCTACGAGGGGCCTCCGTGTGCCAAAAATAGGGCACGGCCAAAGCTGCGAGCAAAAATAACCGCCCGAAGGCCGAGGCGCCAAGTTCGTCCAGCGGAAAAAGGCCACAAAAACGGGTGGGCTATAGCCTTGCGGGGTGGGGCTGGCCAACTTCGTCCGCCGGACTCGGAATGCCGCGAGACCTTGCGAGGGGCCTCCGTGTGCCAAAAATAGGCCGCCCCCGAAAATAACCGCCCGAAGGCCGGGGCGCCAAGTTCGTCCACCGGAAAAAGGCCACAAAAACGGGTGGGCTATAGCCTTGGGGGGTGGGGCTGGCCAACTTCGTCCGCCGGACTCGGAATGCCGCGAGACTTTGCGAGGGGCCTCCGTGTGCAAAAAATAGGACGCGGGCAAAGCCGCGCCCAAAAATAACCGCGCGAAGGCCGGAGCGCCAAGTTCGTCCAGCGGAAAAAGGCCACAAAAACGGGTGGGCTATAGCCTTGGGGGGTGGGGCTGGCCAACTTCGTCCGCCGGACTCGGAATGCCGCGAGACCCTGCGAGGGGCCTCCGTGTGCCAAAAATAGGGCGCGGCCAAAGCTGCGAGCAAAAATAACCGCCCGAAGGCCGAGGCGCCAAGTTCGTCCAGCGGAAAAAGGCCACAAAAACAGGTGGGCTATAGCCTTGGGGGGTGGGGCTGGCCAAATTCGTCCGCCGGACTCGGAATGCCGCGAGACCCTGCGAGGGGCCTCCGTGTACCAAAAATAGGGCGCGGCCAAAGCTGCGAGCAAAAATAACCGCCCGAAGGCCGGGGCGCCAAGTTCGTCCAGCGGAAAAAGGCCACAAAAACGGGTGGGCTATAGCCTTGGGGGTTGGGGCTTGCCAACTTCGTCCGCCGGACTCGGAATGCCGCGAGACATTGCGAGGGGTCTCCGTGTGCCAAAAATAGGCCACGGGCAAAGCCGCGCCCAAAAATAACCGCCCGAAAGCCGGGGCGCCAAGTTCGTCCAGCGGAAAAAGGCCACAAAAACGGGTGGGCTATAGCCTTGGGGGGTCGGACTGGCCAACTTCGTCCGCCGGACTCGGAATTCCGCGAGACTTTGCGAGGGGCCTCCGTGTGCAAAAAATAGGACGCGGGCAGAGCCGCGCCCAAAAATAACAGCCCGAAGGCCGGGGCGCCAAGTTCTTCCAGCGGAAAAAGGCCACAAAAATGGGTGGGCTATAGCCTTGGGGGGTGGGGCTGGCCAACTTCGTCCGCCCGACTCGGAATGCCGCGAGACTCTGCGAGGGGCCTCCGTGTCCCAAAAATAGGCCGCGGGCAAAGCCGCGCCGAAAAATAACCGACGAAGGCCGGGGCGCCAAGTTCGTCCAGCGGAAAAAGGCCACAAAAACGGGTGGGCTATAGCCTTGGGGGGTGGGGCTGGCCAACTTCGTCCGCCCGACTCGGAATGCCGCGAGACTCTGCGAGGGGCCTCCGTGTCCCAAAAATAGGCCGCGGGCAAAGCCGCGCCGAAAAATAACCGACGAAGGCCGGGGCGCCAAGTTCGTCCAGCGGAAAAAGGCCACAAAAACGGGTGGGCTATAGCCTTGGGGGGGTGGGGCTGGCCAACTTCGTCCGCCGGACTCGGAATGCCGTGAGACTCTGCGAGGGGCCTCCGTGTGCCAAAAATAGGCCGCGGGCAAAGCCGCGCCCAAAAATAACCACCCGAAGGCCGGGGCGCCAAGTTCTTCCAGCGGAAAAAGGCCACAAAAACGGGTGGGCTATAGCCTTGGGGGGTGGGGCTGGCCAACTTCGTCCGCCGGACTCGGAATGCCGCGAGAACTTGCGAGGGGCCTCCGTGTACCAAAAATAGGCCGCCCCCAAAAATAACCGCCCGAAGGCCGGGGCGCCAAGTTCGTCCACCGGAAAAAGGCCACAAAAACGTGTGGGCTATAGCCTTGGGGGGTGGGGCTGGCCAACTTCGTCCGCCGGTCTCGAAATGCTGCGAGACTTTGCGAGGGGCCTCCGTGTGCCAAAAATAGGCCGAAGGCCGGAGCGCCAAGTTCGTCCAGCGAAAAAAGGCCACAAAAACGGGTGGGCTATAGCCTTGGGGGGTGGGGCTGGCTAACTTCGTCCGCCGGGCTCGGAATGCCGTGAGACTTTGCGAGGGGCCTCCATGTGCCAAAAATAGGCCGCGTCCTAAGCCGCGCCCAAAAATAACCGCCCGAAGGCCGAGGCGCCAAGTTCGTCCAGCGGAAAAAGGCCACAAAACCGGGTGGGCTATAGCCTTGGGGGGTGGGGCTGGCCAACTTCGTCCCCCGGACTCGGAATGCCGCGAGACTTTGCGAGGGGCCTCCGTGTGCCAAAAATAGGCCGCGGACAAAGCCGCGCCCAAAAATAACCGCCGGAAGGCCGGGGCGCCTAGTTCGTCCACCGGAAAAAGGCCACAAAAACGGGTGGGCTATAGCCTTGGGGGGTGGGGCTGGCCCACTTCGTCCGCCGGACTCGGAATGTGGCAAGACTTTGCGAGGAGCCTCCGTGTACCAAAAATAGGCCGTGGGCAAAGACGCGCCCAAAAATAACCGCCCCAAGGCCGGGGCGCCAAGTTCGTCCAGCGGAAAAAGGCCACAAAAACGGGTGGGCTATAGCCTTGGGGGGTGGGGCTGGACAACTTCGTCCGCCGGACTCGGAATGCCGTGAGACTTTGCGAGGGGCCTCCGTGTGCCAAAAATAGGCCGAAGGCCGGAGCGCCAAGTTCGTCCAGCGAAAAAAGGCCACAAAAACGGGTGGGCTATAGCCTTGGGGGGTGGGGCTGGCTAACTTCGTCCGCCGGACTCGGAATGCCGTGAGACTTTGCGAGGGGCCTCCATGTGCCAAAAATAGGCCGCGTCCTAAGCCGCGCCCAAAAATAACCGCCCGAAGGCCGAGGCGCCAAGTTCGTCCAGCGGAAAAAGGCCACAAAACCGGGTGGGCTATAGCCTTGGGGGGTGGGGCTGGCCAACTTCGTCCCCCGGACTCGGAATGCCGCGAGACTTTGCGAGGGGCCTCCGTGTGCCAAAAATAGGCCGCGGACAAAGCCGCGCCCAAAAATAACCGCCCGAAGGCCGGGGCGCCTAGTTCGTCCACCGGAAAAAGGCCACAAAAACGGGTGGGCTATAGCCTTGGGGGGTGGGGCTGGCCCACTTCGTCCGCCGGACTCGGAATGTGGCAAGACTTTGCGAGGAGCCTCCGTGTACCAAAAATAGGCCGTGGGCAAAGACGCGCCCAAAAATAACCGCCCCAAGGCCGGGGCGCCAAGTTCGTCCAGCGGAAAAAGGCCACAAAAACGGGTGGGCTATAGCCTTGGGGGGTGGGGCTGGCCAACTTCGTCCGCCGGACTCGGAATACCGTGAGACTTTGCGAGGGGCCTCCGTGTGCCAAAAATAGGCCGAAGGCCGGAGCGCCAAGTTCGTCCAGCGAAAAAAGGCCACAAAAACGGGTGGGCTATAGCCTTGGGGGGTGGGGCTGGCCCACTTCGTCCGCCGGACTCGGAATGTGGCAAGACTTTGCGAGGAGCCTCCGTGTACCAAAAATAGGCCGTGGGCAAAGACGCGCCCAAAAATAACCGCCCCAAGGCCGGGGCGCCAAGTTCGTCCCGCGGAAAAAGGCCGCAAAAACGGGTGGGCTATAGCCTTGGGGGATGGGGCTGGCCAACTTCTTCCGCCGGACTCCGAATGCCATGAGACTCTGCGAGGGGCCTCCGTGTGCCAAAAATAGCTCGCGGGCAAAGCCGCACCCAAAAATAACCGCCAGAAGGCCGGGGCGCCAAGTTCGTCCAGCGGAAAAAGGCCACAAAAACGGGTGGGCTATAGCCTTGGGGGGTGGGGCTGGCCAACTTCGTCCGCGGGACTCGGAATGCCGTGAGACTTTGCGAGGGGCCTCCATGTGCCAAAAATAGGCCGTAGTCAAAGTCGCGCCCAAAAATAACCGCCCGCAGGCCGGGGCGCCAAGTTCGTCCAGCGGAAAAAGGCCACAAAAACGGGTGGGCTATAGCCTTGGGGGGTGGGGCTGGCCAACTTCGTCCGCCGGACTCGGAATGCCGCGAGACTATGCGAGGGGCCTCCGTGTCCCAAAAATAGGCCGCGGGCAAAGCCGCGCCCAAAAATAACCGCCCGAAGGCCGGGGCGCCAAGTTCGTCCAGCGGAAAAAGGCCACAAAAACCGGTGGGCTATAGCCTTGGGGGGTGGGGCTGGCTAACTTCGTCCGCCGGACTCGGAATGCCGCGAGACTTTGCGAGGGGCCTCCGTCTGCCAAAAATAGGCCACGGACAATGCCGCGCCCAAAAATAACCGCCCGAAGGCCGGGGCGCCAAGTTTGTCCACCGGAAAAAGGTCACAAAAACGGGTGGGCTATAGCCTTGGGGGGTGGGGCTGGCCGACTTCGTCCGCCAGACTCGGAATGCCGCGAGACTCTGCGAGGGGCCTCCGTATGCCAAAAAATGGCCGCTGGCAAAGCCGCGCCCAAAATTAACCGCCCGAAGGCCGGGGCGCCAAGTTCGTCCAGCGGAAAAAGGCCACAAAAACGGGTGGGCTATAGCCTTGGGGGGTGGGGCTGGCCAACTTCGTCCGCCGGACTCGGAATGAGGCGAGACTTTGCGAGGGGCCTCCGTGTCCCAAAAATAGGCCGCGGGCAAAGCCGCGCCCAAAAATAACCGCCCGAAGGCCGGGGCGCCAAGTTCGTCCAGCGGAAAAAGGCCACAAAAACGGGTGGGCTATAGCCTTGGGGGGTGGGGCTGGCTAACTTCGTCCGCCGGACTCGGAATGCCGTGAGACTTTGCGAGGGGCCCCCGTGTGCCAAAAATAGGCCGTGGCCTAAGCCGCGCCCAAAAATAACTGCCCGAAGGCCGAGGCGCCAAGTTCGTCCAGCGGAAAAAGGCCACAAAAACGGGTGGGCTATAGCCTTGGGGGGTGGGGCTGGCCAACTTCGTCCGCCGGACTCGGAATGCCGCGAGACTCTGCGAGGGGCCTCCGTATGCCAAAAAATGGCCGCTGGCAAAGCCGCGCCCAAAAATAACCGCCCGAAGGCCGGGGCGCCAAGTTCGTCCAGCGGAAAAAGGCCACAAAAACGGGTGGGCTATAGCCTTGGGGGGTGGGGCTGGCCAACTTCGTCCGCCGGACTCGGAATGAGGCGAGACTTTGCGAGGGGCCTCCGTGTGCCAAAAATAGGCCGCAGTCAATGCCGCGCCCAAAAATAACCGCCCGAAGGCCGGGGCGCCAAGTTCGTCCAGCGGAAAAAGGCCACAAAAACGGGTGGGCTATAGCCTTGGGGGGTGGGGCTAGCCAACTTCGTCCGCCGGACTCGGAATGCCGCGAGACTTTGCGAGGGGCCTCCGTGTGCCAAAAAAAGGCCGCGGGCAAAGCCAGCCCAAAAATAACCGCCCGAAGGCCGGGGCGCCAAATTCGTCCAGCGGAAAAAGGCAACAAAAACGGGTGGGCTATAGCCTTGGGGGGTGGGGCTGGCCAACTTCTCCGCCGGAGTCGGAATGCCGCGAGACTTTGCGAGGGGCCTCTGTGTGCCAAAAATAGGCCGCGGGCAGAGCCGCGCCCAAAAATAACCGCCCGAAGGCCGGGGCGCCATGTTCGTCCAGCAAAAAAGGCCACAAAAACAGGTGGGCTATAGCCTTGGCGGTTGGGGCTGGCCCACTTCCTCCGCCAGACTCAGAATGCCGCGAGACTATGCGAGGGGCCTCCGTGTGCCAAAAATAGGCCGCGGTCAAAGCCGCGCCCAAAAATAACCACCCGAAGGCCGGGGCGCCAAGTTCGTCCAGCGGAAAAAGGCCACAAAAACGGGTGGGCAATAGCCTTGGGCGGTGGGGCTGGCCAACTTCGTCCGCCGGACTCGGAATGCCGCGAGACTTTGCGAGGGGCCTCCGTGTGCCAGAAATAGGCCGCGGGCAAAGCCGCGCCCAATAATAACCGCCCGAAGGCCGGGGCGCCAAGTTCGTCCATCGGAAAAAGGCCACAAAAACGGGTGGGCTATAGCCTTGGGGGGTGGGGCTGGCCAACTTCGTCCGCCGGACTCGGAATGCCGTGAGACTTTGCGAGGGGCATCGGTGTGCCAAAAATAGGCCGTAGTCAAAGTCGCGCCCAAAAATAACCGCCCGCAGGCCGGGGCGCCAAGTTCGTCCAGCGGAAAAAGTCCACAAAAACGGGTGGGCTATAGCCTTGGGGGGTGGGGCTGGCCAACTTCGTCCGCCGGACTCGGAATGAGGCGAGACTTTGCGAGGGGCCTCCGTGTGCCAAAAATAGGCCGCAGTCAATGCCGCGCCCAAAAATAACCGCCCGAAGGCCGGGGCGCCAAGTTCGTCCAGCGGAAAAAGGCCACAAAAACGGGTGGGCTATAGCCTTGGGGGGTGGGGCTAGCCAACTTCGTCCGCCGTACTCGGAATGCCGCGAGACTTTGCGAGGGGCCTCCGTGTGCCAAAAAAAGGCCGCGGGCAAAGCCAGCCCAAAAATAACCGCCCGAAGGCCGGGGCGCCAAGTTCGTCCAGCGGAAAAAGGCAACAAAAACGGGTGGGCTATAGCCTTGGGGGGTGGGGCTGGCCAACTTCTACGCCGGAGTCGGAATGCCGCGAGACTTTGCGAGGGGCCTCTGTGTGCCAAAAATAGGCCGCGGGCAGAACCGCGCCCAAAAATAACCGCCCGAAGGCCGGGGCGCCATGTTCGTCCAGCAAAAAAGGCCACAAAAACGGGTGGGCTATAGCCTTGGCGGTTGGGGCTGGCCCACTTCCTCCGCCAGACTCAGAATGCCGCGAGACTATGCGAGGGGCCTCCGTGTGCCAAAAATAGGCCGCGGTCAAAGCCGCGCCCAAAAATAACCACCCGAAGGCCGGGGCGCCAAGTTCGTCCAGCGGAAAAAGGCCACAAAAACGGGTGGGCAATAGCCTTGGGCGGTGGGGCTGGCCAACTTCGTCCGCCGGACTCGGAATGCCGCGAGACTTTGCGAGGGGCCTCCGTGTGCCAGAAATAGGCCGCGGGCAAAGCCGCGCCCAATAATAACCGCCCGAAGGCCGGGGCGCCAAGTTCGTCTATCGGAAAAAGGCCACAAAAACGGGTGGGCTATAGCCTTGGGGGGTGGGGCTGGCCAACTTCGTCCGCCGGACTCGGAATGCCGCGAGACTCTGCGAGGGGCCTCCGTATGCCAAAAAATGGCCGCTGGCAAAGCCGCGCCCAAAAATAACCGCCCGAAGGCCGGGGCGCCAAGTTCGTCCAGCGGAAAAAGGCCACAAAAACGGGTGGGCTATAGCCTTGGGGGGTGGGGCTGGCCAACTTCGTCCGCCGGACTCGGAATGAGACGAGACTTTGCGAGGGGCCTCCGTGTCCCAAAAATAGGCCGCGGGCAAAGCCGCGCCCAAAAATAGCCGCCCGAAGGCCGGGGCGCCAAGTTCGTCCAGCGGAAAAAGGCCACAAAAACGGGTGGGCTATAGCCTTGGGGGGTGGGGCTGGCTAACTTCGTCCGCCGGACTCGGAATGCCGTGAGACTTTGCGAGGGGCGCCCGTGTGCCAAAAATAGGCCGTGGCCTAAGCCGCGCCCAAAAATAACTGCCCGATGGCCGAGGCGCCAAGTTCGTCCAGCGGAAAAAGGCCACAAAAACGGGTGGGCTATAGCCTTGGGGGGTGGGGCTGGCCAACTTCGTCCGCCGGACTCGGAATGCCGCGAGACTCTGCGAGGGGCCTCCGTATGCCAAAAAATGGCCGCTGGCAAAGCCGCGCCCAAAAATAACCGCCCGAAGGCCGGGGCGCCAAGTTCGTCCAGCGGAAAAAGGCCACAAAAACGGGTGGGCTATAGCCTTGGGGGGTGGGGCTGGCCAACTTCGTCCGCCGGACTCGGAATGAGGCGAGACTTTGCGAGGGGCCTCCGTGTGCCAAAAATAGGCCGCAGTCAATGCCGCGCCCAAAAATAACCGCCCGAAGGCCGGGGCGCCAAGTTCGTCCAGCGGAAAAAGGCCACAAAAACGGGTGGGCTATAGCCTTGGGGGGTGGGGCTAGCCAACTTCGTCCGCCGGACTCGGAATACCGCGAGACTTTGCGAGGGGCCTCCGTGTGCCAAAAAAAGGCCGCGGGCAAAGCCAGCCCAAAAATAACCGCCCGAAGGCCGGGGCGCCAAGTTCGTCCAGCGGAAAAAGGCAACAAAAACGGGTGGGCTATAGCCTTGGGGGGTGGGGCTGGCCAACTTCTCCGCCGGAGTCGGAATGCCGCGAGACTTTGCGAGGGGCCTCTGTGTGCCAAAAATAGGCCGCGGGCAGAGCCGCGCCCAAAAAATAACCGCCCGAAGGCCGGGGCGCCATGTTCGTCCAGCAAAAAAGGCCACAAAAACGGGTGGGCAATAGCCTTGGGCGGTGGGGCTGGCCCACTTCGTCCGCCAGACTCGGAATGCCGCGAGACTTTGCGAGGGGCCTCCGTGTGCCAGAAATAGGCCGCGGGCAAAGCCGCGCCCAATAATAACCGCCCGAAGGCCGGGGCGCCAAGTTCGTCCATCGGAAAAAGGCCACAAAAACGGGTGGGCTATAGCCTTGGGGGGTGGGGCTGGCCAACTTCGTCCGCCGGACTCGGAATGCCACGAGACTTTGCGAGGGGCATCGGTGTGGCAAAAATAGGCCGCGGCGAAAGCCGCACCCAAAAATAACCACCCGAAGGCCGGGGCGCCAAGTTCATCCAGCGGAAAAAGGCCACAAAAACGGGTGGGCAATAGCCTTGGGCGGTGGGGCTGGCCAACTTCGTCCACCGGACTCGGAATGCCGCGAGACTATCCGAGGCGCCTTCGTGTGCCAAAAATAGGGCACGGGCCAATCCGCATCCAAAAATAACCGCCCGAAGGCCGGGGCGCCAAGTTCGTCCAGCGGAAAAAGGGCACAAAAACGGGTGGGCTATATCCTTGGGGGGTGGGGCTGGCCAACTCCGTCCGCCGGACTCGGAATGCCGCGAGACTTTGCGAGGGGCCTCCGTGTGCCAAAAATTGGCCGCGGGCTAAGCCGCGCCCAAAAATAACCGCCTGAAGGCCGGGGCGCCAAGTTCGTCCAGCGGAAAAAGGCCACAAAAACGGGTCGGCTATAGCCTTGGGGGGTGGGGCTGGCCAACTTCGTCCGCCGGACTCGGAATGAGGCGAGACTTCGCGAGGGGCCTCCGTGTGCCAAAAATAGGCCGCAGGCAAAGCCGCGCCCAAAAATAACCGCCCGAAGGCCGGGGCGCCAAGTTCGTCCAGCGGAAAAAGGCCACAAAAACGGGTGGGCTATAGCCTTGGGGGGTGGGGCTGGCCAACTTCGTCCGCCGGACTCGGAATGCCGCGAGACTTTGCGAGGGGCCTCCGTGTGCCAAAAAAAGGCCGCGGGCAAAGCCAGCCCAAAAATAACCGCCCGAAGGCCGGGGCGCCGAGTTCGTCCAGCGGAAAAAGGTAACAAAAACGGGTGGGCTATAGCCTTGGGGGGTGGGGCTGGCCAACTTCTCCGCCGGAGTCGGAATGCCGCGAGACTTTGCGAGGGGCCTCCGTGTGCAAAAAATAGGCCGCGGGCATAGCCGCCCCCAAAAATAACCGCCCGAAGGCCGGGGCGCCAAGTTCGTCCAGCGGAAAAAGGCCACAAAAACGGGTGGGCTATAGCCTTGGGGGGTGGGGCTGGCCAACTTCGTCCGCCGGACTCGGAATGCCGCGAGACATTACGAGGGGCCTCCGTGTACCAAAAATAAGCCGCGGGCTAAGCCGCGCCCAAAAATAACCACCCGAAGGCCGGGGCGCCAAGTTCGGCCAGCGGAAAAAGGCCACAAAAACGGGTGGGGTATAGCCTTGGGGGGTGGGGCTGTCCACTCCGTCCGCCGGACTCGGAATGCCGCGAGACTTTGTGAGGGGCCTCCGTGTGCCAAAAATAGGCCGCGGGCAAAGCCGCGCCCAAAAATAACCGCCCGAAGGCCGGGGCGCCAAGTTCGTCCAGCGGAAAAAGGCCACAAAAACGGGTGGGCAATAGCCTTGGGGGGTGGGGCTGGCCAACTTCGTCCGCCGGACTCGGAATGCCGTGAGACTTTGCGAGGGGCCTCCGTGTGCCAAAAATAGGCCGCGGGCAAAGCCGCGGGCAAAGCCGCGCCCAAAAATAACTGCCCGAAGGCCGGGGCGCCAAGTTCGTCCAGCGGAAAAAGGCCACAAAAATGTGTGGGCTATAGCCTTGGGGGGTGGGGCTGGCCAACTTCGTCCGCCGGACTCGGAATGCCGCGAGACTTTGCGAGGGGCCTCCGTGTGCCAGAAATAGGCCGCGGGCAAAGCCGCCCCCAAAAATAACCGCCCGAAGGCCGGGGCGCCAAGTTCGTCCAGCGGAAAAAGGCCACAAAAACGGGTGGGCTATAGCCTTGGGGGGTGGGGCTGGCCAACTTCTCCGCCGGAGTCGGAATGCCGCGAGACTTTGCGAGGGGCCTCCGTGTGCAAAAAATAGGCCGCGGGCATAGCCGCCCCCAAAAATAACCGCCCGAAGGCCGGCGCGCCAAGTTCGTCCAGCGGAAAAAGGCCACAAAAACGGGTGGGCTATAGCCTTGGGGGGTGGGGCTGGCCAACTTCGTCCGCCGGACTCGGAATGCCGTGAGACTTTACGAGGGGCCTCCGTGTACCAAAAATAAGCCGCGGGCTAAGCCGCGCCCAAAAATAACCGCCCGAAGGCCGGGGCGCCAAGTTCGTCCAGCGGAAAAAGGCCACAAAAACGGGTGGGGTATAGCCTTGGGGGGTGGGGCTGTCCACTTCGTCCGCCGGACTCGGAATGCCGCGAGACTTTGTGAGGGGCCTCCATGTGCCAAAAATAGGCCGCGGGCAAAGCCGCGCCCAAAAATAACCGCCCGAAGGCCGGGGCGCCAAGTTCGTCCAGCGGAAAAAGGCCACAAAAACGGGTGGGCAATAGCCTTGGGGGGTGGGGCTGGCCAACTTCGTCCGCCGGACTCGGAATGCCGTGATACTTTGCGAGGGGCCTCCGTGTGCCAAAAATAGGCCGCGGGCAAAGTTGCGCCCAAAAATAACTGCCCGAAGGCCGGGGCGCCAAGTTCGTCCAGCGGAAAAAGGCCACAAAAACGGGTGGGCAATAGCCTTGGGCGGTGGGGCTGGCCAACTTCGTCCGCCGGACTCGGAATGCCGCGAGACTATCCGAGGCGCCTTCGTGTGCCAAAAATAGGGCGCGGGCCAATCCGCATCCAAAAATAACCGCCCGAAGGCCGGGGCGCCAAGTTCGTCCAGCGGAAAAAGGGCACAAAAACGGGTGGGCTATAGCCTTGGGCGGTGGGGCTGGCCAACTTCTCCGCCGGAGTCGGAATGCCGCGAGACTTTGCGAGGGGCCTCCGTGTGCAAAAAATAGGCCGCGGGCATAGCCGCCCCCAAAAATAACCGCCCGAAGGCCGGGGCGCCAAGTTCGTCCAGCGGACAAAGGCCACAAAAAACGGGTGGGCTATAGCCTTGGGGGGTGGGGCTGGCCAACTTCGTCCGCCGGACTCGGAATGCCGCGAGACTTTACGAGGGGCCTCCGTGTGCAAAAAATAGGCCGCGGGCATAGCCGCCCCCAAAAATAACCGCCCGAAGGCAGGGGCGCCAAGTTCGTCCAGCGGACAAAGGCCACAAAAACGGGTGGGCTATAGCCTTGGGGGGTGGGGCTGGCCAACTTCTCCGCCGGAGTCGGAATGCCGCGAGACTTTGCGAGGGGCCTCCGTGTGCAAAAAATAGGCCGCGGGCATAGCCGCCCCCAAAAATAACCGCCCGAAGGCCGGGGCGCCAAGTTCGTCCAGCGGACAAAGGCCACAAAAAACGGGTGGGCTATAGCCTTGGGGGGTGGGGCTGGCCAACTTCGTCCGCCGGACTCGGAATGCCGCGAGACTTTACGAGGGGCCTCCGTGTGCAAAAAATAGGCCGCGGGCATAGCCGCCCCCAAAAATAACCGCCCGAAGGCAGGGGCGCCAAGTTCGTCCAGCGGACAAAGGCCACAAAAACGGGTGGGCTATAGCCTTGGGGGGTGGGGCTGGCCAACTTCTCCGCCGGAGTCGGAATGCCGCGAGACTTTGCGAGGGGCCTCCGTGTGCAAAAAATAGGCCGCGGGCATAGCCGCCCCCAAAAATAACCGCCCGAAGGCCGGGGCGCCAAGTTCGTCCAGCGGACAAAGGCCACAAAAACGGGTGGGCTATAGCCTTGGGGGGTGGGGCTGGCCAACTTCTCCGCCGGAGTCGGAATGCCGCGAGACTTTGCGAGGGGCCTCCGTGTGCAAAAAATAGGCCGCGGGCATAGCCGCCCCCAAAAATAACCGCCCGAAGGCCGGGGCGCCAAGTTCGTCCAGCGGACAAAGGCCACAAAAAACGGGTGGGCTATAGCCTTGGGGGGGTGGGGCTGGCCAACTTCGTCCGCCGGACTCGGAATGCCGCGAGACTTTACGAGGGGCCTCCGTGTGCAAAAAATAGGCCGCGGGCATAGCCGCCCCCAAAAATGACCGCCCGAAGGCAGGGGCGCCAAGTTCGTCCAGCGGACAAAGGCCACAAAAACGGGTGGGCTATAGCCTTGGGGGGTGGGGCTGGCCAACTTCTCCGCCGGAGTCGGAATGCCGCGAGACTTTGCGAGGGGTCTCCGTGTGCAAAAAATAGGCCGCGGGCATAGCCGCCCCCAAAAATAACCGCCCGAAGGCCGGGGCGCCAAGTTCGTCCAGCGGACAAAGGCCACAAAAAACGGGTGGGCTATAGCCTTGGGGGGTGGGGCTGGCCAACTTCGTCCGCCGGACTCGGAATGCCGCGAGACTTTACGAGGGGCCTCCGTGTGCAAAAAATAGGCCGCGGGCATAGCCGCCCCCAAAAATAACCGCCCGAAGGCAGGGGCGCCAAGTTCGTCCAGCGGACAAAGGCCACAAAAACGGGTGGGCTATAGCCTTGGGGGGTGGGGCTGGCCAACTTCTCCGCCGGAGTCGGAATGCCGCGAGACTTTGCGAGGGGCCTCCGTGTGCAAAAAATAGGCCGCGGGCATAGCCGCCCCCAAAAATAACCGCCCGAAGGCCGGGGCGCCAAGTTCGTCCTGCGGAAAAAGGCCACAAAAACGGGTGGGCTATAGCCTTGGGGGGTGGGGCTGGCCAACTTCGTCCGCCGGACTCGGAATGCCGCGAGACTTTACGAGGGGCCTCCGTGTACCAAAAATAAGCCGCGGGCTAAGCCGCGCCCAAAAATAACCGCCCGAAGGCCGGGGCGCCAAGTTCGTCCAGCGGAAAAAGGCCACAAAAACGGGTGGGCTATAGCCTTGGGGGGTGGGGCTGGCCAACTTCGTCCGCCGGACTCGGAATGCCGCGAGACTTTGCGAGGGGCCTCCGTGTGCCAAAAATAGGCCGCGGGCAAAGCCGCGCCCAAAAATAACCGCCCGAAGCCCGGGGCGCCTAGTTCGTCCAGCGGAAAAAGGCCACAAAAACGGGTGGGGTATAGCCTTGGGGGGTGGGGCTGTCCACTTCGTCCGCCGGACTCGGAATGCCGCGAGACTTTGTGAGGGGCCTCCGTGTTCCAAAAATAGGCCGCGGGCAAAGCCGCGCCCAAAAATAACCGCCCGAAGGCCGGGGCGCCAAGTTCGTCCAGCGGAAAAAGGCCACAAAAACGGGTGGGCAATAGCCTTGGGGGGTGGGGCTGGCCAACTTCGTCCGCCGGACTCGGAATGCCGTGAGACTTTGCGAGGGGCCTCCGTGTGCCAAAAATAGGCCGCGGGCAAAGCCGCGCCCAAAAATAACTGCCCGAAGGCCGGGGCGCCAAGTTCGTCCAGCGAAAATGGCCACAAAAATGGGTGGGCTATAGCCTTGGGGGGTTGGGCTGGCCAACTTCGTCCGCCGGACTCGGAATGCCGTGAGACTTTGCGAGGGGCCTCCGTGTGCCAAAAATAGGCCACGGCCAAAGCCGCACCCAAAAATAACCACCCGACGGCCGGGGCGCCAAGTTCGTCCAGCGGAAAAAGGCCACAAAAACCGGTGGGCTATAGCCTTGGGGGGTGGGGCTGGCCCACTTCGTCCGCTGGACTCGGAATGCCGCGAGACTTTGCGAGTGGCCTCCGTGTGCCAAAAATAGGCCACGGGCAAAGCCGCGCCCAAAAATAACCGCATGAAGGCCGGGGCGCCAAGTTCGTCCAGCGGAAAAAGGCCACAAAAACGGGTGGGCTATAGCCTTGGGGGGTGGGGCTGTCCACTTCGTCCGCCGGACTCGGAATGCCGCGAGACTTTGTGAGGGGCCTCCGTGTGCCAAAAATAGGCCGCGGGCAAAGCCGCGCCCAAAAATAACCGCCCGAAGGCCGGGGCGCCAAGTTCGTCCAGCGGAAAAAGGCCACAAAAACGGGTGGGCAATAGCCTTGGGGGGTGGGGCTGGCCAACTTCGTCCGCCGGACTCGGAATGCCGTGAGACTTTGCGAGGGGCTTCCGTGTGCCAAAAATAGGCCGCGGGCAAAGCCGCGCCCAAAAATAACTGCCCGAAGGCCGGGGCGCCAAGTTCGTCCAGCGGAAAAAGGCCACAAAAACGTGTGGGCTATAGCCTTGGGGGGTGGGGCTGGCCAACTTCGTCCGCCGGACTCGGAATGCCGCGAGACTTTGCGAGGGGCCTCCGTGTGCCAAAAATAGGCCGCGGGCAAAGCCGCGCCCAAAAATAACCGCCCGAAGGCCGGGGCACCAAGTTCGTCCAGCGGAAAAAGCCCACAAAAACGTGTGGGCTATAGCCTTGGGGGGTGGGGCTGGCCAACTTCGTCCGCCGGACTCGGAATGCCGCGAGACTTTGCGAGGGGCCTCCGTGTGCCAAAAATAGGGCGCGGTCATAGCCGCGCCAAAAAATAACCACCCGAAAGCCGGGGCGCCAAGTTCGTCCAGCGGAAAAAGGCCACAAAAACGGGTGGGCAATAGCCTTGGGGGGTGGGGCTGGCCAACTTCGTCCGCCGGACTCGGAATGCCGCGAGACTTTGCGAGGCGCCTCCGTGTGCCAAAAATAAGTCGCGGGCCGAGCCGCGTCTAAAAATAACCGCCCGAAGGCTGGGGCGCCAAGTTCGTCCAGCGGAAAAAGGCCACAAAAACGGGTGGGCTATAGCCTTGGGGGGTGGGGCTGGCCAACTTCGTCCGCCGGACTCGGAATG
Organism: Citrus x changshan-huyou; assembly: GCA_039657385.1. NCBI lineage: Eukaryota > Viridiplantae > Streptophyta > Magnoliopsida > Sapindales > Rutaceae > Citrus > Citrus x changshan-huyou. The sequence continues at coordinate 1,651,289 of JBCGBO010000019.1, read as the reverse complement.
CCGCGAGACTATGCGAGGGGCCTCCGTGTGCCAAAAATAGGCCTCGGGCAAAGCCGCGCCCAAAAATAACCGCCCGAAGGCCGGGGCGCCAAGTTCGTCCAGCGGAAAAAGGCCACAAAAACGGGTGGGCTATAGCCTTGGGGGGTGGGGCTGGCCAACTTTGTCCGCCGGATTCGGAATGCCGCGACACTTCGCGAGGGGCCTCCGTGTGCCAAAAATAGGCCGCGGGCAAAGCCGCGCCCAAAAATAACCGCCCGAAGGCCGGGGCGCCAAGTTCGTCCAGCGGAAAAAGGCCACAAAAACGGGTGGGCTATAGCCTTGGGGGGTGGGGCTGGCCAACTTCGTCCGCCGGACTCGGAATGCCGCGAGACTTTGCGACGGGCCTCCGTGTGCAAAAACTAGGCCGCGGGCATAGCCGCACCCAAAAATAACCGCCCGAAGGCCCGGGTGCCAAGTTCGTCGAGCGGACAAAGGCCACAAAAACGGGTGGGCTATAGCCTTCGGGGGTGGGGCTGGCCAACTTCTTCCGCCGGACTCGGAATGCTGGGAGACTTTGCGAGGGGCCTCCGTGTGCCAAAAATAGGCCGCGGGCATAGCCGCGCCCAAAAATAACCGCCCGAAGGCTGGGGCGCCATGTTCGTCCAGCGAAAAAGGCCACAAAAACGGGTGGTCTATAGCCTTGGGGGGTGGGGCTGGCCAACTTCGTCCGCCGGACTCGGAATGCAGCGAGACTTTGCGAGGGCCCTCCGTGTGCCAAAAATAGGCCGCGGGCAAAGCCGCGCCAAAAAATAACTGCCGGAAGGCCGGGGCGCCAAGTTCGTCCAGCGGAAAAAGGCCACAAAAACGGGTGGACTATAGCCATGGGGCGTGGGGCTGGCCAACTTCATCCGCCGGACTCGGAATGCCGCGAGCCTTTGCGAGGGGCCTCCGTGTGCAAAAAATAGGCCGCGGGCATTGCCGTACCCAAAATTAACCGCCCAAAGGCCGGGGCGCCAAGTTCGTCCAGCGGACAAAGGCCACAAAAACGGGTGGGCTATAGCCTTGGGGGGTGGGGCTGGCCAACTTCGTCCGCCGGACTCGGAATGCCGCGAGACTTTGCGAGGGGCCTCCGTGTGCAAAAAATAGGCCGCGGGCATAGCCGCACCCAAAATTAACCGCCCAAAGGCCGGGGCGCCAAGTTCGTCCAGCGGACAAAGGCCACAAAAACGGGTGGGCTATAGCCTTCGGGGGTGGGGCTGGCCCACTTCGTCCGCCGGACTCGGAATGCTGTGAAACTTTGCGAGGGGCCTCCGTGTGCCAAAAATAGGCCGCGGGCATAGCCGCGCCCAAAAATAACCGCCCGAAGGCCGGGGCGCCATGTTCGTCCAGCGGAAAAAGGCCACAAAAACGGGTGGGCTATAGCCCACAAAAAACGGGTGGGCTATAGCCTTGGGGGGTGGGGCTGGCCAACTTCGTCTGCTGGACTCGGAATGCCGCGAGACTTTACGAGGGGCCTCCGTGTGCCAAAAATAGGCCGCGGTCAAAGCCGCGCCCAAAAATAACCGCCGGAAGGCCGGGGCGCCAAGTTCGTCCAGAGGAAAAAGGCCACAAAAACGGGTGGGCTATAGCCTTGGGGGGTGGGGCTGGCCAACTTCGTCCGCCGGACTTGGAATGCCGCGAGACATTACGAGGGGCCTCCGTGTGCCAAAAATAGGCCGCGGGCAAAGCCGCGCCCAAAAATAACCGCCCGAAGGCCGGGGCGCCAAGTTCGTCCAGCGGAAAAAGGCCCCAAAAACGGGTGGGGTATAGCCTTGGGGGTTGGGCTGGCCAACTTCGTCCGCCGGACTCGGAATGCCGCGAGACTTTGCGAGGGGCCTCCGTGTGGCAAAAATAGGCCGCGGGCAAAGCCGCGCCCAAAAATAACAGCCCGAAGGCCCGGGCGCCAAGTTCGTCCAGCGGAAAAAGGCCACAAAAACGGGTGGGCAATAGCCTTGGGGGGTGGGGCTGGCCAACTTCGTCCGCCGGACTCGGAATGCCGCGAGACTTTGCGAGGCGCCTCCGTGTGCCAAAAATAAGTCGCGGGCCGAGCCGCGTCTAAAAATAACCGCCCGAAGGCTGGGGCGCCAAGTTCGTCCAGCGGAAAAAGGCCACAAAAACGGGTGGGCTATAGCCTTGGGGGGTGGTGCTGGCCAACTTCGTCCGCCGGACTCGCAATGCCGCGAGACTTTGCGAGGGGCCTCCGTGTGCCAAAAATAGGCCGCGGACAAAGCCGCGCCCAAAAATAACCGCCGGAAGGCCGGGGCGCCAAGTTCGTCCCGAGGAAAAAGGCCACAAGAACGGGTGGGCTATAGCCCACAAAAAACGGGTGGGCTATAGCCTTGGGGGGTGGGGCTGGCCAACTTCGTCTGCTGGACTCGGAATGCCGCGAGACTTTACGAGGGGCCTCCGTGTGGCAAAAATAGGCCTCGGGCAAAGCCGCGCCCAAAAATAACAGCCCGAAGGCCCGGGCGCCAAGTTCGTCCAGCGGAAAAAGGCCACAAAAACGGGTGGGCAATAGCCTTGGGGGGTGGGGCTGGCCAACTTTGTCCGCCGGACTCGGAATGCCGCAAGACTATGCGAGGGGCCTCCGTGTGCCAAAAATAAGCCGCGGGCAAAGCCGCGCCCAAAAATAACCGCCCGAAGGCCGGGGCGCCAAGTTCGTCCAGCGGAAAAAGGCCCCAAAAACGGGTGGGGTATAGCCTTGGGGGTTGGGCTAGCCAACTTCGTCCGCCGGACTCGGAATGCCGCGAGACTTTGCGAGGGGCCTCCGTGTGGCAAAAATAGGCCTCGGGCAAAGCCGCGCCCAAAAATAACAGCCCGAAGGCCCGGGCGCCAAGTTCGTCCAGCGGAAAAAGGCCACAAAAACGGGTGGGCAATAGCCTTGGGGGGTGGGGCTGGCCAACTTCGTCCGCCGGACTCGGAATGCCGCGAGACTATGCGAGGGGCCTCCGTGTGCCAAAAATAGGCCTCGGGCAAAGCCGCACCCAAAAATAACCACCCGAAGGCCGGGGCGCCAAGTTCGTCCAGCGGAAAAAGGCCACAAAAACGGGTGGGCTATAGCCTTGGGGGGTGGGGCTGGCCAACTTTGTCCGCCGGATTCGGAAAGCCGCGACACTTTGCGAGGGGCCTCCGTGTGCCAAAAATAGGCCGCGGGCAAAGCCGCGCCCAAAAATAACCGCCCGAAGGCCGGGGCGCCAAGTTCTTCCAGCGGAAAAAGGCCACAAAAACGGGTGGGCTATAGCCTTGGGGGGTGGGGCTGGCCCACTTCGTCCGCCGGACTCGGAATGCCGCGAGACTTTGCGAGGGGCCTCCGTGTGCCAAAAATAGGCCGCGGGCAAAGCCTCGACCAAAAATAACCGCCCGAAGGCCGGGGCGCCAAGTTCGTCCAGCGGAAAAAGGCCGCAAAAACGGGTGGGCTATAGCCTTGGGGGGTGGGGCTGGCCAACTTTGTCCGCCGGACTCGGAATGCCGCGAGACTTTGTGAGGGGCCTCCGTGTGCCAAAAATAGGCCGCGGGCAAAGCCGCGCCCAAAAATAACCGCCCGAAGGCCGGGGCGCCAAGTTCGTCCAGCGGAAAAAGGCCACAAAAACGGGTGGGCTATAGCCTTGGGGGGTGGGGCTGGCCAACTTCGTCCGCCGGACTCGGAATGCCGCGAGACTTTGCGAGGGGCCTCCGTGTGCAAAAAATAGGCCGCGGGCATAGCCGTACCCAAAAATAACCGCCCGAAGGCCCGGGTGCCAAGTTCGTCGAGCGGACAAAGGCCACAAAAACGGGTGGGCTATAGCCTTCGGGGGTGGGGCTGGCCCACTTCGTCCGCCGGACTCGGAATGCTGGGAGACTTTGCGAGGGGCCTCCGTGTGCCAAAAATAGGCCGCGGGCATAGCCGCGCCCAAAAATAACCGCCCGAAGGCGGGGGCGCCATGTTCGTCCAGCGAAAAAGGCCACAAAAACGGGTGGGCTATAGCCTTGGGGGGTGGGGCTGCCCTACTTCGTCCGCCGGACTCGGAATGCCGCGGGACTTTGCGAGGGGCCTCCGTGTGCCAAAAATAGGCCGCGGACAAAGCCGCGCCAAAAAATAACTGCCGGAAGGCCGGGGCGCCAAGTTCGTCCAGCGGAAAAAGGCCACAAAAACGGGTGGGCTGTAGCCTTGGGGGGTGGGGCTGCCCAACTTCGTCCGCCGGACTCGGAATGCCGCGAGACTTTGCGAGGGGCCTCCGTGTGCAAAAAACAGGCCGCGGGCAAAGCCGCGCCAAAAAATAACTGCCGGAAGGCCGGGGCGCCAAGTTCGTCCAGCGGAAGAAGGCCACAAAAACGGGTGGACTGTAGCCATGGGGCGTGGGGCTGGCCAACTTCATCCGCCGGACTCGGAATGCCGCGAGACTTTGCGAGGGGCCTCCGTGTGCAAAAAATAGGCCGCGGGCATTGCCGTACCCAAAAATAACCGCCCAAAGGCCGGGGCGCCAAGTTCGTCCAGCGGACAAAGGCCACAAAAACGGGTGGGCTATAGCCTTCGGGGGTGGGGCTGGCCCACTTCGTCCGCCGGACTCGGAATGCCGCGAGACTTTGCGAGGGCCTCCGTGTGCCAAAAATAGGCCGCGGGGAAAGCCGCGCCAAAAAATAACTGCCGGAAGGCCGGGGCGCCAAGTTCGTCCAGCGGAAAAAGGCCACAAAAACGGGTGGGCTATAGCCTTGGGGGGTGGGGCTGGCCCACTTCGTCCGCCGGACTCGGAATGCCGCGAGACTTTGCGAGGGGCCTCTGTTGCCAAAAATAGGCCGCGGGCAAAGCCGCACCCGAAGGCCGGGGCGCCAAGTTCGTCCAGCGAAAAAAGGCCACAAAAACGGGTGGGCTATAGCCTTCGGGGGTGGGGCTGGCCCACTTCGTCCGCCGGACTCGGAATGCTGTGAAACTTTGCGAGGGGCCTCCGTGTGCCAAAAATAGGCCGCGGGCAAAGCCGCGCCCAAAAATAACCGCCCGAAGGCCGGGGCGCCAAGTTCGTGCAGCGGAAAAAGGCCACAAAAACGGGTGGGCCATAGCCTTGGGGGGTGGTGCTGGCCAACTTCGTCCGCGGGACTCGCAATGCCGCGAGACTTTGCGAGGGGCCTCCGTGTGCCAAAAATAGGCCGCGGACAAAGCCGCGCCCAAAAATAACCGCCGGAAGGCCGGGGCGCCAAGTTCGTCCCGAGGAAAAAGGCCACAAAAACGGGTGGGCTATAGCCCACAAAAAATGGGTGGGCTATAGCCTTGGGAGCTGGGGCTGGCCAACTTCGTCTGCTGGACTCGGAATGCCGCGAGACTTTACGAGGGGCCTCCGTGTGCCAAAAATAGGCCGCGGTCAAAGCCGCGCCCAAAAATAACCGCTGGAAGGCCGGGGCGCCAAGTTCGTCCAGAGGAAAAAGGCCACAAAAACGGGTGGGCTATACCCTTGGGGGGTGGGGCTGGCCAACTTCGTCCGCCGGACTTGGAATGCCGCGAGACATTACGAGGGGCCTCCGTGTGCCAAAAATAGGCCACGGGCAAAGCCGCGCCCAAAAATAATCGCCGGAAGGCCGGGGCGCCAAGTTCGTCCCGAGGAAAAAGGCCACAAAAACGGGTGGGCTATAGCCCACAAAAAATGGGTGGGCTATAGCCTTGGGGGCTGGGGCTGGCCAACTTCGTCTGCTGGACTCGGAATGCCGCGAGACTTTACGAGGGGCCTCCGTGTGCCAAAAATAGGCCGCGGTCAAAGCCGCGCCCAAAAATAACCGCCGGAAGGCCGGGGTGCCAAGTTCGTCCAGAGGAAAAAGGCCACAAAAACGGGTGGGCTATAGCCTTGGGGGGTGGGGCTGGCCAACTTCGTCCGCCGGACTTGGAATGCCGCGAGACATTATGAGGGGCCTCCGTGTGCCAAAAATAGGCCGCGGGCAAAGCCGCGCCCAAAAATAACCGCCCGAAGGCCGGGGCACCAAGTTCGTCCAACGGAAAAAGGCCACAAAAACAGGTGGGGTATAGCCTTGGGGGTTGGGCTGGCCAACTTCGTCCGCCGGACTCGGAATGCCGCGAGACTTTGCGAGGGGCCTCCGTGTGCCAAAAATAGGCCGCGGGCAAAGCCGCGCCCAAAAATAACAACCCGAAGGCCCGGGCGCCAAGTTCGTCCAGCGGAAAAAGGCCACAAAAACGGGTGGGCTATAGCCTTGGGGGGTGGGCCTGGCCAAGTTCGTCCGCCGGACTCGGAATGCCGCGAGACTTTGCGAGGGGCCTCCGTGTGACAAAAATAGGCCGCGGGCAAAGCCGCGCCCAAAAATAACCGCCCGAAGGCCGGGGCACCAAGTTCGTCCAACGGAAAAAGGCCACAAAAACGGGTGGGCTATAGCCTTGGGGGGTGGGGCTGGCCCACTTCGTCCGCCGGACTCGGAATGCCGCGAGACTTTGCGAGGGGCCTCTGTTGCCAAAAATAGGCCGCGGGCAAAGCCGCACCCGAAGGCCGGGGCGCCAAGTTCGTCCAGCGAAAAAAGGCCACAAAAACGGGTGGGCTATAGCCTTGGGGGGTGGGGCTGGCCAATTTCATCCGCTGGACTCGGAATGCCGCGAGACTTTACGAGGGGCCTCCGTGTGCCAAAAATAGGCCGCGGGCAAAGCCGCGCCCAAAAATAACCGCCCGAAGGTCGTCCAGCGGAAAAAGGCCACAAAAACGGGTGGGCTATAGCCTTGGGGGGTGGGGCTGGCCAACTTCGTCCGCCGGGCTCGGAATGCCGCGAGACTTTGCGAGGGCCTCCGTGTGCCAAAAATAGGCCGCGGGCAAAGCCGCGCCAAACAATAACTGCCGGAAGGCCGGGGCGCCAAGTTCGTCCAGCGGAAAAAGGCCACAAAAACGGGTGGACTATAGCCATGGGGCGTGGGGCTGGCCAACTTCATCCGCCGGACTCGGAATGCCGCGAGACTTTGCGAGGGGCCTCCGTGTGCAAAAAATAGGCCGCGGGCATTGCCGTACCCAAAAATAACCGCCCAAAGGCCGGGGCGCCAAGTTCGTCCAGCGGACAAAGGCCACAAAAACGGGTGGGCTATATCCTTCGGGGGTGGGGCTGGCCCACTTCATCCGCCGGACTCGGAATGCTGTGAAACTTTGCGAGGGGCCTCCGTGTGCCAAAAATAGGCCGCGGGCATAGCCGCGCCAAAAAATAACCGCCCGAAGGCCGGGGCGCCAAGTTCGTCCAGCGGAAAAAGGCCACAAAAATGGGTGGGCTATAGCCTTGGGTGGTGGTGCTGGCCAACTTCGTCCGCCGGACTCGCAATGCCGCGAGACTTTGCGAGGGGCCTCCGTGTGCCAAAAATAGGCCGCGGACAAAGCCGCGCCCAAAAATAACCGCCGGAAGGCCGGGGTGCCAAGTTCGTCCCGAGGAAAAAGGCCACAAAAACGGGTGGGCTATAGCCCACAAAAAACGGGTGGGCTATAGCCTTGGGGGGTGGGGCTGGCCAACTTCGTCCGCTGGACTCGGAATGCCGCGAGACTTTACGAGGGGCCTCCGTGTGCCAAAAATAGGCCGCGGTCAATGCCGCGCCCAAAAATAACCGCCGGAAGGCCGGGGCGCCAAGTTCGTCCAGAGCAAAAAGGCCACAAAAACGGGTGGGCTATAGCCTTGGGGGGTGGGCCTGGCCAAGTTCGTCCGCCGGACTCAGAATGCCGTGAGACTTTGCGAAGGGCCTCTGTTGCCAAAAATAGGCCGCGGGCAAAGCCGCACCCGAAGGCCGGGGCGCCAAGTTCGTCCAGCGAAAAAAGGCCCCAAAAACGGGTGCGCTATAGCCTTGGGGGTTGGGCTGGCCAACTTCGTCTGCCGGACTCGGAATGCCGCGAGACTTTGCGAGGGGCCTCCGTGTGGCAAAAATAGGCCGCGGGCAAAGCCGCGCCCAAAAATAACCGCCCGAAGGCCCGGGCGCCAAGTTCGTCCAGCGGAAAAAGGCCACAAAAACGGGTGGGCTATAGCCTTGGGGGGTGGGCCTGGCCAAGTTCGTCCGCCGGACTCGGAATGCCGCGAGACTTTGCGAGGGGCCTCCATGTGACAAAAATAGGCCGCGGGCAAAGCCGCGCCCAAAAATAACCACCCGAAGGCCGGGGCACCAAGTTCGTCCAACGGAAAAAGGCCACAAAAATGGGAGGGCTATAGCCTTGGGGGGTGGGGCTGGCCCACTTCGTCCGCCGGACTCGGAATGCCGCGAGACTTTGCGAGGGGGCTCTGTTGCCAAAAATAGGCCGCGGGCAAAGCCGCACCCGAAGGCCGGGGCGCCAAGTTCGTCCAGCGAAAAAAGGCCACAAAAATGGGTGGGCTATAGCCTTGGGGGGTGGGGCTGGCCAACTTTGTCCGCTGGACTCGGAATGCCGCGAGACTTTACGAGGGGCCTCCGTGTGCCAAAAATAGGCGGCGGGCATAGCCGCACCCAAAAATAACCGCCCGAAGGCCGGGGCGCCAAGTTCATCCAGCGGAAAAAGGCCCCAAAAACGGGTGCGCTATAGCCTTGGGGGGTGGGCCTGGCCAAGTTCGTCCGCCGGACTCGGAATGCCGCGAGACTTTGCGAGGGGCCTCCGTGTGACAAAAATAGGCCGCGGGCAAAGCCGCACCCAAAAATAACCACCCGAAGGCCGGGGCGCCAAGTTCGTCCAGCGGAAAAAGGCCACAAAAACGGGTGGGCTATAGCCTTGGGGGGTGGGGCTGGCCAACTTCGTCCGCTGGACTCGGAATGCCGCGAGACTTTACGAGGGGCCTCCGTGTGCCAAAAATAGGCCGCGGGCAAAGCCGCGCCCAAAAATAACCGCCCGAAGGTCGTCCAGCGGAAAAAGGCCACAAAAACGGGTGGGCTATAGCCTTGGGGGGTGGGGCTGGCCAACTTCGTCCGCCGGGCTCGGAATGCCGCGAGACTTTGCGAGGGCCTCCGTGTGCCAAAAATAAGCCGCGGGCAAAGCCGCGCCAAAAAATAACTGCCGGAAGGCCGGGGCGCCAAGTTCGTCCAGCGGAAAAAGGCCACAAAAACGGGTGGACTATAGCCATGGGGCGTGGGGCTGGCCAACTTCATCCGCCGGACTCGGAATGCCGCGAGACTTTGCGAGGGGCCTCCGTGTGCAAAAAATAGGCCGCGGGCATTGCCGTACCCAAAAATAACCGCCCAAAGGCCGGGGTGCCAAGTTCGTCCAGCGGACAAAGGCCACAAAAACGGGTGGGCTATATCCTTCGGGGGTGGGGCTGGCCCACTTCATCCGCCGGACTCGGAATGCTGTGCAACTTTGCGAGGGGCCTCCGTGTGCCAAAAATAGGCCGCGGGCATAGCCGCGACCAAAAATAACCGCCCGAAGGCCGGGGCGCCAAGTTCATCCAGCGGAAAAAGGCCACAAAAACGGGTGGGCTATAGGCTCGGGGGGTGGTGCTGGCCATTTTCGTCCGCCGGACTCGCAATGCCGCGAGACTTTGCGAGGGGCCTCCGTGTGCCAAAAATAGGCCGCGGACAAAGCCGCGCCCAAAAATAACCGCCGGATGGCGGGGGCGCCAAGTTCGTCCCGAGGAAAAAGGCCACAAAAACGGGTGGGCTATAGCCTTGGTGGGTGGGGCTGGCCAACTTCGTCCGCCGGACAACTTCGTCCGCCGGGCTCGGAATGCCGTGAGACTTTGCGAGGGGCCTCCGTGCGCCAAAAATAGGCTACGGGCAAAGCTGCGCCCAAAAATAACCGCCCGAAGGCCGGGGCGCCAAGTTCGTCCAGCGGAAAAAGGCCACAAAAACGGGTGGGCTATAGCCTTGGGGGGTGGGGCTGGCCAACTTCGTCCGCCGGACTCAGAATGCCGCGAGACTTTACAAGGGGCCTCCGTGTGCCAAAAATAGGCCGCGGGCAAAGCCGCGCCCAAAACTAACCGCCCGAAGGCCGGGGCGCCAAGTTCGTCCAGCGGAAAAAGCCCACAAAAACGGGTGGGCTATAGCCTTGGTGGGTGCGGCTGGCCAACTTCGTCCGCCGGACAACTTCGTGCGCCGGGCTCGGAATGCCGTGAGACTTTGCGAGGGGCCTCCGTGCGCCAAAAATAGGCTACGGGCAAAGCTGCGCCCAAAAATAACCACCCGAAGGCCGGGGCGCCAAGTTCGTCCAGCGGAAAAAGGCCACAAAAACGGGTGGGCTATAGCCTTGGGGGGTGGGGCTGGCCAACTTCGTCCGCCGGACTCGGAATGCCGCGAGACTTTGCGAGGGGCCTCCGTGTGCCAAAAATAGACCGCGGGCAAAGCCGCGCCCAAAAATAACCGCCCGACGGCCGGGCCCCCAAGTTCGTCCAGCGGAAAAAGGCCCCAAAAACGGGTGGGCTATAGCCTTGGGGGGTGGGGCTGGCCAAATTCGTCCGCCGGACTCGGAATGCCGCGAGACTTTGCGAGGGGCCTCCGTGTGCCAAAAATAGGCCGCGGGCAAAGCCGCGCCCAAAAATAACCTCCCGAAGGCCGGGGTGCCAAGTTCGTCCAGCGGAAAAAGGACACAAAAACGGGTGGGCTATAGCCTTGTGGGGTGGGGCTGGCCAACTTCGTCCGCCGGACTCGGAATGCCGCGAGACATTACGAGGGGCCTCCGTGTGCCAAAAATAGGCCGCGGGCAAAGCCGCGACCAAAAATAACCGCCCGATGCCCGGGGCGCCAAGTTCGTCCAGCGGAAAATGGCCACAAAAACGGGTGGGCTATAGCCTTGGGGGGTGGGACTGGCCAACTTCGTCCGCCGGACTCGGAATACCGCGAGACTTTGCGAGGGGTCTCCGTGTGCCAAAAATAGGCCGCGGACAAACCCGCGCCGAAAAATAACCGTCCGAAGGCCGTGGCGCCAAGTTCGTCCAGCGGAAAAAGGCCACAAAAACGTGTGGGCTTTAGCCTGGGGGGCTGGCCGACTTCGTCCGCCGGACTCGGAATGCCGCGAGACTTTACGAGGGGCCTCCGTGTGCAAAAAATAGGCCGCGGCCAATGGCCGTGCCCAAAAATAACCGCCCGAAGGCCGGGGCGCCAAGTTCGTCCAGCGGAAAAAGCCCACAAAAACGGGTGGGCTATAGTCTTGGTGGGTGGGGCTGGCCAACTTCGTCCGCCGGGCTCGGAATGCCGTGAGACTTTGCGAGGGGCCTCCGTGCGCTAAAAATAGGCTACGGGCAAAGCTGCGCCCAAAAATAACAGCCCGAAGGCCGGGGCGCCAAGTTCGTCCAGCGGAAAAGGGCCACAAAAACGGGTGGGCTATAGCCTTGGGGGGTGGGGCTGGCCACCTTCGTCCGCCGGACTCGGAATGCCGTGAGACTTTACAAGGGGCCTCCGTGTGCCAAAAATAGGCCGCGGGCAAAGCCGCGCCCAAAACTAACCGCCCGAAGGCCGGGGCGCCAAGTTCGTCCAGCGGAAAAAGCCCACAAAAACGGGTGGGCTATAGCCTTGGTGGGTGGGGCTGGCCAACTTCGTCCGCCGGACAACTTCGTGCGCCGGGCTCGGAATGCCGTGAGACTTTGCGAGGGGCCTCCGTGCGCCAAAAATAGGCTACGGGCAAAGCTGCGCCCAAAAATAACCACCCGAAGGCCGGGGCGCCAAGTTCGTCCAGCGGAAAAAGGCCACAAAAACGGGTGGGCTATAGCCTTGGGGGGTGGGGCTGGCCAAATTCGTCCGCCGGACTCGGAATGCCGCGAGACTTTGTGAGGGGCCTCCGTGTGCCAAAAATAGGCCGCGGGCAAAGCCGCGCCCAAAAATAACCGCCCGAAGTCCGGGGCGCCAAGTTCGTCCAGCGGAAAATGGCCACAAAAACGGGTGGGCTATAGCCTTGGGGGGTGGGGCTGGCCCACTTCGGCCGCCGGACTCGGAATTCCGCGAGACTTTACGAGGGGCCTCCGTGTGCCAAAAATACGCCACGGGCAAAGCCGCGCCCAAAAATAACCGCCCGATGTCCGGGGCGCCAAGTTCGTCCAGCGGAAAAAGGCCACAAAAACGGGTGGGCTATATAGCCTTGGGGGTGGGGCTGGCCAACTTCGTCCGCCGGACTCGGAATGCCGCAAGACTTTGCGAGGGCCCTCCGTGTGCCAAAAATAGGCCGCGGTCAAAGCCGCGCCCAAAAATAACCGCCCGAAGTCCGGGGCGCCAAGTTCGTCCAGCGGAAAAAGGCCACAAAAACGGGTGGGCTATAGCCTTGGGGGGTGGGGCTGGCCAACTTCGTCCGCCGGACGCGGAATGCCGCGAGACTTTGCGAGGGCCCTCAGTGTGCCAAAAATAGGCCGCGGGCAAAGCCGCGCACAAAAATAACCGCCCGAAGTCCGGGCCGCCAAGTTCGTCTAGCGGAAAAAGGCCACAAAAACGGGTGGGCTATAGCCTTGGGGGGTGGGCTGGCCAACTTCGTCCGCCGGACTCGAAATGCCGCGAGACTTTGTGAGGGGCCTCTGTGTGCCAACAATAGGCCGTGGGCAAAGCCGCGCCTAAAAATAACCGCCCGAAGGCCGGGGCGCCAAGTTCGTCCAGCGGAAAAGGGCCACAAAAACGGGTGGGCTATAGCCTTGGGGGGTGGGGCTGGCCACCTTCATCCGCCGGACTCGGAATGCCGCGAGACTTTGCGAGGGGCCTCCGTGTGGCAAAAATAGGCCGCGGGCAAATCCGCGCCCAAAAATAACCGCCCGAAGGCCGAGGCACCAAGTTCGTCCAGCGGAAAAATGCCACAAAAACGGGTGGGGTACAGCCTTGGGGGGTGGGGCTGGCCAACTTCGTCCGCCGGACTCGGAATGCCGCGAGACTTTGCGAGGGGCCTCCGTGTGCCAAAAATAGGCCGCGGTCAAAGCCGCGCCCAAAAATAACCGCCCGAAGGCCGGGGCGCCAAGTTCGTCCAGCGGAAAAAGGCCACAAAAACGGGTGGGCTACAGCCTTGGGGGGTGGGGCTGGCCAACTTTGTCCGCCGGACTCGGAAGTCCGCGAGACTTTGCGAGGGTCCTCCGTGTGCCAAATATAGGCCGCGGGCAAAGCCGCGCACAAAAATAACCGCCCGAAGGCCGGGGCGCCAAGTTCGTCCAGCGGAACAAGGCCACAAAAACGGGTGGGCTATAGCCTTGGGGGGTGGGGCTGGCCCACTTCGTCCGCCAGACTCGGAATGCCGCGATACTTTGCGAGGGGCCTCCGTGTGCTAAAAATAGGCCGCGGGCAAAGCCGCACATAAAAATAAACGGCCGAAGGCTGGGGCGCCAAGTTCGTCCATCGGAAAAAGGCCCCAAAAACGGGTGGGGTATAGCATTGGGGGGTGGGGCCGGCCGACTTCATCCGCCGGACTCGGAATGCCGCGAGACTTTGCGAGGGGCCTCCGTGTGGCAAAAATAGGCCGCGGGCAAATCCGCGCCCAAAAATAACTGCCCGAAGGCCGGGGCGCCAAGTTCGTCCAGCGGAAAAATGCCACAAAAACGGGTGGGGTACAGCCTTGGGGGGTGGGGCTGGCCAACTTCGTCCGCCGGACTCGGAATGCCGCGAGACTTTGCGAGGGGCCTCCGTGTGCCAAAAATAGGCCGCGGTCAAAGCCGCGCCCAAAAATAACCGCCCGAAGGCCGGGGCGCCAAGTTCGTCCAGCGGAAAAAGGCCACAAAAACGGGTGGGCTACAGCCTTGGGGGGTGGGGCTGGCCAACTTTGTCCGCCGGACTCGGAATGCCGCGAGACTTTGCGAGGGTCCTCCGTGTGCCAAAAATAGGCCGCGGGCAAAGCCGCGCACAAAAATAACCGCCCGAAGGCCGGGGCGCCAAGTTCGTCCAGCGGAACAAGGCCACAAAAACGGGTGGGCTATAGCCTTGGGGGGTGGGGCTGGCCCACTTCGTCCGCCGGACTCGGAATGCCGCGATACTTTGCGAGGGGCTTCCGTGTGCTAAAAATAGGCCGCGGGCAAACCCGCACATAAAAATAACCGGCCGAAGGCTGGGGCGCCAAGTTCTTCCATCGGAAAAAGGCCCCAAAAACGGGTGGGGTATTGCATTGGGGGGTGGGGCTGGCCAACTTCGTCCGCCGGACTCGGAATGCCGCGAGACTTTGCGAGGGGCCTCCGTGTGCCAAAAATAGGGCGCGGGCAAACCCGCGTCCAAAAATAACCGCCCGAAGGCCGGGGCGCCAAGTTCGTCCAGCGGAAAAATGCCACAAAAACGGGTGGGGTACAGCCTTGGGGGGTGGGGCTGGCCAACTTCGTCCGCCGGACTCGGAATGCCGCGAGACTTTGCGAGGGGCCTCCGTGTGCCAAAAATAGGCCGCGGTCAAAGCCGCGCCCAAAAATAACCGCCCGAAGGCCGGGGCGCCAAGTTCGTCCAGCGGAAAAAGGCCACAAAAACGGGTGGGCTACAGCCTTGGGGGGTGGGGCTGGCCAACTTTGTCCGCCGGACTCGGAATGCCGCGAGACTTTGCGAGGGTCCTCCATGTGCCAAAATTAGGCCGCGGCCAAAGCCGCGCACAAAAATAACCGCCCGAAGGCCGGGGCGCCAAGTTCGTCCAGCGGAACAAGGCCACAAAAACGGGTGGGCTATAGCCTTGGGGGGTGGGGCTGGCCCACTTCGTCCGCCGGACTCGGAATGCCGCGATACTTTGCGAGGGGCCTCCGTGTGCTAAAAATAGGCCGCGGGCAAAGCCGCACATAAAAATAACCGGCCGAAGGCTGGGGCGCCAAGTTCGTCCATCGGAAAAAGGCCCCAAAAACGGGTGGGGTATAGCATTGGGGGGTGGGGCTGGCCAACTTCGTCCGCCGGACTCGGAATGCCGCGAGACTTTGCGAGGGGCCTCCGTGTGCCAAAAATAGACCGCGGGCAAACCCGCGTCCAAAAATAACTGCCCAAAGGCCGGGGTGCCAAGTTCGTCCATCGGAGAAAGGCCACAAAAACGGGTGGGCTATAGCCTTGGGGGGTGGGGCTGGCCAACTTCGTCCGCCGGGCTCAGAATGCCGCGAGACTTTGCGAGGGGCCTCTGTGTGCCAAAAATAGGCCGCGGGCAAAGCCGCGCCCTAAAATAACTGCCCAAAGGCCGGGGTGCCAAGTTCGTCCATCGGAGAAAGGCCACAAAAACGGGTGGGCTATAGCCTTGGGGGGTGGGGCTGGCCAACTTCGTCCGCCGGGCTCAGAATGCCGCGAGACTTTGCGAGGGGCCTCTGTGTACCAAAAGTAGGCCGCGGGCAAACCCGTGCCCTAAAATAACCGCCGCAAGGCCGGGGTGCCAAGTTCGTCCATCGGAGAAAGGCCACAAAAACGGGTGGCCTATATCCTTGGGGGGTGGGGCTGGCCGACTTCGTCCGCCGGACTCGGAATGCCGCGAGACTTTGTGAGGGGCCTCTATGTGCCAAAAATAGGCCGCGGGCAAAGCCGCGCCCTAAAATAACTGCCCAAAGGCCGGGGCGCCAAGTTCGTCCATCGGAGAAAGGCCACAAAAACAGGTGGGCTATAGCCTTGGGGGGTGGGGCTGGCCAACTTCGTCCGCCGGGCTCAGAATGCCGCGAGACTTTGCGAGGGGCCTCTGTGTGCCAAAAATAGGCCGCGGGCAAACCCGCGCCCTAGAATAACCGCCCCAAGGCCGGGGTGCCAAGTTCGTCCATCGGAGAAAGGCCACAAAAACGGGTGGGCTATAGCCTTGGGGGGTGGGGCTGGCCGACTTCGTCCGCCGGACTCAGAATGCCGCGAGACTTTGCGAGGGGCCTCCATGTGCCAAAAATAGGCCTCGGGCAAAGCCGGGCCCAAAAATAACTGCCCAAAGGCCGGGGCGCCAAGTTCGTCCATCGGAGAAAGGCCACAAAAACGGGTGGGCTATAGCCTTGGGGGGTGGGGCTGGCCAACTTCGTCCGCCGGGCTCAGAATGCCGCGAGACTTTGGGAGGGGCCTCCGTGTGCCAAAAATATGCTTCGGACAAAGCCGCGCCCAAAAATAACTGCCGGAAGGCCGGGGCGCCATGTTCGTCCAGCGGAAAAAGGCCACAAAAACGGGGGGGCTATAGCCTTGGGGGGTGAGGCTGGCCAACTTCGTCCGCCGGACTCGGAATGCCGCAAGACTTTGCGAGGGGCCTCCGTGTGCTAAAAATAGGCCGCGGACAAAGCCGCGCCCAAAAATAACTGCCCGAAGGCCGGGGCGCCAAGTTCGTCCAGCGGAAAAAGGCCCCAAAAATGGGTGGGCTATAGCCTTGGGTGGTTGGGCTGGCCAACTTCGTCCGCCGGACTCGGAATGCCGTGAGACTTTGCGAGGGGCCTCCGTGTGACAAAAATAGGCCACGGGCAAAGCCGCGCCCAAAAATAACCGCCCAAAGGCCGGGGCGCCAAGTTCGTCCAGCGGAAAAAGGCCACAAAAACGGGTGGGCTATAGCCTTGGGGGGTGGGGCCGGCCGACTTCGTCCGCCGGACTCGGAATGCCGCAAGACTTTGCGAGGGGACTCCGTGTACCAAAAATAGGCCACGGGCAAGGCCGCGCCCAATAATAACTGCCCGAAGGCCGGGGCGCCAAGTTCGTCCAGCGGAAAAAGGACACAAAAACGGGGGGGCTATAGCCTTGGGGGGTGGGGCTGGCCAACTTCGTCCGCCGGACTCGGAATGCCGCAAGACTTTGCGAGGGGCCTCCGTGTGCTAAAAATAGGCCGCGGACAAAGCCGCGCCCAAAAATAACTGCCCGAAGGCCGGGGCGCCAAGTTCGTCCAGCGGAAAAAGGCCCCAAAAACGGGTGGGCTGTAGGCTTGGGTGGTTGGGCTGGCCAACTTTGTCCGCCGGACTCGGAATGCCGTGAGACTTTGCGAGGGGCCTGCGTGTGACAAAAATAGGCCACGGGCGAAGCCGCGCCCAAAAATAACCGCCCAAAGGCCGGGGCGACAAGTTCGTCCAGCGGAAAAAGGCCCCAAGAACGGGTGGGCTATAGCCTTGGGGGGTTGGGCTGGCCAACTTCGTCCGCCGGACTCGGAATGCCGCAAGACTTTGCGAGGGGCCTCCGTGTGCCAAAAATAGGCCGCGGACAAAGCCGCGCCCAAAAATAACTGCCCGAAGGCCGGGGCGCCAAGTTCGTCCAGCGGAAAAAGGCCCCAAAAACGGGTGGGCTATAGCCTTGGGTGGTTGGGCTGGCCAACTTCGTCCGCCGGACTCGGAATGCCGCGAGACTTTGTGAGGGGCCTCCGTGTGACAAAAATAAGCCGCGGGCAAAGCCGCGGCCAAAAATAACTGCCCGAAGGCCGGGGCACCAAGTTCGTCCAACGGGAAAAGGCCCAAAAACGGGTGGGCTATAGCCTTGGGGGCTGGGGCCGGCCAAATTTGTCCGCCGGACTCGGAATGGCGCGAGAGTTTGCGAGCGGCCTCCGTGTGCCAAAAATAGGCCGCGGGCACAGCCGTACCCAAAAATAACCGCCCGAAGGCCGGGGCGCCAAGTTCGTCCAGAGGAAAAAGGCCACAAAAACGGGTGGGCTATCGCCTTGGGGGGTGGGGCTGGCCAACTTCGTCCGCCGGACTCGGAATGGCGCGAGAGTTTGCGAGCGGCCTCCGTGTGCCAAAAATAGGCCGTGGGCAAAGACGCACCCAAAAATAACCGCCCGAAGGCCGGGGCGCCAAGTTCGTCCAGCGGAAAAAGGCCACAAAAACGGGTGCGCTATAACCTTGGGGGGTGGGGCTGGCCAACTTTGTCCGCCTGACTCGGAATGGCGCGAGACTTTGCGAGTGCCTTCCTGTGCCAAAAATAGGCCGCGGGCACAGCCGCGCCCAAAAATAACCACCCGAAGGCCGGGGCGCCGAGTTCGTCCAGCGGAAAAAGGCCACAAAAACGGGTGGTCTATAGCCTTGGGAGGTGGGGATGGCCAGCTTTGTCCGCCTGACTCGGAATGGCGCGAGACTTTGCGAGCGGCCTTCCTGTGCCATAAATAGGCCGCGGGCACAGCCGCGCCCAAAAATAACCAACCGAAGGCCGGGGCGCCGAGTTCGTCCAGCGGAAAAAGGCTACAAACACGGGTGGGCTATAGCCTTGGGGGGTGGGGCTGGCCAACTTCGTCCGCCGGACTCGGAATGACGCGAGACTTTCGAGCGGCCTCCGTGTACCAAAAATAGGCCACAGGCACAGCCGCGCCCAAAAATAACCGCCCGAAGGCCGGGGCGCCAAGTTCGTCCAGCGGGAAAAGGCCACAAAAACGGGTGGGCTATAGCCTTAGGGGGTGGCGCAGGCCCACTTCGTCCGCCGGACTCGGAATGGCGCGAGAGTTTGCGATCAGCCTCCGTGTGCCAAAAATAGGCCGCGGGCACAGCCGTCCCCAAAAATAACCGCCCAAAGACCGGGGCGCCAAGTTCGTCCAACGGGAAAAGGCCACAAAAACGGGTGGGCTATAGCCTTGGGGGGTGGGGCCGGCCAAATTTGTCCGCCGGACTCGGAATGGCGCGAGAGTTTGCGAGCGGCCTCCGTGTGCCAAAAATAGGCCGCGGGCACAGCCGTACCCAAAAATAACCGCCCGAAGGCCGGGGCGCCAAGTTCGTCCAGCGCAAAAAGGGCACAAAAACGGGTGGGCTATAGCCTTGGGGGGTGGGGCCGGCCAACTTCGTCCGCCTAACTAGGAATGGCGCGAGACTTTGCGAGCGGCCTCCGTGTGACAAAAATCGGACACGGGCACAGCCGCGCCCAAAAATAACCGCCCGAAGCCGGGGCGCCAAGTTCGTCCAGCGGAAAAACGCTACAAAAACGGGTCGGCTATAGCCTTGGGGAGTGGGGCTGGCCAACTTCGTCCGCCGGACTCGGAATGACGCGAGACTTTTGAGCGGCCTCCGTGTGCCAAAAATAGGCCGCGGGCACAGCCGCGCCCAAAAATAACCGCCCGAAGGCCGGGGCGCCAAGTTCATCCAGCGGGAAAAGGCCACAAAAACGGGTGGGCTATAACCTTGGGGGGTGGGGCTGGCCAACTTCATCCGCCGGACTCGGAATGACGCGAGACTTTCGAGCGTGCTCCGTGTGCCAAAAATAGGCCGCAGACACAGCCGCGCCCAAAAATAACCGCCCGAAGGCCGGGGCGCCAAGTTCGCCCTGCGGGAAAAGGCCCCAAAAACGGGTGGGCTATAGCCTTGGGGGGTGGGGCTGGCCGACTTCGTCCGCCAGGCTCGGAATGGCGCGAGACTTTGCGAGCGGCCTCTGTGTGCCAAAAATAGGCCGCAGGCACAGCCGTAAACAAAAAATAACCGCCCGAAGGCCGGGGCGCCAAGTTTGACCATCGGAAAAAGGCCACAAAAACGGGTGGGCTATAGCCTTGGGGGGTGAGGCTGGTCAACTTCGTCCGCCGGACTCGGAATGGCGCGAGACTTTGCGAATGGCCTCCGTGTGCCAAAAATAGGCCGCGGGCACAGCCGCACCCAAAAATAACCTCCCGAAGGCCGGGGCGCCAAGCTCGTCCAGCGGGAAAAGGCCACAAAAACGGGTGGGCTATAACCTTGGGGGGTGGGGCTGCCAACTTCGTCCGCCGGACTCGGAATTGCGCGAGACTTTGCGAGCGGCCTCCGGGTGCCAAAAATAGGCCGCGGGTACAGCCGCGCCCAAAAATAACCGCCCGAAGGCCGGGGCGCCAAGTTCGTCCAGCGGAAAAAGGCCACAAAAACGGGTGGGCTATAGCCTTGGGGGGTGGGGCTGGCCAACTTCGTCCGCCGGACTCGGAATGGCGCGAGACTTTGCGAGGTGCCTCCGTGTGCCAAAAATAGGCCGCGGGCACAGCCGCGCCCAAAAATAACCGCCCGAAGGCCGGGGCGCCAAGTTCGTCCAGCGGAAAAAGGCCACAAAAACGAGTGGGCTATAGCCTTGGGGGGTGGGGCTGGCCAACTTCGTCCGCCGGACGCGGAATGGCGCGAGACTTTGCGAAGCGCCTCCATGTGCCAAAAATAGGACGCGGGCACAGCCGCGCCCAAAAATAACCGCCCGAAGGCTGGGGCGCCAAGTTCGTCCAGCGAAAAAACCCCACAAAAACGGGTGGGCTATAGCCTTGGGGGGTCGGGCTGGCCAACTTCGTCCGTCGGACACGGAATATCGTCAGACTTTGCGAGGTGCGTCCGTGTGCCAAAAATAGGCCGTGGGCACAGCCGCGCCCAAAAATAACCACCCGAAGGCCGGGGCGCCAAGTTCTTCTAGCGGAAAAAGGCCACAAAAATGGGTGGGCTATAGCCTTGGGGTGTGGGGCTGGCCGACATCGTCCGCCGGACTCGGAATGGCGCAAGACTTTATGAGGCGCCTCCGTGTGCCAAAAATAGGCCGCGGGCACAGGCGCGTCCAAAAATAACCTCCCGAAGGCCGGGGCGCCAAGTTCGTCCAGCGAAAAAAGCCCACAAAAACGGGTGGGCTATAGCCTTGGGGGGTCGGGCTGGCCAACTTCGTCCGCCGGACTCGGAATATCGTGAGATTTTGCGAGGTGCCTCCGTGTGCCAAAAATAGGCCGCGGACACGGCCGCGCCGAAAAATAACCGCCCGAAGGCCGGGGCGCCAAGTTCGTCCAGCGGAAAAAGGCCGCAAAAACGGGTGGGCTATAGCCTTGGGGGGTGGGGCTGGCCAACTTCGTCCGCCGGACTCGGAATGGCGCGAGACTTTGCGAGCGCCCTCCGTGTGCCAAAAATAGGCCGCGGGTACAGCCGCGCCCAAAAATAACCGCCCGAAGGCCGGGGCGCCAAGTTCGTCCAGCGGAAAAAGGCCACAAAAACGGGTGGGCTATAGCCTTGGGGGGTGGGGCTGGCCAACTTCGTCCGCCGGACTCGGAATGGCGCGAGACTTTGCGAGGTGCCTCCGTGTGCCAAAAATAGGCCACGGGCACAGCCGCGCCCAAAAATAACCGCCCGAAGGCCGGGGCGCCAAGTTCGTCCAGCGGAAAAAGGCCACAAAAACGAGTGGGCTATAGCCTTGGGGGGTGGGGCTGGCCAACTTCGTCCGCCGGACGCGGAATGGCGCGAGACTTTGCGAAGCGCCTCCATGTGCCAAAAATAGGCCGCGGGCACAGCCGCGCCCAAAAATAACCGCCCGAAGGCTGGGGCGCCAAGTTCGTCCAGCGAAAAAAGCCCACAAAAACGGGTGGGCTATAGCCTTGGGGGGTCGGGCTGGCCAACTTCGTCCGTCGGACACGGAATATCGTCAGACTTTGCGAGGTGCCTCCGTGTGCCAAAAATAGGCCGCGGGCACAGCCGCGCCCAAAAATAACCACCCGAAGGCCGGGGCGCCAAGTTCTTCTAGCGGAAAAAGGCCACAAAAACGGGTGGGCTATAGCCTTGGGGTGTGGGGCTGGCCGACATCGTCCGCCGGACTCGGAATGGCGCAAGACATTACGAGGCGCCTCCGTGTGCCAAAAATAGGCCGCGGGCACCGCCGCGTCCAAAAATAACCTCCCGAAGGCCGGGGCGCCAAGTTCGTCCAGCGAAAAAAGCCCACAAAAACGGGTGGGCTATAGCCTTGGGGGGTCGGGCTGGCCAACTTCGTCCGCCGGACTCGGAATATCGCGAGACTTTGCGAGGTGCCTCCGTGTGCCAAAAATAGTCCGCGGACACAGCCGCGCCCAAAAATAACCGCCCGAAGGCCGGGGCGCCAAGTTCGTCCAGCGGAAAAAGCCCACAAAAACGGGTGGGCTATAGCCTTGGGGGGTGGGGCTGGCCAACTTCGTCCGCCGGACTCGGAATGGCGCGAGACTTTGCGAGGTGCCTCCCTGTGCCAAAAATAGGCCACGGGCACAGCCGCGCCCATAAAGAACCACCCGAAGGCCGGGGCGCCAAGTTCTTCTAGCGGAAAAAGGCCACAAAAACGGGTGGGCTATAGCCTTGGGGTGTGGGGCTGGCCGACATCGTCCGCCGGACTCGGAATGGCGCAAGACTTTGCGAGGCGCCTCCGTGTGCCAAAAATAGGCCGCGGGCACAGCCGCGTCCAAAAATAACCTCCCGAAGGCCGGGGCGCCAAGTTCGTCCAGCGGAAAAAGCCCACAAAAATGGGCGGGCTATAGCCTTGGGGGGTGGGGCTGGCCAACTTTGTCCGCCGGACTCGGAATATCGCGAGACTTTGCGAGGTGCCTCCGTGTGCCAAAAATAGGCCGCGGGCACAGCCGCGCCCAAAAATAACCGCCCGAAGGCCGGGCCGCCAAGTTCCTCCCGTGGAAAAAGGCCACAAAAACGGGTGGGCTATAGCCTTGGGGGGTGGGGCTGGCCCACTTCATCCGCCGGACTCGGAATGGCTCGAGACTTTGCGAAGCGCCTCCGTGTGCCAAAAATAGGCCGCGGGCAAAGCGGCGCCCCAAAATAACCGCCCGAAGGCCGGGGCGCCAAGTTCGTCCAGCGGAAAAAGGCCACAAAAACGGGTGGGCTATAGCCCTCGGGGGTGGGGCTGGCCAACTTCGTCCGCCGGACTCGGAATGGCGCGAGACTTTGCGAGCAGTCTCCGTGTACCAAAAATAGGCCGCGGACACGGCCGCGCCCAAAAATAACCGCCCGAAGGCCGGGGCGCCAAGTTCGTCCAGCGGAAAAAGGCCACAAAAATGGGTGGGCTATAGCCTTGGGGGGTGGGGCTGGCCCACTTCATCCGCCGGACTCGAAATGGCACGAGACTTTGCGAGCGGTTTCCGTGTGCCAAAAATAGGCCGCGGGCACAGCCGCGCCCAAAAATAACCGCCCGAAGGCCGGGGCGCCAATTTCGTCCAGCGAAAAAGGCCACAAAAACGGGTGGGCTATAGCCTTGGGGGGTGGGGCTGGCCAACTTCGTCCGCCGGACTCGGAATGGCGCGAGACTTTGCGAGCGGCCTCCGTGTGCCAAAAATAGGCCGCGGGCACAGCCGCGCTCAAAACTAACCGCCCAAAGGCCGGGGCGCCAAGTTTTTCCAGCGGAAAAAGGCCACAAAAACGGGTGGGCTATAGCCTTGGGGGATGGGGCTGGCCAACTTCGTCCGCCGGACTCGGAATGATGCGAGACTTTGCGAGCGGCCTCCGTGTGCCAAAACTAGGCCGCGGGCACAGCCGCGCATAAAAATAACCGCCCGAAGGCCGGGGCGCCAAGTTCGTCCAGCGGAAAAAGACCACAAAAACGGGTGGGCTATAGCCTTGGGGGGTGGGGTTGGCCAACTTCGTCCGCCGGACTCGGAATGGCGCGAGAGTTTTCGAGCAGCCTCCGTGTGCCAGAAATAGGCCGCGGGCACAGCCGCGCCCAAAAATAACCGCCCGAAGGCCGGGGCGCCAAGTTCGTCCAGCGGAAAAAGGCCACAAAAACGGGTGGGCTATAGCCTTGGGGGGTGGGGCTGGCCAACATCGTCCGCCGGACTCGGAATGGCACGAAAATTTGTGAGCGGCCTCCGTGTGCCAAAAATAGGCCGCGGGCACAGCCGCTCCAGAAAATAACCGCCCGAAGGCCGGGGCGCCAAGTTCGTCCAGCGGAAAAAGACCATAAAAACGGGTGGGCTATAGACTTGGGCGGTGGGGCTGGCCAACTTCGTCCGCCGGACTCGGAATGGCGTGAGACTTTGCGAGCGCCCTCCGTGTGCCAAAAATAGGCCGCGGGCACAGCCGTGCCCAAAAATAACCACCCGAAAGCGGGGGCGCCAAGTTCGTCCAGCGGAAAAAGACCACAAAAACGGGTGGGCTATAGCCTTGGGGTGTGGGGTTGGCCAAGTTCGTCCGCCGGATTCGGAATGAAGCGAGAGTTTGCGAGTAGCCTCCGTGTGCCTAAAATAGGCCGCGGGAACAGCCACACCCAAAAATAACCGCCCGAAGGCCAGGCCGCCAAGTTCGTCCAGCGGAAAAAGGCCACAAAAACGGGTGGGCTATAGCCTTGGGGGGTGGGGCTGGCCAACTTCGTCCGCCGGACACAGAATGGCGCGAGACTTTGCGAGCGGCCTCCGTGTGCCAAAAATAGGCCGCGGACAAAGCGGCGCCCAAAAATAACCTCCCGAAGGCCGGGGCGCCAAGTTTGTCCAGCGGAAAAAGGCCACAAAAACGGGTCGGCTATAGCCTTGGGGGGTGGGGCTGGCCCACTTCATCCGCCGGACTCGGAATGGCACGAGACTTTGCGAGCGGTTTCCGTTTGCCAAAAATAGGCCGCGGGCACAGCCGCGCCCAAAAATAACCGCCCGAAGGCCGGGGCGCCAATTTCGTCCAGCGAAAAAGGCCACAAAAACGGGTGGGCTATAGCCTTGGGGGGTGGGGCTGGCCAACTTAGTCCGACGGACTTGGAATGGCGCGAGACTTTGCGAGCAGCCTCCGTGTGCCAAAAATAGGCCGCGGGCACAGCCGCACCCAAAAATAACCGCCCGAAGGCCGGGGCGCCAAGTTCGTCCAGCGGAAAAAGCCCACAAAAACGGGTGGGCTATAGCCTTGGGGAGTGGCGCTGGCCAACTTCATCCGCCGGAATCGGAATGGCGCGAGACTTTGTGAGGCGCCTCTGTGTGCCAAAAATAGGCCGCGGGCACAACCGCGCCCAAAAATAACCGCACGAAGGCCGGGGCGCCAAGTTCGTCCAGCAGAAAAAGGCCACAAAAACGGGTGGGCTATAGCCTTGTGGGGTAGGTCTGGCCAACTTCGTCCGCCGGACTCGGAATGGCGCGAGACTTTGCGAGGCACCTCCGTGTGCGAATAATAGGGCGCGGGCACAGCGGCGCCTAAAAATAACCACCCGAAGGCCGGGCCGCCAAGTTGTCCAGCGGAAAAAGCCCACAAAAACGGGTGGGCTATAGCCTTGGGGGGTGGGGCTGGCCCACTTCGTCCGCCAGACTTGGAATGGCGCGAGACTTTGCGAGGTGCCTCCGTGTGCCAAAACATAGGCCGTGGGCACAGCCGCGCCCAAAAATAACCTTCCGAAGGCCGGGGCGCCAAGTTCGTCCAGCGGAAAAAGCCCACAAAAACGGGTGGGCTACAGCCTTGGGGGGTGGGGCTGGCCAACTTCGTCCGCCGGACTCGTAATATCGCGAGACTTTGCGAGGTGCCTCCGTGTGCCAAAACATAGGCTGTGGGCACAGCCGCGGCCAAAAATAACTGCCCGAAGGCCGGGGTGCCAAGTTCGTACAGCGAAAAAAGGTCACAAAAACGGGTGGGCTATAGCCTTGTGGGGTGGGGCTGGCCAACTTCGTCCGCCGGACTCGGAATGGCGCGAGACTCTTTGAGGCACCTCCGTGTGCCAAAAATAGGCCGCGGTCACAGCCGCGCCCAAAAATAACAGCCCGAAGGCCGGGTCGCAAGGTTCGTCCAGCGGAAAAAGGCCACAAAAACGGGTGGGCTATTGCCTTGGGGGGTGGGGCTGGCCAACTTCGTCCGCCGGACTCGGAATGGCGCGAGACTTTGCGAGGCGCCTCCCTGTGCCAAAAATAGGCCACGGACACAGCCGCGTCCATAAATAACTACCCGACGTCCGGGGCGCCTAGTTCGTCCAGCGGAAAAAGGCCACAAAAACGGGTGGGCAATAGCCTTGGGGGGTAGGGCTGGCCAACTTCGTCCGCCGGACTCGGAATGGCGCGAGACTTTTCGAGGCACCTCCGTGTGCCAAAAATAGGCCGCGGACATCGCCGCGCCCAAAAATAAAAGCCCGAAGGCTGGGGCGCCAAGTTCGTCCTGCGGAAAAAGCCCACAAAAACTGGTGGGCTATAGCTTTGCGGGGTGCGGCTGGCCAACTTCGTCCGCCGGACTCGGAATGGGGCGAGACGTTGCGAGGCACCTCCGTGTGCCAAAAATATGCCACGGGACAGCCGCTCCCAAAAATAACGGCCTGATGACCGGGGCGCCAAGTTCGTCCAGCGGAAAAAGGCCACAAAAACGGGTGGGCTATAGCCTTGGGGGGTGGGGCTGGCCAACTTCGTCCGCCGGACTCGGAATGACGCGAGACTTTGCGAGGTGCCTCCGTGAGCCAAAAATAGGTCGCGGCTACAGCCGCACCCAAAAATAACCGCCCGAAGGCCGGGGCGCCAAGTTCGTCCAGCGGAAAATGGTCACAAAAACGGGTGGGCTATGGCTTTGGGGGGTGGGGCTGGTCGACTTCGTCCGCCGGACTCGGAATAGCGCGAGACTTTGCGAGGCGCCTCCGTGTGCCAAAAATAGGCCGCGGGCACAGCCGCGTCCAAAAATAACCGCCCGAAGGCCGGGGCGCCAAGTTCTTCTAGCGGAAAAAGGCAACAAAAACGGGTGGGCTATAGCCTTGGGGTGTGGGGCAGGCCAACTTCGTCCGCCGGAATCGGAAAGGCGCAAGACTTTTTGAGGCGCTTCCATTTGCCAAAAATATGCCGCGGGCACAGCGGCGCCCAAAAATAACCGCCCGAAGGCCGGGGCGCAAAGTTCGTCCAGCGGAAAAAGGCCACAAAAACGGGTGGGCTATAGCCTTGGGGGCTGGGGCTGGCCAACTTCATCCGCCGGACTCGGAATGGCGCAAGACTTTGCGAGGCGCCTCCGTGTGCCAAAAATAGGCCGCGGGCACAGCCGCATCCAAAAATACCCTTCCGAAGGCCAGGGTGCCAAGTTCGTCCAGCGGAAAAAGCCCACAAAAACGGGTGGGCTATAGCCTTGGGGGGTGGGGCTGGCCAACTTCGTCCGCCGGACTCGGAATGGCGCGAGACTTTGCGAGGCGCCTCCGTGTGCCAAAAATAGGCCGCGGGCACAGCCGCGCCCAAAAATAACCGCCCGAAGGCCGGGGCGCCATGTTCGTCCAGCGGAAAAAGCCCACAAAAACGGGTGGGCTATAGCCTTGGCGGGTCGGGCTGGCCAACTTCGTCCGCCGGACACGGAATATCGTGAGACTTTGCGAGGTGCCACCGTGTGCCAAAAATAGGCCGCGGGCACAGCCGCGCCCAATAATAACCACCCGAAGGCCGGGGCGCCAAGTTCTTCTAGCGGAAAAAGGCCACAAAAACGGGTGGGCTCTAGCCTTGGGGTGTGGGGCTGGCCGACATCGTCCGCCGGACTCGGAATGGCGCAAGACTTTACGAGGCGCCTCCGTGTGCCAAAAATAGGCCGCGGGCACAGCCGCGTCCAAAAATAACCTCCCGAAGGCCGGGGCGCCAAGTTCGTCCTGCGAAAAAAGCCCACAAAAACGGGTGGGCTATAGCCTTGGGGGGTCGGGCTGGCCCACTTCGTCCGCCGGACTCGGAATATCGCGAGACTTTACGAGGTGCCTCCGTGTGCCAAAAATAGGCCACGGGCACAGCCGCGCCCATAAAGAACCACCCGAAGGCCGGGGCGCCAAGTTCGTCCTGCGAAAAAAGCCCACAAAAACGGGTGGGCTATAGCCTTGGGGGGTCGGGCTGGCCAACTTCGTCCGCCGGACTCGGAATATCGCGAGACTTTACGAGGTGCCTCCGTGTGCCAAAAATAGGCCACGGGCACAGCCACGCCCATAAAGAACCACCCGAAGGCCGGGGCGCCAAGTTCGTCCAGCGGAAAAAGGCCACAAAAACGGGTGGGCTATAGCCTTGGGGGATGGGGCTGGCCAACTTCGTCCGCCGGACTCGGAATGGCGCGAGACTTTGCGAGGTGCCTCCCTGTGCCAAAAATAGGCAACGGGCACAGCCGCGCCCATAAAGAACCACCCGAAGGCCGGGGCGCCAAGTTCTTCTCGCGGAAAAAGGCCACAAAAACGGGTGGGCTATAGCCTTGGGGTGTGGGGCTGGCCGACATCGTCCGCCGGACTCGGAATGGCGCAAGACTTTACGCGGCGCCTCCGTGTGCCAAAAATAGGCCGCGGGCACAGCCGCGTCCAAAAATAACCTCCCGAAGGCCGGGGCGCCAAGTTCGTCCAGCGAAAAAAGCCCACAAAAACGGGTGGGCTATAGCCTTGGGGGGTCGGGCTGGCCCACTTCGTCCGCCGGACTCGGAATATCGCGAGACTTTGCGAGGTGCCTCCGTGTTCCAAAAATAGGCCGCGGACACAGCCGCGCCCAAAAATAACAGCCCGAAGGCCGGGGCGCCAAGTTCGTCCAGCGGAAAGAGCCCACAAAAACGGGTGGGCTATAGCCTTGGGGGGTGGGGCTGGCCAACTTCATCCGCCGGACTCGGAATGGCGCGAGACTTTGCGAGGCTCCTCCGTGTGCCAAAAATAGGCCACGGGCACAGCCGCGCCCAAAAAGAACCACCCGAAGGCCGGGGCGCCAAGTTCTTCTAGCGGAAAAAGGCCACAAAAACGGGTGGGCTATAGCCTTGGGGTGTGGGGCTGGCCGACATCGTCCGCCGGACTCGGAATGGCGCAAGACTTTGCGAGGCACCTCCGTGTGCCAAAAATAGGCCGCGGGCACAGCCGCGTCCAAAAATAACCTCCCGAAGGCCGGGGCGCCAAGTTCGTCCAGCTGAAAAAGCCCACAAAAATGGGTGGGCTATAGCCTTGGGGGGTGGGGCTGGCCACCTTCGTCCGCCGGACTCGGAATGGCACGAGACTTTGCGAGGCTCCTCCGTGTGCCAAAAATAGGCCACGGGCACAGCCGCGCCCAAAAATAACCGCCCGAAGGCCGGGGCGCCAAGTTCGTCCAGCGGAAAAAGCCCACAAAAACGGGTGGGCTATAGCCTTGGGGGGTGGGGCTGGCCACCTTCGTCCGCCGGACTCGGAATGGCACGAGACTTTGCGAGGCTCCTCCGTGTGCCAAAAATAGGCCACGGGCACAGCCGCGTCCAAAAATAACCTCCCGAAGGCCGGGGCGCCAAGTTCGTCCAGCTGAAAAAGCCCACAAAAATGGGTGGGCTATAGCCTTGGGGGGTGGGGCTGGCCAAATTTGTCCGCCGGACTCGGAATATCGCGAGACTTTGCGAGGTGCCTCCGTGTGCCAAAAATAGGCCGCGGGCACAGTCGCGGCCAAAAATAACCGCCCGAAGGCCGGGCCGCAAAGTACATCCCGCGGAAAAAGGCCACAAAAACGGGTGGGCTATAGCCTTGGGGGGTGGGGCTGGCCAACTTCATCCGCCGGACTCGGAATGGCTTGACACTTTGCGAAGCGCCTCCGTGTGCTAAAAATAGGCCGCGGGCGCAGCCGCGCCTAAAAATAACCGCCCGAAGGCCGGGGCGCCAAGTTCGTCCAGCGGAAAAAGCCCACAAAAACGGGTGGGCTATAGCCTTGGGGGGTGGGGCTGGCCACCTTCGTCCGCCGGACTCGGAATGGCACGAGACTTTGCGAGGCTCCTCCGTGTGCCAAAAATAGGCCACGGGCACAGCCGCGCCCAAAAACAACCACCCGAAGGCCGGGGCACCAAGTTCTTCTAGCGGAAAAAGGCCACAAAAACGGGTGGGCTATAGCCTTGGGGTGTGGGGCTGGCCGACATCGTCCGCCGGACTCGGAATGGCGCAAGACTTTGCGAGCCTCCATGTGCCAAAAATAGGCCGCGGACACAGCCGCGTCCAAAAATAACCTCCCGAAGGCCAGGGCGCCAAGTTCGTCCAGCGGAAAAAGCCCACAAAAATGGGTGGGCTATAGCCTTGGGGGGTGGGGCTGGCCAACTTTGTCCGCCGGACTCGGAATATCGCGAGACTTTGCGAGGTGCCTCCGTGTGCCAAAAATAGGCCGCGGGCACAGCCGCGCCCAAAAATAACCGCCCGAAGGCCGGGCCGCCAAGTTCCTCCCGCGGAAAAAGGCCACAAAAACGGGTGGGCTATAGCCTTGGGGGGTGGGGCTGGCCAACTTCATCCGCCGGACTCGGAATGGCTCGAGACTTTGCGAAGCGCCTCCGTGTGCTAAAAATAGGCCGCGGGCACAGCCGTGCCCAAAAATAACCGCCCAAAGGCCGGGGGGCCAAGTTCGTCCAGCGGAAAAAGCCCACAAAAACGGGCGGGCTATAGCCTTGGGGGGTGGGGCTGGCCCACTTCGTCCGCCAGACTCGGAATGGCGCGAGACTTCTCGAGGCACCTCCGTGTGCCAAAAATAGGCCATGGGCACAGCCGCTCCCAAAAATAACCACCCGAAGGCCGGGGCGCCCAGTTCTTCTAGCGGAAAAAGGCAACAAAAACGGGTGGGCTATAGCCTTGGGGTGTGGGGCAGGCCAAGTTCGTCCACCGGACTCAGAATGGCGCGAGACTTTGCGAGGTGCCTCCCTGTGCCAAAAATAGGACGCGGGCACAGCCGCGCCCAAAAATAACTGCCCGAAGGCCGGGACGCCAGGTTCGTCCAGCGGAAAAAGCCCACAAAAACGGGTGGGCTATAGCCTTGGGGGGTGGGGTTGGCCAACTTCGTCCGCCGGACTCGAAATGGCGCGAGACTTTACGAGAGGCCTCCGTGGGCAAAAAATAGGCCGCGGGCACAGCCGCACCCAAAAATAACCACCCGAAGGCCGGGGCGCCAAGTTCATCCAGCGGAAAAAGGCCACAAAAATTGGTGGGCTATAGCCTGGGGGGGTGGGGCTGGCCAACTTCGTCCGCCGGACTCGGAATGGCGCGAGACTTTGCGAGAGGCCTCCGTGTGCCAAAAATAGGCCGTGGGCACAGCAGCGCCCAAAAATAACCGCCCGAAGGCCGGGGCTCTAAGTTCGTCCAGCGGAAAAAGGCCACAAAAATTGGTGGGCTATAGCCTAGGGGGGTGGGGCTGGCCAACTTCATCCGCCGGACTCGGAATGGCGCGAGACTTTACGAGTGGCCTCCGTGTGCCAAAAATAGGCCACGGGCACAGCCGCGCCCAAAAAGAACCACCCGAAGGCCGGGGCGCCAAGTTCTTCTAGCGGAAAAAGGCCACGAAAACGGGTGGGCTATAGCCTTGGGGTGTGGGGCTGGCCGACATCGTCCGCCGGACTCGGAATGGCGCAAGACTTTGCGAGGCGCCTCCGTGTGCCAAAAATAGGCCGCGGGCACAGCCGCGTCCAAAAATAACCTCCCGAAGGCCGGGGCGCCAAGTTCGTCCAGCGGAAAAAGCCCACAAAAATGGGTGGGCTATAGCCTTGGGGGGTGGGGCTGGCCAACTTTGTCCGCCGGACTCGGAATATCGCGAGACTTTGCGAGGTGCCTCCGTGTGCCAAAAATAGGCCGCGGGCACAGCCGCGCCCAAAAATAACCACCCGAAGGCCGGGGCGCCAAGTTCTTCTAGCGGAAAAAGGCAACAAAAACGGGTGGGCTATAGCCTTGGGGTGTGGGGCAGGCCAAGTTCGTCCACCGGACTCGGAATGGCGCGAGAGTTTGCGAGGTGCCTCCCTGTGCCAAAAATAGGACGCGGGCACAGCCGCGCCCAAAAATAACTGCCCGAAGGCCGGGACGCCAGGTTCGTCCAGCGGAAAAAGCCCACAAAAACGGGTGGGCTATAGCCTTGGGGGGTGGGGTTGGCCAACTTCGTCCGCCGGACTCGAAATGGCGCGAGACTTTACGAGAGGCCTCCGTGGGCCAAAAATAGGCCGCGGGCACAGCC
Organism: Citrus x changshan-huyou; assembly: GCA_039657385.1. NCBI lineage: Eukaryota > Viridiplantae > Streptophyta > Magnoliopsida > Sapindales > Rutaceae > Citrus > Citrus x changshan-huyou. The sequence goes on along the minus strand of JBCGBO010000019.1, from coordinate 1,620,039 downwards.
GCGCCCAAAAATAACCACCCGAAGGCCGGGGCGCCGAGTTCATCCAGCGGAAAAAGGCCACAAAAATTGGTGGGCTATAGCCTGGGGGGGTGGGGCTGGCCAACTTCGTCCGCCGGACTCGGAATGGCGCGAGACTTTGCGAGAGCCCTCCGCGTGCCAAAAATAGGCCGCGGGCACAGCCGTACCCAAAAATAACCGCTCGAAGGCCGGGGCGCCAAGTTCGTCCAGCGGAAAAAGGCCACAAAAACGGGTGGGCTATAGCCTTGGGGGGTGGGGCTGGCCGACTTCGTCCGCCGGACTCGGAATGGCGCGACACTTTGCGAGCGACCTCCGTGTGCCAAAAATAGGCCCCGGCCACAGCCGCGCCCAAAAATAACCACCCGAAGGCCGGGGCGCCAAGTTCGTCCAGCGGAAAAAGGCCACAAAAACGGGTAGGCTATAGCCTTGGGTGGTGGGGCTGGCCAACTTCGTCCGCCGGACTCGGAATGGCGCGAGACTTTGCGAGAGGCCTCCGTGTGCCAAAAATAGGCCGCGGGCACAGCCGTGCCAAAAAATAACCGCCCGAAGGCCGGGGCGCTAAGTTCGTCCAGCGGATAAAGGCCACAAAAATTGGTGGGCTATAGCCTAGGGGGGTGGGGCTGGCCAACTTCATCCGCCGGACTCGGAATGGCGCAAGACTTTACGAGTGGCCTCCGTGTGCCAAAAATAGGCCATGGGCACAGCCGCGCCCAAAAATAACCGCCCGAAGGCCGGGGCGCCATGTTTGTCCAGCGGAAAAAGGCCACAAAAACGGGTGGGTTATAGCCTTGGGGGGTGGGGCTGGCAAACTTCGTCAGCCGGACTCGGAATGGAGTGAGAATTTCTGAGCGGCCTCCGTGTGCCAAAAATAGGCCCCGGGCACAGCCGCGCCCAAAAATAACAGACCGAAGGCCGGGGCGCCAAGTTCGTCCAGCGGAAAATGCCCAGAAAAACGGGTGGGCTATAGCCTTGCGGGGTGGGGCTGGCCAACTTCGTCCGCCGGACTCGGAATGCTACGAGACTTTGCGAGGGGGCTCCGGTTGCCAAAAATAGGCCGCGGCCAAAGCCGCGCCCAAAAATAACCGCCCGAAGGCCGGGGCGCCAAGTTCGTCCAGCGGAAAAAGGCCACAAAAACGGGTGGGCTATAGCCTTGGAGGGTGGGGCTGGCCAACTTCGTCCGCCGGACTCGGAATGGCACGAGACTTTACGAGTGGCCTCCGTGTACCAAAAATAGGCCGCGGGCAAAGTCGTGCCCAAAAATAACCCCTCGCAGGCCGGGGCGCCAAGTTCGTCCAACGGAAAAAGGCCACAAAAACGGGTGGGCTATAGCCTTGGCGGGTGGGGCTGGCCAACTTCGTCCGCCGGGATCAAAATGGCGCGAGACTTTACGAGGCGCCTCCGTGTGCCAGAAATAGTCCGCGGGCACAGCCGCGCCCGAAGGCCGGGGCGCCAAGTTCGTCCAGCGGAAAAAGGCCACAAAAACGTGTGGGCTATTGCCTTGGGGGGTGGGGCTAGCCAACTTCGTCCGCCGGACTTGGAATGGCGCAAGACTTTGCGAGCGGCCTTAGTGTGCTAAAATTAGGCCGCGGACACAGCCGCGCCCAAAAATAACCATCCGAAGGACGGGGCGCCAAGTTCGTCCAGCGGAAAAAGGCCACAAAAACGGGTGAGCTAGAGCCTTGGGGGGTGGGGCTGGCCTACTTCGTCCGCCGGACTCGGAATGGCGCGAGACTTTGCGAGCGGCCTCCATCTGCTAAAAATAGGCTGCGGGCACAGCCGCGCCCAAAAATAACCACCCGAAGGCCGGGGCGCCAAGTTCGTCCAGTGGAAAAAGGCCACAAAAACGGGTGGGCTATAGACTTGGGGGGTGGGGCTGGCCAACTTCGTCCGCCGGACTCGGAATGGCGCGAGACTTTGCGAGGCACCTGCGTGTGCCAAAAATAGTCCGCGGGCACAGCCGCACCCAAAAATAACCGCCCGAAGGCCGGGGCGCCAAGTTCGTGACAGCGGAAAAAGGCCACAAAAACGGGTGGGCTATAGCCTTAGGGGGGGGCTGGCCAACTTCGTCCGCCGGGCTCGGAATGGCGCGAGACTTTGCGAGGCACCTCCGTGTGCCAACAATAGGCCGCGGGCACAGCCGCGCCCAAAAATAACCGCCCGAAGGCCGGGGCGCCATGTTCGTCCAGCGGAAAAAGTCCACAAAAACGGGTGGGCTATAGTCTTGGGGTTGGGGCTGGCCAGCTTCGTCCGCCGGACTCGGAATGGCGCGAGACTTTGCGAGGCATCTCCGTGTGCCAGAAATAGTCTGCGGGCACAGCCGCGCCCAAAAATAACCGCCCGAAGGCTGGGGCGCTAAGTTCGACCAGCGGAAAAAGGCCACAAAAACGGGTGGGCTATAGACTTGGGGGGTGGGGCTGGCCAACTTCCTCCGCCGGACTCGGAATGGCGCGAGACTTTGCGAGGCACCTCCGTGTGTCAAAAATATTCCGCGGGCACAGCCGCGCCCAAAAATAACCGCCCGAAGGCTAGGCCGCCGAGTTCGTCCAGCGGAAAAAGGCCACAAAAACGGGTCGGCTATAGCCTTGCTGGGTGGGGCTGGCCAACTTCGTCCGCCGGACTCGGAATGGCGCGAGACTTTGCGAGGCACCTCCGTGTGCTAGAAATAGTCCGCGGGCACAGCCGCGCCCAAAATTAACCGGCCGAAGGCCGGGGCGCCAAGTTCGTCCAGCGGAAAAAGGCCACAAAAACGGGTGGGCTATAGCCTTGGGGGTGGGGCTGGCCAACTTCGTCCGCCGGACTCGGAATGGCGCAAGACTCTGCGAGGCACCTCTGTGTGCCAACAATAGGCCACGGGCACAGCCGCGCCCAAAAATAACCGCCCGAAGGCCGGGGCGCCATGTTCGTCCAGCGGAAAAAGGCCGCAAAAACGGGTGGGCTATAGTCTTGGGGTTGGCGCTGGCCAACTTCGTCCGCCGGACTCGGAATGGTGCGAGACATTGCGAGGTGACTCCGTTTGCCAGAAATAGTCCGCGGGCACAGCCGCGCCCAAAAAATAACCGCCCGAAGGCCGGGGCGCCTAGTTCGTCCAGCGGAAAAAGGCCACAAAAACAGGTGGGCTATACCCTTGGGGGGTGGGGCTGCCCAACTTCGTCCGCCGGACTCGGAATGGCGCGAGACTTTGCGAGGCACCTCCGTGTGCCAACAATAGGCCGCCGGCACAGCCGCGCCCAAAAATAACCGCCCAAAGGCCGGGGCGCCAAGTTCGTCCAGCGGAAAAAGGCCACAAAAACGGGTGGTCTACAGCCTTGGGGGGTGGGGCTGGCCAACTTCGTCCGCCGGACTAGGAATGGCGTGAGACTTTGCGAGGCATCTCCGTGTGCCAGAAATAGTCTGCGGGCACAGCCGCGCCCAAAAATAACTGCCCGTAGGCCGGGGCGCCAAGTTCGACCAGCGGAAAATGGCCACAAAAACGGGTGGGCTATAGCCTTGGGGGGTGGGGCTTGCCAACTTCGTCCGCCGGACTTGGAATGGCGCGAGACTTTGCGAGGCGTCTCCGTGTGCACAAAATAGGCCGCGGGCACAGGTGCGCCCAAAAAGAACCGCCCGATGGCCAGGGCGCCAAGTTCGTCCAGCGGAAAAAGGCCACAAAACCGGGTGGGCTACAGCCTTGGGGGGTGGGGCTGGGCAACTTCGTCCGCCGGACTCGGAATGGCGCGAGACTTTGCGAGGCACCTCCGTGTGCTAAAAATAGGCCGCGGGCACAGCCGCGCCCAAAAATAACAGCCCGAAGGCCGGGCCGCCAAGTTCGTCCAGCGGAAAAAGCCCACAAAAACGGGTGGGCTATAGCCTTGGGGGGTGGGGTGACCAACTTCGTCCGCCGGACTCGGAATGGCGCGAGACTTTGCGAGGTGTCTCCATGTGCCAAAAATAGGCCACGGGAACAGCCGCGCCCAAAAATAACCACCCGAAGGCCGAGGCGCCAAGTTCTTCTAGCGGAAAAAGGCCACAAAAACGGGTGGGCTATATCCTTGGGGTGTGGGGCTGGCCAACTTCGTCCGCCGGACTTGGAATGGCGCAAGACTTTGCGAGATGCCTCCGTCTGCCAAAAATAGGCCACGAGCACAGCCGCCTCCAAAAATAACCTTCCGAAGGCCGGGGCGCCAAGTTCGTCAAGCGGAAAAAGCCCACAAAAACGGGTGGCCTATAGCCTTGGGGGGTGGGGCTGGCCAACTTCGTCCACCGGACTCAGAATGGCGCGAGACTTTGCAAGGGGCCTCCGTGTGCCAAAAATAGGCCACGGACACAGCAGCGTCCAAAAATAACCGCCCGAAGGCCGGGGCGGGAAGTTCGTCCAGCGGAAAAAGGCCACAAAAATGGGTGGGCTATATCCTTGGGGGGTGGGGCTGGCCAACTTCGTCCGCCGGACACGGAATGGCTTCTGACTTTGCGAGCGGCCTCCGTGTGCCAAAAATAGGTCGCGGGCACAGCCGCGCCCAAAAGTAACCGCCCGAAGGCCGGGGCGCCAAGTTCGTACAGCGGAAAAAGGCCACAAAAACGGGTGGGCTATAGCCTTGGGGGGTGGGGCTGGACAACTTCGTCCGCCGGACTCGGAATGGCGCGAGACTTTGCGAGTGGCCTCCGTGTGCCAAAAATAGGCCGCGGGCACAGCCGCGCCCAAAAATAACCTCCCGCAGGCCGGGGCGCCAAGTTCGTCCAGCGGAAAAAGGCCACAAAAATTGGTGGGCGACAGCCTGGGGGGGTGGGGCTGGCCAACTTCGTCCGTCGGACTTGGAATGGCGCGAGACTTTACGAACGGCCTCCGTGTGCCAAAAATAGGCGGCGGGCACAGCCGTACCAAAAAATAACGGCCCGAAGGCCGGGGCGCCAAGTTCGTCCAGCGGAAAAAGGCCACAAAAACGGGTGGGCTATAGCGTAGGGGGGTGCGGCTAGCCAACTTCGTCCGCCGGACTCGGAATGGCGCGAGACTTTGCAAGGGGCCTCCGTGTGCCAAAAATAGGCGGCGGGTACAGCCCCGCCCAAAAGTAACCGCCCGAAGGCCGGGGCGCCAAGTTCGTCCAGCGGAAAAAGGCCACAAAAACTGGTGGCCTATAGCCTTGGGGGGTGGGGCTGGCCAGCTTCGTCCGCCGGACTCGGAATGGCGCGAGACTTTGCGAGGCGCCTCCGTGTGCCAAAAATAGGCCGCGGGTACAGCCGCGCCCAAAAATAACCGCCCGAAGGCCGGGCCGCCTAGTTCATCCCGCGGAAAAAGGCCACAAAAACGGGTGGGCTATAGCCTTGGGGGGTGGGGCTGGCCAACTTCGTCCGCCGGACTCGGAATGGCGCAAGACTTTGCGAGGTGCCTCCGTGTGCCAAAAATAGGCCACGGGCACGGCCGAACCCAAAAATAACCACCCAAAGGCCGGGGCGCCAAGTTCCTCGAGCGGAAAAAGGCCACAAAAACGGGTGGGCTATAGCCCTGCGGTGTGGGGCTGGCCCACTTCGTCCGCCGGACTCGGAATGGCGCGAGACTTTGCGAGGCATCTCCGTGTGCACAAAATAGGCCGCGGGCATAGCCGCGCCCAAAAATAACCGCCCGATGGCCAGGGCGCCAAGTTCGTCCAGCGGAAAAAGGCCACAAAAACGGGTGGGCTATAGCCTTGGGGGGTGGGGCTGGCCAACTTCGTCCGCCGGACTCGGAATGGCGCAAGACTTTGCGAGGTGCCTCCGTGTGCCAAAAATAGGCCACGGGCACGGCCGAAACCAAAAATAACCACCCAAAGGCCGGGGCGCCAAGTTCCTCGAGCGGAAAAAGGCCACAAAAACGGGTGGGCTATAGCCCTGGGGTGTGGGGCTGGCCAACTTCATCCGCCGGACTCGGAATGGCGCGAGACTTTGTGAGGCATCTCCATGTGCACAAAATAGGCCGCGGGCACAGCCGCGCCCAAAAATAACCGCCCGATGGCCAGGGCGCCAAGTTCTTCCAGCGGAAAAAGGCCACAAAAACAGGTGGGCTATAGCCTTGGGGGGTGGGGCTGGCCAACTTCGTCCGCCGGACTCGGAATGGCGCGAGACTTTGTGAGGCACCTCCGTGTGCCAAAAATAGGCCGCGGCCACAGCCGCGCCCAAAAATAACCGCCCGAAGGCCGGGCCGCCAAGTTCGTCCTGCGGAAAAAGGCCACCAAAACGGGTGGGCTATAGCCTTGGGGGGTGGGGCTGGCCCACTTCGTCCGCCGGACTCGGAATGACTCGAGACTTTGCGAAGCGCCTCCGTGTGCTAAAAATAGGCCGCGGGCACAGCTGCGCCCAAAAATAACCCCCCGAAGGCCGGGCCGCCAAGTTCGTCCAGCGGAAAAAGCCCACAAAAACGGGTAGGCTATAGCCTTGGGGGGTGGGGCTGGCCAACTTCGTCCGCCGGACTCGGAATGGCGCAAGACTTTGCGAGGCGCCTCCGTGTGCCAAAAATAGGCCACGAACACAGCCGCGTCCAAAAATATCCTTCCGAAGGCCGGGGCGCCAAGTTCGTCCAGCGGAAAAAGCCCATAAAAACGGGTGGGCTATAGCCTTGGGGGGTGGGGCTGGACAACTTCGTCCGCCAGACTCGGAATATCGGGAGACTATGCGAGGCGCCTCTGTGTGCCAAAACTTAGGCCACGGGCACAGCCGCACCCAAAAATAATGGCCCGAAGGCCGGGCCGCCAAGTTCGTCCCGCGGAAAAAGGCCACAAAAACGGGTGGGCTATAGCCTTGGGGGGTGGGGCTGGACAACTTCGTCCGCCGGACTCGGAATGGCGCGAGACTTTGCGAGCGGCCTCCGTGTGCCAAAAATAGGCTGCGGGCACAGCCGCGCCCAAAAATAACCGCCCGAAGGACGGGGCGCCAAGTTCGTCCAGCGGAAAAAGGCCATAAAAACGGGTGGGCCATAGCCTTGTGGGGTGGGGCTTGCCAACTTCGTCTGCCGGACTCGGAATGGCGCGAGACTTTGCGAGCGGCCTCCGTGTGCCAAAAATAGGCCGCGGGCACAGCCGCGCCCAAAACTAACCGCCCGAAGGACGGGGCGCCAAGTTCGTCCAGCGGAAAAAGGCCATAAAAACGGGTGGGCTATAGCCTTGGGGGGTGGGGCTTGCCAACTTCGTCCGCCCGACTCGGAATGGCGTGAGACTTTGCGAGGTGCCTCCGTGTGCCAAAAATAGGCCACGGACACGGCCGCGCCCAAAAATAACCACCCGAAGGCTCCAAAAATAACCGCCCGAAGGCCGGGGGGCGAAGTTCGTCCAGCGAAAAAAGGCCACAAAAATGGGTGGGCTATAGCCTTGGGGGGTGGGGCTGGCCAACTTCGTCCGCCGGACTCGGAATGGCGCAAGACTTTGCGAGGCGCCTCGGTGTGCCAAAAATAGTCCACGAGCACAGCAGCGTCCAAAAATAACCTTCCGAAGGCCGGGGCGCCAAGTTCGTCCTGCGGAAAAAGCCCACAAAAACGGGTGGGCTATAGCCTTGGGGGGTGGGGCTGGACAACTTCGTCCGCCGGACTCGGAATGGCGCGAGACTTTGCGAGCGTCCTCCGTGCGCCAAAAATAGGCCGCGGGCACAGCGGCGCCCAAAAATAACCGCCCGAAGGACGGGGCGCCAAGTAAGTCCAGCGGAAAAAGGCCACAAAAACGGGTGGGCTATAACCTAGGGGGGTGGGGCTGGCCAATTTCGTCCGCCGGACTCGGAATGGTGTGAGACCTTGTGAGCGGCCTCCGCGTGCCAAAAATAGGCCACGGGCACAGCCGTGCCCAAAAATAACAGCCCGAAGGCCGGGGCGCTAAGTTCGTCCAGCAGAAAAAGGCCATAAAAACGGGTGGGCTATAGCCTTGGGGGGTGGGGCTGGCCAACTTCGTCCGCCGGACTCGGAATGGCGTGAGACTTTGCGGCTGGCCACCGTGGGCCAAAAATAGGCCGCGGGCACAGCCGCGCCCAAAAATAACAGCCTGAAGGCCGGGGCGTCAAGTTCTTCCAGCGGAAAAAGGCCACAAAAATTGGTGGGCTATAGCCTGGCGGGGTGGGGCTGGCCCACTTCGTCCGCCGGACTTGGAATGGCACGAGACTTTGCGAGCGGCCTCCGTGTGCCAAAAATAGGCGGCGGGCACAGCCGCGCCCAAAAGTAACCGCCCGAAGGCCGGGGCGCCATGTTCGTCCAGCGGAAAAGTGCCACAAAAACGGGTGGGCTATAGACTTGGGGGGTGGGGCTGGCCAATTTCGTCCGCCGGACTCGGAATGGTGTGAGACCTTGTGAGCGGCCTCCGTGTGCCAAAAATAGGCCACGGGCACAGCCGTGCCCAAAAATATCCGCCCGAAGGCCGGGGCGCCAAGTTCGTCCAGCGGAAAAAGGCCACAAAAACGGGTGGGCTATAGCCTTGGGGGGTGGGGCTGGCCAACTTCGTCCGCCGGACTCGGAATGGCGTGAGACTTTGCGGCTGGCCACCGTGTGCCAAAAATAGGCCGCGGGCACAGCCGCGCCCAAAAATAACAGCCTGAAGGCCGGGGCGTCAAGTTCTTCCAGCGGAAAAAGGCCACCAAAATTGGTGGGCTATAGCCTGGGTGGGTGGGGCTGGCCCACTTCGTCCGCCGGACTAGGAATGGCACGAGACTTTGCGAGCGGCCTCCGTGTGCCAAAAATAGGCGGCGGGCACAGCCGCGCCCAAAAGTAACCGCCCGAAGGCCGGGGCGCCATGTTCGTCCAGCGGAAAAGTGCAACAAAAACGGGTGGGCTATAGCCTTGGGGGGTGGGGCTGGCCAATTTCGTCCGCCGGACTCGGAATGGTGTGAGACCTTGTGAGCGGCCTCCGTGTGCCAAAAATAGGCCACGGGCACAGGTGCCCAAAAATAACCGCCCGAAGGCCGGGGCGCCAAGTTCTTCCAGCGGAAAAAGGCCACAAAAACGGGTGGGCTATAGCCTTGGGGGGTGGGGCTGGCCAACTCCGTCCGCCGGACTCGGAATAGCGCGAGACTTTGCGGCAGGCCACCGTGTGCCAAAAATAGACCGCGGGCACAGCCGCTCCCAAAAATAACCGCCCGAAGGATGGGGCGCCAAGTTCGTCCAGCGGAAAAAGGCCTTAAAAACGGGTGGGCTATAGCCTTGGGGGCTGGGGCTTGCCAACTTCGTCCGCCGGACTCGGAATGGCACGAGACTTTGCAAGCGGCCTCCGTGTGCCAACAATAGGCTGCGGGCACAGCCGCGCCCAAAAATAACCGCCCGAAGGACGGGGCGCCAGGTTCGTCCAGCGGAAAAAGGCCATAAAAACGGGTGGGCTATAGGCTTGGGGGGTGGGGCTTGCCAACTTCGTCCGCCGGACTCAGAATGGCGCGAGACTTTGCGAGCGGCCTCCGTGTGCCAAAAATCGGCCGTGGGCACAGCCGCGCCCAAAAGTAACCGCCCGAAGGCCGGGGCGCCATGTTCGTCCAGGGGAAAAGTGCCACAAAAACGGGTGGGGTATAGCCTTGGGGAGTGGGGCTGGCCAATTTCGTCCGCCGGACTCGGAATGGTGTGAGAACTTGTGAGCGGCCTCCGTGTGCCAAAAATAGGCCGCGGGCACAGCCGCGCCCAAAAATAACCGCCCGAAGGCCGGGGCGCCAAGTTCGTCCAGCGGAAAAAGGCCACAAAAACGGGTGGGCTATAGCCTTGGGGGGTGGGGCTGGCCAACTCCGTCCGCCGGACTCGGAATGGCGCGAGACTTTGCGGCAGGCCACCGTGTGCCAAAAATAGACCGCGGGCACAGCTGCTCCCAAAAATAACCGCCCGAAGGATGGGGCGCCAAGTTCGTCCAGCGGAAAAAGGCCTTAAAAACGGGTGGGCTATAGCATTGGGGGCTGGGGCTTGCCAACTTCGTCCGCCGGACTCGGAATGGCACGAGACTTTGCAAGCGGCCTCCGTGTGCCAACAATAGGCTGCGGGCACAGCCGCGCCCAAAAATAACCGCCCGAAGGACGGGGCGCCAGGTTCGTCCAGCGGAAAAAGGCCATAAAAACGGGTGGGCTATAGGCTTGGGGGGTGGGGCTTGCCAACTTCGTCCGCCGGACTCAGAATGGCGCGAGACTTTGCGAGCGGCCTCCGTGTGCCAAAAATCGGCCGTGGGCACAGCCGCGCCCAAAAGTAACCGCCCGAAGGCCGGGGCGCCATGTTCGTCCAGGGGAAAAGTGCCACAAAAACGGGTGGGCTATAGCCTTGGGGAGTGGGGCTGGCCAATTTCGTCCGCCGGACTCGGAATGGTGTGAGAACTTGTGAGCGGCCTCCGTGTGCCAAAAATAGGCCGCGGGCACAGCCGCGCCCAAAAATAACCGCCCGAAGGCCGGGGCGCCAAGTTCGTCCAGCGGAAAAAGGCCACAAAAACGGGTGGGCTATAGCCTTGGGGGGTGGGGCTGGCCAACTCCGTCCGCCGGACTCGGAATGGCGCGAGACTTTGCGGCAGGCCACCGTGTGCCAAAAATAGACCGCGGGCACAGCTGCTCCCAAAAATAACCGCCCGAAGGATGGGGCGCCAAGTTCGTCCAGCGGAAAAAGGCCTTAAAAACGGGTGGGCTATAGCCTTGGGGGCTGGGGCTTGCCAACTTCGTCCGCCGGACTCGGAATGGCACGAGACTTTGCAAGCGGCCTCCGTGTGCCAACAATAGGCTGCGGACACAGCCGCGCCCAAAAATAACCGCCCGAAGGACGGGGCGCCAGGTTCGTCCAGCGGAAAAAGGCCATAAAAACGGGTGGGCTATAGGATGGGGGGTGGGGCTTGCCAACTTCGTCCGCCGGACTCAGAATGGTGCGAGACATTGCGAGCGGCCTCCGTGTGCCAAAAATCGGCCGTGGGCACAGCCGCGCCCAAAAGTAACCGCCCGAAGGATGGGGCGCCAAGTTCGTCCAGCGGAAAAAGGCCTTAAAAACGGGTGGGCTATAGCCTTGGGGGCTGGGGCTTGCCAACTTCGTCCGCCGGACTCGGAATGGCACGAGACTTTGCAAGCGGCCTCCGTGTGCCAACAATAGGCTGCGGGCACAGCCGCGCCCAAAAATAACCGCCCGAAGGACGGGGCGCCAGGTTCGTCCAGCGGAAAAAGGCCATAAAAACGGGTGGGCTATTGGCTTGGGGGGTGGGGCTTGCCAACTTCGTCCGCCGGACTCAGAATGGCGCGAGACTTTGCGAGCGGCCTCCGTGAGCCAAAAATCGGCCGTGGGCACAGCCGCGCCCAAAAGTAACCGCCCGAAGGCCGGGGCGCCATGTTCGTCCAGGGGAAAAGTGCCACAAAAACGGGTGGGCTATAGCCTTGGGGGGTGGGGCTGGCCAATTTCGTCCGCCGGACTCGGAATGGTGTGAGAACTTGTGAGCGGCCTCCGTGTGCCAAAAATAGGCCGCGGGCACAGCCGCGCCCAAAAATAACCGCCCGAAGGCCGGGGCGCCAAGTTCGTCCAGCGGAAAAAGGCCACAAAAACGGGTGGGCTATAGCCTTGGGGGGTGGGGCTGGCCAACTCCGTCCGCCGGACTCGGAATGGCGCGAGACTTTCCGGCAGGCCACCGTGTGCCAAAAATAGACCGCGGGCACAGCCGCTCCCAAAAATAACCGCCCGAAGGACGGGGCGCCAAGTTCGTCCAGCGGAAAAAGGCCTTAAAAACGGGTGGGCTATAGCCTTGGGGGGTGGGGCTGGCCAACTTCGTCCGCCGGACTCGGAATGGGACGAGACTTTGCAAGCGGCCTCCGTGTGCCAACAATAGGCTGCGGGCACAGCCGCGCCCAAAAATAACCGCCCGAAGGACGGGGCGCCAGGTTCGTCCAGCGGCAAAAGGCCACAAAAACGGGTGGGATATAGCCTTGGGGGGTGGGGCTGGCCAACTTCGTCCGCCGGACTAGGAATGGCGCGAGACTTTGTGAGCCACCTCCGTGTGCCAAAAATAGGCCGCGGGCACAGCCGCGCCCAAAAATAACCGCCCGAAGGACGGGGCGCCAAGTTCGTCCAGCGGAAAAAGGCCATAAAAACGGGTGGGCTATAGCCTTGGGGGCTGGGGCTTGCCAACTTCGTCCGCCGGACTCGGAATGGCACGAGACTTTGCGTGCGGCCTCCCTGTGCCAAAAATAGGCCGCGGGCACAGCCGCGCCCAAAAATAACAGCCCGAAGGCCGGGGCGCCAAATTCGTCCAGTAGAAAAAGGCCACAAAAACGGGTGGGCTATAGCCCGGGGGGGTGGGCTGGCCCACTTCGTCCGCCGGACTCGGAATGGCGCTAGACTTTGAGAGGCACCTCCGTGTGCCAAAAATAGGCCGCGGCCACAGCCGCGCCCAAATATAACCGCCCGAAGGCCGGGGCGCCAAGTTCGTCCAGCAGCAAAAGGCCACAAAAACGGGTGGGCTATAGCCTTGGGGGGTGGGGCTGGCCAACTTCGTCCACCGGACTCGGAATGGTGCGAGACTTTGTGAGGCACCTCCATGTGCCAAAAATAGGCCGTGCACACAGCCGCGCCCAAAAATAACCGCCCGAAGGCCGGGGCGCCAAGTTCGTCCAGCGGCAAAAGGCCACAAAAACGGGTGGGATATAGCCTTGGGGGGTGGGGCTGGCCAACTTCGTCCGCCGGACTAGGAATGGCGCGAGACTTTGTGAGCCACCTCCGTGTGCCAAAAATAGGCCGCGGGCACAGCCGCGCCCAAAAATAACCGCCCGAAGGACGGGGCGCCAAGTTCGTCCAGCGGAAAAAGGCCATAAAAACGGGTGGGCTATAGCCTTGGGGGCTGGGGCTTGCCAACTTCGTCCGCCGGACTCGGAATGGCACGAGACTTTGCGTGCGGCCTCCCTGTGCCAAAAATAGGCCGCGGGCACAGCCGCGCCCAAAAATAACAGCCCGAAGGCCGGGCCGCCAAATTCGTCCAGTAGAAAAAGGCCACAAAAACGGGTGGGCTATAGCCCGGGGGGGTGGGCTGGCCCACTTCGTCCGCCGGACTCGGAATGGCGCTAGACTTTGAGAGGCACCTCCGTGTGCCAAAAATAGGGCGCGGCCACAGCCGCGCCCAAATATAACCGCCCGAAGGCCGGGGCGCCAAGTTCGTCCAGCAGCAAAAGGCCACAAAAACGGGTGGGCTATAGCCTTGGGGGGTGGGGCTGGCCAACTTCGTCCACCGGACTCGGAATGGTGCGAGACTTTGTGAGGCACCTCCATGTGCCAAAAATAGGCCGTGCACACAGCCGCGCCCAAAAATAACCGCCCGAAGGCCGGGGCACCAAGTTCGTCCAGCGGCAAAAGGCCACAAAAACGGGTGGGATATAGCCTTGGGGGGTGGGGCTGGCCAACTTCGTCCGACGGACTAGGAATGGCGCGAGACTTTGTGAGGCACCTCCGTGTGCCAAAAATAGGCCACGGGCACAGCCGCGCCCAAAAATAACCGCCCGAAGGACGGGGCGCCAAGTTCGTCCAGCGGAAAAAGGCCATAAAAACGGGTGGGCTATAGCCTTGGGGGGTGGGGCTGGCCAACTTCGTCCGACGGACTAGGAATGGCGCGAGACTTTGTGAGGCACCTCCGTGTGCCAAAAATAGGCCACGGGCACAGCCGCGCCCAAAAATAACCGCCCGAAGGACGGGGCGCCAAGTTCGTCCAGCGGAAAAAGGCCATAAAAACGGGTGGGCTATAGCCTTGGGGGCTGGGGCTTGCCAACTTCGTCCGCCGGACTCGGAATGGCACGAGACTTTGCGTGCGGCCTCCCTGTGCCAAAAATAGGCCGCGGGCACAGCCGCGCCCAAAAATAACAGCCCGAAGGCCGGGGCGCCAAATTCGTCCAGTAGAAAAAGGCCACAAAAACGGGTGGGCTATAGCCCGGGGGGGTGGGCTGGCCCACTTCGTCCGCCGGACTCGGAATGGCGCTAGACTTTGAGAGGCACCTCCGTGTGCCAAAAATAGGCCGCGGCCACAGCCGCGCCCAAATATAACCGCCCGAAGGCCGGGGCGCCAAGTTCGTCCAGCAGCAAAAGGCCACAAAAACGGGTGGGCTATAGCCTTGGGGGGTGGGGCTGGCCAACTTCGTCCACCGGACTCGGAATGGTGCGAGACTTTGTGAGGCACCTCCATGTGCCAAAAATAGGCCGTGCACACAGCCGCGCCCAAAAATAACCGCCCGAAGGCCGGGGCGCCAAGTTCGTCCAGCGGAAAAAGGCCACAAAAACGGGTGGGCTATAGCCTTGGGGGGTGGGGCTGGCCAACTTCGTCCACCGGACTCGGAATGGTGCGAGACTTTGTGAGGCACCACCGTGTGCCAAAAATAGGCCGCGTGCACAGCCGCGCCCAAAAATAACCGCCCGAAGGCCGGGGCGCCAAGTTCATCCAGCGGCAAAAGGCCACAAAAACGGGTGGGATATAGCCTTGGGGGGTGGGGCTGGCCAACTTCGTCCGCCGGACTAGGAATGGCGCGAGACTTTGTGAGGCACCTCCGTGTGCCAAAAATAGGCCACGGGCACAGCCGCGCCCAAAAATAACCGCCCGAAGGACGGGGCGCCAAGTTCGTCCAGCGGAAAAAGGCCATAAAAACGGGTGGGCTATAGGCTTGGGGGGTGGGGCTTGCCAACTTCGTCCGCCGGACTCAGAATGGCGCGAGACTTTGCGAGCGGCCTCCGTGTGCCAAAAATCAGCCGCGGCCACAGCCGCGCCCAAAAGTAACCGCCCGAAGGCCGGGGCGCCATGTTCGTCCAGCGGAAAAGTGCCACAAAAACGGGTGGGCCATAGCCTTGGGGCGTGGGGCTGGCCCACTTCGTCCGCCGGACTCGGAATGGCGCTAGACTTTGAGAGGCACCTCCGTGTGCCAAAAATAGGCCGCGGGCACAGCCGCGCCCAAATATAACCGCCCGAAGGCCGGGGCGCCAAGTTCGTCCTGCGGCAAAAGGCCACAAAAACGGGTGGGCTATAGCCTTGGGGGGTGGGGCTGGCCAACTTCGTCCGCCGGACTAGGAATGGCGCGAGACTTTGTGAGGCACCTCCGTGTGCCAAAAATAGGCCGCGGGCACAGCCGTACCCAAAAATAACCGCCCGAAGGCCGGGACGCTATGTTCGTTTTACGGAAAAAGGCCACAAAAACGGGTGGGCTATAGCCTTGGGGTGTGGGGCTGGCCAACTTCGTCCACCGGACTCGGAATGGTGCGAGACTTTGTGAGGTACCTCCATGTGCCAATAATAGGCCGCGTGCACAGCCGCGCCCAAAAATAACCGCCCGAAGGCCGGGGCGCCGAGTTCGTCCAGCGGAAAAAGGCCACAAAAACGGGTGGGCTATAGCCTTGGGGGGTGGGGCTGGCCAACTTCGTCCACCGGACTCGGAATGGTGCGAGACTTTGTGAGGCACCTCCGTGTGCCAAAAATAGGCCGCGTGCACAGCCGCGCCCAAAAATAACCGCCCGAAGGCCGGGGCGCCAAGTTCGTCCAGCGGCAAAAGGCCACAAAAACGAGTGGGATATAGCCTTGGGGGGTGGGGCTGGCCAACTTCGTCCGCCGGACTAGGAATGGCGCGAGACTTTGTGAGGCACCTCCGTGTGCCAAAAATAGGCCGCGGGCACAGCCGCGCCAAAAAATAACCGCCCGAAGGACGGGGCGCCAAGTTCGTCCAGCGGAAAAAGGCCATAAAAACGGGTGGGCTATAGCCTTGGGGGCTGGGGCTTGCCAACTTCGTCCGCCGGACTCGGAATGGCACGAGACTTTGCGAGCGGCCTCCGTGTGCCAACAATAGGCTGCGGGCACAGCCGCGCCCAAAAATAACCGCCCGAAGGACGGGGCGCCAGGTTCGTCCAGCGGAAAAAGGCCATAAAAACGGGTGGGCTATAGGCTTGGGGGGTGGGGCTTGCCAACTTCGTCCGCCGGACTCAGAATGGCGCGAGACTTTGCGAGCAGCCACCGTGTGCAAAAAATCAGCCGCGGTCACAGCCGCGCCCAAAAGTAACCGCCCGAAGGCCGGGGCGCCATGTTCGTCCAGCGGAAAAGTGCCACAAAAACGGGTGGGCTATAGCCTTGGGGGGTGGGGCTGGCCAATTTCGTCCGCCGGACTCGGAATGGTGTGAGACGTTGTGAGCGGCCTCCGTGTGCCAAAAATAGGCCGCGGGCACAGCCGCGCCCAAAAATAACCGCCCGAAGGCCGGGGCGCCAAGTTCGTCCAGCGGAAAAAGGCCACAAAAACGGGTGGGCTATAGCCTTGGGGGGTGGGGCTGGCCAACTTCGTCCGCCGGACTCGGAATGGCGGGAGACTTTGCGTGCGGCCTCCGTGTGCCAAAAATAGGCCGCGGTCACAGCCGCGCCCAAAAATAACAGACCGAAGGCCGGGGCGCCAAGTTCGTCCAGCGGAAAAAGGCCACAAAAACGGGTGGGCTATAGCCTTGGGGGTGGGGCTGGCCAACTTCGTCCGCCGGACTCGGAATGGCGCGAGACTTTGCGTGCGGCCTCCGTGTGCCAAAAATAGGCCATGGGCACAGCTACGACCAAAAATAACCGCCCGAAGGCCGGGGCACCATGTTCGTCCAGCGGAAAAAGGCCACAAAAAGGGGTGGGCTATAGCCTTGGGGGGTGGGGCTGGCCAACTTCGTCCGCCGGACTCGGAATGGCGCGTGACTTTGCGTGCGGCCTCCGTGTGCCGAAAATAGGCCATGGGCACAGCCGCACCCAAAAATAACAGCCCGAAGGCCGGGGCGCCAAGTTCGTCCAGCGGAAAAAGGCCACAAAAACGGGTGGGCCATAGCCTTGGGGGGTGGGGTTGGCCCACTTCGTCCGCCGGACTCGGAATGGTGCGAGACTTTGTGAGCAGCCTCCGTGTGCCAAAAATAGGCTGCGGGCATAGCCGTGCCGAAAAATAACCGCCCGAAGGCCGGGGCGCCAAGTTCGTCCAGCGGAAAAAGGCCACAAAAACGAGTGGGCAATAGCCTTGGGGGGTGCGGCTGGCCAACTTCGTCCGCCGGACTCGGAATGGCGCGAGACTTTGCGTGCGGCCTCCGTGTGCCAAAAATAGGCCGCGGGCACAGCCGCGCCCAAAAATAACAGCCCGAAGGCCGGGGCGCCAAGTTCGTCCAGCGGCAAAAGGCCACAAAAACGGGTGGGCTATAGCCTTGGGGGGTGGAGCTGGCCAACTTCGTCCGCCGGACTAGGAATGGCGCGAGACTTTGTGAGGCACCTCCGTGTGCCAAAAATAGGACGCGGGCACAGCCGCACCCAAAAATAACCGCCCGAAGGCCGGGACGCTATGTTCGTTTTGCGGAAAAAGGCCACAAAAACGGGTGGGCTATAGCCTTGGGGGGTGGGGCTTGCCAACTTCGTCCACCGGACTCGGAATGGTGCGAGACTTTGTGAGGCACCTCCATGTGCCAAAAATAGGCCGCGTGCACAGCAGTGCCCAAAAATAACCGCCCGAAGGCCGGGGCGCCAAGTTCGTCCAGCGGAAAAAGGCCACAAAAACGGGTGGGCTATAGCCTTGGGGGGTGGGGCTGGCCAACTTCGTCCACCGGACTCGGAATGGTGCGAGACTTTGTGAGGCACCTCCGTGTGCCAAAAATAGGCCGCGTGCACAGCCGCGACCAAAAATAACCGCCCGAAGGCCGGGACGCCAAGTTCGTCCAGCGGCAAAAGGCCACAAAAACGGGTGGGATATAGCCTTGGGGGGTGGGGCTGGCCAACTTCGTCCGCGGGACTAGGAATGGCGCGAGACTTTGTGAGGCACCTCCGTGTGCCAAAAATAGGCCGCGGGCACAGCCGCACCCAAAAATAACCGCCCGAAGGCCGGGGCGTTAGGTTCATTTTGCGGAAAAAGGCCACAAAAACGGGTGGGCTATAGCCTTGGGGGGTGGGGATGGCCAACTTCGTCCGCCGGACTAGGAATGGCGTGAGACTTTGTGAGGCGCCTCCGTGTGCCAAAAATAGGCCGCGGGTACAGCCGCACCCAAAAATAACCGCCCGAAGCCCGGGACGCTATGTTCGTTTTGCGGAAAAAGGCCACAAAAACGGGTGGGCTATAGCCTTGGGGGGTGGGGCTGGCCAACTTCGTCCACCGGACTCGGAATGGTGCGAGACTTTCTGAGGCACCTCCATGTGCCAAAAATAGGCCGTGTACACAGCCGCGCCCAAAAATACCCACCCGAAGGCCGGGGCGCCAAGTTCGTCCAGCGGAAAAAGGCCACAAAAACGGGTGGGCTATTGCCTTGGGGGGTGGGGCTGGCCAACTTCGTCCACCGGACTCGGAATGGTGCTAGACTTTGTGAGGCACCTCCGTGTGCAAAAAATAGGCCGCGGGCACAGCCGCGCCCAAAAATAACTGCCAAAAGGACGGGGCGCCAAGTTCGTCCAGCGGAAAAAGGCCATAAAAACGGGTGGGCTATAGCCTTGGGGGCTGGGGCTTGCCAACTTCGTCCGCCGGACTCGGAATGGCACGAGACTTTGCGAGCGGCCTCCGTGTGCCAACAATAGGCTGCGGGCACAGCCGCACCCAAAATTAACCGCCCGAAGGACGGGGCGCCAGGTTCGTCCAGCGGAAAAAGGCCATAAAAACGGGTGGGCTATAGGCTTGGGGGGTGGGGCTTGCCAACTTCGTCCGCCGGACTCAGAATGGCGCGAGACTTTGCGAGCGGCCTCCGTGTGCCAAAAATCGGCTGCGGGCACAGCCGCACCCAAAAATAACCGCCCGAAGGCCGGGGCGCCAAGTTCGTCCAGCGGAAAAAGGCCACAAAAACGGGTGGGCTATAGCCTTGGGGGGTGGGGCTGGCCAACTTCGTCCGCCGGACTCGGAATGGCGGGAGACTTTGCGTGCGGCCTCCGTGTGCCAAAAGTAGGCCGCGGACACAACCGCGCCCAAAAATAACAGCCCGAAGGCCGGGGCGCCAAGTTCGTCCAGCGGAAAAAGGCCACAAAAACGGGTGGGCTATAGCCTTGGGGGTGGGGCTGGCCAACTTCGTCTGCCAGACTCGGAATGGCGCGAGACTTTGCGTGCGGCCTCCGTGTGCCAAAAATAGGCCATGGGCACAGCTGCGACCAAAAATAACCGCCCGACGGCCGGGGCACCATGTTCGTCCAGCGGAAAAAGGCCACAAAAACGGGTGGGCTATAGCCTTGGGGGGTGGGGCTGGCCAACTTCGTCCGCCGGACTCGGAATGGCGCGAGACTTTGTGTGTGGCCTCCGTGTGCCGAAAATAGGCCACGGGCACAGCCGCACCCAAAAATAACAGCCCGAAGGCCGGGGCGCCAAGTTCGTCCAGCGGAAGAAGGCCACAAAAACGGGTGGGCTATAGCCTTGAGGGGTGGGGCTGGCCAACTTCGTCCGCCGGACTCGGAATGGCGGGAGACTATGCGTGCGGCCTCTGTGTGCCAAAAATAGGCCGCGGTCACAGCCGCGCCCAAAAATAACAGCCCGAAGGCCGGGGCGCCAAGTTCGTCCAGCGGAAAAAGGCCACAAAAACGGGTGGGCTATAGCCTTGGGGGTGGGGCTGGCCAACTTCGTCCGCCGGACTCGGAATGGCGCGAGACTTTGCGTGCGGCCTCCGTGTGCCAAAAATAGGCCATGGGCACAGCCGCGACCAAAAATAACCGCCCGACGGCCGGGGCACCATGTTCGTCCTGCGGAAAAAGGCCACAAAAACGGGTGGGCTATAGCCTTGGGGGGTGGGGCTGGCCAACTTCGTCCGCCGGACTCGGAATGGCGCGAGACTTTGCGTGCGGCCTCCGTGTGCCGAAAATAGGCCACGGGCACAGCCGCACCCAAAAATAACAGCCCGAAGGCCGGGGCGCCAAGTTCGTCCTGCGGAAAAAGGACACAAAAACGGGTGGGCCATAGCCTTGGGGGGTGGGGCTGGCCCACTTCGTCCGCCGGACTCGGAATGGCGCGAGACTTTGCGTGCGGCCTCCGTGTGCCAAAAATATGCCGCGGACACAACCGCGCCCAAAAATAACAGCCCGAAGGCCGGGGCGCCAAGTTCGTCCAGCGGAAAAAGGCCACAAAAACGGGTGGGCTATAGCCTTGGGGGTGGGGCTGGCCAACTTCGTCCGCCGGACTCGGAATGGCGCGAGACTTTGTGAGGCACCTCCGTGTGCCAAAAATAGGCCACGGGCACAGGTGCTCCCAAAAATAACCGCCCAAAGGCCGGGGCGCTAAGTTCGTCCGGCGGAAAAAGGCCACAAAAACGGCTGGGCCATAGCCTTGGGGGGTGGGGCTGGGCAACTTCGTCCGCCGAACTCGGAATGGCGCGAAACTTTGCGAGGTGCCTCCGTGTGCCAAAATAGCCCGCGGGCACAGCCGCGCCCAAAAATAACCGCCCGAAGGCCGGGGCGCCACGTTCGTCCAGTAGAAAAAGGCCACAAAAACGGGTGGGCTATAGCCCGGGGGGGTGCGGCTGGCCCACTTCGTCCGCCGGAGTCGGAATGGCGCTAGACTGTGAGAGGCACCTCCGTGTGCCAAAAATAGGCCGCGGGCACAGCCGCGCCCAAATATAACCGCCCGAAGGCCAGGGCGCCAAGTTCGTCCAGCAGCAAAAGGCCACAAAAACGTGTGGGATATAGCCTTGGGGGGTGGGGCTGGCCAACTTCGTCCGCCGTACTAGGAATGGCGCGTGACTTTGTGAGGCACCTCCGTGTGCCAATAATAGGCCGCGGCCACAGCCGCACCCAAAAATAACCGCCCGAAGGCCGGGGCGTTAAGTTCGTTTTGCGGAAAAAGGCCACAAAAACGGGTGGGCTATAGCCTTGGGGGTTGGGGCTGGCCAACTTCGTCCGCCGGACTCGGAATGGCGCGAGACTTTGTGAGGCACCTCCGTGTGCCAAAAATAGGCCACGGGCACAGGTGCTCCCAAAAATAACCGCCCGAAGGCCGGGGCGCTAAGTTCGTCCGGCGGAAAAAGGCCACAAAAACGGCTGGGCCATAGCCTTGGGGGGTGGGGCTGGGCAACTTCGTCCGCCGAACTCGGAATGGCGCGAAACTTTGCGAGGTGCCTCCATGTGCCAAAATAGCCCGCGGGCACAGCCGTGCCCAAAAATAACCGCCCGAAGGCCGGGGCGCTAAGTTCGTCCAGTGGAAAAAGGCCACAAAAACGGGTGGCCTATAGCCTTGGGGGGTGGGGCTGGGTAACTTCGTCCGCCGAACTCGGAATGGCGCGAGACGTTATGAGGCGCCTCCATGTACCAAAAATAGGCCGCGGGCACAGCCGCGCCCAAAAATAACTGCCCGAAGGCCGGGGCGTCAAGTTCGTCCAGCGGAAAAAGGCCACAAAAACGGGTGGGCTATAGCCTTGGGGGGTGGGGCTGGGCAACTTCGTCCGCCGGACTCGGAATGGCACGAAACTTTGCGAGGTGCCTCCGTTTGCCAAAATAGCCAGCGGGCACAGCCGCGCCCAAAAATAACCACCCGAAGGCCGGGGCGCCAAGTTCGTCCAGCAGAAAAAGGCCACAAAAACGGGTGGGCTATAGCCTTGGGGGGTGGGGCTGGCCAACTTCGTCCGCCGGACATGGAATGGCGCGAGACTTTGCGAGGTGCCTCCGTGTACCAAAAATAGGCCGCGGGCACAGCCGCGTCCAAAAATAACTGCCCGAAGGCCGGGGCGCCAAGTTCATCCAGCGGAAAAAGGCCACAAAAACGGGTGGGCTATAGCCTTGGGGGGTGGGGCTGGCCAACTTTGTCCGCCGGAATCGGAAACCCGCGACACTTTGCGAGGCGCCTCCGTGTGCCAAAATCGGCCGCGGGCACAGCCGCACCCAAAAATAACAGCCCAAAGGCCGGGGCGCCAAGTTCGTCCGGCGGAAAAAGGCCACAAAAACGGGTGGGCTATAGCCTTGGGGGGTGGGGCTGGCCAACTTCGTCCGCCGGACTCGGAATGGCGCGAGACTTCGTGAGGCACCTCCGTGTGCCAAAAATAGGCCGCGGGCACAGCCGCGCCCTAAAATAACTGCCCGAAGGCCGGGGCGCCAAGTTCGTCCAGCGGAAAAAGGCCACAAAAACGGGTGTGCTATAGCCTGGGGGGGTGGGGCTGGCCAACTTCGTCCGCCGGACTCGGAATGGTGTGAGACTTTGCGAGGCACCTCCGTGTGCCAAAAATAGGCCGTGGGCACAGCCGCGCCCAAATATAACCGCCCGAAGGCTGGGGCGCCAAGTTCGTCCAGCGGCAAAAGGCCACAAAAACGGGTGGGCTATAGCCTTGGGGGGTGGGGCTGGCCAACTTCGTCCGCCGGGCTCGGAAACCCGTGACACTTTACGAGGCGCCTCCATGTGCCAAAATAGGCCTCGGGCACAGCCGCACCCAAAAATAACAGCCCAAAGGCCGGGGCGCCAAGTTCGTCCAGCGGAAAAAGGCCACAAAAACGGGTGGGCTATAGCCTAGGGGGATGGGGCTGGCCAACTTCGTCCGCCGGACTCGGAATGGCGCGAGACTTTGTGAGGCTCCTCCGTGTGCCAAAAATAGGCCGCCGGCACAGGTGCACCCAAAAATAACCGCCCGAAGGCCGGGGTGCTAAGTTCGTCCAGCGGAAAAAGGCCACAAAAACGGGTGGGCCATAGCCTTGGGGGGTGGGGCTGGGCAACTTTGTCCGCCGAACTCGGAATAGCGCGAGACTTTACGAGGCGCCTCCGTGTACCAAAAATAGGCCACGGGCACAGCCGCGCCCAAAAATAACTGCCCGAAGGCCGGGGCGCCAAGTTCGTCCAGCGGAAAAAGGCCACAAAAACGGGTGGGCTATAGCCTTGGGGGGTGGGGCTGGGCAACATCGTCCGCCGGACTCGGAATGGCGCGCAACTTTGTGAGGTACCTCCGTGTGCCAAAATAGCCCGCGGCCACAGCCGCGCCCAAAAATAACCGCCCGAAGGCCGGGGCGCTGAGTGCGTCCAGCGGTAAAAGGCCACAAAAACGGGTGGGCTTTAGCCTTGGGGGGTGGGGCTGGCCCACTTCGTCCGCCGGACTCGGAATAATGCGAGACTTTGTGAGGCACCTCCGTGTGCCAAAAATAGGCCGCGGGCACAGCCGCACCCAAAAATAACCGCCCGAAGGCCGGGGCGCTGAGTTCGTCCAGCGGAAAAAGGCCACAAAAACGGGTGGGCTATAGCCTAGGGGGGTGGGGCTGGCCAACTTCGTCCGCCGGACTCGGAATGGCGCGAGACTTTGTGAGGCACCTCCATGTGCCAAAAATAGGCCGCTGGCACAGCCGCACCCAAAAATAACCGCCCGAAGGCCGGGGCGCTAAGTTCGTTTTGCGGAAAAAGGCCACAAAAACGGGTGGGCTATAGCCTTGGGGGGTGGGGCTGGCCAACTTCGTCCGCCGGACTCGGAATGGCGCGAGACTTTGTGAGGCACCTCCGTGTGCCAAAAATAAGCCGCAGGCACAGGTGCACCCAAAAATAACCGCCCGAAGGCCGGGGTGCTAAGTTCGTCCAGCGGAAAAAGGCCACAAAAACGGGTGGGCCATAGCCCTGGGGGGTGGGGCTGGGCAACTTTGTCCGCCGAACTCGGAATGGCGCGAGACTTTACGAGGCGCCTCCGTGTACCAAAAATAGGCCGCGGGCACAGCCGCGCCCAAAAATAACTGCCCAAAGGCCGGGGCGCCAAGTTCGTCCAGCGGAAAAAGGCCACAAAAATGGGTGGGCTATAGCCTTGGGGGGTGGGGCTGGGCAACTTCGTCCGCCGGACTCGGAATGGCGCGCAACTTTGTGAGGTGCCTCCGTGTGCCAAAATAGCCCGCGGGCACAGCCGCGCCCAAAAATAACCGCCCGAAGGCCGGGGCGCTAAGTTCGTCCAGCGGTAAAAGGCCACAAAAACGGGTGGGCTTTAGCCTTGGGGGGTGGGGCTGGCCAACTTCGTCCGCCGGACTCGGAATAACGCCAGACTTTGTGAGGCACCTCCGTGTGCCAAAAATAGGCCGCGGGCACAGCTGCTCCCAAAAATAACCGCCCGAAGGCCGGGGCGCTAAGTTCGTTTTGTGGAAAAAGGCCACAAAAACGGGTGGCCTATAGCCTTGGGGGGTGGGGCAGGCCAACTTCGTCCGCCGGACTCGGAATGGTGCGAGACTTTGTGAGGCACCTCCGTGTGCCAAAAATAGGCCGCGGGCACAGGCGCACCCAAAAATAACCGCCCGAAGGCCGGGGCGCTAGGTTCGTCCAGCGGAAAAAGGCCACAAAAACGGGTGGGCTATAGCCTTGGGGGGTGGGGCTGGCCGACTTCGTCCGCCAGACTCGGAATGGCGCGAGACTTTGCGAGGCACATCCGTGCGCCAAAAATAGGCCGCGGGCACAGCCGCTCCCAAAAATAACCGCCCGAAGGCCGGGGCACCAAGTTCGTCCAGCGGAAAAAGGCCACAAAAACGGGTGGGCTATAGCCTTGGGCGGTGGGGCTGGCCAACTTAGTCCGCCGGACTCGGAATGGCGCGAGACTTTGCGAGACACCTCCGTTTGCCACAAATAGGCCGCGGGTACAGCCGCGCCCAAAATAACCGCCCGAAGGCCGGGGCGCCAAGTTCGTCTTGCGGAAAAAGGCCACAAAAACGGGTGGGCTATAGCCTTGGGGGATGGGGCTGGCCAACTTCGCCCGCCGGACTCGGAATGGCGCAAGACTTTGTGAGGTGCCTCCCTGTGCCAAACATAGGCCGCGGGCACAGCCGCGCCCAAAAATAACATCCCGAAGGCCGGGGCGCCAAGTTCGTCCAGCGGAAAAAGGCCACAAAAACGGGTGTGCTATAGCCTGGGGGGGTGGGGCTGGCCAACTTCGTCCGCCGGACTCGGAATGGTGTGAGACTTTGCGAGGCACCTCCGTGTGCCAAAAATAGGCCGTGGGCACAGCCGCGCCCAAATATAACCGCCCGAAGGCTGGGGCGCCAAGTTCGTCCAGCGGCAAAAGGCCACAAAAACGGGTGGGCTATAGCCTTGGGGGGTGGGGCTGGCCAACTTCGTCCGCCGGGCTCGGAAACCCGTGACACTTTACGAGGCGCCTCCATGTGCCAAAATAGGCCTCGGGCACAGCCGCACCCAAAAATAACAGCCCAAAGGCCGGGGCGCCAAGTTCGTCCAGCGGAAAAAGGCCACAAAAACGGGTGGGCTATAGCCTAGGGGGATGGGGCTGGCCAACTTCGTCCGCCGGACTCGGAATGGCGCGAGACTTTGTGAGGCTCCTCCGTGTGCCAAAAATAGGCCGCCGGCACAGGTGCACCCAAAAATAACCGCCCGAAGGCCGGGGTGCTAAGTTCGTCCAGCGGAAAAAGGCCACAAAAACGGGTGGGCCATAGCCTTGGGGGGTGGGGCTGGGCAACTTTGTCCGCCGAACTCGGAATAGCGCGAGACTTTACGAGGCGCCTCCGTGTACCAAAAATAGGCCACGGGCACAGCCGCGCCCAAAAATAACTGCCCGAAGGCCGGGGCGCCAAGTTCGTCCAGCGGAAAAAGGCCACAAAAACGGGTGGGCTATAGCCTTGGGGGGTGGGGCTGGGCAACATCGTCCGCCGGACTCGGAATGGCGCGCAACTTTGTGAGGTACCTCCGTGTGCCAAAATAGCCCGCGGCCACAGCCGCGCCCAAAAATAACCGCCCGAAGGCCGGGGCGCTGAGTGCGTCCAGCGGTAAAAGGCCACAAAAACGGGTGGGCTTTAGCCTTGGGGGGTGGGGCTGGCCCACTTCGTCCGCCGGACTCGGAATAATGCGAGACTTTGTGAGGCACCTCCGTGTGCCAAAAATAGGCCGCGGGCACAGCCGCACCCAAAAATAACCGCCCGAAGGCCGGGGCGCTGAGTTCGTCCAGCGGAAAAAGGCCACAAAAACGGGTGGGCTATAGCCTAGGGGGGTGGGGCTGGCCAACTTCGTCCGCCGGACTCGGAATGGCGCGAGACTTTGTGAGGCACCTCCATGTGCCAAAAATAGGCCGCTGGCACAGCCGCACCCAAAAATAACCGCCCGAAGGCCGGGGCGCTAAGTTCGTTTTGCGGAAAAAGGCCACAAAAACGGGTGGGCTATAGCCTTGGGGGGTGGGGCTGGCCAACTTCGTCCGCCGGACTCGGAATGGCGCGAGACTTTGTGAGGCACCTCCGTGTGCCAAAAATAAGCCGCAGGCACAGGTGCACCCAAAAATAACCGCCCGAAGGCCGGGGTGCTAAGTTCGTCCAGCGGAAAAAGGCCACAAAAACGGGTGGGCCATAGCCCTGGGGGGTGGGGCTGGGCAACTTTGTCCGCCGAACTCGGAATGGCGCGAGACTTTACGAGGCGCCTCCGTGTACCAAAAATAGGCCGCGGGCACAGCCGCGCCCAAAAATAACTGCCCGAAGGCCGGGGCGCCAAGTTCGTCCAGCGGAAAAAGGCCACAAAAATGGGTGGGCTATAGCCTTGGGGGGTGGGGCTGGGCAACTTCGTCCGCCGGACTCGGAATGGCGCGCAACTTTGTGAGGTGCCTCCGTGTGCCAAAATAGCCCGCGGGCACAGCCGCGCCCAAAAATAACCGCCCGAAGGCCGGGGCGCTAAGTTCGTCCAGCGGTAAAAGGCCACAAAAACGGGTGGGCTTTAGCCTTGGGGGGTGGGGCTGGCCAACTTCGTCCGCCGGACTCGGAATAACGCCAGACTTTGTGAGGCACCTCCGTGTGCCAAAAATAGGCCGCGGGCACAGCTGCTCCCAAAAATAACCGCCCGAAGGCCGGGGCGCTAAGTTCGTTTTGTGGAAAAAGGCCACAAAAACGGGTGGGCTATAGCCTTGGGGGGTGGGGCAGGCCAACTTCGTCCGCCGGACTCGGAATGGTGCGAGACTTTGTGAGGCACCTCCGTGTGCCAAAAATAGGCCGCGGGCACAGGCGCACCCAAAAATAACCGCCCGAAGGCCGGGGCGCTAGGTTCGTCCAGCGGAAAAAGGCCACAAAAACGGGTGGGCTATAGCCTTGGGGGGTGGGGCTGGCCGACTTCGTCCGCCAGACTCGGAATGGCGCGAGACTTTGCGAGGCACATCCGTGCGCCAAAAATAGGCCGCGGGCACAGCCGCTCCCAAAAATAACCGCCCGAAGGCCGGGGCACCAAGTTCGTCCAGCGGAAAAAAGCCACAAAAACGGGTGCGCTATAGCCTTGGGCGGTGGGGCTGGCCAACTTAGTCCGCCGGACTCGGAATGGCGCGAGACTTTGCGAGACACCTCCGTTTGCCACAAATAGGCCGCGGGTACAGCCGCGCCCAAAAATAACCGCCCGAAGGCCGGGGCGCCAAGTTCGTCTAGCGGAAAAAGGCCACAAAAACGGGTGGGCTATAGCCTTGGGGGATGGGGCTGGCCAACTTCGCCCGCCGGACTCGGAATGGCGCGAGACTTTGTGAGGTGCCTCCCTGTGCCAAACATAGGCCGCGGGCACAGCCGCGCCCAAAAATAACAGCCCGAAGGCCGGGGCGCCAAGTTCGTCCAGCGGAAAAAGGCCACAAAAACGGGTGGGCTATAGCCTTGGGGGGTGGGGCTGGCCAACTTCGTCCGCCGGACTCGGAATTCCGTGAGACTTTGCGAGGGGCCTCCGTGTGCCAAAAGTAGGCCGTGGGCAAAGCCGCGCCCAAAAATAACCGCCCGAAGGCCGGGGCACCAAGTTCGTCCAGCGGAAAAAGGTCACAAAAACGGGTGGGCTATAGCATTGGGGGGTGGGGCTGGCCAACTTCGTCCGCCGGACTCGGAATGCCGTGAGACTTTGCGAGGGGACTCCGTGTGCCAAAATTATGCCACGGACAAAGCCGCGCCTAAAAATAACCGCCCGAAGGCCGGGGCAACAAGTTCGTCCAGAGAAAAAAGGCAACAAAAACGGGAGGGCTATAGCCTTGGGGGGTGGGGCTGACCAACTTCGTCCGCCGGACTTGGAATGCCGCGAGACTTTACGAGGGGCCTCCGTGTGCCAAAAATAGGCCACGGGCAAAGCCGCGCCCAAAAATAACCGCCCGAAGGCCAGGGCGCCAAGTTCGTCCTGCGGAAAAAGACCACAAAAACGGGTGGGCTATAGCCTTGGGGGGTGGGGCTGGCCAACTTCGTCCGCCGGGCTCGGAATGCCGTGAGACTTTGCGAGGGGCCTCCGTGTGCCAAAAATAGGGCGCGGGCAACGCCGCACCCAAAAATAACCACCCGAAGGCCGGTGCGCCAAGTTCGTCCAGCGGAAAAAGGCCACAAAAACGGGTGGGCTATAGCCTTGGGGGGTGAGGCTGGCCAACTTCGTCCGCCGGGCTCGGAATGCCGCGAGACTTTGCGAGGCGCCGTCATGTGCCAAAAATATACCGCCGGCAAAGCCACGCCCAAAAATAACGGCCTGAAGGCCGCGGCGCCAAGTTCGTCCAGTGGAAGAAGGCCACAAAAACGGGTGGGCTATAGCCTTGGGGGGTGGGGCTGGCCAACTTCGTCCGCCGGACTCGGAATGCCGTGAGACTTTGCGAGGGTCCTCCGTGTGCCAAAATTAGGCCGCGGGCAAAGCCGCGCCCAAAAATAACTGCCCGAAGGCCGGGGCGCCAAGTTCGTCCAGCGGAAAAAAGCCACAAAAACGGGTGGGCTATAGCCTTGGGCGGTGGGGCTGGCCAACTTCGTCCGCCGGACTAAGAATGCCACGAGACTTTGCGAGGGGCTTCCGTGTGCCAAAAATAGGCCGCGGTCAAAGCCGCGCCCTAAAATAACCTCCCGAAGGCCGGGGCGCCAAGTTCGTCCAGCGGAAAAAGGCCACAAAAACGGGTGGGCTATAGCCTTGGGGGGTGAGGCAGGCTAACTTCGTCCACCGGACTCGGAATGCCGCGACACATTACGAGTGGCTTCCATGGGCCAAAAATAGGCCACGGGCAAAGCCGCGCCCAAAAATAACCGCTCGAAGGCCGGGGCGCCAAGTTCGTCCAGCGGAAAAAGGCCACAAAAACGGGTGGTCTATAGCCTTGGGGGGTGGGGCTGGCCAACTTTGTCCGCCGGACTCGGAATGCCGCGACACATTACGAGGGGCTTCCGTGTGCCAAAAATAGGCCGCGGGCAAAGCCACGCCCAAAAATAACCGCCCGAAGGACGGGGCGCCAAGTTCGTCCAGCGGAAAAAGGCCACAAAAACGGGTGGGCTATAGCCTTGGGGGGTGGCGCTGGCAAACTTCGGACTCAGAATGCCGCGAGACTTTGCGAGGGACCTCCGTGTGATAAAACTAGGCCGCGGGCAAAGCCGCGCCCAAATATAACCGCCCGAAGGTCGGGGCGCCAAGTTCGTCCAGCGGAAAAAGGCCACAAAAACGGGTGGGCTATAGCCTTGGGGGGTGGGGCTGGCCAACTTCGTCCGCCGGGCTCGGAATGGGGCGAGACTTTGCGAGGGGCCTCTGTGTGCCAAAAATATGCCGCGGACAAAGCCGCGCCCAAAAATAACCGCCCGAAGGCCAGGGCGCCAAGTTCGTCCAGCGCAAAAAGGCCACAAAAACGGGTGGGCTATAGCCTTGGGGGGTGGGGCTGGCCAACTTCGTCCGCCGGACTCGGAATGCCGCGAGACTTTGCGAGGGGTCTCCGTGTGCCAAAAATACGATGCGGGCAAAGCCACGCCAAAAAATAACCACCCGAAGGCCGGGGCAACAAGTTCGTCCAGAGGAAAAAGGCCACAAAAACGGGTGGGCTATAGCCTTGGGGGGTGGGGCTGACCAACTACGTCCGCCGGACTCCGAATGCTGCGACACTTTGCGAGGGGCTTCCGTGTGCCAAAAATAGGCCGCGGACAAAGCCGCGCCCAAAAATAACCTCCCGAAGGCCGGGGCGCCAAGTTCGTCCAGCGGAAAAAGGACACAAAAACGGGTGGGCTATAGCCTTGGGGGGTGGGGCTGGCCAACTTCGTCCGCCGGACTCGGAATACCGCGAGACTCTGCGAGGGGCCTCCGTGTGCCAAAAATAGGCCGCGGGCAAAGCCGCACCAAAAAATAACCACCCGAAGGCCGGGGCGCCAGCTTCGTCCAGTGGAACTAGGCCACAAAAACCGGTGGGCTATAGCCTTGGGGGGTGAGGCTGGCTAACTTCGTCCGCCGGACTCGGAATGCCGCAACACTTTGCGAGGGGCTTCCGTGTGCCAAAAATAGGCCGCGGTCAAAGCCGCGCCCAAAAATAACCTCCCGAAGGCCGGGGCGCCAAGTTCGTCCAGCGGAAAAAGGCCACAAAAACGGGTGGGCTATAGCCTTGGGGGGTGGGGCTGACCAACTTCGTCCGCCGGACTCCGAATGCTGCGACACTTTGTGAGGGGCTTCCATGTGCCAAAAATAGGCCGCGAACAAAGCCGCGCCCAAAAATAACCTCCCGAAGGCCGGGGCGCCAAGTTCGTCCAGCGGAAAAAGGCCACAAAAACGGGTGGGCTATAGCCTTGGGGGGTGGGGCTGGCCAACTTCGTCCGCCGGACTCGGAATACCGCGAGACTCTGCAAGGGGCCTCCGTGTGCCAAAAATAGGCCGCGGGCAAAGCCGCACCAAAAAATAACCACCCGAAGGCCGGGGCGCCAGCTTCGTCCAGTGGAACTAGGCCACAAAAACCGGTGGGCTATAGCCTTGGGGGGTGAGGCAGGCTAACTTCGTCCGCCGGACTCGGAATGCCGCAACACTTTGCGAGGGGCTTCCGTGTGCCAAAAATAGGCCGCGGTCAAAGCCGCGCCCAAAAATAACCTCCCGAAGGCCGGGGCGCCAAGTTCGTCCAGCGGAAAAAGGCCACAAAAACGGGTGGGCTATAGGCTTGGGGGGTGAGGCAGGCTAACTTCGTCCACCGGACTCGGAATGCCGCGACACATTACGAGGGGCTTCCATGTGCCAAAAATAGGCCGCGGCCAAAGCCGCGCTCAAAAATAACCGCCTGAAGGCCGGGGCGCCATGTTCGTCCGGCGGAAAAAGGCCACAAAAACGGGTGGGTTATAGCCTTGGGGGGTGGGGCTGGCCAACTTCGTCCGCCGGACCCGGAATGCCGCGACACATTACGAGGGACTTCCGTGTGCCAAAAATAGGCCGCGGGCAAAGCCGCGCCCAAAAATAACCGCCCGAAGGCCGGGGCGCCAAGTTCGTCCAGCGGAAAAAGGCCACAAAAACGGGTGGGCTATAGCCTTGGGGGGTGGCGCTGGCCAACTTCGGACTCGGAATGCCGCGAGACTTTGCGAGGGGCCTCCGTGTGATAAAAATAGGCCGCGGGCAAAGCCACGCCCAAAAATAACCGCCCGAAGGCCGGGGCAACAAGTTAGTCCAGAGGAAAAAGGCCACAAAAACGGGTGGGCTATAGCCTTGGGGGGTGGGGCTGACCAACTTCGTCCGCCGGACTCCGAATGCTGCGACACTTTGTGAGGGGCTTCCGTGTGCCAAAAATAGGCCGCGGACAAAGCCGCGCCCAAAAATAACCACCCGAAGGCCGGGGCAACAAGTTCGTCCAGAGGAAAAAGGCCACAAAAACGGGTGGGCTATAGCCTTGGGGGGTGGGGCTGACCAACTTCGTCCGCCGGACGCCGAATGCTGCGACACTTTGCGAGGGGCTTCCGTGTGGAAAAAATAAGCCGCTGACAAAGCCGCGCCAAAAAATAACCTCCCGAAGGCCGGGGCGCCAAGTTCGTCCAACGGAAAAAGGCCACAAAAACGGGTGGGCTATAGCCTTGGGGGGTGGGCCGGGCCAACTTCGTCTGCCGGACTCGGAATACCGCGTGACTCTGCGAGGGGCCTCCGTGTGCCAAAAATAGGCCGCGGGCAAAGCCGCACCAAAAAAAAACCACCCGAAGGCCGGGGCGCCAACTTCGTCCAGCGGAAAAAGGCCACAAAAACGGGTGGGCTATAGCCTTGGGGGGTGGGGCTGGCCGACTTCGTCCGCCGGTCTCGGAATGCCGCGACACATTACGAGGGGCTTCCGTGTGCCAAAAATAGGCCGTGGGCAAAGCCGTACCAAAAAATAACCACCCGAAGGCCGGGGCGCCTGCTTCTCCAGCGGAAAAAGGCCACAAAAACGGGTGGGCTAAATCCTTGGGGGGTGGGGCTGGCCAATTTCGTCCGCCGGACTCGGAATGCCGCGAGACTTTGCGAGGGGTCTCCGTGTGCCAAAAATACGACGCGGGCAAAGCCGCGCCAAAAAATAACCACCCGAAGGCCGGGGCAACAAGTTCGTCCAGAGGAAAAAGGCCACAAAAACGGGTGGGCTATAGCCTTGGGGGGTGGGGCTGACCAACTTCGTCCGCCGGACTCCGAATGCTAAGACACTTTGCGAGGGGCTTCCGTGTGGAAAAAATAAGCCGCGGACAAAGCCGCGCCAAAAAATAACCTCCCGAAGGCCGGGGCGCCAAGTTCGTCCAACGGAAAAAGGCCACAAAAACGGGTGGGCTATAGCCTTGGGGGGTGGGCCGGGCCAACTTCGTCCGCCGGTCTCGGAATGCTGCGAGACTTTGCGAGGGGCCTCCGTGTGCCAAAAATAGTCCGCGGGCAAAGCCGCGCCCAAAAATAACCTCCCGAAGGCCGGGGCGCCAAGTTCGTCCAGCGGAAAAAGGCCAGAAAAACGGGTGGGCTATAGCCTTGGGGGGTGAGGCAGGCTAACTTCGTCCACCGGACTCGGAATGCCGCGACACATTACGAGGGGCTTCCGTGTGCCAAAAATAGGCCGCGGGCAAAGCCGCACCAAAAAATAACCGCCCGAACGACGGGGCGCCAAGTTCGTCCAACAGAAAAAGGCCACAAAAACGGGTGGGCTATAGCCTTGGGGGGTGGGGCTGGCCAACTTCGTCCGCCGGACTCGGAATGCCGCGAGACTTTGCGAGGGGCTCCGTGTGCCAAAAATAGGCCGCGGACAAAGTCGCGCCCAAAAATAACCCCCCGAAGGCCGGGGCGCAAAGTTCGTCCAGCGGAAAAAGGCCACAAAAACGGGTGGGCTATAGCCTTGGGGGGTGGGGCTGGCCAACTTCGTCCGCCAGACTCGGAATGCCGTGAGACTTTGCGAGGGGCCTCCGTGTACCAAAAATAGGCCGCGGGAAAAGCCGCGCCCAAAAATAACCGCCTGAAGGCCGGGGCGCCTAGTTCGTCCAGCGGGAAAAGGCCGCAAAAACGGGTGGGCTATAGCCTTGGGGGGTGGGGCTGGGCAACTTCGTCCGCCGGACTCGGAATGCCGTGAGACTTTGTGAGGGGCCTCCGTGTGCCAAAAATAGTCTGCGGGCAAAGCCGCACCCACAAATAACCGCCCGAAGGCCGGGGCGCCAAGTTCGTCCAGCGGAAAAAGGCCACAAAAACGGGTGGGCAATAGCCTTGGGGGGTGGGTCTGGCCAACTTCGTCCGCCGGACTCGGAATGCCGCGAGACTTTGCGAGGGGTCTCCGTGTGCCAAAAATACGACGCGGGCAAAGCCGCGCCAAAAAATAACCACCCGAAGGCCGGGGCAACAAGTTCGTCCAGAGGAAAAAGGCCACAAAAACGGGTGGGCTATAGCCTTCGGGGGTGGGGCTGACCAACTTCGTCCGCCGGACTCCGAATGCTACGACACTTTGCGAGGGGCTTCTGTGTGGCAAAAATAGGCCGCGGACAAAGCCGCGCCCAAAAATAACCTCCCGACGGCCGGGGCGCCAAGTTCGTCCAACGGAAAAAGGCCACAAAAACGGGTGGGCTATAGCCTTGGGGGGTGGGGCTGGCCAACTTCGTCCGCCGGACTTGGAATACCGCGTGACTCTGCGAGGGGCCTCCGTGTGCCAAAAATAGGCCGCGAGCAAAGCCGCACCAAAAAATAACCACCCGAAGGCCGGGGCGCCAGCCTCGTCCAGCGGAAAAAGGCCACAAAAACGGGTGGGCTATAGCCTTGGGGGGTGGGGCTGGCCAACTTCGTCCGCCGGTCTCGGAATGCTGCGAGACTTTGCGAGGGGCCTCCGTGTGCCAAAAATAGTCCGCGGGCAAAGCCGCGCCCAAAAATAACCTCCCGAAGGCCGGGGCGCCAAGTTCGTCCAGCGGAAAAAGGCCAGAAAAACGGGTGGGCTATAGCCTTGGGGGGTGAGGCAGGCTAACTTCGTCCACCGGACTCGGAATGCCGCGACACATTACGAGGGGCTTCCGTGTGCCAAAAATAGGCCGCGGGCAAAGCCGCGCCCCAAAATAACCGCCCGAAGGCCGGGGCAAAGCCGCGCCCAAAAATAACCGCCCGAAGGCCGGGGCGCCAAGTTCGTCCAGCGGAAAAAGGCCACAAAAACGAGTGGGCTATAGCCTTGGGGGGTGGCGCTGGCCAACTTCGGACTCGGAATGCCGCGAGGCTTTGCGAGGGGCCTCCGTGTGCCAAAAATAGGCCGCGGGCGAAGCCGCGCCCCAAAACAACCGCCCGAAGGCCGGGGCGCCAAGTTCGTCCAGCGGAAAAAGGCCACAAAAACGGGTGGGCTATAGCCTTGGGGGGTGGGGCTGGCCAACTTTGTCCGCCGGACTCGGAATGCCGCGACACATTACGAGGGGCTTCCGTGTGCCAAAAATAGGCTGCGGGCAAAGCCGCGCCCAAAAATAACCGCCCGAAGGCCGGGGCAACAAGTTCGTCCAGAGGAAAAAGGCCACAAAAATGGGTGGGCTATAGCCTTGGGGGGTGGGGATGACCAACTTCGTCCGCCGGACTCCGAATGCCGCGACACTTTGCGAGGGGCTTCCGTGTGCCAAAAATAGGCCGCGGGAAAAGCCGTACCAAAAAATAACCACCCGAAGGCCAGGGCGCCAGCTTCTCCAGCGGAAAAAGGCCACAAAAACGGGTGGGCTAAAGCCTTGGGGGGTGGGGCTGGCCAACTTCGTCCGCCGGTCTCGGAATGCCGCGAGAGTTTGCGAGGGGCTTCTGTGTGCCAAAAATAGGCCGCGGGCAACCCCGCGTCCAAAAATAACCGCCCGAAGGCCTGGGCGCCAAGTTCGTCCTGCGGAAAAAGGCCACAAAAACGGGTGGGCTATAGCCTTGGGGGGTGGGGCTGGCTAACTTCGTCCGCCGGACTTGGAATGCCGCGACACTTTGCAAGGGGCTTCCGTGTGCCAAAAATTGGCCGCGGGCAAAGCCGCACCCAAAAATAACCGCCCGAAGGCCGGGGCCCCAAGTTCGTCCAGCGGAAAAAGGCCACAAAAACGGGTGGGCTATAGCCTTGGGGGGTGGGGCTGGCCAACATCGTCCGCCGGACCCGGAATGCCGTGAGACATTGCGAGGCGCCTCCGTGTGCCAAAAATAGGCCGCGGGCAAAGCCGTGCCCAAAAATAACCGCCCGAAGGACGAAGCGCCAAGTTCGTCCAACAGAAAAAGGCCACAAAAACGGGTGGGCTATAGCCCTGGGGGGTGGGGCTGGCCAACTTCGTCCGCCGGACTCGGAATGCCGCGAGACTTTGCGAGGGGCTCCGTGTGCCAAAAATAGGCCGCGGGCAAAGCCGCGCCCAAAAATAACCGCCCGAAGGCCGGGGCACCAAGTTCGTCCAACGGAAAACGGCCACAGAAACGGGTGGGCTATAGCCTTGGGGGTGGGGCTGGACGACTTCGTCCGCCGGACTCGGAATGCCGCGAGACTTGCGAGGGTCCTCCGTGCACCAAAAATAACCGCCCGAAGGCCGGGGCGCCAAGTTCGTCCAGCGGAAAAAGGCCACAAAAACGGGTGGGCTATAGGCTTGGGGGGTGGGGCTGGCCCACTTCGTCCGCCGGACTCGGAATGCCGGGAGACTTTGTGAGGGGCCTACGTATGCCAAAAATAGACCGCGGGCAAAGCCGCGCCCAAAAATAACCGCCCGAAGGCCGGGGCACCAAGTTCGTCCAACGGAAAACGGCCACAGAAACGGGTGGGCTATAGCCTTGGGGGTGGGGCTGGACGACTTCGTCCGCCGGACTCGGAATGCCGCGAGACTTGCGAGGGTCCTCCGTGCACCAAAAATAGACCGCGGACAAAGCCGCGACCAAAACTAACCGCCTGAAGGCCGGGGCGCCAAGATCATCCAGCGGAAAAAGGCCACAAAAACGGGTGGGCTATAGCCTTGGGGGGTGGGGCTGGCCAACTTCGTCCGCCTGACTCGGAATGCCGCGAGACTTTGCGAGGGACCTCCGTGTGGCAAAAATAGGCCGCGGCCTTAGCCGCGCCCAAAAATAACCGCCCGAAGGCCGGGGCGCCAAGTTCGTCCAGCGGAAAAAGGCCACAAAAACGGGTGGGCTATAGCCTTGGGGGGTGGGGCTGGCCAACTTCGTCCGCCGGACCCGGAATGCCGCGAGACATTGCGAGGCACCTCCGTGTGCCAAAAATAGGCCGCGGACAAAGTCGCGCCCAAAAATAACCCCCCGAAGGCCGGGGCGCAAAGTTCGTCCAGCGGAAAAAGGCCACAAAAACGGGTGGGCTATAGCCTTGGGGGGTGGGGCTGGCCAACTTCGTCCGCCAGACTCGGAATGCCGTGAGACTTTGCGAGGGGCCTCCGTGTACCAAAAATAGGCCGCGGGAAAAGCCGCGCCCAAAAATAACCGCCTGAAGGCCGGGGCGCCTAGTTCGTCCAGCGGGAAAAGGCCGCAAAAACGGGTGGGCTATAGCCTTGGGGGGTGGGGCTGGGCAACTTCGTCCGCCGGACTCGGAATGCCGTGAGACTTTGTGAGGGGCCTCCGTGTGCCAAAAATAGTCCGCGGGCAAAGCCGCGCCCAAAAATAACCGCCCGAAGGCCGGGGCGCCAAGTTCGACCAGCGGAAAAAGGCCACAAAAATGGGTGGGCTATAGGCTTGGGGGGTGGGGCTGGCCCACTTCGTCCGCCGGACTCGGAATGCCGGGAGACTTTGTGAGGGGCCTACGTATGCCAAAAATAGACCGCGGGCAAAGCCGCGCCCAAAAATAACCGCCCGAAGGCCGGGGCACCAAGTTCGTCCAACGGAAAACGGCCACAGAAACGGGTGGGCTATAGCCTTGGGGGTGGGGCTGGACGACTTCGTCCGCCAGACTCGGAATGCCGCGAGACTTGCGAGGGTCCTCCGTGCACCAAAAATAGACCGCGGACAAAGCCGCGACCAAAAATAACCGCCTGAAGGCCGGGACGCCAAGATCATCCAGCGGAAAAAGGCCACAAAAACGGGTGGGCTATAGCCTTGGGGGGTGGGGCTGGCCAACTTCGTCCGCCAGACTCGGAATGCCGCGAGACTTTGCGAGGGACCTCCGTGTGGCAAAAATAGGCCGCGGCCAAAGCCGCGCCCAAAAATAACCGCCCGAAGGCCGGGGCGCCAAGTTCGTCCAGCGGAAAAAGGCCACAAAAACGGGTGGGCTATAGCCTTGGGGGGTGGGGCTGGCCAACTTCGTCCGCCGGACCCGGAATGCCGCGAGACATTGCGGGTCGCCTCCGTGTGCCAAAAATAGGCCGCGGGCAAAGCCGCGCCCAAAAATAACCGCCCGAACGACGGGGCGCCAAGTTCGTCCAACAGAAAAAGGCCACAAAAACGGGTGGGCTATAGCCTTGGGGGGTGGGGCTGGCCAACTTCGTCCGCCGGACTCGGAATGCCGCGAGACTTTGCGAGGGGCTCCGTGTGCCAAAAATAGGCCGCGGACAAAGTCGCGCCCAAAAATAACCCCCCGAAGGCCGGGGCGCAAAGTTCGTCCAGCGGAAAAAGGCCACAAAAACGGGTGGGCTATAGCCTTGGGGGGTGGGGCTGGCCAACTTCGTCCGCCAGACTCGGAATGCCGTGAGACTTTGCGAGGGGCCTCCGTGTACCAAAAATAGGCCGCGGGAAAAGCCGCGCCCAAAAATAACCGCCTGAAGGCCGGGGCGCCTAGTTCGTCCAGCGGGAAAAGGCCGCAAAAACGGGTGGGCTATAGCCTTGGGGGGTGGGGCTGGGCAACTTCGTCCGCCGGACTCGGAATGCCGTGAGACTTTGTGAGGGGCCTCCGTGTGCCAAAAATAGTCTGCGGGCAAAGCCGCGCCCAAAAATAACCGCCCGAAGGCCAGGGCGCCAAGTTCGACCAGCGGAAAAGGGCCACAAAAACGGGTGGGCTATAGCCTTGGGGGGTGGGGCTTGCCAAATTCGTCCGCTGGACTCAGATTGCAGCGAGACTTTGCGAGGGGCCTCCGTGTGCCAAAAATATACCGCGGGCAAAGCCACACCCAAAAATAACCGCCAGAAGGCCGGGGCGCCAAGTTCGTCCAGCGGAAAAAGGCCACAAAAACGGGTGGGCTATAGCCTTGGGGGGTGGGGCTGGCCAACTTCGTCAGCCGTCCTCGGACTTGGAATGCCACGAGACTTTACGAGGGGCCTCCGTGTGCCAAAAATAGGCCGCGGGCAAAGCCGTACCCAAAAAT
Organism: Citrus x changshan-huyou; assembly: GCA_039657385.1. Lineage (NCBI taxonomy): Eukaryota > Viridiplantae > Streptophyta > Magnoliopsida > Sapindales > Rutaceae > Citrus > Citrus x changshan-huyou. The sequence goes on along the minus strand of JBCGBO010000019.1, from coordinate 1,581,868 downwards.
AACCGCCAGAAGGCCGGGGCGCCAAGTTCGTCCAGCGGAAAAAGGCCACAAAAACGGGTGAGCTATAGCCTTGGGGGGTCGGGCTGGCCAACTTCGTCAGCCGGCTTCGGACTTGGAATGCCACGAGACTTTGCGAGGGGCCTCCGTGTGCCAAAAATAGGCCGCGGGCAAAGCCAAGCTCCAAAAATAACCGCCCGAAGGCCGGGGCGCCAAGTTCGTCCAGCGGAAAAAGGCCACAAAATAGGGTGGGCTATAGCCTTGGGTGGTGGGGCTGGCCAACTTCGTCCACCGGACTCGGAATGCCGCGAGACTTTCCGAGGGGCCTCCGTGTGCCAAAAATAGGCCGCGGGCAAAGCCGCGACCAAAAATAACCGCCCGAAGGCCGGGGCGCCAAGTTCGTCCTGCGGAAAATGGCCACAAAAACGGGTGGGCTATAGCCTTGGGGGGTGGGGCTGGCCAACTTCGTCCGCCGGACTCGGAATGCCGCGAGACTTTGTGAGGGGCCTCCGTGTGCCAAAAATAGGCCGCGGGCTAAGCCGCGCTGAAAAATAACCGCCCGAAGGCCGGGGAGCCAATTTCGTCCAGCGGAAAAAGGCCACAAAAACGGGTGGGCAATAGCCTTGGGGGGTGGGGCTGGCCAACTTCATCCGCCGGACTCGGAATGCCGCGAGACTTTGCGAGGGGACTCCGTGTCCCAAAAATAGGCTGCGGGCAAAGCCGCGCCCAAAAATAACCGCCCGAAGGCCGGGGCGCCCTGTTCGTCCAGCGGAAAAAGGCCACAAAAACGGGTGGGCTATAGCCTTGGGGGGTGCGGTTGGCCAACTTCGTCAGCCGGCCTCGGACTTGGAATGCCACGAGACTTTGCGAGGGGCCTCCATGAGCCAAAAATAGGTCGCGGGCAAAGCCAAGCTCCAAAACTAACCACCCGAAGGCCGGGGCGCCAAGTTCGTCCAGCGGAAAAAGGCCACAAAATAGGGTGGGCTATAGCCTTGGGTGGTGGGGCTGGCCAACTTCGTCCGCCAGACTCGGAATGCCGCGAGACTTTGCGAGGGGCCTCCGTGTACCAAAAATAGGCCGCGGGAAAAGCCGCGCCCAAAAATAACCGCCTGAAGGCCGGGGCGCCTAGTTCGTCTAGCGGAAAAAGGCCACAAAAACGGGTGGGCTATAGCCTTGGGGGGTGGGGCTGGGCAACTTCGTCCGCCGGACTCGGAATGCCGTGAGACTTTGTGAGGGGCCTCCGTGTGCCAAAAATAGTCCGCAGGCAAAGCCGCGCCCAAAAATAACCGCCCGAAGGCCGGGGTGCCAAGTTCGAGCAGCGGAAAAAGGCCACAAAAACGGGTGGGCTATAGCCTTGGGGGGTGGGGCTGGCCAACTTCGTCCGCTGCACTCAGATTGCCGCGAGACTTTGCGAGGGGCCTCCGTGTGCCAAAAATATGCCGCGGCCAAAGCCACACCCAAAAATAACCACCAGAAGGCCGGGGCGCCAAGTTCGTCCAGCGGAAAAAGGCCACAAAAACGGGTGGGCTATAGCCTTGGGGAGTGGGGCTGGCCAACTTCGTCAGCCGGCCTCGGACTTGGAATGCCATGAGACTTTGCGAGGGGCCTCCGTGTGCCAAAAATAGGCCGCGGGCAAAGCCAAGCTCCAAAAATAACCGCCCGAAGGCCGGGGCGCCAAGTTCGTCCAGCGGAAAAAGGCCACAAAATAGGGTGGGCTATAGCCTTGGGGGGTGGGGCTGGCCAACTTCGTCCGCCGGACTCGGAATGCTGCGAGATTTTGCAAGGGACCTCCGTGTCCCAAAAAAGGATGCGGGCAAAGCCGCGCCCAAAAATAACTGCCCGAAGGCCGGGTCGCCATGTTCGTCCTGCGGAAAAAGGCCACAAAAACGGGTAGGCTATAGCCTTGGGGGGTGGGGCTGGCCAACTTCGTCCGCCGGACTCGGAATGCCGCGAGAGTTTGCGAGGGGCCTCCGTAAACCAAAAATAGGCCGCGGGCAAAGCCGCGACCAAAAATAACCGCCCAAAGGCCGGGGCGCCAAGTTCGTCCGGCAGAAAAAGGCCACAAAAAAGGGTGGGCTATAGCCTTTGGGGGTGGGGCTGGCCCACTTCGTCCGCCGGACTCGGACTCGGAATGCCGCGAGACTTTATGCGGGGCCTCCGTGTGCCAAAAATAGGCCGCGGGCAAAGCCGCGCCCAACAATAACCGCCCGAAGGCCGGGGCGCCAAGTTCGTCCAGCGGAAAAAGGCCACAAAATAGGGTGGGCTATAGCCTTGGGTGGTGGGGTGGCCAACTTCATCCACCGGACTCGGAATGCCGCGAGACTTTGCGAGGGGCCTCCGTGTGCCAAAAATACACCGCGGGCAAAGCCAAGCTCCAAAAATAACCGCCCGAAGGCCGGGGCGCCAAGTTCGTCCAGCGGAAAAAGGCCACAAAATAGGGTGGGCTATAGCCTTGGGGGGTGGGGCTGGCCAACTTCGTCCGCCGGACTCGGAATGCTGCGAGATTTTGCGAGGGACCTCCGTGTCCCAAAAAAGGATGCGGGCAAAGCCGCGCCCAAAAATAACTGCCCGAAGGCCGGGTCGCCATGTTCGTCCTGCGGAAAAAGGCCACAAAAACGGGTAGGCTATAGCCTTGGGGGGTGGGGCTGGCCAACTTCGTCCGCCGGACACGGAATGCCGCGAGAGTTTGCGAGGGGCCTCCGTAAACCAAAAATAGGCCGCGGGCAAAGCTGCGACCAAAAATAACCGCCCAAAGGCCGGGGCGCCAAGTTCGTCCGGCAGAAAAAGGCCACAAAAAAGGGTGGGCTATAGCCTTTGGGGGTGGGGCTGGCCCACTTCTTCCGCCGGACTCGGACTCGGAATGCCGCGAGACTTTGCGAGGGGCCTCCGTGTGCCAAAAATAGGCCGCGGGCAAAGCCGCGCCCAACAATAACCACCCGAAGGCCGGGGCGCCAAGTTCGTCCAGCGGAAAAAGGCCACAAAATAGGGTGGGCTATACCCTTGGGTGGTGGGGCTGGCCAACTTCGTCAACCGGACTCGGAATGCCGCGAGACTTTGCGAGGGGCCTCCGTGTGCCAAAAATAGGCCGCGGGCAAAGCCGCGCCCAAAAATAACTGCCCGAAGGCCGGGGCGCCATGTTCGTCCAGCGGAAAAAGGCCACAAAAACGGGTGGGCTACAGCCTTGGGGGGTGGGGCTGGCCAACTTCGTCCGGCAGAAAAAGGCCACAAAAAAGGGTTGGCTATAGCCTTTGGGGGTGGGGCTGGCCCACTTCTTCCGCCGGACTCGGACTCGGAATGCCGCGAGACTTTACGAGGGGCCTCCGTACACCAAAAATAGGCCGCGGGCAAAGCCAAGCTCCAAAAATAACCTCCCAAAGGCCGGGGCGCCAAGTTCGTCCTGCAGAAAAAGGCCACAAAAACGGGTGGGCTATAGCCTTGGGGGGTGGGGCTGGCCAACTTCGTCCGCCGGACACGGACTTGGAATGCCGTGAGACATTGCGAGGGGCCTCCGTAAACCAAAAATAGGCCGCGGGCAAAGCCGCGACCAAAAATAACCGCCCAAAGGCCGGGGCGCCAAGTTCGTCCGGCAGAAAAAGGCCACAAAAAAGGGTGGGCTATAGCCTTTGGGGGTGGGGCTGGCCCACTTCTTCCGCCGGACTCGGACTCGGAATGCCGCGAGACTTTGCGAGGGATCTCCGTGTGCCAAAAATAGGCCGCGGGCAAAGCCGCGCCCAACAATAACCACCCGAAGGCCGGGGCGCCAAGTTCGTCCAGCGGAAAAAGGCCACAAAATAGGGTGGGCTATACCCTTGGGTGGTGGGGCTGGCCAACTTCGTCAACCGGACTCGGAATGCCGCGAGACTTTGCGAGGGGCCTCCGTGTGCCAAAAATAGGCCGCGGGCAAAGCCGCGCCCAACAATAACCGCCCGAAGGCCGGGGCGCCAAGTTCGTCCAGCAGAAAAAGGCCACAAAATAGGGTGGGCTATAGCCTTGGGTGGTGGGGCTGGCCAACTTCGTCCACCGGACTCGGAATGCCGCGAGACTTTGCGAGGGGCCTCCGTGTGCCAAAAATATGCCGCGGGCAAAGCCAAGCTCCAAAAATAACCGCCCGAAGGCCGGGGCGCCAACTTCGTCCAGCGGAAATAGGGTGGGCTATAGCCTTGGGGGGTGGGGTTGGCCAACCTCGTCAGCCGGCCTCGGACTTGGAATTCCATGAGACTTTGCGAGGGGCCTCCGAGAGCCAAAAATAGGCCGCGGGCAAAGCCAAGCTCCAAAAATAACCGCCCGAAGGCCGGGGCGCCAAGTTCGTCCAGCGGAAAAAGGCCACAAAATAGGGTGGGCTATAGCCTTGGGTGGTGGGGCTGGCCAACTTCGTCCACCGGACTCGGAATGACGCGAGACTTTACGAGGGGCCTCCGTATGCCAAAAATAGGCTGCGGACAAAGCCGCGCCCAAAAATAACCACCCGAAGGCCGAGGCGCCAAGTTCGTCCTGCGGAAAAAGGCCACAAAAACGGGTGGGCTATAGCCTTAGGGGGTGGGGCTGGCCAACTTCGTCCGCCGGACTCGGAATGCCGCGAGACTTTGCAAGGGGCCTCCGTACGCCAAAAATATGCCGCGGGCAAAGCCGCAACCAAAAATAACCTCCCAAAGGCCGGGGCGCCAAGTTCGTCCTGCAGAAAAAGGCCACAAAAACGGGTGGGCTATAGCCTTGGGGGGTGGGGCTGGCCAACTTCGTCCGCCGGAAACGGACTTGGAATGCCGTGAGACATTGCGAGGGGCCTCCGTGTGCCAAAAATAGGCCGCGGGCAAAGCCGCGCCCAAAAATAACCGCCCAAAGGCCGGGGCGCCAAGTTCGTCCTGCGGAAAAATGCCACAAAAACGGGTGGGCTATAGCCTTGGGGGCTGGGGCTGGCCAACTTCTTCCGCCGGACTCGGAATGCTGCGAGACTTTGCGAGGGGCCTCCGTGTCCCAAAAATAGGCTGCGGGCAAAGCCGCGCCCAAAAATAACCGCCCGAAGGCCGGGGCGCCAAGTTCGTCCAGCGGAAAAAGGCCACAAAAACGGGTGGGCTATAGCCTTGGGGGGTGGGGCTGGCCAACTTCGTCCGCCGGACTCGGAATGCTGCGAGACTTTGCGAGGGTCCTCCGTGTCCCAAAAATAGGCTGCGGGCAAAGCCGAGCCCAAAAATAACCGCCCGAAGGCCGGGGCGCCATGTTCGTCCAGCGGAAAAAGGCCACAAAAACGGGTGGGCTATAGCCTTGGGGGGGGGGGGAAGGCCAACTTCGTCCGCCGGACTCGGAATGCCGCGAGACTTTGCGAGGGGCCTCCGTACGCCAAAAATGGGCCGCAGGCAAAGCCGCGACCAAAAATAACCGCCCAACGGCCGGGGCGCCAAGTTCGTCCAGCAGAAAAAGGCCATAAAAACGGGTGGGCTATAGCCTTGGGGGGTGGGGCTGGCCAACTTCGTCCGCCGGACTCGGACTCGGAATGCCACGAGGCTTTGCGAGGGCCTCCGTGTCCCAAAAATAGGCTGCGGGCAAAGCCGCGCCCAAAAATAACCGCCCGAAGGCCGGGGCGCCAAGTTCGTCCTGCGGAAAAAGGCCACAAAAACGGGTGGGCTATAGCCTTGGGGGGTGGGGCTGGCCAACTTCGTCCGCCGGACTCGGAATGCCGCGAGACTTTGCAAGGGGCCTCCGTGCGCCAAAAATATACCGCGGGCAAAGCCGCGACCAAAAATAACCGCCCAAAGGCCGGGGCGCCATGTTCGTCCAGCAGAAAAAGGCCACAAAAACGGGTGGGCTATAGCCTTGGGGGGTGGGGCTGGCCAACTTCGTCCGCCGGACCCGGACTCAGAATGCCGCGAGACATTGCGAGGGGCCTCCGTGTGCCAAAAACAGGCCGCGGGCAAAGCCGCACTCAAAACTAACCGCCCGAAGGCCGGGGCGCCAAGTTCGTCCAGCGGAAAAAAGCCACAAAAACGGGTGGGCTATAGCCTTGGGCGGTGGGGCTGGCCAACTTCGTCCGCCGGACTCGGGATGCTGCGAGACTTTGCGAGGGGCCTCCGTGTCCCAAAAATAGGCTGCGCGCAAAGCCGCACTCAAAAATAACCGCCCGAAGGCCGGGGCGCCATGTTCGTCCAGCAGAAAAAAGCCACAAAAACGGGTGGGCTATAGCCTTGGGCGGTGGGGCTGGCCAACTTCGTCCGCCGGACTCGGGATGCTGCGAGACTTTGCGAGGGGCCTCCGTGTCCCAAAAATAGGCTCCGGGCAAAGCCGCGCCCAAAAATAACCGCCCGAAGGCCGGGGCGCCATGTTCGTCCAGCGGAAAAAGGCCACAAAAACGGGTGGGCTATAGCCTTGGGTGGTGGGGCTGGCCAACTTCGTCCACCGGACTCGGAATGCCGCGAGACTTTGCGAGGGGCCTCCGTGTCCCAAAAATAGGCTGCGCGCAAAGCCGCACTCAAAAATAACCGCCCGAAGGCCGGGGCGCCATGTTCGTCCAGCAGAAAAAAGCCACAAAAACGGGTGGGCTATAGCCTTGGGCGGTGGGGCTGGCCAACTTCGTCCGCCGGACTCGGGATGCTGCGAGACTTTGCGAGGGGCCTCCGTGTCCCAAAAATAGGCTCCGGGCAAAGCCGCGCCCAAAAATAACCGCCCGAAGGCCGGGTCGCCATGTTCGTCCGGCGGAAAAAGGCCACAAAAACGGGTGAGCTATAGCCTTGGGGGGTGGGGCTGGCCAACTTCGTCCGCCGGACTCGGAATGCTGCGAGACTTTGCGAGGGTCCTCCGTGTCCCAAAAATAGGCTGCGGGCAAAGCCGAGCCCAAAAATAACCGCCCGAAGGCCGGGGCGCCATGATCGTCCAGCGGAAAAAGGCCACAAAAACGGGTGGGCTATAGCCTTGGGGGGTGGGGAAGGCAAACTTCGTCCCCGGACTCGGAATTACGCGAGACTTTGCGAGGGGCCTCCGTGCGCCAAAAATAGACCGCGGGCCAAGCCGCGCCCAAAAATAGACCGCGGGCAAAGCCGAGACGAAAAATAACCGCCCGAAGGCCGGGGCGCCAAGTTCGTCCAGCGGAAAAAGGCCACAAAAACGGGTGGGCTATAGCCTTGGGGGGTGGGGCTAGCCAACTTCGTCCGCCGGACTCGGACTCGGAATGTGGCAAGACTTTGCGAGGGGCCTCCGTGTCCCAAAAATAGGCTGCGGGCAAAGCCGCGCCCAAAAATAACCGCCCGAAGGCCGGGGCGCCATGTTCGTCCGGCGGAAAAAGGCCACAAAAACGGGTGGGCTATGGCCTTGGGGGGTGGGGAAGGCCAACTTCGTCCGCCGGACTCGGAATGCCGCGAGACTTTGCGAGGCGTCTCCGTGCGCCAAAAATAGGCCGCGGGCAAAGCCGCGACCAAAAATAACCGCCCGAAGGCCGGGGCGCCAAGTTCGTCCAGCGGAAAAAGGCCACAAAAACGGGTGGGCTATAGCCTTGGGGGGTGGGGCAGGCCAACTTCGTCCGCCGGACTCGGAATGCTGCGAGACTTTGCGAGGGTCCTCCGTGTCCCAAAAATAGGCTGCGGGCAAACCCGAGCCCAAAAATAACCGCCCGAAGGCCGAGGCGCCAAGTTCGTCCAGCAGAAAAAGGTCACAAAAACGGGTGGGCTATAGCCTTGGGGGGTGGGGCTAGCCAACTTCGTCCGCCGGACTCGGACTCGGAATGTGGCAAGACTTTGCGAGGGGCCTCCGTGTCCCAAAAATAGGCTGCGGGCAAAGCCGCGCCCAAAAATAACCGCCCGAAGGCCGGGGCGCCATGTTCGTCCGGCGGAAAAAGGCCACAAAAACGGGTGGGCTATAGCCTTGGGTGGTGGGGCTGGCCAACTTCGTCCACCGGACTCGGAATGCCGCGAGACTTTACGAGGGGCCTCCGTGTGCCAAAAATAGGCCGCGGGCAAAGCGCACCCTAAAATAACCACCCGAAGGCTGGGGCGCCAAGTTCGTCCTACGGAAAAAGGCCACAAAAACGGGTGGGCTATAGCCTTGGGGGCTGGGGCTGGCCAACTTCGTCCGCCGGACTCGGAATGCTGCGAGACTTTGCGAGGCCCCTCCGTGTCCCAAAAATAGGCTGCGGGCAAAGCCGCACTCAAAAATAACCGCCCGAAGGCCGGGGCGCGAAGTTCGTCCAGCGGAAAAAAGCCACAAAAACGGGTGGGCTATAGCCTTGGGTGGTGGGGCTGGCCAACTTCGTCCGCCGGACTCGGAATGCCGTAAATCTTTGCGAGGGGCCTCCGTGCGCCAAAAATAGGCCGCGGGGAAAGCCGCGACCAAAAATAACCGCCCAACGGCCGGGGCGCCAAGTTCGTCCAGCAGAAAAAGGCCACAAAAACGGGTGGGCTATAGCCTTGGGGGGTGGGGCTGGCCAACTTCGTCCGCCGGACTCGTACTCGGAATGCCGCGAGACTTTGCGAGGGGCATCCGTGTCCCAAAAATAGGCTGCGGGCAAAGCCGCGACCAAAAATAACCGCCCAAAGGCCGGGGCGCCATTTTCGTCCAGCAGAAAAAGGCCACAAAAACGGGTGGGCTATAGCCTTGGGGGGTGGGGCTGGCCAACTTCGTCCGCCGGACCCGGACTCAGAATGCCGCGAGACATTGCGAGGGGCCTCCGTGTGCCAAAAACAGGCCGCGGGCAGAGCCGCACTCAAAACTAACCGCCCGAAGGCCGGGGCGCCAAGTTCGTCCAGCGGAAAAAAGCCACAAAAACGGGTGGGCTATAGCCTTGGGCGGTGGGGCTGGCCAACTTCGTCTGCCGGACTCGGGATGCTCCGAGACTTTGCGAGGGGCCTCCGTGTCCCAAAAATAGGCTGCGCGCAAAGCCGCACTCAAAAATAACCGCCCGAAGGCCGGGGCGCCATGTTCGTCCAGCAGAAAAAAGCCACAAAAATGGGTGGGCTATAGCCTTGGGCGGTGGGGCTGGCCAACTTCGTCCGCCGGACTCGGGATGCTGCGAGACTTTGCGAGGGGCCTCCGTGTCCCAAAAATAGGCTCCGGGAAAAGCCGACCCCAAAAATAACTGCCCGAAGGCCGGGGCGCCATGTTCGTCCAGCGGAAAAAGGCCACAAAAACGGGTGGGCTATAGCCTTGGGTGGTGGGGCTGGCCAACTTCGTCCACCGGACTCGGAATGCCGCGAGACTTTACGAGGGCCCTCCGTGTGCCAAAAATAGGCCGCGGGCAAAGCCGCGCCCAAAAATAACCGTCCGAAGGCCGAGGCGCCATGTTCGTCCTGCGGAAAAAGGCCACAAAAACGGGTGGGCTATAGCATTGCGGGGTGGGGCTGGCCAACTTCGTCCGCCGGACTCGGAATGCCGCGAGACTTTGCAAGGGGCCTACGTGCGCCAAAAATATGCCGCGGGCAAAGCCGCGACCAAAAATAACCGCCCAAAGGGCCGGGGCGCCAAGTTCGTCCAGCAGAAAAAGGCCAAAAAAACGGGTGGGCTATAGCCTTTGGGGGTGGGGCTGGCCAACTTCGTCCGCCGGACGCGGACTCAGAATGCCGCGAGACATTGCGAGGGGCCTCCGTGTGCCAAAAACAGGCCGCGGGCAAAGCCGCACTCAAAAATAACCGCCCGAAGGCCGGGGCGCCATGTTCGTCCGGCGGAAAAAGGCCACAAAAACGGGTGAGCTATAGCCTTGGGGGGTGGGGCTGGCCAACTTCGTCCGCCGGACTCGGAATGCTGCGAGACTTTGCGAGGGTCCTCCGTGTCCCAAAAATAGGCTGCGGGCAAAGCCGAGCCCAAAAATAACCGCCCGAAGGCCGGGGCGCCATGTTCGTCCAGCGGAAAAAGGCCACAAAAACGGGTGGGCTATAGCCTTGGGGGGTGGGGAAGGCCAACTTCGTCCGCCGGACTCGGAATGCCGCGAGACTTTGCGAGGGGCCTCCGTGCGCCAAAAATAGACCGCGGGCAAAGCCGCGACCAAAAATAACCGCCCGAAGGCCGGGGCGACAAGTTCGTCCAGCGGAAAAAGGCCACAAAAACGGGTGGGCTATAGCCTTGGGGGTTGGGGCTGGCCAACTTCGTCCGCCGGACTCGGAATGCTGCGAGACTTTGCGAGGGTCCTCCGTGTCCCAAAAATAGGCTGCGGGCAAAGCCGAGCCGAAAAATAACCGCCCGAAGGCCGGGGCGCCAAGTTCGTCCAGCGGAAAAAGGCCACAAAAACGGGTGGGCTATAGCCTTGGGGGGTGGGGCTAGCCAACTTCGTCCGCCGGACTCGGACTCGGAATGTGGCAAGACTTTGCGAGGGGCCTCCGTGTCCCAAAAATAGGCTGCGGGCAAAGCCGCGCCCAAAAATAACCGCCCGAAGGCCGGGGCGCCATGTTCGTCCGGCGGAAAAAGGCCACAAAAACGGGTGGGCTATGGCCTTGGGGGGTGGGGAAGGCCAACTTCGTCCGCCGGACTCGGAATGCCGCGAGACTTTGCGAGGCGTCTCCGTGCGCCAAAAATAGGCCGCGGGCAAAGCCGCGACCAAAAATAACCGCCCGAAGGCCGGGGCGCCAAGTTCGTCCAGCGGAAAAAGGCCACAAAAACGGGTGGGCTATAGCCTTGGGGGGTGGGGCAGGCCAACTTCGTCCGCCGGACTCGGAATGCTGCGAGACTTTGCGAGGGTCCTCCGTGTCCCAAAAATAGGCTGCGGGCAAACCCGAGCCCAAAAATAACCGCCCGAAGGCCGAGGCGCCAAGTTCGTCCAGCAGAAAAAGGCCACAAAAACGGGTGGGCTATAGCCTTGGGGGGTGGGGCTGGCCAACTTCGTCTGCCGGACTCGGACTCGGAATGCGGCAAGACTTTGCGAGGGGCCTCCGTGTCCCAAAAATAGGCTGCGGGTAAAGCCGCGCCCAAAAATAACCGCCCGAAGGCCGGGGCGTTATGTTCGTCCGGCGGAAAAAGGCAACAAAAACGGGTGGGCTATAGCCTTGGGTGGTGGGGCTGGCCAACTTCGTCCACCGGACTAGGAATGCCGCGAGACTTTACGAGGGGCCTCCGTGTGCCAAAAATAGGCCGCGGGCAAAGCGCACCCTAAAATAACCACCCGAAGGCCGGGGCGCCAAGTTCGTCCTACGGAAAAAGGCCACAAAAACGGGTGGGCTATAGCCTTGGGGGGTGGGGCTGGCCAACTTCGTCCGCCGGACTCGGAATGCTGCGAGACTTTGCGAGGCCCCTCCGTGTCCCAAAAATAGGCTGCGGGCAAAGCCGCACTCAAAAATAACCGCCCGAAGGCCGGGGCGCCAAGTTCGTCCAGTGGAAAAAAGCCACAAAAACGGGTGGGCTATAGCCTTGGGTGGTGGGGCTGGCCAACTTCGTCCGCCGGACTCGGAATGCCGTAAATCTTTGCGAGGGGCCTCCGTGCGCCAAAAATAGGCCGCGGGGAAAGCCGCGACCAAAAATAACCGCCCAACGGCCGGGGCGCCAAGTTCGTCCAGCAGAAAAAGGCCACAAAAACGGGTGGGCTATAGCCTTGGGGGGTGGGGCTGGCCAACTTCGTCCGCCGGACTCGTACTCGGAATGCCGCGAGACTTTGCGAGGGGCATCCGTGTCCCAAAAATAGGCTGCGGGTAAAGCCGTACCCAAAAATAACCGCCCGAAGGCCGGGGCGCCATGTTCGTCCAGTGGAAAAAGGCCACAAAAACGGGTGGGCTATAGCCTTGGGTGGTGGGGCTGGCCAACTTCGTCCACCGGACTCGGAATGCCGCGAGACTTTACGAGGGGCCCCCGTGTGCCAAAAATAGGCCGCGGGCAGAGCGTACACTAAAATAACTGCCCGAAGGCCGGGGCGCCAAGTTCGTCCTACGGAAAAAGGCCACAAAAACGGGTGGGCTATAGCCTTGGGGGCTGGGGCTGGCCAACTTCGTCCGCCGGACTCGGAATGCTGCGAGACTTTGCGAGGCCCCTCCGTGTCCCAAAAATAGGCTGCGGGTAAAGCCGCACTCAAAAATAACCGCCCGAAGGCCGGGGCGCCAAGTTCGTCCAGTGGAAAAAAGCCACAAAAACGGGTGGGCTATAGCCTTGGGTGGTGGGGCTGGCCAACTTCGTCCACCGGACTCGGGATGCTGCGAAACTTTGCGAGGGGCCTCTGTGTCCCAAAAATAGGCTGCGAGCAAAGCCGCGCCCATAAATAACCGCCCGAAGGCTGGGGCGCCATGTTCGTCCAGCGGAAAAAGGCCACAAAAACGGGTGGGCTATAGCCTTGGGGGGTGGGGCTGGCCAACTTCGTCCGCCGGACTCGGAATGCCGCGAGACTTTGCGAGGGGCCTCCGTGTACCAAAAATAGGCCGCGGACAAAGCCGCGCCCAAAAATAACCGCCCGAAGGCCGGGGCGCCGTGTTCGTCCAGCGGAAAAAGGCCACAAAAACGGGTGGGCTATAGCCTTGGGGGGTGGGGTTGGCCAACTTCGTCAGCCGGCCTCGGACTTGGAATGCCACGAGACTTTGCGAGGGGCCTCCGTGAGCCAAAAATAGGTCGCGGGCAAAGCCAAGCTCCAAAAATAATCGCCCGAAGGCCGGGGCGCCAAGTTCGTCCAGCGGAAAAAGGCCACAAAATAGGGTGGGCTATAGCCTTGGGTGGTGGGGCTGGCCAACTTCGTCCACCGGACTCGGAATGCCGCGAGACTTTACGAGGGGCCTCCGTGTGCCAAATATAGGCCGCGGGCAAAGCCGCGCCCAAAAATAACCGCCCGAAGGCCGAGGCGCCAAGTTCGTCCTGCGGAAAAAGGCCACAAAAACGGGTGGGCTATAGCCTTGGGGGGTGGGGCTGGCCAACTTCGTCCGCCGGACTCGGAATGCCGTGAGACTTTGCGAGGGGCCTCCGTGTGCCAAAAATATTCCACGGGGAAAGCCGCGCCCAAAAATACCCGCCCGAAGGCCGGGGCGCAAAGTTCGTCCAGCGGAAAAAGGCCACAAAAACGGGTGGGCTATAGCCTTGGGCGGTGGGGCTGGCCAACTTCGTCCGCCGGACTCGGAATGCTGCGAGACTTTGCGAGGGACCTCCGTGTCCCAAAAATAGGCTGCGGGCAAAGCCGCGCCCAAAAATAACTGCCCGAAGGGCGGGGCGCCATGTTCGTCCAGCGGAAAAAGGCCACAAAAACGGGTGGGCTATAGCCTTGGGGGGTGGGGCTGGCCAACTTCGTCCGCCGGACTCGGAATGCCGCGAAACTTTGCGAGGGGCCTCCGTGTGCCAAAAATAGGCCGCGGACAAAGCCGCGCCCAAAAGTAACCGCCCAAAGGCCGGGGCGCCGTGTTCTTCCAGCGGAAAAAGGCCACAAAAACGGGTGGGCTATAGCCTTGGGGGGTGGGGTTGGCCAACTTCGTCAGCCGGCCTCGGACTTGGAATGCCACGAGACTTTACGAGGGGCCTCCGTGAGCCAAAAATAGGTCGCGGGCAAAGCCAAGCTCCAAAAATAATCGCCCGAAGGCCGGGGCGCCAAGTTCGTCCAGCGGAAAAAGGCCACAAAATAGGGTGGGCTATAGCCTTGGGTGGTGGGGCTGGCCAACTTCGTCCACCGGACTCGGAATGCCGCGAGAATTTACGAGGGGCCTCCGTGTGCCAAATATAGGCCGCGGGCAAAGCCGCGCCCAAAAATAACCGCCCGAAGGCCGAGGCGCCAAGTTCGTCCTGCGGAAAAAGGCCACAAAAACGGGTGGGCTATAGCCTAGGGGGGTGGGGCTGGCCAACTTCGTCCGCCGGACTCGGAATGCCGTGAGACTTTGCGAGGGGCCTCCGTGTGCCAAAAATATTCCGCGGGGAAAGCCGCGCCCAAAAATACCCGCCCGAAGGCCGGGGCGCAAAGTTCGTCCAGGGGAAAAAGGCCACAAAAACGGGTGGGCTATAGCCTTGGGCGGTGGGGCTGGCCAACTTCGTCCGCCGGACTCGGAATGCTGCGAGACTTTGCGAGGGACCTCCGTGTCCCAAAAATAGGCTGCGGGCAAAGCCGCGCCCAAAAATAACTGCCCGAAGGGCGGGGCACCATGTTCGTCCAGCGGAAAAAGGCCACAAAAACGGGTGGGCTATAGCCTTGGGGGGTGGGGCTGGCCAACTTCGTCCGCCGGACTCGGAATGCCGCGAGACTTTGCGAGGGGCCTCCGTGTGCCAAAAATAGGCCGCGGACAAAGCCGCGCCCAAAAATAACCGCCCGAAGGCCGGGGCGCCGTGTTCGTCCAGCGGAAAAAGGCCAAAAAAACGGGTGGGCTATAGCTTTGGGGGGTGGGGTTGGCCAACTTCGTCAGCCGGCCTCGGACTTGGAATGCCACGAGACTTTGCGACGGGCCTCCGTGAGCCAAAAATAGGTCGTGGGCAAAGCCAAGCTCCAAAAATAATCGCCCGAAGGCCGGGGCGCCAAGTTCGTCCAGCGGAAAAAGGCCACAAAATAGGGTGGGATATAGCCTTGGGTGGTGCGGCTGGCCAACTTCGTCCACCGGACACGGAATGCCGCGAGACTTTACGAGGGGCCTCCGTGTGCCAAATATAGGCCGCAGGCAAAGCCGCGCCCAAAAATAACCGCCGAAGGCCGGGGCGCCAAGTTCGTCCCACGGAAAAAGGCCACAAAAATGGGTGGGCTATAGCCTTGGAGGCTGGGGCTGGCCAACTTCGTCCGCCGGACTCGGAATGCTGCTAGACTTTGCGAGGCGCCTCCGTGTCCAAAAAATAGGCTGCGGGCAAAGCCGCACTCAAAAATAACCGCCCGAAGGCCGGGGCGCCAAGTTCGTCCAGCGGAAAAAAGCCACAAAAACGGGTGGGCTATAGCCTTGGGCGGTGGGGCTGGCCAATTTCGTCCGCCGGACTCGGGATGCTGCGAGACTTTACGAGGGGCCTCCGTGTCCCAAAAATAGGCTCCGGGCAAAGCCGCGCCCAAAAATAACAGTCCGAAGGCCGAGGCGCCAAGTTCGTCCGGCGGAAAAAGGCCACAAAAACGGGTGGGCTATAGCCTTGCGGGGTGGGGCTGGCCAACTTTGTCCGCCGGACTCGGAATGCCGCGAGACTTTGCAAGGGGCCTCCGTACACCAAAAATATACCGCGGGCAAAGCCGCGACCAAAAATAACCGCCCAAAGCCCGGGGCGCCAAGTTCGTCCAGCCGAAAAAGGCCACAAAAACGGGTGGGCTATAGCCTTGGGGGGTGGGGCTGGTCAACTTCGTCCGCCGGACTCGGACTCGGAATGCCGCGAGATATTGCGAGAGGCCTCCGTGTCCCAAAAATAGGCTGCGGGCAAAGCCGCGCCCAAAAATAACCGCCCGAAGGCCGGGGCGCCATGTTCGTCCAGCGGAAAAAGGCCACAAAAACGGGTGGGCTATAGCCTTGGGGGGTGGGGAAGGCCAACTTCGTCCACCGGACTCGGAATGTCGCGAGACTTTACGAGGGGCCTCCGTGTGCCAAAAATAGGCCGCGGGCAAAGCCGCACCCTAAAATAACTGCCCGAAGGCCGGGGCGCCAAGTTCGTCCTGCGGAAAAAGGCCACAAAAACGGGTGGGCTATAGGCTTGGGGGGTGGGGCTGGCCAACTTCGTCCGCCGGACTCGGAATGCCGTGAGACTTTGCGAGGGGCCTCCGTGTGCCAATACTACTCCGCGGGCAAAGCCGCGCCCAAAAATACCAGCCCGAAGGCCGGGGCGCAAAGTTCGTCCAGCGGAAAAAGGCCACAAAAACGGGTGGGCTATAGCCTTGGGCGGTGGGGCTGGCCAACTTCGTCCGCCGGACTCGGAATGCTGCGAGACTTTGCGAGGGACCTCCGTGTCCCAAAAATAGGCTACAGGAAAAGCCGCGCCCAAAAATAACTGCCCGAAGGCCGGGGCGCCATGTTCGTCCAGCGGAAAAAGGCCACAAAAACGGGTGGGCTATAGCCTTGGGGGGTGGGGCAGGCCAACTTCGTCCGCCGGACTCGGACTCGGAATGCCGCAAGACTTTGCGAGGGGCCTCCGTGTCCCAAAAATAGGCTGCGGGCAAAGCCGCGACCAAAAATAACCGCCCAAAGGCCGGGGCGCCAAGTTCGTCCAGCAGAAAAAGGCCACAAAAACGGGTGGGCTATAGCCTTGGGGGGTGGGGCTGGCCAACTTCGTCCGCCGGGCTCGGACTCGGAATGCCGCAAGACTTTGCGAGGGGCCTCCGTGTGCCAAAAATAGACCGCAGGCAAAGCCGCGCCCAACGATAACCGCCCGAAGGCCGGAGCGCCAAGTTCATCCAGCGGAAAAAGGCAACAAAATTTGGTGGGCTATAGCCTTGGGTGGTGGGGCTGGCCAACTTCGTCCACCGGACTCGGAATGCCGCGAGACTTTGTGAGGGGCCTCCGTGTGCCAAAAATAGGCCGCGGGCAAAGCCAAGCTCCAAAAATAACCGCCCGAAGGCCGGGGCGCCAAGTTCGTCCAGCGGAAAAAGGCCACAAAATAGGGTGGGCTATAGCCTTGGGGGGTGGGGCTGGCCAACTTCGTCCGCCGGACTCGGAATGCTGCGAGACTTTGCGAGGGACCTCCGTGTCCCAAAAATAGGCTACAGGAAAAGCCGCGCCCAAAAATAACTGCCCGAAGGCCGGGGCGCCATGTTCGTCCAGCGGAAAAAGGCCACAAAAACGGGTGGGCTATAGCCTTGGGGGGTGGGGCTGGCCAACTTCGTCCGCCGGACTCGGAATGCCGCGAGAGTTTGCGAGGGGCCTCCGTGTGCCAAAAATAGACCGCAGGCAAAGCCGCGCCCAACAATAACCGCCCGAAGGCCGGGGCGCCAAGTTCGTCCAGCGGAAAAAGGCCACAAAATAGGGTGGGCTATAGCCTTGGGTGGTGGGGCTGGCCAACTTCGTCCACCGGACTCGGAAT
Source organism: Citrus x changshan-huyou (assembly GCA_039657385.1). Taxonomy (NCBI): domain Eukaryota; kingdom Viridiplantae; phylum Streptophyta; class Magnoliopsida; order Sapindales; family Rutaceae; genus Citrus; species Citrus x changshan-huyou. The sequence continues at coordinate 1,565,041 of JBCGBO010000019.1, read as the reverse complement.
GCCGCGAGACTTTGCGAGGGGCCTCCGTGTGCCAAAAATAGGCCGCGGGCAAAGCCAAGCTCCAAAAATAACCGCCCGAAGGCCGGGGCGCCAAGTTCGTCCAGCAGAAAAAGGCCACAAAAACGGGTGGGCTATAGCCTTGGGGGGTGGGGCTGGCCGACTTCGTCCGCCGGGCTCGGACTCGGAATGCCGCAAGACTTTGCGAGGGGCCTCCGTGTGCCAAAAATAGACCGCAGGCAAAGCCGCGCCCAACGATAACCGCCCGAAGGCCGGAGCGCCAAGTTCATCCAGCGGAAAAAGGCAACAAAATTTGGTGGGCTATAGCCTTGGGTGGTGGGGCTGGCCAACTTCGTCCACCGGACTCGGAATGCCGCGAGACTTTGCGAGGGGCCTCCGTGTGCCAAAAATAGGCCGCGGGCAAAGCCAAGCTCCAAAAATAACCGCCCGAAGGCCGGGGCGCCAAGTTCGTCCAGCGGAAAAAGGCCACAAAATAGGGTGGGCTATAGCCTTGGGGGGTGGGGCTGGCCGACTTCGTCCGCCGGACTCGGAATGCTGCGAGACTTTGTGAGGGTCCTCCGTGTCCCAAAAATAGGCTGCGGGCAAAGCCGAGCCCAAAAATAACCGCCCGAAGGCCGGGGCGCCAAGTTCGTCGAGCAGAAAAAGGCCACAAAAACGGGTGGGCTATAGCCTTGGGGGGTGGGGCTGGCCAACTTCGTCCGCCGGACTAGGACTCGGAATGCCGCAAGACTTTGCGAGGGGCCTCCGTGTCCCAAAAATAGGCTGCGGGCAAAGCCGCGCCCAAAAATAACCGCCCGAAGGCCGGGGCGCCATGTTCGTCCGGCGGAAAAAGGCCACAAAAACGGGTGGGCTATAGCCTTGGGTGGTGGGGCTGGCCAACTTCGTCCACCGGACTCGGAATGTCGCGAGACTTTACGAGGGGCCTCCGTGTGCCAAAAATAGGCCGCGGGCAAAGCGCACCCTAAAATAACTGCCCGAAGGCCGGGGCGCCAAGTTCGTCCTGCGGAAAAAGGCCACAAAAACGGGTGGGCTATAGGCTTGGGGGGTGGGGCTGGCCAACTTCGTCCGCCGGACTCGGAATGCCGCGAGAGTTTGCGAGGGGCCTCCGTGTGCCAAAAATAGACCGCAGGCAAAGCCGCGCCCAACAAATAACCGCCCGAAGGCCGGGGCGCCAAGTTCGTCCAGCGGAAAAAGGCCGCAAAATAGGGTGGGCTATAGCCTTGGGTGGTGGGGCTGGCCAACTTCGTCCACCGGACTCGGAATGCCGCGAGACTTTGCGAGGGGCCTCCGTGTGCCAAAAATAGGCCGCGGGCAAAGCCAAGCTCCAAAAATAACCGCCCGAAGGCCGGGGCGCCAAGTTCGTCCAGCAGAAAAAGGCCACAAAAACGGGTGGGCTATAGCCTTGGGGGGTGGGGCAGGCCAACTTCGTCCGCCGGACTCGGACTCGGAATGCCGCAAGACTTTGCGAGGGGCCTCCGTGTCCCAAAAATAGGCTGCGGGCAAAGCCGCGACCAAAAATAACCGCCCAAAGGCTGGGGCGCCAAGTTCGTCCAGCAGAAAAAGGCCACAAAAACGGGTGGGCTATAGCCTTGGGGGGTGGGGCTGGCCAACTTCGTCCGCCGGGTTCGGACTCGGAATGCCGCAAGACTTTGCGAGGGGCCTCCGTGTGCCAAAAATAGACCGCAGGCAAAGCCGCGCCCAACGATAACCGCCCGAAGGCCGGAGCGCCATGTTCATCCAGCGGAAAAAGGCAACAAAATTTGGTGGGCTATAGCCTTGGGTGGTGGGGCTGGCCAACTTCGTCCACCGGACTCGGAATGCCGCGAGACTTTGTGAGGGGCCTCCGTGTGCCAAAAATAGGCCGCGGGCAAAGCCAAGCTCCAAAAATAACCGCCCGAAGGCCGGGGCGCCAAGTTCGTCCAGCGGAAAAAGGCCACAAAATAGGGTGGGCTATAGCCTTGGGGGGTGGGGCTGGCCAACTTCGTCCGCCGGACTCGGAATGCTGCGAGACTTTGCGAGGGACCTCCGTGTCCCAAAAATAGGCTACAGGAAAAGCCGCGCCCAAAAATAACTGCCCGAAGGCCGGGGCGCCATGTTCGTCCAGCGGAAAAAGGCCACAAAAACGGGTGGGCTATAGCGTTGGGGGGTGGGGCTGGCCAACTTCGTCCGCCGGACTCGGAATGCCGCGAGAGTTTGCGAGGGGCCTCCGTGTGCCAAAAATAGACCGCAGGCAAAGCCGCGCCCAACAATAACCGCCCGAAGGCCGGGGCGCCAAGTTCGTCCAGCGGAAAAAGGCCACAAAATAGGGTGGGCTATAGCCTTGGGTGGTGGGGCTGGCCAACTTCGTCCACCGGACTCGGAATGCCGCGAGACTTTGCGAGGGGCCTCCGTGTGCCAAAAATAGGCCGCGGGCAAAGCCAAGCTCCAAAAATAACCGCCCGAAGGCCGGGGCGCCAAGTTCGTCCAGCAGAAAAAGGCCACAAAAACGGGTGGGCTATAGCCTTGGGGGGTGGGGCTGGCCAACTTCGTCCGCCGGGCTCGGACTCGGAATGCCGCAAGACTTTGCGAGGGGCCTCCGTGTGCCAAAAATAGACCGCAGGCAAAGCCGCGCCCAACGATAACCGCCCGAAGGCCGGAGCGCCAAGTTCATCCAGCGGAAAAAGGCAACAAAATTTGGTGGGCTATAGCCTTGGGTGGTGGGGCTGGCCAACTTCGTCCACCGGACTCGGAATGCCGCGAGACTTTGCGAGGGGCCTCCGTGTGCCAAAAATAGGCCGCGGGCAAAGCCAAGCTCCAAAAATAACCGCCCGAAGGCCGGGGCGCCAAGTTCGTCCAGCGGAAAAAGGCCACAAAATAGGGTGGGCTATAGCCTTGGGGGGTGGGGCTGGCCAACTTCGTCCGCCGGACTCGGAATGCCGTGAGAGTTTGCGAGGGGCCTCCGTGTGCCAAAAATAGACCGCAGGCAAAGCCGCGCCCAACAATAACCGCCCGAAGGCCGGGGCTGCAAGTTCGTCCAGCGGAAAAAGGCCACAAAATAGGGTGGGCTATAGCCTTGGGTGGTGGGGCTGGCCAACTTCGTCCACCGGACTCGGAATGCCGCGAGACTTTGCGAGGGGCCTCCGTGTGCCAAAAATAGGCCGCGGGCAAAGCCAAGCTCCAAAAATAACCGCCCGAAGGCCGGGGCGCCAAGTTCGTCCAGCAGAAAAAGGCCACAAAAACGGGTGGGCTATAGCCTTGGGGGGTGGGGCTGGCCAACTTCGTCCGCCGGGCTCGGACTCGGAATGCCGCAAGACTTTGCGAGGGGCCTCCGTGTGCCAAAAATAGACCGCAGGCAAAGCCGCGCCCAACGATAACCGCCCGAAGGCCGGAGCGCCAAGTTCATCAGGCGGAAAAAGGCAACAAAATTTGGTGGGCTATAGCCTTAGGTGGTGGGGCTGGCCAACTTCGTCAACCGGACTCGGAATGCCGCGAGACTTTGCGAGGGGCCTCCGTCTGCCAAAAATAGGCCGCGGGCAAAGCCAAGCTCCAAAAATAACCACCCGAAGGCCGGGGCGCCAAGTTCGTCCAGCGGAAAAAGGCCACAAAATAGGGTGGGCTATAGCCTTGGGGGGTGGGGCTGGCCAACTTCGTCCGCCGGACTCGGAATGCTGCGAGACTTTGCGAGGGACCTCCGTGTCCCAAAAATAGGCTGCGGGCAAAGCCGCGCCCAAAAATAACTGCCCGAAGGCCGGGGCGCCATGTTCGTCCAGTGGAAAAAGGCCACAAAAACGGGTGGGCTATAGCCTGGGGGGTGGGCCTGGCCAACTTCGTCCGCCGGACTCGGAATGCCGCGAGACTTTGCGAGGGGACTCCGTACACCAAAAATAGGCCGCGGGAAAAGCCGCGACCAAAAATAACCCCCCCACGGCCGGGGCGCCAAGTTCCTCCAGCAGAAAAAGGCCACAAAAACGGGTGGGCTATAGCCTTGGGGGGTGGGGCTGGCCAACTTCGTCCGCCGGACTCGGACTCGGAATGCCACGAGAGTTTGCGAGGGGCTTCCGTGTGCCAAAAATAGGCCGCGGCCAAAGCCAAGCTCCAAAAATAACTGCCCGAAGGCCGGGGCGCCAAGTTCGTCCTGCGGAAAAAGGCCACAAAAACGGGTGGGCTATAGCCTTGGGGGGTGGGGCTGGCCAACTTCGTCCGCCGGACTCGGAATGCCGCGAGACTTTACGAGGGGCCTCCGTGAGCCAAAAATAGGCCGCGGGAAAAGCGCAGTCAAAAATAACCGCCCGAAGGCTGGGGCGCCAAGTTCGTCCTACGGAAAAAGGCCACAAAAAAGGGTGGGCTATAGCCTTGGGGGCTGGGGGCTGATCAACTTCGTCCGCCGGACTCGGAATGCTGCGAGACATTGCGAGGCACCTCCGTGTCCCAAAAATAGGCTGTGGGCAAAGCCGCCCCCAAAAATAACCGCCCGAAGGCCGGGGCGCCATGTTCGTCCAGCGGAAAAAAGCCACAAAAACGGGTGGGCTATAGCCTTTGGGGGTGGGGCTGGCCAACTTCGTCCGCCGGACTCGGAATGCTGCGAGACTTTGCGAGGGGCCTCCGTGTCCCAAAAATAGGCTGCGGGCAAAGCCGTACCCAAAAATAACCGCCCGAAGGCCGGGGCGCCAAGTTCGTCCAGCGGAAAAAAGCCACAAAAACGGGTGGGCTATAGCCTTGGGGGATGGGGCTGGCCAACTTCGTCCGCCGGACTCGGAATGCTGCGAGACTTTGCGAGGGGCCTCCGTGTCCCAAAAATAGGCTGCGGGCAAAGCCGTGCCCAAAAATAACCGCCCGAAGGCTGGGGCGCCAAGTTCCTCCAGCAGAAAAAGGCCACAAAAACGGGTGGGCTATAGCCTTGGGGGGTGGGGCTGGCCAACTTCGTCCGCCGGACTCGGACTCGGAATGCCGCGAGACTTTGCGAGGGACCTCCGTGTGCCAAAAATGGGCCGCGGGCAAAGCCGCGGCCAAAGATAACCGCCCGAAGGCCGGGGCGCCAAGTTCGTCCAGCGAAAAAAGGCCACAAAAACAGGTGGGCTATAGCCTTGGGGGGTGGGACAGCCCAACTTCGTCTGCCGGACTCGGAATGCCGCGAGACTTTGTGAGGGGCCTCCGTGCGCCAAAAATAGGCCGCGGGAAAAGCCGCGACCAAAAATAACCGCCCAACGGCCGGGGCGCCAAGTTCCTCCAGCAGAAAAAGGCCACAAAAACGGGTGGGCTATAGCCTTGGGGGGTGGGGCTGGCCAACTTCGTCCGCCGGACTCGGACTCGGAATGCCGCGAGACTTTGCGAGGGACCTCCGTGTGCCAAAAATGGGCCGCGGGCAAAGCCGCGGCCAAAGATAACCGCCCGAAGGCCGGGGCGCCAAGTTCGTCCAGCGAAAAAAGGCCACAAAAACAGGTGGGCTATAGCCTTGAGGGGTGGGGCTGGCCCACTATGTCCGCCGGACTCGGAATGCCGCGAGACTTTGCGAGGGGCCTCCGTGTGCCAAAAATAGGCCAAGGGCAAAGCCGCGACCAAAAATAACCGCCCGAAGGCCGGGGCGCCAAGTTCGTCCAGCAGAAAAAGGCCACAAAAACGGGTGGGCTATAGCCTTGGGGGGTGGGGCTGGCCAACTTCGTCCTCCGGACTCGGACTCAGAATGCCGCGAGACGTTGCGAGGGGCCTCCGTGTGCCAAAAATAGGCCGCGGGCAAAGCCGCGCTAAAAAATAACCGCCCGAAGGCGGGGGCGCCAAGTTCGTCCATCGGAAAAAGGCCACAAAAATGGGTGGGCTATAGCCTTGGGGGGTGGGGCTGGCCAACTTCGTCCGCCGGACTCGGAATGCCGCGAGACTTTGCGAGGGGCCCCCGTGTGCCAAAATACGGTGCGGGCAAAGCCGCGGCCAAAAATAACCACCCGAAGGCCGGGGCAGCATATTCGTCCAGCGGAAAAAGGCCACAAAAACGGGTGGGCTATAGCCTTGGGGGGTGGGGCTGGCCAACTTCGTCCGCCGGACTCAGAATGCCGCGAGACTTTGTGAGGGGCCTCCGTGTGCAAAAAATAGGATGCGGACAAAGCCGCGCCCAAAAATAACCGCCCGAAGGCCGGGGCACCATGTTCGTCCAGCGGAAAAGGGCCACAAAAGCGGGTGGGCTATAGCCTTGGGGGGTGGGGCTGGCCCACTATGTCCGCCGGACTCCGAATGCCACGAGACTTTGCGAGGGGCCTCCGTGTGCCAAAAATAGGCCGCGGCCAAAGCCGCACTAAGAAATAACCGCCCGAAGGCCGGGGCGCCAAGTTCGTCCAGCGGAAAAAGGCCACAAAATAGGGTGGGCTATAGCCTTGGGTGGTGGGGCTGGCCAACTTCGTCAACCGGACTCGGAATGCCGCGAGACTTTGCGAGGGGCCTCTGTGTGCCAAAAATAGGCCGCGGGCAAAGCCAAGCTCCAAAAATAACCGCCCGAAGGCTGGGGCGCCAAGTTCGTCCAGCGGAAAAAGGCCACAAAATAGGGTGGGCTATAGCCTTGGGTGGTGGGGCTGGCCAACTTCCTCCACCGGACTCGGAATGCCGCGAGACATTGCGAGGGACCTCTGTGTACCAAAAATAGGCCGCGGGCAAAGCGGCGCCCAAAAATAACCGCCCGAAGGCCGGGGCGCCAAGTTCGTGCTACGGAAAAAAGCAACAAAAACGGGTGGGCTATAGCCTTGGGGGGTGGGGCTGGCCCACTTCGTCCGCCGGACTCGGAATGCCGCGAGACTTTGCGAGGGGCCTCCGTGTGCGAAAAATAGGCAGCGGGCAAAGCCGCGCCCAAAAATAACCGCCCAAAGGCCGGGGCGCCAAGTTCGTCCTGCGGAAAAAGGCCACAAAAACGGGTGGGCTATAGCCTTGGGGGGTGGGGAAGGCCAACTTCGACCGCCGGACTCGGATTGCCGCGAGACTTTGCGAGGGGCCTCCGTGCGCCAAAAATAAGCCGCGGGCAAAGCCGCGACCAAAAATAACCGCCCAACGGCCGGGGCGCCAAGTTCGTCCAGCAGAAAAAGGCCACAAAAACGGGTGGGCTATAGCCTTGGGGGGTGGGGCTGGCCAACTTCGTCCGCTGGACTCGGAATGCCGCGAGACTTTGCGAGGGACCTCTGTGTACCAAAAATAGGCCGCGGGTAAAGCCATGCCCAAAAATAACCGCCCGAAGGCCAGGGCGCCAAGTTCGTCCAGCGGAGAAAGGCCACAAAAACGGGTGGGTAGCCTTGGGGGGGGGGGCTGGCCAACTTCATCCGCCGGACTCGGAATGCCGCGAGACTTTGCGAGGGGCCTCCATGTCCCAAAAATAGGCTGCGGGCAAAGCCGCGCCCAAAAATAACAGCCCGAAGGCCGGGGCGCCGTGTTCGTCCAGCGGAAAAAGGCCACAAAAACGGGTGGGCTATAGCCTTGAGGGGTGGGGTTGGCCGACTTCGTCCGCCGGCCTCGGACTTGGAATGCCATGAGACTTTGCGAGGGGCCTCCATGAGCCAAAAATAGGCCGCGGACAAAGCCAAGCTCCAAAAATAACCGCCCGAAGGCCGGAGAACCAAGTTCGTCCAGTGGAAAACGGCCACAAAATAGGGTGGGCTATAGCCTTGGGTGGTGGGGCTGGCCAACTTCGTCCACCGGACTCGGAATGCCATGAGACTTTGCGAGGGGCCTCCGTGAGCCAAAAATAGGCCGCGGGTAAAGCCACGCCCAAAAATAACCGCCCGAAGGCCAGGGCGCGAAGTTCGTCCAGCGGAAAAAGGCCACAAAAACGGGTGGGCTATAGCCTTGAGGGGTGGGGTTGGCCGACTTCGTCAGCCGGCCTCGGACTTGGAATGCCATGAGACTTTGCGAGGGGCCTCCGTGTGCCAAAAATAGGCCGCGGGCAAAGCCGCGCCCAAAAATAACCGCCCAAAGGCCGAGGTGCCAAGTTCGTCCTGCGGAAAAAGGCCACAAAAACGGGTGGGCTATAGCCTTGGGGGGTGGGGCTGGCCAACTTCGTCCGCCGGACTCGGAATAACGCGAGACTTTGCAAGGGGCCTCCGTGCGCCAAAAATATGCTGCGGGCAAAGCCGCGACCAAAAATAACCGGCCAAAGGCCGGGGCGCCAAGTTCGTCCAGCAGAAAAAGGCCACAAAAACGGGTGGGCTATATCCTTGGGGGGTGGGGCTGGCCAACTTCGACCGCCGGACTCGGACTCGGAATGCCGCGAGACATTGCGAGGGGCCTCCGTGTGCGAAAAATAGGCAGCGGGCAAAGCCGCGCCCAAAAATAACCGCCCAAAGGCCGGGGCGCCAAGTTCGTCCTGCGGAAAAAGGCCACAAAAACGGGTGGGCTATAGCCTTGGGGGCTGGGGCTGGCCAACTTCGTCCGCCGGACTCGGAATGCTACGAGACTTTGCGAGGGGCCTCCGTGTCCCAAAAATAGGCTGCGGGCAAAGCCGCGCCCAAAAATAACCGCCCGAAGGCCGGGGCGCCAAGTTCGACCAGCGGAAAAAGGCCACAAAAACGGGTGGGCTATAGCCTTGGGGGATGGGGCTGGCCAACTTCGTCCGCCGGACTCGGAATGCTACGAGACTTTGCGAGGGTCCTCCGTGTCCCAAAAATAGGCTGCGGGCAAAGCCGAGCCCAAAAATAACCACCCGAAGGCCGGGGCGCCATGTTCGTCCAGCGGAAAAAGGCCACAAAAACGGGTGGGCTATAGCCTTGGGGGGTGGGGAAGGCCAACTTCGACCGCCGGACTCGGATTGCCGCGAGACTTTGCGAGGGGCCTCCGTGCGCCAAAAATAAGCCGCGGGGAAAGCCGCGACCAAAAATAACCGCCCAACGGCCGGGACGCCAAGTTCGTCCAGCAGAAAATGGCCACAAAAACGGGTGGGCTATAGCCTTGGGGGGTGGGGCTGGCCCACTTCGTCTGCCGGACTCGGACTCGGAATGCCGCGAGACTTTGCGAGGGGCCCCCGTGTCCCAAAAATAGGCTGCGGGCAAAGCCGCGCCCAAAAATAACCGCCCGAAGGCCGGGGCGCCATGTTCGTCCAGCGGAAAAAGGCCAGAAAAACGGGTGGGCTATAGCCTTGGGTGGTGGGGCTGGCCAACTCCGTCCACCAGACTCGGAATGCCGCGAGACTTTACGAGGGGCCTCCGTGTGCCAAAAATAGGCCGCGGGCAAAGCGCACCCAAAAATAACCGCCCGAAGGCCGGGGCGCCAAGTTCGTCCTACGGCAAAAGGCCACAAAAACGGGTGGGCTATAGCCTTGGGGGCTGGGGCTGGCCGACTTCGTCCGCCAGACTCGGAATGGTGCGAGACTTTGCGAGGGGCCTCCGTGTCCCAAAAATAGGCTGCGGGCAAAGCCGCGCCCAATAATAACCGCCCGAAGGCTGGGGCGCCATGTTCGTCCAGCGGAAAAAGGCCACAAAATCGGGTGGGCTATAGCCTTGGGGGGTGGGGCTGGCCAACTTCGTACTCCGGACTCGGAATGCTGCGAGACTTTGCGAAGGGCCTCCGTGTCCCAAAAATAGGCCGCGGGCAATGCCGCGACAAAAAATAACCGCCCAACGGCCGGGGCGCCAAGTTCGTCCAGCAGAAAAAGGGCACAAAAACGGGTGGGCTATAGCCTTGGGGGCTGGGGCAGGCCAACTTCGTCCGCCGGACTTGGACTCGGAATGCCGCGAGACTTTGCGAGGGGCCTCCGTGTACCAAAAATAGGCCGCGGGCAAAGCCGTGCCCAAAAATAACCGCCCGAAGGCCGGGGCGCCAAGTTCGTCCAGCAGAATAAGGCCACAAAAACGGGTGGGCTATAGCCTTGGGGGCTGGGGCTGGCCAACTTCGTCCGCCGGACTTGGACTCGGAATGCCGCGAGACTTTGCGAGGGGCCTCCGTGTACCAAAAATAGGCCGCGGGCAAAGCCGCGCCCAAAAATAACCGCCCGAAGGCCGGGGCGCCAAGTTCGTCCAGCGGAAAAAGGCCACAAAAACGGGTGGGCTATAGCCCTGGGGGGTGGGGCTGGCCAACTTCGTCCGCCGGACTTGGACTCGGAATGCCGCGAGACTTTGCGAGGGGCCTCCGTGTACCAAAAATAGGCCGCGGGCAAAGCCGCGCCCAAAAATAACCGCCCGAAGGCCGGGGCGCCAAGTTCGTCCAGCGGAAAAAGGCCACAAAAACGGGTGGGCTATAGCCCTGGGGGGTGGGGCTGGCCAACTTCGTCCGCCGGACTCGGAATTCTGCGAGACTTTGCGAGGGGCCTCCGTGTGCCAAAAATAGGCCGCGGACAAAGCCGCGCCCAAAAATAACCGCCCGAAGGCCGGGGCGCCAAGTTCGTCCAGCGGAAAAAGGGCACAAAAACGGGTGGGCTATAGCCTTGGGGGCTGGGGCTGGCCAACTTCGTCCGCCGGACTAGGAATGCCGCGAGACTTTGCGTGGGGCCTCCGTGTGCAAAAAATACACTGCGGACAAAGCCGCGCCCAAAACTAACCGCCCGAAGGCCGGGGCGCCAAGTTCATCCAGCGGAAAAAGGCCATAAAAACGGGTGGGCTATAGTCTTGGCGGGTGGGGCTGGCCAACTTCGTCCGCCGGACTCGGAATGCCGCGAGACTTTGTGAGGGGCATCCGTGTGCCAAAAATAGCCCGCAGACAAAGCCGTGCCCAAAAATAACCGCCCGAAGGCCGGGGCGCCAAGTTCGTCCAGCAGAAAAAGGCCACAAAAACGGGTGGGCTATAGCCTTGGGGGTTGGGGCTGGCCAACTTCGTCCGCCGGACTTGGACTCGGAATGCCGCGAGACTTTGCGAGGGGCCTCCGTGTACCAAAAATAGGCCGCGGGCAAAGCCGCGCCCAAAAATAACCGCCCGAAGGCCGGGGCGCCAAGTTCGTCCAGCGGAAAAAGGCCACAAAAACGGGTGGGCTATAGCCCTGGGGGGTGGGGCTGGCCAACTTCGTCCGCCGGACTCGGAATTCTGCGAGACTTTGCGAGGGGCCTCCGTGTGCCAAAAATAGGCCGCGGGCAAAGCCGCGCCCAAAAATAACCGCCCGAAGGCCGGGGCGCCAAGTTCGTCCAGCGGAAAAAGGGCACAAAAACGGGTGGGCTATAGCCTTGGGGGCTGGGGCTGGCCAACTTCGTCCGCCGGACTAGGAATGCCGCGAGACTTTGCGTGGGGCCTCCGTGTGCAAAAAATACACTGTGGACAAAGCCGCGCCCAAAACTAACCGCCCGAAGGCCGGGGCGCCAAGTTCATCCAGCGGAAAAAGGCCATAAAAACGGGTGGGCTATAGTCTTGGGGGGTGGGGCTTGCCAACTTCGTCCGCCGGACTCGGAATGCTGCGAGACTTTGTGAGGGGCCTACGTATGCCAAAAATAGGCCGCGGGCTAGGCCGCGCCCAAAAATAACCACACGAAGGCCGGGGCGCCAAGTTCGTCCAGCGGAAAAAGGCCACAAAAACGGGTGGGCTATAGCCTTGGGTGGTGGGACTGGCCAACTTCGTCCGCCGGACTCGGAATGCGGTGAGACTTTGCGTGGGGCCTCCGTGTGCAAAAAATAGGCTGAGGGCAAAGCCGTACCCAAAAATAACATCCCGAAGGCCGCGGCGCCATGTTCGTCCAGCGGAAAAAGGCCACAAAAACGGGTGGGCTATAGCCTTGGGGGGTGGGGCTGGCCAACTTCGTCCGCCGGACTCGGAATGCCGCGAGACTTTGCGAGGGGCCTCCGTGTGCCAAAAATAGGCTGTGGGCAAAGCCGAACCCAAAAATAACTGCCCGAAGGCCGGGGCGCCATGTTCGTCCAGCGGAAAAAGGCCACAAAAAGGGGTGGGCTATAGCCTTGGGGGGTGGGGCTGGCCAACTTCGTCCGCCGGACTCGGAATGCCGCGAGACTTTGCGAGGGGCCTCCGTGTGCAAAAAATAGGCTCCGGGCAAAGCCGCGCCAAAAAATAACCGCCCGAAGGCCAGGGCGCCATGTTCGTCCTGCGTAAAAAGGCCACAAAAACGGGTAGGCTATAGCCTTGGGGGGTGGGGCTGGCCAACTTCGTCCGCCGGACTCGGAATGCGGCGAGACTTTGCGAGGGGCCTCCGTGTGCCAAAAATAGGCCGCGGGCAAAGCCGCGCCCAAAAATAACCGCCCCAAGGCCGGGGCGCCAAGTTCGTCCAGCGGAAAAAGGCCGCAAAAACGGGTGGGCTGTAGCCTTGTGCGGTGGGGCAGGCCCACTTCGTCCGCCAGACTCGGAATCCCGCGAGACTTTGCGAGGGGCCTCCATGTGCCAAAAATAGGATGCGGGCAAAGTCGCACCCAAAAATAACTGCCCGAAGGCCGGGGCGCCATGTTCGTCCAGCGGAAAAAGGCCACAAAAACGGGTGGGCTATAGCCTTGGGGGGTGGGGCTGGCCAACTTTGTCCGCCGGACTCGGAATGCCGCGAGACTTTGCGAGGGGCCTCCGTGTGCAAAAAATAGGCTGCGGACAAAGCCGCGACCAAAAATAACCGCCCGAAGGGCTGCGCGCCATGTTCGTCCAGCGGAAAAAGGCCACAAAAACGGGTGGGCTATAGCCTTGGGGGGTGGGGCTGGCCAACTTCGTCCGCCGGACTCGGAATGCCGCGAGACTTTGCGAGGGGTCTCCGTGTGCCAAAAATAGGCTGCGGCCTAGGCCGCGCCCAAAAATAACCGCCCGAAGGCCGGGGTGCCAAGTTCGTCCAGCGGAAAAAGGCCACAAAAACGGGTGGGCTATAGCCTTGGGGGGTGGGGCTGGCCCACTTAGTCCGCCGGACTCGGAATGCCGCGAGACTTTGCGAGGGGCCTCCGTGTGCCAAAAATAGGTCGCCGCCTAAGCCGCGCCCAAAAATAACCGCCCGAAGGCCGGGGCGCCAAGTTCGTCCAGCGGAAAAAGGCCACAAAAACGGGTGGGCTATAGCCTTGGGGGGTGGGGCTGGCCGACTTCGTCCGCCAGACTCGGAATGCCGCGAGACTTTGCGAGGGGCCTCCGTGTGCCAAAAATAGGCTGCAGCCTAGGCCGCGCCCAAAAATAACCGCCCGAAGGCCGGGGCGCCAAGTTCGTCCAGCGGAAAAAAGCCACAAAAACGGGTGGGCTGTAGCCTTGGGGGGTGGGGCTGGCCTACTTCGTCCGCCGGACTCGGAATGCCGCGAGACTTTTTGAGGGGGCTCCGTGTGCGAAAAATAGGCCGCGGGCAAAGCGGCGCCCAAAAATAACTGCCCGAAGGCCGGGGCGCTAAGTTCGTCCAGCGGAAAAAGGCCACAAAAACGGGTGGGCTATAGCCTTGGGGGGTGGGGCTGGCCAACTTCGTCCGCCGGACTCGGAATGCCGCGAGACTTTGCGAGGTGACTCCGTGTGCCAAAAATAGGCCGCGGACAAAGCCGCGCCCAAAAATAACCGCCCGAAGGCCGGGGCGCCAAGTTCGTCCAGCGGAAAAAGGCCACAAAAACGGGTGGGCTATAGCCTTGGGGGGTGGGGCTGGCCAAGTTCATCCGCCGCACTCGGAATGCCGCGAGACTTTGCGAGGGGCCTCCGTGTGCAAAACATAGGACGCGGACAAAGCCGCGCCCAAAAATAACTGCCCGAAGGCCGGGCCGCCAAGTTCGTCCAGCAGAAAAAGGCCACAAAAACGGGTGGGATATAGCCTTGGGGGGTGGGGCTGGCCAACTTGGTCCGCCGGATTCGGAATGCCCGAGACTTTGCGAGGGGCCTCCGTGTACCAAAAATTAGCCGCGGCCAAAGCCGCGCCCAAAAATAACCGCCCGAAGGCCGGGGCGCCAAGTTCGTCCAGTAGAAAAAGGCCACAAAAACGGGTGGGCTATAGCCTTGGGGGGTGGGGCTGGCCAACTTCGTCCACCGGACTCGGAATGCCGCGAGATTTTGCGAGGGGCCTCCGTGTGCCAATAATAGGCCGCGGCCTAGGCCGCGCCCAAAAATAACCGACCGAAGGCCGAGGCGCCACGTTCGTCCAACGGAAAAAGGCCACAAAAACGGGTGGGCTATAGCCTTGGGGGGTGGGGCTGGCAAACTTCGTCCGCCGGACTCGGAATGCCGCGAGACTTTGCGAGGGGCCTCCTTGTGCCAAAAATAGGCTGCGGACAAAGCCGAACCCAAAAATAACTGCCCGAAGGCCGGGGCGCCATGTTCGTCCAGCGGAAAAAGGCCACAAAAAGGGGTGGGCTATAGCCTTGGGGGGTGGGGCTGGCCAACTTCGTCCGCCGGACTCGGAATGCCGCGAGACTTTGCGAGGGGCCTCCGTGTGCAAAAAATAGGCTCCGGGCAAAGCCGCGCCCAAAAATAACCGCCCGAAGGCCGGGGCGCCATGTTCGTCCTGCGTAAAAAGGCCACAAAAACGGGTAGGCTATAGCCTTGGGGGGTGGGGCTGGCCAACTTCGTCCGCCGGACTCGGAATGCGGCGAGACTTTGCGAGGGGCCTCCGTGTGCCAAAAATAGGCCGTGGGCAAAGCCGCGCCCAAAAATAACCGCCCCAAGGCCGGGGCGCCAAGTTCGTCCAGTGGAAAAAGGCCGCAAAAACGGGTGGGCTGTAGCCTTGTGCGGTGGGGCAGGCCCACTTCGTCCGCCGGACTCGGAATCCCGCGAGACTTTGCGAGGGGCCTCCATGTGCCAAAAATAGGCTGCGGGCAAAGCCGCACCCAAAAATAACCGCCCGAAGGCCGGGGCGCTATGTTCGTCCAGCGGAAAAAGGCCACAAAAACGGGTGGGCTATAGCCTAGGGGGGTGGGGCTGGCCAACTTTGTCCGCCGGACTCGGAATGCCGCGAGACTTTGCGAGGGGCCTCCGTGTGCAAAAAATAGGCTGCGGGCAAAGCCGCGACCAAAAATAACCGCCCGAAGGGCGGCGCGCCATGTTCGTCCAGCGGAAAAAGGCCACAAAAACGGGTGGGCTATAGCCTTGGGGGGTGGGGCTGGGCAACATCGTCCGCCGGACTCGGAATGCCGCGAGACTTTGCGAGGCCCCTCCGTGTGCCAAAAATAGGCTGCGGGCAAAGCCGCACCCAAAAATAACTGCCCGAAGGCCGGGGCGCCATGTTCGTCCAGCGGAAAAAGGCCAAAAAAAGGGGTGGGCTATAGCCTTGGGGGGTGGGGCTGGCCAACATCGTCCGCCGGACTCGGAATGCCGCGAGACTTTGCGAGGGGCCTCCGTGTGCCAAAAATAGGATGCGCCCAAAAATAACCGCCCGAAGGCCGGGGCGCCAAGTTCGTCCAGCGGAAAAAGGCCACAAAAACGGGTGGGCTATAGCCTTGGGGGGTGGGGCTGGCCCACTTCGTCCGCCGGACTCGGAATGCCGCGAGACTTTGCGAGGGGCCTCCGTGTGCCAAAAATAGGTCGCCGCCTAAGCCGCGCCCAAAAATAACCGCCCCAAGGCCGGGGCGCCATGTTCGTCCAGCGGAAAAAGGCCACAAAAAGGGGTGGGCTATAGCCTTGGGGGGTGGGGCTGGCCAACTTCGTCCGCCGGACTCGGAATGCCGCGAGACTTTGCGAGGGGCCTCCGTGTGCAAAAAATAGGCTCCGGACAAAGCCGCGCCCAAAAATAACCGCCCGAAGGCCAGGGCGCCATGTTCGTCCTGCGTAAAAAGGCCACAAAAACGGGTAGGCTATAGCCTTGGGGGGTGGGGCTGGCCAACTTCGTCCGCCGGACTCGGAATGCGGCGAGACTTTGCGAGGGGCCTCCGTGTGCCAAAAATAGGCCGTGGGCAAAGCCGCGCCCAAAAATAACCGCCCCAAGGCCGGGGCGCCAAGTTCGTCCAGCGGAAAAAGGCCGCAAAAATGGGTGGGCTGTAGCCTTGTGCGGTGGGGCAGGCCCACTTCGTCCGCCAGACTCGGAATCCCGCGAGACTTTGCGAGGGGCCTCCATGTGCCAAAAATAGGCTGCGGGCAAAGCCGCACCCAAAAATAACCGCCCGAAGGCCGGGGCGCTATGTTCGTCCAGCGGAAAAAGGCCACAAAAACGGGTGGGCTATAGCCTTGGGGGGTGGGGCTGGCCAACTTCGTCCGCCGGACTCGGAATGCCGCGAGACTTTGCGAGGCCCCTCCGTGTGCCAAAAATAGGCTGCGGGCAAAGCCGCACCCAAAAATAACTGCCCGAAGGCCGGGGCGCCATGTTCGTCCAGCGGAAAAAGGCCAAAAAAAGGGGTGGGCTATAGCCTTGGGGGGTGGGGCTGGCCAACATCGTCCGCCGGACTCGGAATGGCGCGAGACTTTACGAGGGGCCTCCGTGTGCCAAAAATAGGCTGCAGCCTAGGCCGCGCCCAAAAATAACCGCCCGAAGGCCGGGGCGCCAAGTTCGTCCAGCGGAAAAAAGCCACAAAAACGGGTGGGCCGTAGCCTTGGGGGGTGGGGCTGGCCTACTTCGTCCGCCGGACTCGGAATGCCGCGAGACTTTTTGAGGGGGCTCCGTGTGCCAAAAATAGGCCGCGGGCAAAGCGGCGCCCAAAAATAACTGCCCGAAGGCCGGGGCGCTAAGTTCGTCCAGCGGAAAAAGGCCACAAAAACGGGTGGGCTATAGCCTTGGGGGGTGGGGCTGGCCAACTTCGTCCGCCGGACTCGGAATGCCACGAGACTTTGCGAGGTGACTCCGTGTGCCAAAAATAGGCCGCGGACAAAGCCGCGCCGAAAAATAACCGCCCGAAGGCCGGGGCGCCAAGTTCGTCCAGCGGAAAAAGGCCACAAAAACGGGTGGGCTATAGCCTTGGGGGGTGGGGCTGGCCAACTTCGTCCGCCGGACTCGGAATGCCGCGAGACTTCGCGAGGGGCCTCCGTGTGCCAAAAATAGGCTGCGGCCTAGGCCGCGCCCAAAAATAACCGCCCGAAGGCCGGGGTGCCAAGTTCGTCCAGCGGAAAAAGGCCACAAAAACGGGTGGGCTATAGCCTTGGGGGGTGGGGCTGGCCCACTTCGTCCGCCGGACTCGGAATGCCGCGAGACTTTGCGAGGGGCCTCCGTGTGCCAAAAATAGGTCGCCGCCTAAGCCGCGCCCAAAAATAACCGCCCGAAGGCCGGGGCGCCAAGTTCGTCCAGCGGAAAAAGGCCACAAAAACGGGTGGGCTATAGCCTTGGGGGGTGGGGCTGGCCGACTTCGTCCGCCAGACTCGGAATGCCGCGAGACTTTGCGAGGGGCCTCCGTGTGCCAAAAATAGGCTGCAGCCTAGGCCGCGCCCAAAAATAACCGCGCAAAGGCCGGGGCGCCAAGTTCGTCCAGCGGAAAAAAGCCACAAAAACGGGTGGGCTGTAGCCTTGGGGGGTGGGGCTGGCCTACTTCGTCCGCCGGACTCGGAATGCCGCGAGACTTTTTGAGGGGGCTCCGTGTGCCAAAAATAGGCCGCGGGCAAAGCGGCGCCCAAAAATAACTGCCCGAAGGCCGGGGCGCTAAGTTCGTCCAGCGGAAAAAGGCCACAAAAACGGGTGGGCTATAGCCTTGGGGGGTGGGGCTGGCCAACTTCGTCCGCCGGACTCGGAATGCCGCGAGACTTTGCGAGGTGACTCCGTGTGCCAAAAATAGGCCGCGGACAAAGCCGCGCCCAAAAATAACCGCCCGAAGGCCGGGGCGCCAAGTTCGTCCAGCGGAAAAAGGCCACAAAAACGGGTGGGCTATAGCCTTGGGGGGTGGGGCTGGCCAACTTCGTCCGCCGGACTCGGAATGCCGCGAGACTTTGCGAGGGGCCTCCGTGTGCCAAAAATAGGCTGCGGCCTAGGCCGCGCCCAAAAATAACCGCCCGAAGGCCGGGGTGCCAAGTTCGTCCAGCGGAAAAAGGCCACAAAAACGGGTGGGCTATAGCCTTGGGGGGTGGGGCTGGCCCACTTCGTCCGCCGGACTCGGAATGCCGCGAGACTTTGCGAGGGGCCTCCGTGTGCCAAAAATAGGTCGCCGCCTAAGCCGCGCCCAAAAATAACCGCCCGAAGGCCGGGGCGCCAAGTTCGTCCAGCGGAAAAAGGCCACAAAAACGGGTGGGCTATAGCCTTGGGGGGTGGGGCTGGCCGACTTCGTCCGCCAGACTCGGAATGCCGCGAGACTTTGCGAGGGGCCTCCGTGTGCCAAAAATAGGCTGCAGCCTAGGCCGCGCCCAAAAATAACCGCCCGAAGGCCGGGGCGCCAAGTTCATCCAGCGGAAAAAAGCCACAAAAACGGGTGGGCTGTAGCCTTGGGGGGTGGGGCTGGCCTACTTCGTCCGCCGGACTCGGAATGCCGCGAGACTTTTTGAGGGGGCTCCGTGTGCCAAAAATAGGCCGCGGGCAAAGCGGCGCCCAAAAATAACTGCCCGAAGGCCGGGGCGCTAAGTTCGTCCAGCGGAAAAAGGCCACAAAAACGGGTGGGCTATAGCCTTGGGGGGTGGGGCTGGCCAACTTCGTCCGCCGGACTCGGAATGCCGCGAGACTTTGCGAGGTGACTCCGTGTGCCAAAAATAGGCCGCGGACAAAGCCGCGCCCAAAAATAACCGCCCGAAGGCCGGGGCGCCAAGTTCGTCCAGCGGAAAAAGGCCACAAAAACGGGCGGGCTATAGCCTTGGGGGGTGGGGCTGGCCAAGTTCATCCGCCGCAATCGGAATGCCGCGAGACTTTGCGAGGGGCCTCCGTGTGCAAAAAATAGGACGCGGACAAAGCCGCGCCCAAAAATAACTGCCCGAAGGCCGGGGCGCCAAGTTCGTCCTGCAGAAAAAGGCCACAAAAACGGGTGGGATATAGCCTTGGGGGGTGGGGCTGGCCAACTTGGTCCGCCGGATTCGGAATGCCGCGAGACTTTGCGAGGGGCCTCCGTGTACCAAAAATTAGCCGCGGCCAAAGCCGCGCCCAAAAATAACCGCCCGAAGGCCGGGGCGCCAAGTCCGTCCAGTAGAAAAAGGCCACAAAAACGGGTGGGCTATACTATAGCCTTGGGGGGTGGGGCTGGCCAACTTCTTCCGCCGGACTCGGAATGCCGCGAGACTTTGCGAGGGGCCTCCGTGTGCAAAAAATAGGCTCCGGGCAAAGCCGCGCCCAAAAATAACCGCCCGAAGGCCAGGGCGCCATGTTCGTCCTGCGTAAAAAGGCCACAAAAACGGGTAGGCTATAGCCTTGGGGGGTGGGGCTGGCCGACTTCGTCCGCCGGACTCGGAATGCGGCGAGACTTTGCGAGGGGCCTCCGTGTGCCAAAAATAGGCCGTGGGCAAAGCCGCGCCCAAAAATAACCGCCCCAAGGCCGGGGCGCCAAGTTCGTCCAGCGGAAAAAGGCCGCAAAAACGGGTGGGCTGTAGCCTTGTGCGGTGGGGCAGGCCCACTTCGTCCGCCAGACACGGAATCCCGCGAGACTTTGCGAGGGGCCTCCATGTGCCAAAAATAGGCTGCGGGCAAAGCCGCACCCAAAAATAACTGCCCGAAGGCCGGGGCGCCATGTTCGTCCAGCGGAAAAAGGCCACAAAAACGGGTGGGCTATAGCCTTGGGGGGTGGGGCTGGCCAACTTTGTCCGCCGGACTCGGAATGCCGCGAGACTTTGCGAGGGGCCTCCGTGTGCAAAAAATAGGCTGCGGGCAAAGCCGCGACCAAAAATAACCGCCCGAAGGGCGCCGCGCCATGTTCGTCCAGCGGAAAAAGGCCACAAAAACGGGTGGGCTATAGCCTTGGGGGGTGGGGCTGGCCGACTTCGTCCGCCAGACTCGGAATGCCGCGAGACTTTGCGAGGGGCCTCCGTGTGCCAAAAATAGGCTGCAGCCTAGGCCGCGCCCAAAAATAACCGCCCGAAGGCCGGGGCGCCAAGTTCGTCCAGCGGAAAAAAGCCACAAAAACGGGTGGGCTGTAGCCTTGGGGGGTGGGGCTGGCCTACTTCGTCCGCCGGACTCGGAATGCCGCGAGACTTTTTGAGGGGGCTCCGTGTGCCAAAAATAGGCCGCGGGCAAAGCGGCGCCCAAAAATAACTGCCCGAAGGCCGGGGCGCTAAGTTCGTCCAGCGGAAAAAGGCCACAAAAACGGGTGGGCTATAGCCTTGGGGGGTGGGGCTGGCCAAGTTCATCCGCCGCACTCAGAATGCCGCGAGACTTTGCGAGGGGCCTCCGTGTGCAAAAAATAGGACGCGGACAAAGCCGCGCCCAAAAATAACTGCCCGAAGGCCGGGGCGCCAAGTTCGTCCAGCAGAAAAAGGCCACAAAAACGGGTGGGATATAGCCTTGGGGGTTGGGGCTGGCCAACTTGGTCCGCCGGATTCGGAATGCCGCGAGACTTTGCGAGGGGCCTCCATGTACCAAAAATTAGCCGCGGCCAAAGCCGCGCCCAAAAATAACCGCCCGAAGGCCGGGGCGCCAAGTTCGTCCAGTAGAAAAAGGCCACAAAAACGGGTGGGCTATAGCCTTGGGGGGTGGGGCTGGCCAACTTCGTCCGCCGGACTCGGAATGCCGCGAGATTTTGCGAGGGGCCTCCGTGTGCTAATAATAGGCCGCGGCCTAGGCCGCGCCCAAAAATAACCGCCCGAAGGCCGAGGCGCCACGTTCGTCCAACGGAAAAAGGCCACAAAAACGGGTGGGCTATAGCCTTGGGGGGCAGGGCTGGCCAACTTCGTCCGCCGGACTCGGAATGCCGCGAGACTTTGCGAGGGGCCTCCATGCGCCAAAAATAGGCTGCGGCCTAGGCCGCGCCCAAAAATAACCGCCCGAAGGCCGGGGCGCCAAGTTCGTCCAGCGGAAAAAGGCCACAAAAACGGGTGGGCTATAGCCTTGGGGGGTGGGGCTGGCCGACTTCGTCCGCCGGACTCGGAATGCCGCGAGACTTTGCGAGGGGCCTCCGTGTGCCAAAAATAGGCTGCAGCCTAGGCCGCGCCCAAAAATAACCGCCCGAAGGCCGGGGCGCCAAGTTCGTCCAGCGGAAAAAAGCCACAAAAACGGGTGGGCTGTAGCCTTGGGGGGTGGGGCTGGCCTACTTCGTCCGCCGGACTCGGAATGCCGCGAGACTTTTTGAGGGGGCTCCGTGTGCCAAAAATAGGCCGCGGGCAAAGCGGCGCCCAAAAATAACTGCCCGAAGGCCGGGGCGCTAAGTTCGTCCAGCGGAAAAAGGCCACAAAAACGGGTGGGCTATAGCCTTGGGGGGTGGGGCTGGCCAACTTCGTCCGCCGGACTCGGAATGCCGCGAGACTTTGCGAGGTGACTCCGTGTGCCAAAAATAGGCCGCGGACAAAGCCGCGCCCAAAAATAACCGCCCGAAGGCCGGGGCGCCAAGTTCGTCCAGCGGAAAAAGGCCACAAAAACGGGTGGGCTATAGCCTTGGGGGGTGGGGCTGGCCAAGTTCATCCGCCGCACTCAGAATGCCGCGAGACTTTGCGAGGGGCCTCCGTGTGCAAAAAATAGGACGCGGACAAAGCCGCGCCCAAAAATAACTGCCCGAAGGCCGGGGCGCCAAGTTCGTCCAGCAGAAAAAGG
This sequence comes from Citrus x changshan-huyou, assembly GCA_039657385.1. Classification (NCBI taxonomy): domain Eukaryota; kingdom Viridiplantae; phylum Streptophyta; class Magnoliopsida; order Sapindales; family Rutaceae; genus Citrus; species Citrus x changshan-huyou. The sequence goes on along the minus strand of JBCGBO010000019.1, from coordinate 1,543,646 downwards.
CCACAAAAACGGGTGGGATATAGCCTTGGGGGTTGGGGCTGGCCAACTTGGTCCGCCGGATTCGGAATGCCGCGAGACTTTGCGAGGGGCCTCCATGTACCAAAAATTAGCCGCGGCCAAAGCCGCGCCCAAAAATAACCGCCCGAAGGCCGGGGCGCCAAGTTCGTCCAGTAGAAAAAGGCCACAAAAACGGGTGGGCTATAGCCTTGGGGGGTGGGGCTGGCCAACTTCGTCCGCCGGACTCGGAATGCCGCGAGATTTTGCGAGGGGCCTCCGTGTGCTAATAATAGGCCGCGGCCTAGGCCGCGCCCAAAAATAACCGCCCGAAGGCCGAGGCGCCACGTTCGTCCAACGGAAAAAGGCCACAAAAACGGGTGGGCTATAGCCTTGGGGGGCAGGGCTGGCCAACTTCGTCCGCCGGACTCGGAATGCCGCGAGACTTTGCGAGGGGCCTCCATGTGCCAAAAATAGGCTGCGACCTAGGCCGCGCCCAAAAATAACCGCCCGAAGGCCGGGGCGCCAAGTTCGTCCAGCGGAAAAAGGCCACAAATACGGGTGGGCTATAGCCTTGGGGGGTGGGGCTGGCCCACTTCGTCCGCCGGACTCGGAATGCCGCGAGACTTTACGAGGGGCCTCCGTGTGCCAAAAATAGGTTGCGGCTTAGGCCGCGCCCAAAAATAACCGCCCGAAGGCCGGGGCGCCAAGTTCGTCGAGCGGAAAAAGGCCACAAAAACGGGTGGGCTGTAGCCTTGGGGGGTGGGGCTGGCCTACTTCGTCCGCCGGACTCGGAATGCCGCGAGACTTTGCGAGGGGCCTCCGTGTGCCAAAAATAGGCCGCGGGCAAATCGGCGCCCAAAAATAACCGCCCGAAGGCCGTGGCGCCAAGTTCGTCCAGCGGAAAAATGCCACAAAAACGGGTGGGCTATAGCCTTGGGGGGTGGGGTTGGCCAACTTCGTCCGCCGGACTCGGAAAGCCGCGAGACTTTACGACGGGCCTCCGTGTGCCAAAAATAGGTTGCGGCCCAAGCCGCGCCCAAAAATAACTGCCCGAAGGCCGGGGCGCCAAGTTCGTCCAGCGGAAAAAGTCCACAAAAAAAGGTGGGCTATAGCCTTGGGGGGTGGGGCTGGCCAACTTCGTCCGCCGGAGTCGGAATGCCGCGAGACTTTGCGAGGGGCCTCCGTGTGCCACAAATAGGCCGCGGGCAATGCGGCGCCCAAAAATAACCACGCGAAGGCCGGGGCGCCAAGTTCGTCCAGCGGAAAAAGGCCACAAAAACGGGTGGGCTATAGCCTTGGGGGGTGGGGCTGGCCAACTTCGTCCGCCGGTCACGGAATGGCGCGAGACTTTGCGAGGGGCCTCCGTGTGCCAAAAATAGGCCGCGGGCAAATCGGCGCCCAAAAATAACCGCCCGAAGGCCGGGGCGCCAAGTTCGTCCAGCGGAAAAAGGCCACAAAAACGGGTGGGCTATAGCCTTGGGGGGTGGGGCTGGCCAACTTCGTCCGCCGGACTCGGAATGCCGCGAGACTTTGCGAGGGGCCTCCGTGTGCCACAAATAGGCCGCGGGCAATGCGGCGCCCAAAAATAACCACGCGAAGGCCGGGGCGCCAAGTTCGTCCAGCGGAAAAAGGCCACAAAAACGGGTGGGCTATAGCCTTGGGGGGTGGGGCTGGCCAACTTCGTCCGCCGGTCTCGGAATGGCGCGAGACTTTGCGAGGGGCCTCCGTGTGCCAAAAATAGGCCGCGGGCAAATCGGCGCCCAAAAATAACCGCCCGAAGGCCGTGGCGCCAAGTTCGTCCAGCGGAAAAATGCCACAAAAACGGGTGGGCTATAGCCTTGGGGGGTGGGGTTGGCCAACTTCGTCCGCCGGACTCGGAAAGCCGCGAGACTTTGCGACGGGCCTCCGTGTGCCAAAAATAGGCTGCGACCTAGGCCGCGCCCAAAAATAACCGCCCGAAGGCCGGGGCGCCAAGTTCGTCCAGCGGAAAAAGGCCACAAAAACGGGTGGCCTATAGCCTTGGGGGGTGGGGCTGGCCCACTTCGTCCGCCGGACTCGGAATGCCGCGAGAGTTTGCGAGGGGCCTCCGTGTGCCAAAAAAAAGGCCGTGGGCAAAGCCGCGCCCAAAAATAACCGCCCGAAGGCCGGGGCGCCAAGTTCGTCCAGCGGAAAAAGGCCACAAAATCGGGTGGGCTATAGCCTTGGGGGGTGGTGCTGGCCAACCTCGTCCGCCGGACTCGGAATGCCGCGAGACTTCGCGAGGGGCCTCCCTGTGCCAAAAATAGGCCGCGGGCAAATCGGCGACCAAAAATAACCGCCCGAAGGCCGGGGCGCCAAGTTCGTCCAGCGGAAAAATGCCACAAAAACGGGTGGGCTGTAGCCTTGGGGGGTGGGGCTGGCCAACTTCGTCCGCCGGACTCGGAATGCCGCGAGACTTTGCGAGGGAACTCCGTGTGCCAAAAATAGGCTGCGGCCTAGGTCGCACCCAAAAATAACCGCCCGAATGCCGGGGCGCCAAGTTCGTCCGGCGGAAAAAGGCCACAAAAACGGGTGGGCTATAGCCTTGGGGGGTGGGGCTGGCCAACCTCGTCCGCCGGACTCGGAATGCCGCGAGACTTCGCGAGGGGCCTCCATGTGCCAAAAATAGGGCGCGGGCAAAGCCGCCCCCAAAAATAACCGCGCGAAGGCCGGGGCACCAAGTTCGTCGAGCGGAAAAAGGCCACAAAAACGGGTGGGCTATAGCCTTGGGGGGTGGGGCTGGCCCACTTCGTCCGCCAGACTCGGATTGCCGCGAGACTTTGCGAGAGGCCTCCGTGTACCAAAAATAGGCCGCGGGCAAAGCCGCGCCCAAAAATAACCGCCCGAAGGCCGGGGCGCCAAGTTCGTCCAGCGGAAAAAGGCCACAAAAACGGGTGGGCTATAGCCTTGGGGGGTGGGGCTGGCCAACTTCGTCCGCCGGACTCGGAATGCCGCTAGACTTTGCGAGGGGCTTCCGTGTGCCAAAAATGGGCCGCGGGCAAAGCATCGCCCAAAAATAACCGCCCGAAGGCCGGGGCGCCAAGTTCGTCCAGCGGAAAAAGGCCACAAAAACGGGTGGGCTATAGCCTTGGGGGGTGGGGCTGGCCAACTTCGTCCGCCGCACTCGGAATGCCGCGTGACTTTGCCAGGGGCCTACGTGTGCAAAAAATAGGACGCGGGCAAAGCCGCGCCCAAAGATAACCGCCTGAAGGCCGGGGCGCCAAGTTCGTCGAGCGGAAAAAGGCCACAAAAACGGGTGGGCTATATAGCCTTGGGGGGTGGGGCTGGCCCACTTCGTCCGCCAGACTCGGAATGCCGCCAGACTTTCCGAGGGGCCTCCGTGTGCCAAAAATAGGCCGCGGGCAAATCGGCGCCCAAAAATAACCGCCCGAAGGCCGGGGCGCCAAGTTCGTTCAGCGGAAAAAGGCCACAAAAACGGGTGGGCTATAGCCTTGGGGGGTGGGGCTGGCCAACTTCGTCCGCCGGACTCGGAATGCCGCGAGACTTTGCGAGGGGCCTCCGTGTGCTAAAAATAGGCTGCGGCCCAGGCCGCACCCAAAAATAACCGCCCGATGGCCGGGGCGCCAAGTTCGTCCAGCGGAAAAAGGCCACAAAAACGGGTGGGCTATAGCCTTGGGGGGTGGGGCTGGCCAACCTCGTCCTCCGGACTTGGAATGCCGTGAGACCCCGCGAGGGGCCTCCGTGTCCCAAAAATAGGCCGCGGGCAAAGCTACACGCAAAAATAACCGCCCGAAGGCCGGGGCGCCAAGTTCGTCCAGCGGAAAAAGGCCACAAAAACGGGTGGGCTATAGCCTTGGGGGGTGGGGCTGGCCAACTTCGTCCGCCGGACTCAGAATGCCGCTAGACTTTGCGAGGGGCCTCCGTGTGCCAAAAATGGGCCGCGGGCAAAGTAGCGCCCAAAAATAACCGCCCGAAGGCCGGGGCGCCAAGTTCGTCCAGCGGAAAAAGGCCAGAAAAACGGGTGGGCTATAGCCTTGGGGGGTGGGGCTGGCCAACTTCGTCCGCCGCACTCGGAATGCCGCGTGACTTTGCCAGGGGCCTCCGTGTGCAAAAAATCGGACGCGGGCAAAGCCGCGCCCAAAAATAACCGCCTGAAGGCGGGGGCGCCAAGTTCGTCGAGCGGAAAAAGGCCACAAAAACGGGTGGGCTATATAGCCTTGGGGGGTGGGGCTGGCCCACTTCGTCCGCCAGACTCGGAATGCCGCCAGACTTTCCGAGGGGCCTCCGTGTGCCAAAAATAGGCCGCGGGCAAATCGGCGCCCAAAAATAACCGCCCGAAGGCCGGGGCGCCAAGTTCGTTCAGCGGAAAAAGGCCACAAAAACGGGTGGGCTATAGCCTTGGGGGGTGGGGCTGGCCAACTTCGTCCGCCGGACTCGGACTGCCGCGAGACTTTGCGAGGGGCCTCCGTGTGCTAAAAATAGGCTGCGGCCTAGGCCGCACCCAAAAATAACCGCCCGAAGGCCGGGGCGCCAAGTTCGTCCAGCGGAAAAAGGCCACAAAAACGGGTGGGCTATAGCCTTGGGGGGTGGGGCTGGCCAACCTCGTCCGCCGGACTCGGAATGCCGCGAGACTTCGCGAGGGGCCTCCGTGTGCCAAAAATAGGGCGCGGGCAAAGCCGCGCCCAAAAATAACCGCGCGAAGGCCGGGGCCCCAAGTTCGTCGAGCGGAAAAAGGCCACAAAAACGGGTGGGCTATAGCCTTGGGGGGTGGGGCTGGCCGACTTCGTCCGCCGAACTCGGAATGCCGCGAGACTTTGCGAGGGGCCTCCGTGTGCCAAAAATAGGCCGCGGGCAAAGCCGCGCCAAAAAATAACCGCCCGAAGGCCGGGGCGCCAAGTTCGTCCAGCGGAAAAAGGCCACAAAAACGGGTGGGCTATAGCCTTGGGGGGTGGGGCTGGCCGACTTCGTCCGCCGTCCTCGGAATGCCCCGAGAATTTGCGAGGGGCCTCCGTGTGCCAAAAATAGGCCGCGGGCAAAGCCGCGCCCAAAAATAACCGCCCGAAGGCCGGGGCGCCAAGTTCGTCCAGCGTAAAAAAGGCCACAAAAACGGGTGGGCTATAGCCTTGGGGGGTGGGGCTGGCCAACTTCGTCCGCCGAACTCGGAATACCGCGAGACTTTACGAGGGGCCTCCGTGTACCAAAAATAGGCCGCGGGCAAAGCCGCGCCCAAAAATAGCCGCCTGAAGGCCAGGGCGCCAAGTTCGTCCTGCGAAAAAAGGCCACAAAAACGGGTGGGCTATAGCCTTGAGGGGTGGGGCTGGCTCACCTCGTCCGCCAGACTCGGAATGCCGCGAGACTTTGCGAGGGGCCTCCGTGTGCCAAAAATAGACCGCGGACAAAGCCGCGCCCAAAAATAACCGCCCGAAGGCCGGGGCGCCAAGTTCGTCCAGCGGAAAAAGGCCACAAAAAAGGGTGGGCTATAGCCTTGGGGGGTAGGGCTGGCCGACTTCGTCCGCCGTCCTCGGAATGCCGCGAGACTTTGCGAGGGGCCTCCGTGTGCCAAAAATAGGCCGCGGGCAAAGCCGCGCCCAAAAATAACCGCCCGAAGGCCGGGGCGCCAAGTTCGTCCAGCGTAAAAAAGGCCACAAAAACGGGTGGGCTATAGCCTTGGGGGGGTGGGGCTGGCCAACTTCGTCCGCCGAACTCGGAATGCCGCGAGACTTTACGAGGGGCCTCCGTGTACCAAAAATAGGCCGCGGGCTAAGCCGCGCCCAAAAATAACCGCCTGAAGGCCAGGGCGCCAAGTTCGTCCAGCGAAAAAAGGCCACGAAAACGGGTGGGCTATAGCCTTGGGGGGTGGGGCTGGCTCACCTCGTCCGCCAGACTCGGAATGCCGCGAGACTTTGCGAGGGGCCTCCGTGTGCCAAAAATAGACCGCGGACAAAGCCGCGCCCAAAAATAACCGCCCGAAGGCCGGGGCGCCAAGTTCGTCCAGCGGAAAAAGGCGACAAAAACGGGTGGGCTATAGCCTTGGGGGGTGGGGCTGGCCCACTTCGTCCGCCGGCCTCGGAATGCCGCGAGACCTTGCGAGGGGCCTCCGTGTGCCAAAAATAGGCCGCGGTCAAAGCCGCGCCCAAAAATAACCGCCCGAAGGCCGGGGCGCCAAGTTCGTCCAGCGGAAAAAGGCCACAAAAAAGGGTGGGCTATAGCCTTGGGGGGTGGGGCAGGCCAACTTCGTCCGCCGGACTCGGAATGCCGCGACACCCTGCGAGGGACCTCCGTGTGCCAAAAATAGGCCGCGGCCAAAGCCGCGCGCAAAAATAACCGCCCGAAGGCCGGGGCGCCAAGTTCGTCCAGCGGAAAAAGGCCACAAAAACGGGTGGGCTATAGCCTTGGGGGGTGGGGCTGGCCAACTTCGTCCGCCGAACTCGGAATGCCGCGAGACTTTGCGAGGGGCCTCCGTGTACCAAAAATAGGCCGCGGGCAAAGCCGCGCCCAAAAATAACCGCCTGAAGGCCGGGGCGCCAAGTTCGTCCAGCGAAAAAAGGCCACAAAAACGGGTGGGCTATAGCCTTGGGGGGTGGGGCTGGCTCACCTCGTCCGCCGGACTCGGAATGCCGCGAAACTTTGCGAGGGGCCTCCGTGTGCCAAAAATAGGCCGCGGGCAAAGCCGTACCCAAAAATAACCGCCCGAAGGCCGGGGCGCCAAGTTCGTCGAGCGGAAAAAGGCCACAAAAACGGGTGGGCTATAGCCTTGGGGGGTGGGGCTGGCCAACTTCGTCCGCCGAACTCGGAATGCCGCGAGACTTTGCGAGGGGCCTCCGTGTACCAAAAATAGGCCGCGGGCAAAGCCGCGCCCAAAAATAACCGCCTGAAGGCCGGGGCGCCAAGTTCGTCCAGCGAAAAAAGGCCACAAAAACGGGTGGGCTATAGCCTTGGGGGGTGGGGCTGGCTCACCTCGTCCGCCGAACTCGGAATGTCGCGAGACTTTGCGAGGGGCCTCCGTGTGCCAAAAATAGGCCGCGGGCAAAGCCGCGCCCAAAAATAACTGCCCGAAGGCCAGGGTGCCAAGTTCGTCCAGCAGAAAAAGGCCACAAAAACGGGTGGGCTATAGCTCTGGGGGGTGGGGCTGGCCAACTTCGTCCGCCGGACTCGGAATGCCGCGAGACCCTGCGAGGGGCCTCCGTGTGCCAAAAATAGGCCGCGGGCAAAGCCGCGCGCAAAAATAACCGCCCGAAGGCCGGGGCGCCATGTTCGTCCAGCGGAAAAAGGCCACAAAAACGGGTGGGCTATAGCCTTGGGGGGTGGGGCTGGCCAACTTCGTCCGCCGGGATCGGAATGCCGCGAGACCTTGCGAGGGGCCTCCGTGTGCCAAAAATAGGCCGCGGGCAAAGCCGCGCCCAAAATTAACTGCCCAAAGGACGGGGCGCCAAGTTCGTCCAGCGGAAAAAGGCCACAAAAACGGGTGGGCTATAGCCTTGGGGGGTGGGGCTGGCCAACTTCGTCCGCCGAACTCGGAATGCCGCGAGACTTTGCGAGGGGCCTCCGTGTACCAAAAATAGGCCGCGGGCAAAGCCGCACCCAGAAATAACCGCCTGAAGGCCGGGGCGCCAAGTTCGTCCAGCAAAAAAAGGCCACAAAAACGGGTGGGCTATAGCCTTGGGGGGTGGGGCTGGTTCACCTCGTCCGCCGGACTCGGAATGCCGCGAAACTTTGCGAGGGGCCTCCGTGTGCCAAAAATAGGCCGCGGGCAAAGCCGCGCGCAAAAATAACCCCCCGAAGGCTGGGGCGCCAAGTTCGATCAGCGGAAAAAGGCCACAAAAACGGGTGGGCTATAGCCTTGGGGGGTGGGGCTGGCCAAGTTCGTCCGCCGGACTCGGAATGCCGCGAGACTATGCGAGGGGCCTCCGTGTGCCAAAAATAGGCCGCGGGCAAAGCCGTACCCAAAAATAACCGCCCGAAGGCCGGGGCGCCAAGTTCGGTCAGCGGAAAAAGGCCACAAAAACGGGTGGGCTATAGCCTTGGGGGGTGGGGCTGGCCCACGTCGTCCGCCGAACTCGGAATGCCGTCAGAGTTTGCGAGGGACCTCCGTGTGCCAAAAATAGGCCGCGGCCAAAGCCGCGCCCAAAAATAACTGCCCGAAGGCCGGGGTGCCAAGTTCGTCCAGCAGAAAAAGGCCACAAAAACGGGTGGGCTATAGCTCTGGGGGGTGGGGCTGGCCAACTTCGTCCGCCGGACTCGGAATGCCGCGAGACCCTGCGAGGGGCCTCCGTGTGCCAAAAATAGGCCGCGGGCAAAGCCGCGCGCAAAAATAACCGCCCGAAGGCCGGGGCGCCATGTTTGTCCAGCGGAAAAAGGCCACAAAAACGGGTGGGCTATAGCCTTGGGGGGTGGGGCTGGCCAACTTTGTCCGCCAAACTCGGAATGCCGTGAGACCTTGCGAGGGGCCTCCGTGTGCTAAAAATAGGCCACGGGCAAAGCCGCGCCCAAAAATAACCGCACGAAGGGCGGGGCGCCAAGTTCGTCCAGCGGAAAAAGGCCACAAAAACGGGTGGGCTATATCCTTCGGGGGTGGGGCTGGCCAACTTCGTCCGCCGGACTCGGAATGCCGCGAGGCCTTACGAGGGGCCTCCGTGTGGCAAAAATAGGCCACGGGCAAAGCCGCGCCCAAAAATAACCGCCCGAAGGCCGGGGCGCCAAGTTCGTCCAGCGGAAAAAGGCCACAAAAACGGGTGGGCTATAGCCTTGGGGGGTGGGGCTGGCCAACTTCGTTCGCCGGACTCGGAATGCCGTGAGACCCCGCGAGGGGCCTCCGTGTCCCAAAAATAGGCCGCGGGCAAAGCTGCACGCAAAAATAACCGCCCGAAGGCCGGGGCGCCAAGTTCGTCCAGCGGAAAAAGGCCACAAAAACGGGTGGGCTATAGCCTTCGGGGGTGGCGCTGGCCAACTTCGCCCGCCGGACTCGGAATGCCGTGAGGCCTTGCGAGGGGCCTCCGTGTGCCAAAAATAGGCCGCGGGCAAAGCCGCACACAAAAATAACCCCCCGAAGGCTGGGGCGCCAACTTCGATCAGCGGAAAAAGGCCACAAAAACGGGTGGGCTATAGCCTTGGGGGGTGGGGCTGGCCAAGTTCGTCCGCCGGACTTGGAATGCCGCGAGACTATGCGAGGGGCCTCCGTGTGCCAAAAATAGGCCGCGGGCAAAGCCGCGCCCAAAAATAAACGCCCGAAGGATGGGGCGCCAAGTTCGTCCAGCGGAAAAAGGCCACAAAAACGGGTGGGCTATAGCCTTGGGGGGTGGGGCTGGCCAACTTCATCCGCCGGACTCGGAATGCCGCGAGACCCTGCGAGGGGCCTCCGTGTGCCAAAAATTGGCCACGGCCAAAGCCGCGCGCAAAAATAACCGCCCGAAGGCCGGGGCGCCAAGTTCGTCCAGCGGAAAAAGGCCACAAAAACGGGTGGGCTATAGCCTTGGGGGATGGGGCTGGCCAACTTCGTCCGCAAAACTCGGAATGCCACGAGACTCTGTGAGAGGTCTCCGTATGCCAAACAATGGCCGCGGGCAAAGCCGCGCCCAAAAATAACCGCCCGAAGGCCGGGGCGCCAAGTTCGTCCAGCGGAAAAAGGCCAACAAAACGGGTGGGCTATAGCCTTGGGGGGTGGGGCTGGCCGACTTCGTCCGCCGTCCTCGGAATGCCGCGAGACTTTGCGAGGGGCCTCCGTGTGCCAAAAATAAGCCGCGGGCAAAGCCGCGCCAAAAAATAACCGCCCGAAGGCCGGGGCGCCAAGTTCGTCCAGCGGAAAAAGGCCACAAAAACGGGTGGGCTATAGCCTTGGGGGGTGGGGCTGGCCGACTTCGTCCGCCGTCCTCGGAATGCCCCGAGAATTTGTGAGGGGCCTCCGTGTGCCAAAAATAGGCCGCGGGCAAAGCCGCGCCCAAAAATAACCGCCCGAAGGCCGGGGCGCCAAGTTCGTCCAGCGTAAAAAAGGCCACAAAAACGGGTGGGCTATAGCCTTGGGGGGTGGGGCTGGCCAACTTCGTCCGCCGAACTCGGAATACCGCGAGACTTTACGAGGGGCCTCCGTGTACCAAAAATAGGCCGCGGGCAAAGCCGCGCCCAAAAATAGCCGCCTGAAGGCCAGGGCGCCAAGTTCGTCCAGCGAAAAAAGGCCACAAAAACGGGTCGGCTATAGCCTTGAGGGGTGGGGCTGGCTCACCTCGTCCGCCAGACTCGGAATGCCGCGAGACTTTGCGAGGGGCCTCCGTGTGCCAAAAATAGACCGCGGACAAAGCCGCGCCCAAAAATAACCGCCCGAAGGCCGGGGCGCCAAGTTCGTCCAGCGGAAAAAGGCCACAAAAAAGGGTGGGCTATAGCCTTGGGGGGTAGGGCTGGGCGACTTCGTCCGCCGTCCTCGGAATGCCGCGAGACTTTGCGAGGGGCCTCCGTGTGCCAAAAATAGGCCGCGGGCAAAGCCGCGCCCAAAAATAACCGCCCGAAGGCCGGGGCGCCAAGTTCGTCCAGCGTAAAAAAGGCCACAAAAACGGGTGGGCTATAGCCTTGGGGGGTGGGGCTGGCCAACTTCGTCCGCCGAACTCGGAATGCCGCGAGACTTTACGAGGGGCCTCCGTGTACCAAAAATAGGCCGCGGGCTAAGCCGCGCCCAAAAATAACCGCCTGAAGGCCAGGGCGCCAAGTTCGTCCAGCGAAAAAAGGCCACAAAAACGGGTGGGCTATAGCCTTGGGGGGTGGGGCTGGCTCACCTCGTCCGCCAGACTCGGAATGCCGCGAGACTTTGCGAGGGGCCTCCGTGTGCCAAAAATAGACCGCGGACAAAGCCGCGCCCAAAAATAACCGCCCGAAGGCCGGGGCGCCAAGTTCGTCCAGCGGAAAAAGGCCACAAAAACGGGTGGGCTATAGCCTTGGGGGGTGGGGCTGGCCCACTTCGTCTGCCGGCCTCGGAATGCCGCGAGACCTTGCGAGGGGCCTCCGTGTGCCAAAAATAGGCCGCGGGCAAAGCCGCGCCCAAAAATAACCGCCCGAAGGCCGGGGCGCCAAGTTCGTCCAGCGGAAAAAGGCCACAAAAACGGGTGGGCTATAGCCTTGGGGGGTGGGGCAGACCAACTTCGTCCGCCGGACTCGGAATGCCGCGACACCCTGCGAGGGACCTCCGTGTGCCAAAAATAGGCCGCGGCCAAAGCCGCGCGCAAAAATAACCGCCCGAAGGCCGGGGCGCCAAGTTCGTCCAGCGGAAAAAGGCCACAAAAACGGGTGGGCTATAGCCTTGGGGGGTGGGGCTGGCCAACTTCATCCGCCGAACTCGGAATGCCGCGAGACTTTGCGAGGGGACTCCGTGTACCAAAAATAGGCCGCGGGCAAAGCCGCGCCCAAAAATAACCGCCTGAAGGCCGGGGCGCCAAGTTCGTCCAGCGAAAAAAGGCCACAAAAACGGGTGGGCTATAGCCTTGGGGGGTGGGGCTGGCTCACCTCGTCCGCCGGACTCGGAATGCCGCGAAACTTTGCGAGGGGCCTCCGTGTGCCAAAAATAGGCCGCGGGCAAAGCCGTACCCAAAAATAACCGCCCGAAGGCCGGGGCGCCAAGTTCGTCCAGCGGAAAAAGGCCACAAAAACGGGTGGGCTATAGCCTTGGGGGGTGGGGCTGGCCAACTTCGTCCGCCGAACTCGGAATACCGCGAGACTTTACGAGGGGCCTCCGTGTACCAAAAATAGGCCGCGGGCAAAGCCGCGCCCAAAAATAGCCGCCTGAAGGCCAGGGCGCCAAGTTCGTCCAGCGAAAAAAGGCCACAAAAACGGGTGGGCTATAGCCTTGAGGGGTGGGGCTGGCTCACCTCGTCCGCCAGACTCGGAATGCCGCGAGACTTTGCGAGGGGCCTCCGTGTGCCAAAAATAGACCGCGGACAAAGCCGCGCCCAAAAATAACCGCCCGAAGGCCGGGGCGCCAAGTTCGTCCAGCGGAAAAAGGCCACAAAAAAGGGTGGGCTATAGCCTTGGGGGGTAGGGCTGGGCGACTTCGTCCGCCGTCCTCGGAATGCCGCGAGACTTTGCGAGGGGCTTCCGTGTGCCAAAAATAGGCCGCGGGCAAAGCCGCGCCCAAAAATAACCGCCCGAAGGCCGGGGCGCCAAGTTCGTCCAGCGTAAAAAAGGCCACAAAAACGGGTGGGCTATAGCCTTGGGGGGTGGGGCTGGCCAACTTCGTCCGCCGAACTCGGAATGCCACGAGACTTTACGAGGGGCCTCCGTGTACCAAAAATAGGCCGCGGGCTAAGCCGCGCCCAAAAATAACCGCCTGAAGGCCAGGGCGCCAAGTTCGTCCAGCGAAAAAAGGCCACAAAAACGGGTGGGCTATAGCCTTGGGGGGTGGGGCTGGCTCACCTCGTCCGCCAGACTCGGAATGCCGCGAGACTTTGCGAGGGGCCTCCGTGTGCCAAAAATAGACCGCGGACAAAGCCGCGCCCAAAAATAACCGCCCGAAGGCCGGGGCGCCAAGTTCGTCCAGCGGAAAAAGGCCACAAAAACGGGTGGGCTATAGCCTTGGGGGGTGGGGCTGGCCCACTTCGTCCGCCGGCCTCGGAATGCCGCGAGACCTTGCGAGGGGCCTCCGTGTGCCAAAAATAGGCCGCGGGCAAAGCCGCGCCCAAAAATAACCGCCCGAAGGCCGGGGCGCCAAGTTCGTCCAGCGGAAAAAGGCCACAAAAACGGGTGGGCTATAGCCTTGGGGGGTGGGGCAGGCCAACTTCGTCCGCCGGACTCGGAATGCCGCGACACCCTGCGAGGGACCTCCGTGTGCCAAAAATAGGCCGCGGCCAAAGCCGCGCGCAAAAATAACCGCCCGAAGGCCGGGGCGCCAAGTTCGTCCAGCGGAAAAAGGCCACAAAAACGGGTGGGCTATAGCCTTGGGGGGTGGGGCTGGCCAACTTCGTCCGCCGAACTCGGAATGCCGCGAGACTTTGCGAGGGGACTCCGTGTACCAAAAATAGGCCGCGGGCAAAGCCGCGCCCAAAAATAACCGCCTGAAGGCCGGGGCGCCAAGTTCGTCCAGCGAAAAAAGGCCACAAAAACGGGTTGGCTATAGCCTTGGGGGGTGGGGCTGGCTCACCTCGTCCGCCGAACTCGGAATGTTGCGAGACTTTGCGAGGGGCCTCCGTGTGCCAAAAATAGGCCGCGGGCAAAGCCGCGCCCAAAAATAACTGCCCGAAGGCCAGGGTGCCAAGTTCGTCCAGCAGAAAAAGGCCACAAAAACGGGTGGGCTATAGCTCTGGGGGGTGGGGCTGGCCAACTTCGTCCGCCGGACTCGGAATGCCGCGAGACCCTGCGAGGGGCCTCCGTGTGCCAAAAATAGGCCGCGGGCAAAGCCGCGCGCAAAAATAACCGCCCGAAGGCCGGGGCGCCATGTTCGTCCAGCGGAAAAAGGCCACAAAAACGGGTGGGCTATAGCCTTGGGGGGTGGGGCTGGCCAACTTCGTCCGCCGGGATCGGAATGCCGCGAGACCTTGCGAGGGGCCTCCGTGTGCCAAAAATAGGCCGCGGGCAAAGCCGCGCCCAAAATTAACTGCCCAAAGGACGGGGCGCCAAGTTCGTCCAGCGGAAAAAGGCCACAAAAACGGGTGGGCTATAGCCTTGGGGGGTGGGGCTGGCCAACTTCGTCCGCCGAACTCGGAATGCCGCGAGACTTTGCGAGGGGCCTCCGTGTACCAAAAATAGGCCGCGGGCAAAGCCGCACCCAGAAATAACCGCCTGAAGGCCGGGGCGCCAAGTTCGTCCAGCAAAAAAAGGCCACAAAAACGGGTGGGCTATAGCCTTGGGGGGTGGGGCTGGTTCACCTCGTCCGCCGGACTCGGAATGCCGCGAAACTTTGCGAGGGGCCTCCGTGTGCCAAAAATAGGCCGCGGGCAAAGCGGCGCGCAAAAATAACCCCCCGAAGGCTGGGGCGCCAAGTTCGATCAGCGGAAAAAGGCCACAAAAACGGGTGGGCTATAGCCTTGGGGGGTGGGGCTGGCCAAGTTCGTCCGCCGGACTCGGAATGCCGCGAGACTATGCGAGGGGCCTCCGTGTGCCAAAAATAGGCCGCGGGCAAAGCCGTACCCAAAAATAACCGCCCGAAGGCCAGGGCGCCAAGTTCGGTCAGCGGAAAAAGGCCACAAAAACGGGTGGGCTATAGCCTTGGGGGGTGGGGCTGGCCCACGTCGTCCGCCGAACTCGGAATGCCGTCAGAGTTTGCGAGGGACCTCCGTGTGCCAAAAATAGGCCGCGGCCAAAGCCGCGCCCAAAAATAACTGCCCGAAGGCCGGGGTGCCAAGTTCGTCCAGCAGAAAAAGGCCACAAAAACGGGTGGGCTATAGCTCTGGGGGGTGGGGCTGGCCAACTTCGTCCGCCGGACTCGGAATGCCGCGAGACCCTGCGAGGGGCCTCCGTGTGCCAAAAATAGGCCGCGGGCAAAGCCGCGCGCAAAAATAACCGCCCGAAGGCCGGGGCGCCATGTTTGTCCAGCGGAAAAAGGCCACAAAAACGGGTGGGCTATAGCCTTGGGGGGTGGGGCTGGCCAACTTCGTCCGCCAAACTCGGAATGCCGTGAGACCTTGCGAGGGGCCTCCGTGTGCTAAAAATAGGCCACGGGCAAAGCCGCGCCCAAAAATAACCGCACGAAGGGCGGGGCGCCAAGTTCGTCCAGCGGAAAAAGGCCACAAAAACGGGTGGGCTATATCCTTCGGGGGTGGGGCTGGCCAACTTCGTCCGCCGGACTCGGAATGCCGCGAGGCCTTACGAGGGGCCTCCGTGTGGCAAAAATAGGCCACGGGCAAAGCCGCGCCCAAAAATAACCGCCCGAAGGCCGGGGCGCCAAGTTCGTCCAGCGGAAAAAGGCCACAAAAACGGGTGGGCTATAGCCTTGGGGGGTGGGGCTGGCCAACTTCGTTCGCCGGACTCGGAATGCCGTGAGACCCCGCGAGGGGCCTCCGTGTCCCAAAAATAGGCCGCGGGCAAAGCTGCACGAAAAAATAACCGCCCGAAGGCCGGGGCGCCAAGTTCGTCCAGCGGAAAAAGGCCACAAAAACGGGTGGGCTATAGCCTTCGGGGGTGGCGCTGGCCAACTTCGCCCGCCGGACTCGGAATGCCGTGAGGCCTTGCGAGGGGCCTCCGTGTGCCAAAAATAGGCCGCGGGCAAAGCCGCACGCAAAAATAATCCCCCGAAGGCTGGGGCGCCAACTTCGATCAGCGGAAAAAGGCCACAAAAACGGGTGGGCTATAGCCTTGGGGGGTGGGGCTGGCCAAGTTCGTCCGCCGGACTTGGAATGCCGCGAGACTATGCGAGGGGCCTCCGTGTGCCAAAAATAGGCCGCGGGCAAAGCCACGCCCAAAAATAAACGCCCGAAGGATGGGGCGCCAAGTTCGTCCAGCGGAAAAAGGCCACAAAAACGGGTGGCCTATAGCCTTGGGGGGTGGGGCTGGCCAACTTCATCCGCCGGACTCGGAATGCCGCGAGACCCTGCGAGGGGCCTCCGTGTGCCAAAAATTGGCCACGGCCAAAGCCGCGCGCAAAAATAACCGCCCGAAGGCCGGGGCGCCAAGTTCGTCCAGCGGAAAAAGGCCACAAAAACGGGTGGGCTATAGCCTTGGGGGATGGGGCTGGCCAACTTCGTCCGCAAAACTCGGAATGCCACGAGACTCTGTGAGAGGTCTCCGTATGCCAAACAATGGCCGCGGGCAAAGCCGCGCCCAAAAATAACCGCCCGAAGGCCGGGGCGCCAAGTTCGTCCAGCGGAAAAAGGCCAACAAAACGGGTGGGCTATAGCCTTGGGGGGTGGGGCTGGCCGACTTCGTCCGCCGTCCTCGGAATGCCGCGAGACTTTGCGAGGGGCCTCCGTGTGCCAAAAATAGGCCGCGGGCAAAGCCGCGCCAAAAAATAACCGCCCGAAGGCCGGGGCGCCAAGTTCGTCCAGCGGAAAAAGGCCACAAAAACGGGTGGGCTATAGCCTTGGGGGGTGGGGCTGGCCGACTTCGTCCGCCGTCCTCGGAATGCCCCGAGAATTTGCGAGGGGCCTCCGTGTGCCAAAAATAGGCCGCGGGCAAAGCCGCGCCCAAAAATAACCGCCCGAAGGCCGGGGCGCCAAGTTCGTCCAGCGTAAAAAAGGCCACAAAAACGGGTGGGCTATAGCCTTGGGGGGTGGGGCTGGCCAACTTCGTCCGCCGAACTCGGAATACCGCGAGACTTTACGAGGGGCCTCCGTGTACCAAAAATAGGCCGCGGGCAAAGCCGCGCCCAAAAATAGCCGCCTGAAGGCCAGGGCGCCAAGTTCGTCCAGCGAAAAAAGGCCACAAAAACGGGTGGGCTATAGCCTTGAGGGGTGGGGCTGGCTCACCTCGTCCGCCAGACTCGGAATGCCGCGAGACTTTGCGAGGGGCCTCCGTGTGCCAAAAATAGACCGCGGACAAAGCCGCGCCCAAAAATAACCGCCCGAAGGCCGGGGCGCCAAGTTCGTCCAGCGGAAAAAGGCCACAAAAAAGGGTGGGCTATAGCCTTGGGGGGTAGGGCTGGCCGACTTCGTCCGCCGTCCTCGGAATGCCGCGAGACTTTGCGAGGGGCCTCCGTGTGCCAAAAATAGGCCGCGGGCAAAGCCGCGCCCAAAAATAACCGCCCGAAGGCCGGGGCGCCAAGTTCGTCCAGCGTAAAAAAGGCCACAAAAACGGGTGGGCTATAGCCTTGGGGGGTGGGGCTGGCCAACTTCGTCCGCCGAACTCGGAATGCCGCGAGACTTTACGAGGGGCCTCCGTGTACCAAAAATAGGCCGCGGGCTAAGCCGCGCCCAAAAATAACCGCCTGAAGGCCAGGGCCCCAAGTTCGTCCAGCGAAAAAAGGCCACAAAAACGGGTGGGCTATAGCCTTGGGGGGTGGGGCTGGCTCACCTCGTCCGCCAGACTCGGAATGCCGCGAGACTTTGCGAGGGGCCTCCGTGTGCCAAAAATAGACCGCGGGCAAAGCCGCGCCCAAAAATAACCGCCCGAAGGCCGGGGCGCCAAGTTCGTCCAGCGGAAAAAGGCGACAAAAACGGGTGGGCTATAGCCTTGGGGGGTGGGGCTGGCCCACTTCGTCCGCCGGCCTCGGAATGCCGCGAGACCTTGCGAGGGGCCTCCGTGTGCCAAAAATAGGCCGCGGTCAAAGCCGCGCCCAAAAATAACCGCCCGAAGGCCGGGGCGCCAAGTTCGTCCAGCGGAAAAAGGCCACAAAAACGGGTGGGCTATAGCCTTGGGGGGTGGGGCTGGCCAACTTCGTCCGCCGGGCTCGGAATGCCGCGAGACTCTGCGAGGGGCCTCCGTGTGCCAAAAATAGCCCGCGGGCATAGCCGCGCCCAAAAATAACCGCCCGAAGGCCGGGGCGCCAAGTTCGTCCATCGGAAAAAGGCCACAAAAACGGGTGGGCTATAGCCTTGGGGGGTGGGGCTGGCCAACTTCGTCCGCCGGACTCGGAATGCCGCGAGACTTTGCGAGCGGCCTCCGTGTGCAAAAAATAGGACGCGGACAAAGCCGCGCCCAACAATAACCGCCCGAAGGCCGGGGCGCCAAGTTCGTCCAGCAGAAAAAGGCCACAAAAACGGGTGGGCTATAGCCTTGGGGGGTGGGGCTGGCCAACTTCGTCCGCCGGACTCGGAATGCTGCGAGACTTTGCGAGGGGCCTCCGTGTGCCAAAAATAGGCCGCGGGCAAAGACGCGCCCAAAAATAACCGCCCGAAGCCCGGGGCGCCAAGTTCGTCCAGCGGAAAAAGGCCACAAAAACGGGTGGGCTATATCCTTGGGGGGTGGGGCTGGCCAACTTCGTCCGCCGGACTCGGAATGCCGCGAGACTTTGCGAGGGGCCAACGTGTGCCAAAAATAGATCGCGGGCAAAGCCGCGCCCAAAAATAACCGCCCGAACGCCGGGGCGCCAAGTTCGTCCAGCGGAAAAAGGCCACAAAAACGGGTGGGCTATAGCCTTGGGGGGTGGGGCTGGCCAACTTCGTCCGCCGGACTCGGAATGCCGCGAGACTTTGCGACGGGCCTCCGTGTGCTAAAAATAGGCCGCGGGCAAAGCCGCGCCCAAAAATAACCGCCCGAAGACCGGGCCGCCAAGTTCGTTCACCGGAAAAAGGCCACAAAAACGGGTGGGCTATAGCCTTGGGGGGTGGGGCTGGCCAACTTCGTCCGCCGGGCTCGGAATGCCGCGAGACTCTGCGAGGGGCCTCCGTGTGCCAAAAAATGGCCGCGGGCAAAGCCCGCCCAAAAATAACCGCCCGAACGCCGGGGCGCCAAGTTCGTCCAGCGGAAAAAGGCCACAAAAATGGGTGGGCTATAGCCTTGGGGGGTGGGGCTGGCCCACTTCGTCCGCCGGACTCGGAATGCCGCGAGACTTTGCGAGGGGCCTCCGTGTGCCAAAAATAGGCCGCGGGCAAAGCCGCGCCCAAAAATAACCGCCCGAAGGCCGGGGCGCCAAGTTCGTTCACCGGAAAAAGGCCACAAAAACGGGTGGGCTATAGCCTTGGGGGGTGGGGCTGGCCAACTTCGTCCGCCGGGCTCGGAATGGCGCGAGACTCTGCGAGGGGCCTCCGTGTGCCAAAAAATGGCCGTGGGCAAAGCCGCGCCCAAAAATAACCGCCCGAAGGCCGGGGCGCCAAGTTCGTCCAACGGAAAAAGGCCACAAAAACGGGTGGGCTATAGCCTTGGGGGGTGGGGCTGGCCAACTTCGTCAGCCGCACTCGGAATGCCGCGAGACTTTGCGAGGGGCCTCCGTGTGCAAAAAATAGGACGCGGGCAAAGCCGCGCCCAAAAATAACCACCCGAATTCGGGCCGGGGCGCCAAGTTCATCCACCGGAAAAAGGCCACAAAAACGGGTGGGCTATAGCCTTGGGGGGTGGGGCTCGCCAACTTCGTCAGCCGCACTCGGAATGCCCCGAGACTTTGCGAGGGGCTTCCGAGGGAAAAAAAATAGGACGCGGACAAAGCCGCGCCCAAAAATAACCGCCCGAAGGCCGGGGCGCCAAGTTCGTCCACCGGAAAAAGGCCACAAAAACGGGTGGGCTATAGCCTTGGGGGGTGGGGCTGGCCAACGTCGTCCGCCGGACTCGGAATGCCTTGAGACACTGCGAGGGGCCTCCGTATGCCAAAAAATGGCCGCGGGCAAAGCCGCGCCCAAAAATCACCGCCCGAAGGCCGGGGAGCCAAGTTCGATCAGCGGAAAAAGGCCACAAAAACGGGTGGGCTTTAGCCTTGGGGGGTGGGGCTGGCATACTTCGTCCGCCGGACTCGGAATGCCGCGAGACTTTGCGAGGGGCCTCCATGTGCCAAAAATAGACCGCGGCCTAAGCCGCGCCCAAAAATAACAGCCCGAAGGCCGAGGCGCCAAGTTCGTCCAGCGGAAAAAGGCCACAAAAACGGGTGGGCTATAGCCTTGGGGGGTGGGGCTGGCTAACTTCGTACGCCGGACTCGGAATGCCTTGAGACTCTGCGAGGGGCCTCCGTATGACAAAAAATGGCCGCGGGCAAAGCCGCGCCCAAAAATAACTGCCCGAACGCCGGGGCGCCAAGTTCGTCCAGCGGAAAAAGGCCACAAAAACGGGTGGGCTATAGCCTTGGGGGGTGGGGCTGGCCAACTTCGTCCGCCGGACTCGGAATGCCGCGAGACTTTGCGAGGGGCCTACGTGTGCCAAAAATAGGCCGCGGGCAAAGCCGCGCCCAAAAATCACCGCCCGAACGCCGGGGCGCCAAGTTCGTCCAGCGGAAAAAGGCCACAAAAACGGGTGGGCTATAGCCTTGGGGGGTGGGGCTGGCCAACTTCGTCCGCCGGACTCGGAATGCCGTGAGCCTTTGCGAGGGGCCTCCGTGTACCAAAAATAGGCCGCGGGCAAACCCGCGCCCAAAAAAACCGCCTGAAGGCCGGGGCGCCAAGTTCGTCCAGCGGAAAAAGGCCACAAAAACGGGCGGGCTATAGCCTTGGTGGGTGGGGCTGGCCAACTTCGTCCGCCGGACTCGGAATGCCGCGAGAATTTGCGAGGGGCCTCCGTGTACAGAAAATAGGCCGTGGGCAAAGCCGCACCCAAAAATAGCCGCCCGAAGGCCGGGGCGCCAAGTTCGTCCAGCGGAAAAAGGCCACAAAAACGGGCGAGCTATAGCCTTGGGGGGTGGGGCTGGCCAACTTCGTCCGCCGGACTCGGAATGCCTTGAGACTCTGCGAGGGGCCTCCGTATGCCAGAAAATGGCCGTGGGCAAAGCCGCGCCCAAAAATAACCGCCCGAAGGCCGGGGCGCCTAGTTCGATCAGCGGAAAAAGGCCACAAAAACGGGTGGGCTATAGCCTTGGGGGGTGGGGCTGTCATACTTCGTCCGCCGGACTCGGAATGCCGCGAGACTTTGCGAGGGGCCTCCATGTGCCAAAAATAGACCGCGGCCTAAGCCGCGCCCAAAAATAACAGCCCGAAGGCCGAGGCGCCAAGTTCGTCCAGCGGAAAAAGGCCACAAAAAAGGGTGGGCTATAGCCTTGGGGGGTGGGGCTGGCCAACTACGTCTGCCGGACTCGGAATGCCGCGAGACTTTGCGAGGGGCCTCCGTGCGCCAAAAATAGGCCGCGGGCAAAGCCGCGCCCAAAAATAACCGCCCGAAGGCCGGGGCGCCAAGTTCGTCCTGCGGAAAAAGGCCACAAAAACAGGTGGGCTATAGCCTCGGGGGGTGGGGCTGGCCAACTTCGTCCGCCGGACTCGGAATGCCGTGAGCCTTTGCGAGGGGCCTCCGTGTACCAAAAATAGGCCGCGGGCAAACCCGCGCCCAAAAAAACCGCCTGAAGGCCGGGGCGCCAAGTTCGTCCAGCGGAAAAAGGCCACAAAAACGGGCGGGCTATAGCCTTGGGGGGTGGGGCTGGCCAACTTCGTCCGCCGGACTCGGAATGCCGCGAGACCTTGCGAGGGGCCTCCGTGTACAGAAAATAGGCCGCGGGCAAAGCCGCGCCCAAAAATAACCGCCCAAAGGCCGGGGCGCCAAGTTCGTCCAGCGGAAAAAGGCCACAAAAACGGGCGAGCTATAGCCTTGGGGGGTGGGGCTGGCCAACTTCGTCCGCCGGACTCGGAATGCCTTGAGACTCTGCGAGGGGCCTCCGTATGCCAAAAAATGGCCGCGGGCAAAGCCGCGCCCAAAAATAACCGCCCGAAGGCCGGGGCGCCAAGCTAGTCCAGCGGAAAAAGGCCACAAAAACGGGTGGGCTATAGCCCTGGGGGGTGGGGCTGGCCAACTACGTCTGCCGGACTCGGAATGCCGCGAGACTTTGCGAGGGGCCTCCGTACGCTAAAAATAGGCCGCGGGCAAAGCCGCGCCCAAAAATAACCGCCCGAAGGCCGGGGCGCCAAGTTCGTCCTGCGGAAAAAGGCCACAAAAACAGGTGGGCTATAGCCTTGGGGGGTGGGGCTGGCCAACTTCGTCCGCCGGACTCGGAATGCCGTGAGCCTTTGCGAGGGGCCTCCGTGTACCAAAAATAGGCCGCGGGCAAACCCGCGCCCAAAAAAACCGCCTGAAGGCCGGGGCGCCAAGTTCGTCCAGCGGAAAAAGGCCACAAAAACGGGCGGGCTATAGCCTTGGGGGGTGGGGCTGGCCAACTTCGTCCGCCGGACTCGGAATGCCGCGAGACTTTGCGAGGGGCCTCCGTGTACAGAAAATAGGCCGCGGGCAAAGCTGCGCCCAAAAATAACCGCCCAAAGGCCGGGGCGCCAAGTTCGTCCAGCGGAAAAAGGCCACAAAAACGGGCGAGCTATAGCCTTGGGGGGTGGGGCTGGCCAACTTCGTCCGCCGGACTCGGAATGCCTTGAGACTCTGCGAGGGGCCTCCGTATGCCAAAAAATGGCCGCGGGCAAAGCCGCGCCCAAAAATAACCGCCCGAAGGCCGGGGCGCCAAGTTCGATCAGCGGAAAAAGGCCACAAAAACGGGTGGGCTATAGCCTTGGGGGGTGGGGCTGGCATACTTCGTCCGCCGGACTCGGAATGCCGCGAGACTTTGCGAGGGGCCTCCATGTACCAAAAATAGACCGCGGCCTAAACCGCGCCCAAAAATAACAGCCCGAAGGCCGAGGCGCCAAGTTCGTCCAGCAGAAAAAGGCCACAAAAACGGGTGGGCTATAGCCTTGGGGGGTTGGGCTGGCCAACTTCGTCCGCCGGACTCGGAATGCCGCGAGACTTTGCGAGGGGCCTCCGTGTGCCAAAACTAGGCCGTGGACAAAGCCACGCCCAAAAATAACCCCCCGAAGGCCGGGGCGCCAAGTTCGTCCAGCGGAAAAAGGCAACAAAAACGGGTGGGCTATAGCCTTGGGGGGTGGGGCTGGCCAACCTCGTCCGTCGGACTCGGAATGCCGCGAGACTTTGCGAGGGGCCTCCTTGCACCAACAATAGGCCGCGGGCAAGGTCGCGCCAAAAATAACCACCCGAATGCCTGGGCGCCAAGTTCGTCCAGCGGAAAAAGGCCACAAAAACGGGTGGGCTATAGCCTTCGGGGGTGGGGCTGGCCAACTTCGTCCGCCGGACTCGGAATGCCGCGAGAGTTTGTGAGGGGCCTCCATTTGCCAAAAAAATAGGCCGCGGACAAAGCCGCGCCCAAAAATAACCGCCCGAAGGCCGGGGCGCCAAGTTCGTCCAGCGGAAAAAGGCCACAAAATCGGGTGGGCTATAGCCTTGGGTGGTGGGGCTGGCCAACTTCGTCCGCCGGACTCGGAATGCCGCGAGACTTTGCGAGGGGTTTCCGTGTGCCAAAACTAGGCCGCGGGCAAAGCCGCGCCCAAAAATAACCGCCCGAAGGCCGGGGCGCCAAGTTCGTCCAGCGGAATAAGGCAACAAAAACGGGTGGGCTATAGCCTTGGGGGGTGGGGCTGGCCAACTTCGTCCGTCGGACTCGGAATGCCGCGAGACTTTGCGAGGGGCCTCCTTGTGCCAAAAATAGGCCGCGGGCAAGGCCGCGCCAAAAATAACCACCCGAATGCCTGGGCGCCAAGTTCGTCCAGCGGAAAAAGGCCACAAAAACAGGTGGGCTATAGCCTTGGCGGGTGGGGCTGGCCAACTTCGTCCGCCGGACTCGGAATGCCGCGAGACTTTACGAGGGGCCTCCGTGTGCCAAAAATAGGCCGCGGGCAAGGCCGCGCCAAAAATAACCACCCGAATGCCTGGGCGCCAAGTTCGTCCAGCGGAAAAAGGCCACAAAAACAGGTGGGCTAAAGCCTTGGCGGGTGGGGCTGGCCAACTTCGTCCGCCGGACTCGGAATGCCGCGAGACTTTACGAGGGGCCTCCGTGTGCCAAAAATAGGCCGCGGGCAGAGCCACGCCAAAAATAACCGCCCGAAGGCCGGGGCGCCAAGTTCGTCCAGCGGAAAAAGGCCACAAAAACGGGTGGGCTATAGCCTTGGGGGGTGGGGCTGGCCAACTTCGTCCGCCGGACTCGGAATGCCGCGAGAGTTTGCGAGGGGCCTCCATTTGCCAAAAAAATAGGCCGCGGACAAAGCCGCACCCAAAAATAACCACCCGAAGGCCGGGGCGCCAAGTTCGTCCAGAGGAAAAAGGCCACAAAATCGGGTGGGCTATAGCCTTGGGTGGTGGGGCTGGCCAACTTCGTCCGCCAGACTCGGAATGCCGCGAGACTTTGCGAGGGGCCTCCGTGTGCCTAAAATAGGCCGCGAGCAAAGCCGCGCCAAAAATAACCGCCCGAAGGCCGGGGCAGCAAGTTCGTCCAGCGGAAAAATGCCACAAAAACGGGTGGGCTATAGCCTTGGGGGTTGGGGCTGGCCAACTTCGTCCGCCGGACTCGGAATGCCGCGAGACTTTGCGAGGGGCCTCCGTGTGACAAAAATAGGCCGCGGGAAAAGCCACGACAAAAATAACCGCCCGAAGGCCGGGGCGCCAAGTTCGTCCAGCGGAAAAAGGCCACAAAAACGGGCGGGCTATAGCCTTGGGGTCTGGGGCTGGCCAACTTCGTCCGCCGGACTCGGAATGCCGCGAGACTTTGCGAGGGGCCTCCGTGTGCCAAAAATAGGCCGTTGGAAAAGCCGCGCCAAAAATAACCGCCCGAAGGCCGGGGCGGCAAGTTCGTCCAGCGGAAAAAGGCCACAAAAACGGGTGGGCTATAGCCTTGGGGTCTGGGGCTGGCCAACTTCGTCCGCCGGACTCAGAATGCCGCTGGACTTTGCGAGGGGCCTCCGTGTGCCAAAAATAGGCCGTGGACAAAGCCGCGCCCAAAAATAACCGCCCGAAGGCAGGGGCGCCAAGTTCGTCCAGCGGAAAAAGGCCACAAAAACGGGTGGGCTATAGCCTTGGGGGGTGGGGCTGGCCAACTTCGTCCGCCGGACTCGGAATGCCGCGAGACTTTGCGAGGGGCCTCCGTGTGCCAAAACTAGGCCGCGGGCAAAGCCGCGCCCAAAAATAACCGCCCGAAGGCCGGGGCGCCAAGTTCGTCCAGCGGAAAAAGGCAACAAAAACGGGTGGGCTATAGCCTTGGGGGGTGGGGCTGGCCAACCTCGTCCGTCGGACTCGGAATGCCGCGAGACTTTGCGAGGGGCCTCCTTGCACCAACAATAGGCCGCGGGCAAGGCCGCGCCAAAAATAACCACCCGAATGCCTGGGCGCCAAGTTCGTTCAGCGGAAAAAGGCCACAAAAACGGGTGGGCTATAGCCTTGGGGGGTGGGGCTGGCCAACTTCGTCCGCCGGACTCGGAATGCCGCGAGAGTTTGCGAGGGGCCTCCGTTTGCCAAAAAAATAGGCTGCGGAAAAAGCCGCGCCCAAAAATAACCACCCGAAGGCCTGGGCGCCAAGTTCGTTCAGCGGAAAAATGCCACAAAAACGGGTGGGCTATAGCCTTGGGGGTTGGGGCTGGCCAACTTCGTCCGCCGGACTCGGAATGCCGCGAGACTTTGCGAGGGGCCTCCGTGTGACAAAAATAGGCCGCGGGAAAAGCCACGACAAAAATAACCGCCCGAAGGCCGGGGCGCCAAGTTCGTCCAGCGGAAAAAGGCCACAAAAACGGGCGGGCTATAGCCTTGGGGTCTGGGGCTGGCCAACTTCGTCCGCCGGACTCGGAATGCCGCGAGACTTTGCGAGGGGCCTCCGTGTGCCAAAAATAGGCCGTTGGAAAAGCCGCGCCAAAAATAACCGCCCGAAGGCCGGGGCGGCAAGTTCGTCCAGCGGAAAAAGGCCACAAAAACGGGTGGGCTATAGCCTTGGGGTCTGGGGCCGGCCGACTTCGTCCGCCGGACTCAGAATGCCGCTGGACTTTGCGAGGGGCCTCCGTGTGCCAAAAATAGGCCGCGGACAAAGCCGCGCCCAAAAATAACCGCCCGAAGGACGGGGCGCCAAGTTCGTCCAGCGGAAAAAGGCCACAAAAACGGGCGGGCTATAGCCTTGGGGTCTGGGGCTGGCCAACTTCGTCCGCCGGACTCGGAATGCCGCGAGACTTTGCGAGGGGCCTCCGTGTGCCAAAAATAGGCCGTTGGAAAAGCCGCGCCAAAAATAACCGCCCGAAGGCCGGGGCGGCAAGTTCGTCCAGCGGAAAAAGGCCACAAAAACGGGTGGGCTATAGCCTTGGGGTCTGGGGCTGGCCGACTTCGTCCGCCGGACTCAGAATGCCGCTGGACTTTGCGAGGGGCCTCCGTGTGCCAAAAATAGGCCGCGGACAAAGCCGCGCCCAAAAATAACCGCCCGAAGGCAGGGGCGCCAAGTTCGTCCAGCGGAAAAAGGCCACAAAAACGGGTGGGCTATAGCCTTGGGGGGTGGGGCTGGCCAACTTTGTCCGCCGGACTTGGGATGCCGCGTGACTTTGCGAGGGTCCTCCGTGTGCCAAAAATAGGCCGCGGGCAAAGCCGCGCCCAAAAGTAACCGCCCGAAGGACGGGGCGCCAAGTTCGTCCAGCGGAAAAAGGCCACAAAAACGGGTGGGCTATAGCCTTGGGGTCTGGGGCTGGCCAACTTCGTCCGCCGGACTCAGAATGCCGCTGGACTTTGCGAGGGGCCTCCGTGTGCCAAAAATAGGCCGTGGACAAAGCCACGACAAAAATAACCGCCCGAAGGCAGGGGCGCCAAGTTCGTCCAGCGGAAAAAGGCCACAAAAACGGGTGGGCTATAGCCTTGGGGGGTGGGGCTGGCCAACTTTGTCCGCCGGACTCGGGATGCCGCGAGACTTTGCGAGGGTCCTCCGTGTACCAAAAATAGGCCGCGGGCAAAGCCGCGCCCAAAAGTAACCGCCCGAAGGACGGGGCGCCAAGTTCGTCCAGCGGAAAAAGGCCACAAAAACGAGTGGGCTATAGCCTTGGGGGGTGGGGCTGGTCAACTTCGTCCGCCGGACCCGGAATGCCGCGAGACTTTGCGAGGGGCCTCCGCGTGCCAAAAATAGGCCGCGACCAAAGCCGCGCCCAAAAATAACAGCCCGAAGGCCGGGGCGCCAAGTTCGTCCAGCGGAAAAAGGCCACAAAAACGAGTGGGCTGTAGCCTTGGGGGGTGGGGCTGGCCAAGTTCGTCCGCCGGACTCGGATTGCCGCGAGACTTTGCGAGGAGCCTCCGTGTTCCAAAAATAGGAAGCGGACAAAGCCGCGCCCAAAAATAACCGCCCGAAGGCCGGGGCGCCAAGTTCGTCCAGCGGAAAAAGGCCACAAAAACGGGTGGGCTATAGCCTTGGGGGGTGGGGCTGGCCAACTTTGTCCGCCGGACTCGGAATGCCGCGAGACTTTGCGAGGGGCCTACGTGTGCCAAAAATAGGCCGCGGGGCAAGCCGCGCCCAAAAATAACTGCCCGAAGGCCGGGGCGCCAAGTTCGTCCAGCGGAAAAAGGCCACAGAAACGGGTGGGCTATAGCCTTGGGGGGTGGGGCTGGCCAACCTTGTCCGCCGGACTCGGGATGCCGCGAGACTTTGCGAGGGGCCTCCGTGTGCCAAAAATAGGCCGCGGGCAAAGCCGCGCCCAAAAGTAACCGCCCGAAGGACGGGGCGCCAAGTTCGTCCAGCGGAAAAAGGCCACAAAAACGAGTGGGCTATAGCCTTGGGGGGTGGGGCTGGCCAACTTTGTCCGCCGGACCCGGAATGCCGCGAGACTTTACGAGGGGCCTCCGTGTAACAAAAATAGACCGCGGCCAAAGCCGCGCCCAAAAATAACCGCCCGAAGGCCGGGGCGCCAAGTTCGTCCAGCGGAAAAAGGCCACAAAAACGAGTGGGCTGTAGCCTTGGGGGGTGGGGCTCGCCAAGTTCGTCCGCCGGACTCGGATTGCCGCGAGACTTTGCGAGGAGCCTCCGTGTTCCAAAAATAGGAAGCGGACAAAACCGCGCCCAAAAATAACCGCCCGAAGTCCGGGGCGCCAAGTTCGTCCAGCGGAAAAAGGCCACCAAAACGGGTGGCTATAGCATTGGGGGGTGGAGCTGGCCAACTTCGTCTGCCGGACTCGGAATGCCGCGAGACTTTGCGAGGGGCCTCCATGTGCCAAAAATAGGCCGCGGGCAAAGCTGCGCCCAAAAATAACCGCCCGAAGGCCGCGCGCCAAGTTCGTGCAGCGGAAAAAGGCCACAAAAACGGGTGGGCTATAGCCTTGGGGGGTGGGGCTGGCCAACTTCGTCCGCCGGACTCGGAATGCCGCGAGACTTTGCGAGGGGCCTCCGTGTGCCAAAACTAGGCCGCGGGCAAAGCCGCGCCCAAAAATAACCGCCCGAAGGCCGGGGCGCCAAGTTCGTCCAGCGGAAAAAGGCAACAAAAACGGGTGGGCTATAGCCTTGGGGGGTGGGGCTGGCCAACTTCGTCCGCCGGACTCGGAATGCCGCGAGAGTTTGCGAGGGGCCTCCATTTGCCAAAAAAATAGGCCGCGGACAAAGCCGCGCCCAAAAATAACTGCCCGAAGGCCGGGGCGCCAAGTTCGTCCAGCGGAAAAAGGCCACAAAATCGGGTGGGCTATAGCCTTGGGTGGTGGGGCTGGCCAACTTCGTCCGCCGGACTCGGATTGCCGCGAGACTTTTACGAGGGGCCTCTGTGTGCCAAAACTAGGCCGCGGACAAAGCCGCACCCAAAAATAACCGCCCGAAGGCCGGGGCGCCAAGTTCGTCCAGCGGAAAAAGGGCACAAAAACGGGTGGGCTATAGCCTTGGGGGGTGGGGCAGGCCAACTTCGTCCGCCGGACTTGGAATGCCGCGAGACTTTGCGAGGGGCCTCTGTGTACCAAAACTAGGCCGCGGACAAAGCCGCACCCAAAAATAACCGCCCGAAGGCCGGGGCGCCAAGTTCGTCCAGCGGAAAAAGGCCACAAAAACGGGCGGGCTATAGCCTTGGGGTCTGGGGCTGGCCAACTTCGTCCGCCGGACTCAGAATGCCGCTAGACTTTGCGAGGGGCCTCCGTGTGCCAAAAATAGGCCGCGGACAAAGCCGCGCCCAAAAATAACCGCCCGAAGGCAGGGGCGCCAAGTTCGTCCAGTGGAAAAAGGCCACAAAAACGGGTGGGCTATAGCCTTGGGGGGTGGGGCTGGCCAACTTTGTCCGCCGGACTCGGGATGCCGCGAGACTTTGCGAGGGTCCTCCGTGTGCCAAAAATAGGCCGCGGGCAAAGCCGCGCCCAAAAGTAACCGCCCGAAGGACGGGGCGCCAAGTTCGTCCAGCGGAAAAAGGCCACAAAAACGTGTGGGCTATAGCCTTGGGGGGTGGGGCTGGCCAACTTCGTCCGCCGGACCCGGAATGCCGCGAGACTTTGCGAGGGGCCTCCGTGTACCAAAAATAGGCCGCGGCCAAAGCCGCGCCCAAAAATAACTGCCCGAAGGCCGGGCCGCCAAGTTCGTCCAGCGGAAAAAGGCCACAAAAACGGGTGGGCTATAGCCTTGGGGGGTGGGGCTGGCCAACTTCGTCCGCCGGACCCGGAATGCCGCGAGACTTTGCGAGGGGCCTCCGTATACCAAAAATAGGCCGCGGCCAAAGCCGCGCCCAAAAATAACTGCCCGAAGGCCGGGCCGCCAAGTTCGTCCAACGGAAAAAGGCCACAAAAACGGGTGGGCTATAGCCTTGGGGGGTGGGGCTGGCCAACTTCGTCCGCCGGACTCGGAATGCCGCGAGACTTTTACGAGGGGCCTCTGTGTGCCAAAACTAGGCCGCGGACAAAGCCGCACCCAAAAATAACCGCCCGAAGGCCGGGGCGCCAAGTTCGTCCAGCGGAAAAAGGGCACAAAAACGGGTGGGCTATAGCCTTGGGGGGTGGGGCAGGCCACCTTCGTCCGCCGGACTCGGAATGCCGCGAGACTTTGCGAGGGGCCTCTGTGTACCAAAACTAGGCCGCGTACAAAGCCGCACCCAAAAATAACCGCCCGAAGGCCGGGGCGCCAAGTTCGTCCAGCGGAAAAAGGCCACAAAAACGGGCGGGCTATAGCCTTGGGGTCTGGGGCTGGCCAACTTCGTCCGCCGGACTCAGAATGCCGCTAGACTTTGCGAGGGGCCTCCGTGTGCCAAAAATAGGCCGCGGACAAAGCCGCGCCCAAAAATAACCGCCCGAAGGCAGGGGCGCCAAGTTCGTCCAGTGGAAAAAGGCCACAAAAACGGGTGGGCTATAGCCTTGGGGGGTGGGGCTGGCCAACTTTGTCCGCCGGACTCGGGATGCCGCGAGACTTTGCGAGGGTCCTCCGTGTGCCAAAAATAGGCCGCGGGCAAAGCCGCGACCAAAAGTAACCGCCCGAAGGACGGGGCGCCAAGTTCGTCCAGCGGAAAAAGGCCACAAAAACGAGTGGGCTATAGCCTTGGGGGGTGGGGCTGGCCAACTTCGTCCGCCGGACCCGGAATGCCGCGAGACTTTGCGAGGGGCCTCCGTGTACCAAAAATAGGCCGCGGCCAAAGCCGCGCCCAAAAATAACTGCCCGAAGGCCGGGCCGCCAAGTTCGTCCAGCGGAAAAAGGCCACAAAAACGGGTGGGCTATAGCCTTGGGGGGTGGGGCTGGCCAACTTCGTCCGCCGGACTCGGAATGCCGCGAGACTTTTACGAGGGGCCTCTGTGTGCCAAAACTAGGCCGCGGACAAAGCCGCACCCAAAAATAACCGCCCGAAGGCCGGGGCGCCAAGTTCGTCCAGCGGAAAAAGGGCACAAAAACGGGTGGGCTATAGCCTTGGGGGGTGGGGCAGGCCAACTTCGTCCGCCGGACTCGGAATGCCGCGAGACTTTGCGAGGGGCCTCTGTGTACCAAAACTAGGCCGCGGACAAAGCCGCACCCAAAAATAACCGCCCGAAGGCCGGGGCGCCAAGTTCGTCCAGCGGAAAAAGGCCACAAAAACGGGTGGGCTATAGCCTTGGGGGGTGGGGCTGGCCAACTTCGTCCGCTGGACTCGGAATGCCGCGAGACTTTTACGAGGGGCCTCCGTGTGCCAAAAATAGGCCGTGGGCAAAGCCGCGCCCAAAAATAACTGCCCGAAGGCCGGGGCGCCAAGTTCGTCCAGCGGAAAAAAGCCACAAAAACGGGTGGGCTATAGCCTTGGGGGGTGGGGCTGGCCAACTTCGTCCGCCGGACTCGGAATGCCGCGAGACTTTGCGAGGGGCCTCCGTTTGGAAAAAATAGGCCGCGGGCAAAGCCGCGCCCAAAAATAACCGCGCGAAGGCCGGGGCACCAAGTTCGTCCAGCGGAGAAAGGCCACAAAAACGGGTAGGCTATAGCCTTGGGGGGTGGGGCTGGCCCACTTCGTCCGCCGGACTCGGAATGCCGCGAGACTTTGCGAGGGGCCTCCGTGTGGCAAAAATAGGCCGCGGGCAAAGCCGCGCCCAAAAATAACCGCCCGAAGGCCGGGGCGCCAAGTTCGTCCAGCGGAAAAAGGCCACAAAAACGGGTGGGCTATAGCCTTGGGGGGTGGGGCTGGCCAACTTTGTCCGCCGGACTCGGAATGCCGCGAGACTTTGCGAGGGGCCTCCATGTGCCAAAAATAGGCCGCGGGCAAAGCCGCGCCCAAAAGTAACCGCCCGAAGGCCGGGGCGCCAAGTTCGTCCAGCGGAAAAAGGCCACAAAAACGGGTGGGCTATAGACTTGGGGGGTGGGGCTGGCCAACTTTGTCCGCCGTACTCGGGATGCCGCGAGACTTTGCGAGGGTCCTCCGTGTGCCAAAAATAGGCCGCGGGCAAAGCCGCGCCCAAAAGTAACCGCCCGAAGGACGGGGCGCCAAGTTCGTCCAGCGGAAAAAGGCCACAAAAACGAGTGGGCTATAGCCTTGGGGGGTGGGGCTGGCCAACTTCGTCCGCCGGACTCGGAATGCCGCGAGACTTTGCGAGGGGCCTCCGTGTGCCAAAAATAGGCCGCGGGCAAAGCCGCGCCCAAAAGTAACTGCCCGAAGGCCGGGGCGCCAAGTTCGTCCAGCGGAAAAAGGCCACAAAAACGAGTGGGCTATAGCCTTGGGGAGTGGGGCTGGCCAACTTCGTCCGCCGGACTCGGAATGCCGCGAGACTTTGCGAGGGGCCTCCGTGTGCCAAAAATAGGCCGCGGGGCAAGCCGCGCCCAAAAATAACTGCCCGAAGGCCGGGGCGCCAATTTCGTCCAGCGGAAAAAGGCCACAAAAACGGGTGGGCTATAGCCTTGGGGGGTGGGGATGCCCAACTTTGTCCGCCGGACTCAGAATGCCGCGAGAATTTGCGAGCGGCCTCCGTGTCCCAAAAATAGTCCGCGGGGCAAGCCGCGCCCAAAAATAACCGCCCGAAGGCCGGGGCGCCAAGTTCGTCCAGCGGAAAAAGGCCACAAAAACGGGTGGGCTATAGACTTGGGGGGTGGGGCTGGCCAACTTTGTCCGCCGGACTCGGGATGCCGCGAGACTTTGCGAGGGTCCTCCGTGTGCCAAAAATAGGCCGCGGGCAAAGCCGCGCCCAAAAGTAACTGCCCGAAGGCCGGGGCGCCAAGTTCGTCCAGCGGAAAAAGGCCACAAAAACGAGTGGGCTATAGCCTTGGGGAGTGGGGCTGGCCAACTTCGTCCGCCGGACTCGGAATGCCGCGAGACTTTGCGAGGGGCCTCCGTGTGCCAAAAATAGGCCGCGGGGCAAGCCGCGCCCAAAAATAACTGCCCGAAGGCCGGGGCGCCAATTTCGTCCAGCGGAAAAAGGCCACAAAAACGGGTGGGCTATAGCCTTGGGGGGTGGGGATGGCCAACTTTGTCCGCCGGACTCGGAATGCCGCGAGACTTTGCGAGCGGCCTCTGTGTGCCAAAACTAGGCCGCGGACAAAGCCGCACCCAAAAATAACCGCCCGAAGGCCGGGGCGCCAAGTTCGTCCAGCGGAAAAAGGGCACAAAAACGGGTGGGCTATAGCCTTGGGGGGTGGGGCAGGCCAACTTCGTCCGCCGGACTCGGAATGCCGCGAGACTTTGCGAGGGGCCTCTGTGTACCAAAACTAGGCCGCGGACAAAGCCGCACCCAAAAATAACCGCCCGAAGGCCGGGGCGCCAAGTTCGTCCAGCGGAAAAAGGCCACAAAAACGGGTGGGCTATAGCCTTGGGGGGTGGGGCTGGCCAACTTCGTCCGCTGGACTCGGAATGCCGCGAGACTTTTACGAGGGGCCTCCGTGTGCCAAAAATAGGCCGTGGGCAAAGCCGCGCCCAAAAATAACTGCCCGAAGGCCGGGGCGCCAAGTTCGTCCAGCGGAAAAAAGCCACAAAAACGGGTGGGCTATAGCCTTGGGGGGTGGGGCTGGCCAACTTCGTCCGCCGGACTCGGAATGCCGCGAGACTTTGCGAGGGGCCTCCGTTTGGAAAAAATAGGCCGCGGGCAAAGCCGCGCCCAAAAATAACCGCGCGAAGGCCGGGGCACCAAGTTCGTCCAGCGGAGAAAGGCCACAAAAACGGGTAGGCTATAGCCTTGGGGGGTGGGGCTGGCCCACTTCGTCCGCCGGACTCGGAATGCCGCGAGACTTTGCGAGGGGCCTCCGTGTGGCAAAAATAGGCCGCGGGCAAAGCCGCGCCCAAAAATAACCGCCCGAAGGCCGGGGCGCCAAGTTCGTCCAGCGGAAAAAGGCCACAAAAACGGGTGGGCTATAGCCTTGGGGGGTGGGGCTGGCCAACTTTGTCCGCCGGACTCGGAATGCCGCGAGACTTTGCGAGGGGCCTACATGTGCCAAAAATAGGCCGCGGGCAAAGCCGCGCCCAAAAGTAACCGCCCGAAGGCCGGGGCGCCATGTTCGTCCAGCGGAAAAAGGCCACAAAAACGGGTGGGCTATAGACTTGGGGGGTGGGGCTGGCCAACTTTGTCCGCCGTACTCGGGATGCCGCGAGACTTTGCGAGGGTCCTCCGTGTGCCAAAAATAGGCCGCGGGCAAAGCCGCGCCCAAAAGTAACCACCCGAAGGACGGGGCGCCAAGTTCGTCCAGCGGAAAAAGGCCACAAAAACGAGTGGGCTATAGCCTTGGGGGGTGGGGCTGGCCAACTTCGTCCGCCGGACTCGGAATGCCGCGAGACTTTGCGAGGGGCCTCCGTGTGCCAAAAATAGGCCGCGGGCAAAGCCGCGCCCAAAAGTAACTGCCCGAAGGCCGGGGCGCCAAGTTCGTCCAGCGGAAAAAGGCCACAAAAACGAGTGGGCTATAGCCTTGGGGAGTGGGGCTGGCCAACTTCGTCCGCCGGACTCGGAATGCCGCGAGACTTTGCGAGGGGCCTCCGTGTGCCAAAAATAGGCCGCGGGGCAAGCCGCGCCCAAAAATAACTGCCCGAAGGCCGGGGCGCCAATTTCGTCCAGCGGAAAAAGGCTACAAAAACGGGTGGGCTATAGCCTTGGGGGGTGGGGATGGCCAACTTTGTCCGCCGGACTCGGAATGCCGCGAGACTTTGCGAGCGGCCTCCGTGTCCCAAAAATAGGCCGCGGGGCAAGCCGCGCCCAAAAATAACCGCCCGAAGGCCGGGGCACCAAGTTCGTCCAGCGGAAAAAGGCCACAAAAACGGGTGGGCTATAGACTTGGGGGGTGGGGCTGGCCAACTTTGTCCGCCGGACTCGGGATGCCGCGAGACTTTGCGAGGGTCCTCCGTGTGCCAAAAATAGGCCGCGGGCAAAGCCGCGCCCAAAAGTAACCGCCCGAAGGACGGGGCGCCAAGTTCGTCCAGCGGAAAAAGGCCACAAAAACGAGTGGGCTATAGCCTTGGGGGGTGGGGCTGGCCAACTTCGTCCGCCGGACCCGGAATGCCGCGAGACTTTGCGAGGGGCCTCCGTGTGCCAAAAATAGGCCGCGGCCAAAGCCGCGCCCAAAAATAACCGCCCGAAGGCCGGGGAGCCAAGTTCGTCCAGCGGAAAAAGGCCACAAAAACGAGTGGGCTGTAGCCTAGGGGGGTGGGGCTGGCCAAGTTCGTCCGCCGGACTCGGATTGCCGCAAGACTTTGCGAGGAGCCTCCGTGTTCCAAAAATAGGAAGCGGACAAAGCCGCGCCCAAAAATAACGGCCCGAAGGCCGGGGCGCCAAGTTCGTCCAGCGGAAAAAGGCCACAAAAACGGGTGGGCTATAGCCTTGGGGGGTGGGGCTGGCCAACTTTGTCCGCCGGACTCGGAATGCCGCGAGACTTTGCGAGGGGCCTCCGTGTGCCAAAAATAGGCCGCGGGGCAAGCCGCGCCCAAAAATAACCGCCCGAAGGCCGGGGCGCCAAGTTCGTCCAGCGGAAAAAGGCCACAAAAACGGGTGGGCTATAGCCTTGGGGGGTGGGGCTGGCCAACTTTGTCCGCCGGACTCGGGATGCCGCGAGACTTTGCGAGGGGCCTCCGTGTGCCAAAAATAGGCCGCGGGCAAAGCCACGCCCAAAAGTAACCGCCCGAAGGACGGGGCGCCAAGTTCGTCCAGTGGAAA
Source organism: Citrus x changshan-huyou (assembly GCA_039657385.1). Taxonomy (NCBI): domain Eukaryota; kingdom Viridiplantae; phylum Streptophyta; class Magnoliopsida; order Sapindales; family Rutaceae; genus Citrus; species Citrus x changshan-huyou. Next base: position 1,508,885 of record JBCGBO010000019.1, on the reverse strand, counting down.
AAGGCCACAAAAACGAGTGGGCTATAGCCTTGGGGGGTGGGGCTGGCCAACTTTGTCCGCCGGACCCGGAATGCCGCGAGACTTTGCGAGGGGCCTCCGTGTGCCAAAAATAGGCCGCAGCCAAAGCCGCGCCCAAAAATAACCGCCCGAAGGCCGGGGCGCCAAGTTCGTCCAGCGGAACAAGGCCACAAAAACGAGTGGGCTGTAGCCTTGGGGGGTGGGGCTGGCCAAGTTCGTCCGCCGGACTCGGATTGCCGAGAGACTTTACGAGGGGCCTCCGTGTGCCAAAAATAGGCCGCGGGCAAAGCCGCGCCCAAAATAACAGCCCGAAGGCCGGGGCGCCAAGCTCGTCCAGCAGAAAAAGGCCTAAAAAACGGGTGGGGCTATAGCCTTGGGGGGTGGGGCTGGCCAACTTCGTCCGCCGGACTCGGAATGCCGCGAGAATTTGCGAGGGGCCTCCGTGTGCCAAAAATAGGCCGCGGGCAAAGCCGTGCCCAAAATAACAGCCCGAAGGCCGGGGCGCCAAGCTCGTCCAGCAGAAAAAGGCCTCAAAAACGGGTGGGGCTATAGCCTTGGGGGGTGGGGCTGGCCAACTTCGTCCGCCGGACTCGGAATGCCGCGAGAATTTGCGAGGGGCCTCCGTGTGCCAAAAATAGGCCGCGGGCAAAGCCGCGCCCAAAATAACAGCCCGAAGGCCGGGGCGCCAAGCTCGTCCAGCAGAAAAAGGCCTCAAAAACGGGTGGGGCTATAGCCTTGGGGGGTGGGGCTGGCCAACTTCGTCCGCCGGACTCGGAATGCCGCGAGAATTTGCGAGGGGCCTCCGTGTGCCAAAAATAGGCCGCGGGCAAAGCCGCGCCCAAAATAACAGCCCGAAGGCCGGGGCGCCAAGCTCGTCCAGCAGAAAAAGGCCTCAAAAACGGGTGGGGCTATAGCCTTGGGGGGTGGGGCTGGCCAACTTCGTCCGCCGGACTCGGAATGCCGCGAGAATTTGCGAGGGGCCTCCGTGTGCCAAAAATAGGCCGCGGGCAAAGCCGCGCCCAAAATAACAGCCCGAAGGCTGGGGCGCCAAGTTTATCCAGCGGAAAAAGGCTACAAAAACGGGTGGGCTATAGCCTTGGGGGGTGGGGCTGGCCAACTTCGTCCGCCGGACTCGGAATGCCGCGAGACTTTGCGAGGGGCCTCCATGTGCCAAAAGAAGTCCGCGGGCAAAGTCCCGCCCAAAAATAACCGCCCGCAGGCCAGGGCGCCATGTTTGTCCAGCGGAAAAAGGCCACAAAAACGGGTGGGCTATAGCCTTGGGGGGTGGGGCTGGCCAACTTCGTCCGCCGGACTCGGAATGCCGCGCGACTTTGCGAGGGGCATCCGTGTGCCAAAAATAGGCCGCAGACAAAGCCGCGCCCAAAAATAACCACCCGAAGGCCGGGGCGCCAAGTTCGTCCAGCGGAAAAAGGCCACAAAAACGGGGGGGCTATAGCCTTGTGGGGTGGGGCCGGCCCACTTCGTCCGCCGGACTCAGAATGCCGTGAGACTTTGCGATGGGCCTCCGTGTGCCAAAAATAGGCCGCGGGCAAAGCCGCGCCCAAAATAACAGCCCGAAGGCCGGGGCGCCATGTTCGTCCAGCGGAAAAAGGCCACAAAAACGGGTGGGCTATAGCCTTGGGGGGTGGGGCTGGCCAACTTCGTCCGCCGGACTCGGAATGCCGCGAGATAATGTGAGGGGCCTCCGTGTGCCAAAAGAAGTCCGAGGGCAAAGCCGCGCCCAAAAATAACCGCCCGAAGGCCAGGGCGCCATGTTCGTCCAGCGGAAAAAGGCCATAAAAACGGGTGGGCTATAGCCTTGGGGGGTGGGGCTGGCCAACTTCGTCCGCCGGACTCGGAATGCCGCGAGACTTTGCGAGGGGCCTCCGTGTGCCAAAAATAGGCCGCGGACAAAGCCGCGCCCAAAAATAACAGCCCGAAGGCCGGGGCGCCAAGTTCGTCCAACGGAAAAAGGCCACAAAAACGGGTGGGCTATAGCCTTTGGGGGTGGGGCTGGCCAACTTCGTCCGCCGGACCAGGAATGCCGCGAGACTTTTCGAGGGGCCTCCGTGTGCCAAAAATAGGCCGCGGGCAAAGCCGCGCCGAAAAATAACTGCCCGAAGACCGGGGCGCCAAGTTCGTCCAGCGGAAAAAGGCCACAAAAACGGGTGGGCCATAGCCTTGGGGGGTGGGGCTGGCCAACTTCGTCCGCCGGACTTGGAATGCCGCGAGACATTGCGAGGGGCCTCCATGCGTTAAAAATAGGCCGCGGGCAAAGCCGTACCGAAAAATAACCGCCCGAAGGCCGGGGCGCCAAGTTCGTCCTGCGGAAAAAGGCCACAAAAGCGGGTAGGCTATAGCCTTGGCGGGTGGGGCTGGCCAACTTCGTCCGCCGGACTCGGAATGCCGCGAGACTTTGCGAGTGGCCTCCGTGTGCCAAAAATAGGCCGCGGACAAAGCCACGCCCAAAATAAATGCCCGAAGGCCGGGGCGCCAAGCTCGTCCAGCAGAAAAAGGCCTCAAAAACGGGTGGGGCTATAGCCTTGGGGGGTGGGGCTGGCCAACTTCGTCCGCCGGACTCGGATTGCCGCGAGACTTTTCGAGGGGCCTCCATGTCCGCCCCCAAAAATAACCGCCCGAAGGCCGGGGTGCCAAGTTCGTCCAGCGGAAAAAGGCCACAAAAACAGGTGGGCTATAGCGTTGGGGGGTGGGGCTGGCCAACTTCGTCCGCCGGGCTCGGAATGCCGCGAGACTTTACGAGGGGCCTCCGTGTGCCAAAAATAGGCCGCGGACAAAGCCGTACCCAAAAATAACCACCCGAAGGCCGGGGCGCCATGTTCGTCCAGCGGAAAAAGGCCACAAAAACGGGTGGGCTATAGCCTTGGGGTGTGGGGCTGGCCAAATTCGTCCGCCGGACTCGGAATGCCGCGAGACTTTGCGAGTGGCCTCCATGTGCCAAATATAGGCCGCGGGAAAAGCCGTACCCAAAAATAACAGCCCGAAGGGTGGGGCGCCAAGTTCGTCCAGCGGAAAAAGGCCACAAAAACGGGTGGGCTATAGCCTTAGGGGGTGGTGCTGGCCAAATTCGTCCGCGGGACTCCGAATGCCGTGAGAATTTTCGAGGGACCTCCGTGTGCCAAAAATATGCCGCGGGCTAAGCCGCGCCCAAAAATAACCACCCGAAGGCCGGGGCACCAAGTTCGTCTAGCGGAAAAAGGACACAAAAACGGGTGGGCTATAGCCTTGGGGGGTGGGGCTGGCCAACTTCGTCCGCGGGACTCGGAATGCCGCGAGACTTTCCGAGGGGCCTCCGTGTGCCAAAAATAGGCCGCGAGCAAAGCTTGCTCCAAAATAACTGCCCGAAGGCCGGGGCGCCAAGTTCGTCCACCGGAAAAAGGCCACAAAAACGGGTGGGCTATAGCCTTGGGGGGTGGGGCTGGCCAATTTCGTCCGCCGGACTCAGAATGCCGCGAGACTTTACGAGGGGCCTCCGTGTTTCAAAATTAGACCGCGGGCAAAGCCGCGCCCAAAAATAACCACCCGAAGGCCGGGGCGCCCAGTTTATCGAGCGGAAAAAGGCCACAAAAACGGGTGGGCTATAGCCTTGGGGGGTGGGGCTGGCCAACTTCGTCCGCCGGACTCGGAATGCCGCGAGAATTTGCGAGGGGCCTCCGTGTGCCAAAAGAAGTCCGCGGGCAATTCGCGCCCAAAAATAACCACCCGCAGGCCAGGGCGCCATGTTTGTCCAGCGGAAAAAGGCCACAAAAACGGGTGGGCTATAGCCTTGGGGGGTGGGGCTGGCCAACTTCGTCCGCCGGACTCGGAATGCCGCGAGACTTTGCGAGGGGCCTCCGTGTGCCAAAAATAGGCCGCGGACAAAGCCGCGCCCAAAAATAACAGCCCGAAGGCCGGGGCGCCAAGTTCGTCCAGCGGAAAAAGGCCACAAAAACGGGTGGGCTATAGCCTTGGGGGGTGGGGCTGGCCAACTTCGTCCGCGGGACTCCGAATGCCGTGAAAATTTTCGAGGGACCTCCGTGTGCCAAAAATAGGCCGCGGGCTAAGCCGCGCCCAAAAATAACCACCCGAAGGCCGGGGCACCAAGTTCGTCTAGCGGAAAAAGGCCACAAAAACGGGTGGGCAATAGCCTTGGGGTGTGGGGCTGGCCAACTTCGTCCGCCGGACTCGGAATGCCGCGAGACTTTGCGAGGGGCCTCCGTGTGCCAAAAATAGGCCGCAGACAAAGCCGTGCCCAAAAATAACCACCCGAAGGCCGGGGCGCCAAGTTCGTCCAGCGGAAAAAGGCCACAAAAACGGGGGGGCTATAGCCTTGTGGGTTGGGGCCGGCCCACTTCGTCCGCCGGACTCGGAATGCCGCGAGACAATGTGAGGGGCCTCCGTGTGCCAAAAGAAGTCCGAGGGCAAAGCCGCGCCCAAAAATAACCGCCCGAAGGCCGGGGCGCCATGTTCGTCCAGCGGAAAAAGGCCAGAAAAACGGGTGGGCTATAGCCTTGGGGGGTGGGGCTGGCCAACTTCGTCCGCCGGACTCGGAATGCCGCGAGACTTTGCGAGGGGCCTCCGTGTGCCAAAAGAAGTCCGCGGGCAAAGTCGCGCCCAAAAATAACCGCCCGCAGGGCAGGGCGCCATGTTTGTCCAGGGGAAAAAGGCCACAAAAACGGGTGGGCTATAGCCTTGGGGGGTGGGGCTGGCCAACTTCGTCCGCCGGACTCGGAATGCCGCGAGACTTTACGAGGGGCCTCCGTGTGCCAAAAATAGGCCGCGGACAAAGCCGCGCCCAAAAATAACCGCCCGAAGTCCGGGGCGCCAAGTTCGTCCAGCGGAAAAAGGCCATAAAAACGGGTGGGCTATAGCGTTGGGGGGTGGGGCTGGCCAACTTCGTCCGCCGGGCTCGGAATGCCGCGAGACTTTACGAGGGGCCTCCGTGTGCGAAAAATAGGCCGCGGACAAAGCCGCGCCCAAAAATAACCACCCGAAGGCCGGGGCGCCAAGTTCGTCCAGCGGAAAAAGGCCACAAAAACGGGTGGGCTATAGCCTTGGGGGGTGGGTTTGGCCAACTTCGTCCGCCGGACTCGGAATGCCGCGAGACTTTACGAGGGGCCTCCGTGTGCTAAAAATAGGCTACGACCAAAGCCGCGCCCAAAAATAACCGCCCGAAGGCCGGGGCGCCATGTTCGTCCAGCGGAAAAAGGCCACAAAAACGGGTGGGCTATAGCCTTGGGGTGTGGGGCTGGCCAACTTCGTCCGTCGGACTCGGAATGCAGCGAGACTTTGCGAGTGGCCTCCATGTGCCAAATATAGGCCGCGGGAAAAGCCGTACCCAAAAATAACAGCCCGAAGGCTAGGGCGCCAAGTTCGTCCAGCGGAAAAAGGCCACAAAAACGGGTGGGCTATAGCCTTGGGGGGTGGGGCTGGCCAACTTCGTCCGCGGGACTCCGAATGCCGTGAAAATTTTCGAGGGACCTCCGTGTGCCAAAAATAGGCCGCGGGCTAAGCCGCGCCCAAAAATAACCACCCGAAGGCCGGGGCACCAAGTTCGTCTAGCGGAAAAAGGCCACAAAAACGGGTGGGCAATAGCCTTGGGGTGTGGGGCTGGCCAACTTCGTCCGCCGGACTCGGAATGCCGCGAGACTTTGCGAGTGGCCTCCATGTGCCAAATATAGGCCGCGGGAAAAGCCGTACCCAAAAATAACAGCCCGAAGGCTGGGGCGCCAAGTTCGTCCAGCGGAAAAAGGCCACAAAAACGGGTGGGCTATAGCCTTGGGGGGTGGGGCTGGCCAACTTCGTCCGCGGGACTCCGAATGCCGTGAGAATTTTCGAGGGACCTCCGTGTGCCAAAAATAGGCCGCGGGCTAAGCCGCGCCCAAAAATAACCACCCGAAGGCCGGGGCACCAAGTTCGTCTAGCGGAAAAAGGACACAAAAACGGGTGGGCTATAGCCTTCGGGGGTGGGGCTGGCCAACTTCGTCCGCGGGACTCGGAATGCCGTGAGACTTTGCGAGGGGCCTCCGTGTGCCAAAAATAGGCCGCGAGCAAAGCTTGCCCCAAAATAACTGCCCGAAGGCCGGGGCGCCAAGTTCGTCCACCGGAAAAAGGCCACAAAAACGGGTGGGCTATAGCCTTGGGGGGTGGGGCTGGCCAACTTCGTCCGCCGGTCTCGGAATGCTGCGAGACTTTGCGAGGGGCCTCCGTGTGCCAAAAGAAGTCCGAGGGCAAAGCCGCGACCAAAAATAACCGCCCAAAGGCCGGGGCGCCAAGTTCGTCCAGCAGAAAAAGGCCACAAAAACGGGTGGGCTATAGCCTTGGGGGGTGGGGCTGGCCAACTTCGTCCGCCGGACTCGGAATGCCGCGAGACTTTGCGAGGGGCCTCCGTGTGCCAAAAGAAGTCCGCGGGCAAAGCCGCGCCCAAAAATAACCGCCCGAAGGCCGGGGCGCCATGTTCGTCCAGCGGAAAAAGGCCACAAAAACGGGTGGGCTATAGCCTTGGGGGGTGGGGCTGGCCCACTTCGTCCGCCGGACTCGGAATGCCGCGAGACAATGTGAGGGGCCTCCGTGTGCCAAAAGAAGTCCGAGGGCAAAGCCGCGCCCAAAAATAACCGCCCGAAGGCCGGGGCGCCATGTTCGTCCAGCGGAAAAAGGCCACAAAAACGGGTGGGCTATAGCCTTGGGGGGTGGGGCTGGCCAACTTCGTCCGCCGGACTCGGAATGCCGCGAGACTTTGCGAGGGGCCTCCGTGTGCCAAAAATAGGCCGCAGACAAAGCCGTGCCCAAAAATAACCACCCGAAGGCCGGGGCACCAAGTTCGTCCAGCGGGAAAAGGCCACAAAAACGGGGGGGCTATAGCCTTGTGGGGTGGGGCCGGCCCACTTCGTCCGCCGGACTCGGAATGCCGCGAGACAATGTGAGGGGCCTCCGTGTGCCAAAAGAAGTCCGAGGGCAAAGCCGCGCCCAAAAATAACCGCCCGAAGGCCGGGGCGCCATGTTCGTCCAGCGGAAAAAGGCCACAAAAACGGGTGGGCTATAGCCTTGGGGGGTGGGGCTGGCCAACTTCGTCCGCCGGGCTCGGAATGCTGCGAGACTTTGCGAGGGGCCTCCGTGTGCCAAAAGAAGTCCGAGGGCAAAGCCGCGACCAAAAATAACCGCCCAAAGGCCGGGGCGCCAAGTTCGTCCAGCAGAAAAAGGCCACAAAAACGGGTGGGCTATAGCCTTGGGGGGTGGGGCTGGCCAACTTCGTCCGCCGGACTCGGAATGCCGCGAGACTTTGCGAGGGGCCTCCGTGTGCCAAAAGAAGTCCGTGGGCAAAGCCGCGCCCAAAAATAACCGCCCGAAGGCCGGGGCGCCATGTTCGTCCAGCGGAAAAAGGCCACAAAAACGGGTGGGCTATAGCCTTGGGGGGTGGGGCTGGCCCACTTCGTCCGCCGGACTCGGAATGCCGCGAGACAATGTGAGGGGCCTCCGTGTGCCAAAAGAAGTCCGAGGGCAAAGCCGCGCCCAAAAATAACCGCCCGAAGGCCGGGGCGCCATGTTCGTCCAGCGGAAAAAGGCCACAAAAACGGGTGGGCTATAGCCTTGGGGGGTGGGGCTGGCCAACTTCGTCCGCCGGACTCGGAATGCCGCGAGACTTTGCGAGGGGCCTCCGTGTGCCAAAAATAGGCCGCAGACAAAGCCGTGCCCAAAAATAACCACCCGAAGGCCGGGGCGCCAAGTTCGTCCAGCGGGAAAAGGCCACAAAAACGGGGGGGCAATAGCCTTGTGGGGTGGGGCCGGCCCACTTCGTCCGCCGGACTCGGAATGCCGCGAGACAATGTGAGGGGCCTCCGTGTGCCAAAAGAAGTCCGAGGGCAAAGCCGCGCCCAAAAATAACCGCCCGAAGGCCGGGGCGCCATGTTCATCCAGCGGAAAAAGGCCACAAAAACGGGTGGGCTATAGCCTTGGGGGGTGGGGCTGGCCCACTTCGTCCGCCGGACTCGGAATGCCGCGAGACTTTGCGAGGGGCCTCCGTGTGCCAAAAGAAGTCCGCGGGCAAAGTCGCGCCCAAAAATAACCGCCCGCAGGGCAGGGCGCCATGTTTGTCCAGGGGAAAAAGGCCACAAAAACGGGTGGGCTATAGCCTTGGGGGGTGGGGCTGGCCAACTTCGTCCGCCGGACACGGAATGCCGCGAGACTTTACGAGGGGCCTCCGTGTGCCAAAAATAGGCCGCGGACAAAGGCGCGCCCAAAAATAACAGCCCGAAGGCCGGGGCGCCAAGTTCGTCCAGCGGAAAAAGGCCACAAAAACGGGTGGGCTATAGCCTTGGGGGGTGGGGCTGGCCAACTTCGTCCGCCGGACTAGGAATGCCGCGAGACTTTTCGAGGGGCCTCCGTGTGCCAAAAATAGGCCGCGGGCAAAGCCGCGCCCAAAAATAACTGCCCGAAGACCGGGGCGCCAAGTTCGTCCTGCGGAAAAAGGCCACAAAACGGGTGGGCCATAGCCTTGGGGGGTGCGGCTGGCCAACTTCGTCCGCCGGACTCGGAATGCCGCGATACTTTGTGAGGGGCCTCCGTGTGCCAAAAATAGGCCGCGGACAAAGCCGCGCCCAAAATAACAGCCCGAAGGCCGGGGCGCCAAGCTCGTCCAGCAGAAAAAGGCCTCAAAAACGGGTGGGGCGATAGCCTTGGGGGGTGGGGCTGGCCAACTTCGTCCGCCGGACTCGGATTGCCGCGAGACTTTCGAGGGGCCTCCGTGTGCCAAAAATAGGCCGCGGGCAAAGCCGCGCCCAAAAATAACTGCCCGAAGACCGGTGCGCCAAGTTCGTCCAGCGGAAAAAGGCCACAAAAACGGGTGGGCTATAGCGTTGGGGGGTGGGGCTGGCCAACTTCGTCCGCCGGGCTCGGAATGCCGCGAGACTTTACGAGGGGCCTCCGTGTGCCAAAAATAGGCCGCGGACAAAGCCGCGCCCAAAAATAACCACCCGAAGGCCGGGGCGCCAAGTTCGTCCAGCGGAAAAAGGCCACAAAAACGGGTGGGCTATAGCCTTGGGGGGTGGGTTTGGCCAACTTCGTCCGCCGGACTCGGAATGCCGCGAGACTTTACGAGGGGCCTCCGTGTGCCAAAAATAGGCTACGACCAAAGCCGCGCCCAAAAATAACCGCCCGAAGGCCGGGGCGCCATGTTCGTCCAGCGGAAAAAGGCCACAAAAACGGGTGGGCTATAGCCTTGGGGTGTGGGGCTGGCCAACTTCGTCCGCCGGACTCGGAATGCCGCGAGACTTTGCGAGTGGCCTCCATGTGCCAAATATAGGCCGCGGGAAAAGCCGTACCCAAAAATAACAGCCCGAAGGCTGGGGCGCCAAGTTCGTCCAGCGGAAAAAGGCCACAAAAACGGGTGGGCTATAGCCTTGGGGGGTGGGGCTGGCCAACTTCGTCCGCGGGACTCCGAATGCCGTGAGAATTTTCTAGGGACCTCCGTGTGCCAAAAATAGGCCGCGGGCTAAGCCGCGCCCAAAAATAACCACCCGAAGGCCGGGGCACCAAGTTCGTCTAGCGGAAAAAGGACAAAAAAACGGGTGGGCTATAGCCTTGGGGGGTGGGGCTGGCCAACTTCGTCCGCGGGACTCGGAATGCCGTGAGACTTTGCGAGGGGCCTCCGTGTGCCAAAAATAGGCCGCGAGCAAAGCTTGCCCCAAAATAACTGCCCGAAGGCCGGGGCGCCAAGTTCGTCCACCGGAAAAAGGCCACAAAAACGGGTGGGCTATAGCCTTGGGGGGTGGGGTTGGCCAACTTCGTCCGCCGGACTCGGAATGCCGCGAGACTTTGCGAGGGGCCTCCGTGTGCCAAAAGAAGTCCGAGGGCAAAGCCGCGACCAAAAATAACCGCCCAAAGGCCGGGGCGCCAAGTTCGTCCAGCAGAAAAAGGCCACAAAAACGGGTGGGCTATAGCCTTGGGGGGTGGGGCTGGCCAACTTCGTCCGCCGGACTCGGAATGCCGCGAGACTTTGCGAGGGGCCTCCGTGTGCCAAAAGAAGTCCGTGGGCAAAGCCGCGCCCAAAAATAACTGCCCGAAGGCCGGGGCGCCATGTTCGTCCAGCGGAAAAAGGCCAGAAAAACGGGTGGGCTATAGCCTTGGGGGGTGGGGCTGGCCAACTTCGTCCGCCGGACTCGGAATGCCGCGAGACTTTGCGAGGGGCCTCCGTGTGCCAAAATTAGACCGCGGGCAAAGCCGCACCCAAAAATAACCGCCAGAAGGCCGGGGCGTCAAGTTCGTCCGGCGGAAAAGCCCACAAAAACGGGTGGGTTATAGCCTTGTGGGGTGGGGCCAGCCCACTTCGTCCGTCGGACTCGGATTGCCGTGAGACTTTGCGATGGGCCTCCGTGTGCCAAAAATAGGCCGCGGGCAAAGCCGCGCCCAAAATAACAGCCTGAAGGCCGGGGCGCCAAGTTCGTCCAGCGGAAAAAGGCCACAAAAACGGGTGGGCTATAGCCTTGGGGGGTGGGGCTGGCCAACTTCGTCCGCCGGACTCGGAATGCCGCGACACTTTGTGAGGGGCCTCCATGTACCAAAAGAAGTCCGAGGGCAAAACCGCACCCAAAAATAACCTCCCGAAGGCCGGGGCGCCATGTTCGTCCAGCGGAAAAAGGCCAGAAAAACGGGTGGGCTATAGCCTTGGGGGGTGGGGCTGGCCAACTTCGTCCGCCGGACTCGGAATGCCGCGAGACTTTGCGAGGGGTCTCCGTGTGCCAAAAGAAGTCCGCGGGCAAAGCCGCGCCCAAAAATAGCCGCCCGAAGGCCGGGGCACCAAGTTCGTCTAGCAGAAAAAGGCCACAAAAACGGGTGGGCAATAGCCTTGGGGTGTGGGGCTGGCCAACTTCGTCCGCCGGACTCGGAATGCCGCGAGACTTTGCGAGTGGCCTCCATGTGCCAAATATAGGCCGCGGGAAAAGCCGTACCCAAAAATAACAGCCCGAAGGCTGGGGCGCCAAGTTCGTCCAGCGGAAAAAGGCCACAAAAACGGGTGGGCTATAACCTTGGGGGGTGGGGCTGGCCAACTTCGTCCGCGGGACTCCGAATGCCGTGAGAATTTTCGAGGGACCTCCGTGTGCCAAAAATAGGCCGCGGGCTAAGCCGCGCCCAAAAATAACCACCCGAAGGCCGGGGCACCAAGTTCGTCTAGCGGAAAAAGGACACAAAAACGGGTGGGCTATAGCCTTGGGGGGTGGGGCTGGCCAACTTCGTCCGCGGGACTCGGAATGCCGTGAGACTTTGCGAGGGGCCTCCGTGTGCCAAAAATAGGCCGCGGACAAAGCCGCGCCCAAAAATAACCACCCGAAGGCCGGGGCGCCAAGTTCGTCCAGCGGAAAAAGGCCACAAAAACGGGTGGGCTATAGCCTTGGGGGGTGGGTTTGGCCAACTTCGTCCGCCGGACTCGGAATGCCGCGAGACTTTACGAGGGGCTTCCGTGTGCCAAAAATAGGCTACGACCAAAGCCGCGCCCAAAAATAACCGCCCAAAGGCCGGGGCGCCATGTTCGTCCAGCGGAAAAAGGCCACAAAAACGGGTGGGCTATAGCTTTGGGGTGTGGGGCTGGCCAACTTCGTCCGCCGGACTCGGAATGCCGCGAGACTTTGCGAGTGGCCTCCATGTGCCAAATATAGGCCGCGGGAAAAGCCGTACCCAAAAATAACAGCCCGAAGGCTGGGGCGCCAAGTTCGTCCAGCGGAAAAAGGCCACAAAAACGGGTGGGCTATAGCCTTGGGGGGTGGGGCTGGCCAACTTCGTCCGCGGGACTCCGAATGCCGTGAGAATTTTCGAGGGACCTCCGTGTGCCAAAAATAGGCCGCGGGCTAAGCCGCGCCCAAAAATAACCACCCGAAGGCCGGGGCACCAAGTTCGTCTAGCGGAAAAAGGACAAAAAAACGGGTGGGCTATAGCCTTGGGGGGTGGGGCTGGCCAACTTCGTCCGCGGGACTCGGAATGCCGTGAGACTTTGCGAGGGGCCTCCGTGTGCCAAAAATAGGCCGCGAGCAAAGCTTGCCCCAAAATAACTGCCCGAAGGCCGGGGCGCCAAGTTCGTCCACCGGAAAAAGGCCACAAAAACGGGTGGGCTATAGCCTTGGGGGGTGGGGTTGGCCAACTTCGTCCGCCGGACTCGGAATGCCGCGAGACTTTGCGAGGGGCCTCCGTGTGCCAAAAGAAGTCCGAGGGCAAAGCCGCGACCAAAAATAACCGCCCAAAGGCCGGGGCGCCAAGTTCGTCCAGCAGAAAAAGGCCACAAAAACGGGTGGGCTATAGCCTTGGGGGGTGGGGCTGGCCAACTTCGTCCGCCGGACTCGGAATGCCGCGAGACTTTGCGAGGGGCCTCCGTGTGCCAAAAGAAGTCCGTGGGCAAAGCCGCGCCCAAAAATAACTGCCCGAAGGCCGGGGCACCATGTTCGTCCAGCGGAAAAAGGCCAGAAAAACGGGTGGGCTATAGCCTTGGGGGGTGGGGCTGGCCAACTTCGTCCGCCGGACTCGGAATGCCGCGAGACTTTGCGAGGGGCCTCCGTGTGCCAAAATTAGACCGCGGGCAAAGCCGCACCCAAAAATAACCGCCAGAAGGCCGGGGCGCCAAGTTCGTCCGGCGGAAAAGCCCACAAAAACGGGTGGGTTATAGCCTTGTGGGGTGGGGCCGGCCCACTTCGTCCGTCGGACTCGGATTGCCGTGAGACTTTGCGATGGGCCTCCGTGTGCCAAAAATAGGCCGCGGGCAAAGCCGCGCCCAAAATAACAGCCTGAAGGCCGGGGCGCCAAGTTCGTCCAGCGGAAAAAGGCCACAAAAACGGGTGGGCTATAGCCTTGGGGGGTGGGGCTGGCCAACTTCGTCCGCCGGACTCGGAATGCCGCGAGACTTTGCGAGGGGCCTCCATGCACCAAGAAGAGGCCGCGGGACAAGCCACATCCAAAAATAACCGGCCGAAGGCCGGGGCGCCAAGTTCGTCCAGCGGAAAAAGGCCACAAAAACGGTTGGGCTATAGCCTTGGGGGGTGGGGCTGGCCAACTTCGTCCGCCGGACTAGGAATGCCGTGAGACTTTGCGAGGGGCCTCCGTGTGTCAAAAATAGGCCGCGGGCAAAGCCGCGCACAAAAATTACCGCCCGAAAGCCGGGGCGCCAAGTTCGTCCAGCGGAAAAAGGCCACAAAAACGAGTGGGCTATAGCCTTGGGGGGTGGAGCTGGCCAACTTCGTCCGCCGGACTCGGAATGCCGCGAGACTTTGCGAGGGGCCTCCGTGCACCAAAAATAGGCCGCGGGACAAGCCGCGTCCAAAAATAACCGGCCGAAGGCCGGGGCGCCAAGTTCGTCCAGCGGAAAAAGGCCACAAAAACGGGTGGGCTATAGCCTTGGGGGGTGGGGCTGGCCAACTTCGTCCGCCGGACTCGGAATGCCGTGAGACTTTGTGAGGGGCCTCCGTGTTCCAAAAACAGGCCGCGGGCAAAGCCGCGCACAAAAATTACCGCCCGAAAGCCGGGGCGCCAAGTTCGTCCAGCGGAAAAAGGCCACAAAAACGAGTGGGCTATAGCCTTGGGGGGTGGGGCTGGCCAACTTCGTCCGCCGGACTCGGAATGCCACGAGACTTTGCGAGGGGCCTCTGTGTGGTAAAAGAAGTCCGCGGGCAAAGCCGCGCCCAAAAATAACCGCCCGAAGGCCGGGGCGCCAAGTTCGTCCAGCGGAAAAAGGCCACAAAAACGAGTGGGCTATAGCCTTGAGGGGTGGGGCTGGCCAACTTTGTCTGCCGGACTCGGAATGCCGCGAGACTTTGCGAGGGACCTCCGTGTGCCAAAAATAGGCCGCGGGCAAAACCGCGCCCAAAAATAACCGCCCGAAGGCCGGGGCGCCAAGTTCGTCCATCGGAAAAAGGCCACAAAAACGGGTGGGCTATAGCCTTGGGGGGTGGGGCTGGCCAACTTCGTCCACCGGACTCGGAATGCGGCAAGACTTTGCGAGGGGCCTCCGTGTGCCAAAAATAGGCCGCCCCCAAAATTACCGCCCGAAGGCCGGGGCGCCAAGTTAGTCCAGTGGAAAAAGGCCACAAAAACGTGTGGGCTATAGCCTTGGGGGGTGGGGCTGGCCAACTTCGTCCGCCGGACTCGGAAAGCCGCGAGACTTTGCGAGGGGCCTCCGTGTGCCAAAAATAGGCCGCGGACAAAGCTGTGCCCAAAAATAACTGCCCGAAGGCCGGGGCGCCAAGTTCGTCCAGCGGAAAAAGGACACAAAAACGGGTGGGCTATAGCCTTGGGGGGTGGGGCTGGCCAACTTCGTCCGCCGGACTCGGAATGCCGTGAGACTTTCCGAGGGGCCTCCGTGTGCCAAAAATAGGCCGCGGACAAAGCTGTGCCCAAAAATTACCGCCCGAAAGCCGGGGCGCCAAGTTCGTCCAGCGGAAAAAGGCCACAAAAACGAGTGGGCTATAGCCTTGGGGGGTGGGGCTGGCCAACTTCGTCCGCCGGACTCGGAAAGCCGCGAGACTTTGCGAGGGGCCCCCGTGTGCCAAAAATAGGCCGCGGACAAAGCTGTGCCCAAAAATAACCGCCCGAAGGCCGGGGCGCCAAGTTCGTCCTGCGGAAAAAGGCCACAAAAACGGGTGGGCTATAGCCTTGGGGGGTGGGGCTGGCCAACTTCGTCCGCCGGACTCGGAATGCCGTGAGACTTTGCGAGGGGCCTCCGTGTGCCAAAAATAGGCCGCGGACAAAGCTGTGCCCAAAAATTACGCCCGAAAGCCGGAGCGCCAAGTTCGTCCAGTGGAAAAAGGCCACAAAAACGAGTGGGCTATAGCCTTGGGGGGTGGGGCTGGCCAACTTCGTCCGCCGGACTCGGAATGCCGCGAGACTTTGCGAGGGGCCTCCGTGCACCAAAAATAGGCCGCGGGACAAGCCGCGTCCAAAAATAACCGGCCGAAGGCCGGGGCGCCAAGTTCGTCCAGCGGAAAAAGGCCACAAAAACGGGTGGGCTATAGCCTTGGGGGGTGGGGCTGGCCAACTTCGTCCGCCGGACTCGGAATGCCGTGAGACTTTGTGAGGGGCCTCCGTGTTCCAAAAACAGGCCGCGGGCAAAGCCGCGCACAAAAATTACCGCCCGAAAGCCGGGGCGCCAAGTTCGTCCAGCGGAAAAAGGCCACAAAAACGAGTGGGCTATAGCCTTGGGGGGTGGGGCTGGCCAACTTCGTCCGCCGGACTCGGAATGCCACGAGACTTTGCGAGGGGCCTCTGTGTGGTAAAAGAAGTCCGCGGGCAAAGCCGCGCCCAAAAATAACCGCCCGAAGGCCGGGGCGCCAAGTTCGTCCAGCGGAAAAAGGCCACAAAAACGAGTGGGCTATAGCCTTGAGGGGTGGGGCTGGCCAACTTTGTCTGCCGGACTCGGAATGCCGCGAGACTTTGCGAGGGACCTCCGTGTGCCAAAAATAGGCCGCGGGCAAAACCGCGCCCAAAAATAACCGCCCGAAGGCCGGGGCGCCAAGTTCGTCCATCGGAAAAAGGCCACAAAAACGGGTGGGCTATAGCCTTGGGGGGTGGGGCTGGCCAACTTCGTCCACCGGACTCGGAATGCGGCAAGACTTTGCGAGGGGCCTCCGTGTGCCAAAAATAGGCCGCCCCCAAAATTACCGCCCGAAGGCCGGGGCGCCAAGTTAGTCCAGTGGAAAAAGGCCACAAAAACGTGTGGGCTATAGCCTTGGGGGGTGGGGCTGGCCAACTTCGTCCGCCGGACTCGGAATGCCGCGAGACTTTGCGAGGGGCCTCCGTGTGCCAAAAATAGGCCGCGGGCAAAGCTACGCCCAAAAATAACCGCCCGAAGGCTGGGGCGCCAAGTTCGTCCAGCGGAAAAAGGCCACAAAAACGGGTGGGCTATAGCCTTGGGGGGTGGGGCTGGCCAACTTCGTCCGCCGGACTCGGAATGCCCTGAGACTTTGCGAGGGGCCTCCGTGTGCCAAAAATAGGCCGCGGGCAAAGCCGTGCACAAAAATTACCGCCCGAAAGCCGGGGCGCCAAGTTCGTCCAGCGGAAAAAGGCCACAAAAACGAGTGGGCTATAGCCTTGGGGGGTGGGGCTGGCCAACTTCGTCCGCCGGACTCGGAATGCCGTGAGACTTTGCGAGGGGCCTCCGTGTGGTAAAAGAAGTCCGCGGGCAAAGTCGCGCCCAAAAATAACCGCCCGAAGGCCGGGGTGCCAAGTTCGTCCAGCGGAAAAAGGCCACAAAAACGAGTGGGCTATAGCCTTGGGGGGTGGGGCTGACCAACTTTGTCCGCCGGACTCGGAATGCCGCGAGACTTTGCGATGGACCTCCGTGTGCCAAAAATAGGCCGCGGTCAAAACCGAGCCTAAAAATAACCGCCCGAAGGCCGGGGCGCCAAGTTCGTCCATCGGAAAAAGGCCACAAAAACGGGTGGGCTATAGCCTTGGGGGGTCGGGCTGGCCGACTTCGTCCGCCGGACTCGGAATGCGGCAAGACTTTGCGAGGGGCCTCCGTGTGCAAAAAATAGGCCGCCCCCAAAAAAAACCGCCCGAAGGCCGGGGCGCCAAGTTAGTCCAGTGGAAAAAGGCCACAAAAACGTGTGGGCTATAGCCTTGGGGGGTGGGGCTGGCCAACTTCGTCCGCCGGACTCGGAATGCCGCGAGACTTTGCGAGGGGCCTCCGTGTGCCAAAAATAGGCCGCGGGCAAAGCTACGCCCAAAAATAACCGCCCGAAGGCCGGGGCGCCAAGTTCGTCCAGCGGAAAGAGGCCACAAAAACGGGTGGGCTATAGCCTTGGGGGGTGGGGCTGGCCAACTTCGTCCGCCGGACTCGGAATGCCGCGAGACTTTGCGAGGGGCCTCCGTGTGCCAAAAATAGGCCGCGGGCAAAGCCACGCCCAAAAATAACCGCACGAAGGTCGGGGCGCCAAGTTCGTCCAGCGGAAAAAGGCCGCAAAAACGGGTGGGCTATAGCCTTGGGGGGTGGGGCTGGCAAACTTCGTCCTCCGGACTCGGAATGCCATGAGACTTTGCGAGGGGCCTCCTTGTGCCAAAAATAGGCCGCGGGAAAAGCCGCCCCCAAAAATAACCGCCCGAAGGCCGGGCGCCAAGTTCGTCCAGCGGAAAAAGGCCACAAAAACGGGTGGGCTATAGCCTTGGGGGGTGCGGCTGGCCAACTTCGTCTGCCAGACTCGGAATGCGGCAAGACTCTGCGAGGGGCCTCCATGTGCCAAAGCAAAGCCGCGCCAAAAATAAACGCCCGAAGGCCGGGGCGCCAAGTTCGTCCAGCGGAAAAAGGTCACAAAAACGGGTGGGCTATAGCCTTGGGGGGTGGGGCTGGCCAATTTCGTCCGCCGGACTCGTAATGCTGCGAGACTTTGGGAGGCGTCTCCATTTGCCAAAAATAGGCCGCGGACAAAGCCGCGCCCAAAAATAACCACCCGAAGGCCGGGGCGCCGTTTCGTCCAGCGGAAAAAGGCCACAAAAACGGGTGGGCTATAGCCTTGGGGGGTGGGGCTGGCCAACTTCGTACGCCGGACTCGGAATGCCGCGAGACCTTGCGAGGCGCCTCCGTGTGCAAAAAATAGGCCGCGGGAAAAGCCGCCCCCAAAAATAACCGCCCGAAGGCCGGGGCGCCAAGTTCGTCCAGCGGAAAAAGGCCACAAAAACGGGTGGGCTATAGCCTTGGGGGGTGGGGCTGGCCAACTTCGTCCGCCGGACTCGGAATGCCGCGAGACCTTGCGTGGGGCCTCCGTGTGCCAAAAATAGGCTGCGGGCAAAGCCGCGCCCAAAAATAACCGCACGAAGGCTGGGGCGCCAAGTTCGTCCAGCGGAAAAAGGCCATAAAAACGGGTGGGCTATAGCCTTGGGGGGTGGGGCTGGCCGACTTCGTCCGCCGAGCTAGGAATGCCGCGAGACCTTGCGAGGGGCCTCCGTGTGCCAAAAATAGGCCGCGGGCAAAGCCACGCCCAAAAATAACTGCCCGAAGGCCGGGGCGCCAAGTACGTCCAGCGGAAAAAGGCCACAAAAACGGGTGGGCTATAGCCTTGGGGGGTGGGGCTGGCCAACCTCGTCCGCCGAACTAGGAATGCCGCGAGACCTTGCGAGGGGCCTCCATGTGCCAAAAATAGGCCGCGGGCAAAGCCGCACCCAAAAATAACCTCGCGAAGGCCGGGGCGCCAAGTTCGTCCACCGGAAAAAGGCCACAAAAACGGGTGGGCTATAGCCTTGGGGGGTGGGGCTGGCCAACTTCGTCCGCCGGACTCGGAATGCCGCGAGACTTTGCGAGGGGCCTTTGTGTGCCAAAAATAGGCCGCGGGAAAAGCCACGCCCAAAATAACCGCACGAAGGCCGGGGCGCCAAGTTCGTCCAGTGGAAAAAGGCCACAAAAACGGGTGGGCAGTAGCCTTGGGGGGTGGGGCTGGCCAACTTCGTCCGCCGGACTCGGGATGCCACGAGACTTTGCGAGGGGCCTCCGTTTGCCAAAAATAGGCCGCGGACAAAGCCGCGCCCAAAAATAACCGCCCGAAGGCCCGGGCGCCAGGTTCGTCCAGCGGAAAAAGGCCACAAAAACGGGTGGGCTATAGCCTTGGGGGGTGGGGCTGGCCTACTTCGTCCGCCGGACTCGGAATGCCTTGAGACTTTATGAGGGGCCTCCGTGTGCCAAAAATAGGCCGCGGGCAAAGCCGCGCCTAAAAATAAGCGCCCGAAGGCCGGGGCGCCAAGTTCGATGATCGGAAAAAGGCCACAAAAACGGGTGGGCTATAGCCTTGGGGGGTGGGGCTGGCCAACTTCGTCCGCCGGACTCGGAATGCCGCGAGACTTTTCCGGGGCCTCCGTGTGCCAAAAATAAGCCGCGGACAAAGTCGCGCCCAAAAATAACTGCCCGAAGGCCGGGGCGCCATGTTCGTCCAGCGGAAAAAGGCCACAAAAACGGGTGGGCTATAGCCTTGTGGGGTGGGGCTGGCCAACTTCGTCCACCGAAGAAGGAATGCCGCGAGACCTTGCGAGGGGCCTCCATGTGCCAAAAATAGGCCGCGGGCTAAGCCGCGCCCAAAAATAACCGCCCGAAGCCCGGGGCGCCAAGTTCGTCCAGCGGAAAAAGGCCACAAAAACGGGTGGGCTATAGCCTTGGGGGGTGGGGCTGGCCAACTTCGTCCGCCGGACACGGAATGCCGCGAGACTTTGCGAGGGGCCTCCGTGTGTAAAAAATAGGCCGCGGGCAAAGCCGCGCCTAAAAATAAGCGCCCGAAGGCCGGGGCGCCAAGTTCGATGATCGGAAAAAGGCCACAAAAACGGGTGGGCTATAGCCTTGGGGGGTGGGGCTGGCCAACTTCGTCCGCCGGACTCGGAATGCCGTGAGACTTTTCCGGGGCCTCCGTGTGCCAAAAATAGGCCGCGACCTAAGCCGCGTCCAAAAATAACCGCCCGAAGGCCGAGGCTCCAAGTACGTCCAGCGGAAAAAGGCCACAAAAACGGGTGGGCTATAGCCTTGGGGGGTGGGGCTGGCCGACTTCGTCCGCCGGACTCGGAATGCCGTGAGACTTTGTGAGGGGCCTCTGTGTGCCAAATGTAGGCCGCGGACAAAGCCGCGCGCAATAATAACCGCCCGAAGGCCGGGGCGCCAAGTTCGTCCAGCGGAAAAAGGTCACAAAAACGGGTGAGCTATAGCCTTGGGGGGTTGGGCTGGCCAACTTCGTCCGCCGGACTCGGAATGCCGCGAGACTTTGCGAGGGACCTCCGTGTGCCAAATGTAGGCCGCAGGCAAAGCCGCGCCCAAAAATAACCGCCCGAAGGCCGGGGCGCCAAGTTCGTCCAGCGGAAAAAGGCGATGAAAACGGGTGGGCTATAGCCTTGGGGGCTGGGGCTGGCCAACATCGTCTGCCGGACTCGGAATGCCGTGAGACTTTGCGAGGGGCCTCCGTGTGCCAAAAATAGGACGCGGGCAAAGCCGCCCCCAAAAATAACCGCCCGAAGGCCGGGTCGCCAAGTTCGTCCAGCAGAAAAAGGCCACAAAAACGGGTGGGCTATAGCCTTGGGGGGTGGGGCTGGCCGACTTCGTCCGCCGGACTCGGAATGCCGTGAGACTCTGCGAGGGGCCTCCGTATTCCAAAAATAGGTCGCGGCCAAAGCTGCGCCGAAAAATAACCGCCCGAAGGCCGGGGCGCCAAGTTCGTCCAGCGGAAAAGGGCCACAAAAACGGGTGGGCTATAGCCTTGGAGGGTGGGGCTGGCCAACTTCGTCCGCCGGACTCGGAATGCCGCGAGACTCTGCGAGGGACCTCCGTATGCCAAAAAATGGCCGCGGGCAAAGCCGCGCCTAAAAATAAGCGCCCGAAGGCCGGGGCGCCAAGTTCGATGATCGGAAAAAGGCCACAAAAACGGATGGGCTATAGCCTTGGGGGGTGGGGCTGGCCAACTTCGTCCGCCGGACTCGGAATGCCGCGAGACTTTTCCGGGGCCTCCGTGTGCCAAAAATAGGCCGCGACCTAAGCCGCGTCCAAAAATAACCGCCCGAAGGCCGGGGCGCCAAGTTCATCCAGCGGAAAAAGGCCACAAAAACGGGTGGGCTATAGCCTTGGGGGGTGGGGCTAGCCAACTTCGTCCGCCGGACACGGAATGCCGCGAGACTTTGCGAGGGGCCTCCGTGTGCCAAAAATAGGCCGCGGGCAAAGCCACGCCGAAAAATAACCGCCCGAAGGCCGGGGCGCCAAGTTTGTCCGGCGGAAAAAGGCCACAAAAATGGGTGGGCTATAGCCTTGGGGGGTGGGGCTGGCCAGTTTCGTCCTCCGGACTCGGAATGCTGCGAGACTTTGTGAAGGGCCTCCGTGTGCCAAAAATAGGCCGCGGGCAAAGACGCGCCCAAAAATAACCGTCCGAAGGCCGGGGGGCCAAGTTCGTCCAGCGGAAAAAGTCCACAAAAACGGGTGGGCTATAGCCTTGTGGGGTGGGGCTGGCCAACTTCGTACGCCGGACTCCAAATGCCGCAAGACTTTGCGAGGGGCCTCCGTGTGCCAAAAATAAGCCGCGCCCAAAAATAACCGCCCGAAGGCCGGGGCGCCATGTTCGTCCAGCGAAAAAGGCCACAAAAACGGGTGGGCTATAGCCTTGGGGGGTGGGGCTGGCAAACTTCGGCCGCCGGACTCGGAATGCCGCGAGACTTTGCGAGGGGCCTCCGGGTGCCAAAAATAGGCCGCAGGCAAATCCACGCCCAAAAATAACCGCCCGAAGGCCGGGGCGCCAAGTTCGTCCAGCAGAAAAAGACCACAAAAATGGATGGGCTATAGCCTGGGGGGGGTGGGGCTGGCCAACTTCGTCCGCCGGACTTGGAATGCCGCGAGACTTTGGGAGGGGCCTCCGGGTGCCAAAAATAGGCCGCGGGCAATGCCGCGCCCAAAAATAACCGCCCGAAGGCCGGGGTGCCAAGTTCGTCCATTGGAAAAAGGCCACAAAAACGGGTGGGCTATAGCCTTGGGGGGTGGGGCCGGCCAACTTCGTCCGCCGGACTCGGAATGCCGCGAGATTTTGCGAGGGGCCTCCGTGTGCCAAAAATAGGCTGCGGGCAAAGCCGCGCCGAAAAATAACCGCCCGAAGGCCGGGGCGCCAAGTTCCTCCAGCGGAAAAAGGCCACAAAAACGGGTGGGCTATAGCCTTGGGGGGTGGGGCCGGCCCACTTCGTCCGCCGGACTCGGAATGCTGCGAGACTTTGCGAGGGGCCTCCGTGTGCCAAAAATAGGCCGCAGGCAAAGCCGCGCCCAAAAATAACCGCCCGAAGGCCGGGGCGCCAAGTTCGTCCAGCAGAAAAAGACCACAAAAATGGGTGGGCTATAGCCTGGGGGGGGTGGGGCTGGCCAACTTCGTCCGCCGGACTTGGAATGCCGCGAGACTTTGCGAGGGGCCTCCGGGTGCCAAAAATAGGCCGCGAGCAATGCCGCGCCCAAAAATAACCGCCCGAAGGCCGGGGCGCCAATTTCGTCCAGCGGAAAAAGGCCACAAAAACGGGTGGGCTATAGCCTTGGGGGGTGGGGCTAGCCAACTTCGTCCGCCGGACTCGGAATGCCGCGAGACTTTGCGAGGGGCCTCCGTGTGCCAAAAATAGGCCGCGGGCAAAGCCGCGCCGAAAAATAACCGCCCGAAGGCCGGGGCGCCAAGTTCGTCCAGCGGAAAAAGGCCACAAAAATGGGTGGGCTATAGCCTTGGGGGGTGGGGCTGGCCAGTTTCGTCCTCCGGACTCGGAATGCTGCGAGACTTTGTGAAGGGCCTCCGTGTGCCAAAAATAGGCCGCGGGCAAAGACGCGCCCAAAAATAACCGTCCGAAGGCCGGGGGGCCAAGTTCGTCCAGAGGAAAAAAGTCCACAAAAACGGGTGGGCTATAGCCTTGGGGGTGGGGCTGGCCAACTTCGTACGCCGGACTCGGAATGCCGCGAGACTTTGCGAGGGGCCTCCGTGTGCCAAAAATAAGCCGCGCCCAAAAATAACCGCCCGAAGGCCGGGGCGCCATGTTCGTCCAGCGAAAAAGGCCACAAAAACGGGTGGGCTATAGCCTTGGGGGGTGGGGCTGGCAAACTTCGGCCGCCGGACGCGGAATGCCGCGAGACTTTGCGAGGGGCCTCTGGGTGCCAAAAATAGGCCGCAGGCTAAACCGCGCCCAAAAATAACCGCCCGACGGCCGGGCCGCCAAGTTCGTCCAGCGGAAAAAGGCCACAAAAACGGGTGGGCTATAGCCTTGGGGGGTGGGGCCGGCCAACTTCGTCCGCCGGACTCTGAATGCTGCGAGACTTTGCGAGGGGCCTCCGTGTGCCAAAAATAGGCCGCGGGCAAATCCACGCCCAAAAATAACCTCCCGAAGGCCGGGGCGCCAAGTTCGTCCAGCGGAAAAAGGCCACAAAAACGGGTGGGCTATAGCCTTGGGGGGTGGGGCTGGCCAACTTCGTCCGCCGGACTTGGAATGCCGCGAGACTTTGGGAGGGGCCTCCGGGTGCCAAAAATAGGCCGCGGGCAATGCCGCGCCCAAAAATAACCGCCCGAAGGCCGGGGTGCCAAGTTCGTCCATTGGAAAAAGGCCACAAAAACGGGTGGGCTATAGCCTTGGGGGGTGGGGCCGGCCAACTTCGTCCGCCGGACTCGGAATGCCGCGAGATTTTGCGAGGGGCCTCCGTGTGCCAAAAATAGGCTGCGGGCAAAGCCGCGCCGAAAAATAACCGCCCGAAGGCCGGGGCGCCAAGTTCCTCCAGCGGAAAAAGGCCACAAAAACGGGTGGGCTATAGCCTTGGGGGGTGGGGCCGGCCCACTTCGTCCGCCGGACTCGGAATGCTGCGAGACTTTGCGAGGGGCCTCCGTGTGCCAAAAATAGGCCGCAGGCAAAGCCGCGCCCAAAAATAACCGCCCGAAGGCCGGGGCGCCAAGTTCGTCCAGCAGAAAAAGACCACAAAAATGGGTGGGCTATAGCCTGGGGGGGTGGGGCTGGCCAACTTCGTCCGCCGGACTTGGAATGCCGCGAGACTTTGCGAGGGGCCTCCGGGTGCCAAAAATAGGCCGCGAGCAATGCCGCGCCCAAAAATAACCGCCCGAAGGCCGGGGCGCCAATTTCGTCCAGCGGAAAAAGGCCACAAAAACGGGTGGGCTATAGCCTTGGGGGGTGGGGCTAGCCAACTTCGTCCGCCGGACTCGGAATGCCGCGAGACTTTGCGAGGGGCCTCCGTGTGCCAAAAATAGGCCGCGGGCAAAGCCGCGCCGAAAAATAACCGCCCGAAGGCCGGGGCGCCAAGTTCGTCCAGCGGAAAAAGGCCACAAAAATGGGTGGGCTATAGCCTTGGGGGGTGGGGCTGGCCAGTTTCGTCCTCCGGACTCGGAATGCTGCGAGACTTTGTGAAGGGCCTCCGTGTGCCAAAAATAGGCCGCGGGCAAAGACGCGCCCAAAAATAACCGTCCGAAGGCCGGGGGGCCAAGTTCGTCCAGCGGAAAAAAGTCCACAAAAACGGGTGGGCTATAGCCTTGGGGGTGGGGCTGGCCAACTTCGTACGCCGGACTCGGAATGCCGCGAGACTTTGCGAGGGGCCTCCGTGTGCCAAAAATAAGCCGCGCCCAAAAATAACCGCCCGAAGGCCGGGGCGCCATGTTCGTCCAGCGAAAAAGGCCACAAAAACGGGTGGGCTATAGCCTTGGGGGGTGGGGCTGGCAAACTTCGGCCGCCGGACGCGGAATGCCGCGAGACTTTGCGAGGGGCCTCTGGGTGCCAAAAATAGGCCGCAGGCTAAACCGCGCCCAAAAATAACCGCCCGACGGCCGGGGCGCCAAGTTCGTCCAGCGGAAAAAGGCCACAAAAACGGGTGGGCTAGAGCCTTGGGGGGTGGGGCCGGCCAACTTCGTCCGCCGGACTCTGAATGCTGCGAGACTTTGCGAGGGGCCTCCGTGTGCCAAAAATAGGCCGCGGGCAAATCCACGCCCAAAAATAACCTCCCGAAGGCCGGGGCGCCAAGTTCGTCCAGCGGAAAAAGGCCACAAAAACGGGTGGGCTATAGCCTTGGGGGGTGGGGCTGGCCAACTTCGTCCGCCGGACTTGGAATGCCGCGAGACTTTGGGAGGGGCCTCCGGGTGCCAAAAATAGGCCGCGGACAATGCCGCGCCCAAAAATAACCGCCCGAAGGCCGGGGCGCCAAGTTCGTCCATTGGAAAAAGGCCACAAAAACGGGTGGGCTATAGCCTTGGGGGGTGGGGCTGGCCAACTTCGTCCGCCGGACTCAGAATGCCGCGAGACTTTGCGAGGGGCCTCCGTGTGCCAAAAATAGGCCGTGGGCAAAGCCGCGCCGAAAAATAACCGCCCGAAGGCCGGGGCGCCAAGTTCCTCCAGCGGAAAAAGGCCACAAAAACGGGTGGGCTATAGCCTTGGGGGGTGGGGCCGGCCCACTTCGTCCGCCGGACTCGGAATGCTGCGAGACTTCGCGAGGGGCCTCCGTGTGCCAAATGTAGGCCGCGGGCAAAGCCGCGCCCAAAAATAACCGCCCAAAGGCCGGGGCGCCAAGTTCGTCCAGCGGAAAAAGGCCACAAAAACGGGTGGGCTATAGCCTTGGGGGGTGGGGCTGGCCAACTTCGTCCGCCGGACATGGAATGCCGCGAGACTTTGGGAGGGGCCTCCGGGTGCCAAAAATAGGCCGCGGGCAATGCCGCGCCCAAAAATAACCGCTCGAAGGCCGGGGCGCCAAGTTCGTCCATTGGAAAAAGGCCACAAAAACGGGTGGGCTATAGCCTTGGGGGGTGGGGCTGGCCAACTTCGTCCGCCGGACTCGGAATGCCGCGAGACTTTGCGAGGGGCCTCCGTGTGCCAAAAATAGGCCGTGGGCAAAGCCGCGCCGAAAAATAACCGCCCGAAGGCCGGGGCGCCAAGTTCCTCCAGCGGAAAAAGGCCACAAAAACGGGTGGGCTATAGCCTTGGGGGGTGGGGCCGGCCCACTTCGTCCGCCGGACTCGGAATGCTGCGAGACTTTGCGAGGGGCCTCCGTGTGCCAAATGTAGGCCGCGGGCAAAGCCGCGCCGAAAAATAACCGCCCGAAGACCGGGGCGCCAAGTTCGTCCAGCGGAAAAAGGCCACAAAAATGGGTGGGCTATAGCCTTGGGGGGTGGGGCTGGCCAGTTTCGTCCTCCGGACTCGGAATGCTGCGAGACTTTGTGAAGGGCCTCCGTGTGCCAAAACTAGGCCACAGGCAAAGACGCGCCCAAAAATAACCGTCCGAAGGCCGGGGGGCCAAGTTCGTCCAGCGGAAAAAGTCCACAAAAACGGGTGGGCTATAGCCTTGGAGGGTGGGGCTGGCCAACTTCGTACGCCGGACTGGGAATGCCGCGAGACTTTGCGAGGGGCCTCCGTGTGCCAAAAATAAGCCGCGCCCAAAAATAACCGCCCGAAGGCCGGGGCGCCATGTTCGTCCAGCGAAAAAGGCCACAAAAACGGGTGGGCTATAGCCTTGGGGGGTGGGGCTGGCAAACTTCGGCCGCCGGACTCGGAATGCCGCGAGACTTTGCGAGGGGCCTCCGGGTGCCAAAAATAGGCCGCAGGCTAAACCGCGCCCAAAAATAACCGCCCGACGGCCGGGGCGCCAAGTTCGTCCAGCGGAAAAAGGCCACAAAAACGGGTGGGCTAGAGCCTTGGGGGGTGGGGCCGGCCAACTTCGTCCGCCGGACTCTGAATGCTGCGAGACTTTTCGAGGGGCCTCCGTGTGCCAAAAATAGGCCGTGGGCAAATCCACGCCCAAAAATAACCGCCCGAAGGCCGGGGCGCCAAGTTCGTCCAGCGGAAAAAGGACACAAAAACGGGTGGGCTATAGCCTTGGGGGGTGGGGCTGGCCAACTTCGTCCGCCGGACTTGGAATGCCGCGAGAATTTGGGAGGGGCCTCCGGGTGCCAAAAATAGGCCGCGGGCAAAGCCGCGCCCAAAAATAACCGCCCGAAGGCCGGGGCGCCATGTTCGTCCAGCGAAAAAGGCCACAAAAACAGGTGGGCTATAGCCTTGGGGGGTGGGGTGGCAAACTTCGTCCGCCGGACTCGGAAAGCCGCGAGACTTTGCGAGGGGCCTCCGTGTGCAAAAAATAGGCCGCGGGCGAAGCCGCGCCGAAAAATAACCGCCCGAAGGCCGGGGCGCCAAGTTCGTCCAGCGGAAAAAGGACACAAAAACGGGTGGGCTATAGCCTTGGGGGGTGGGGCTGGCCAACTTCGTCCGCCGGACTTGGAATGCCGCGAGAATTTGGGAGGGGCCTCCGGGTGCCAAAAATAGGCCGCGGGCAAAGCCGCGCCCAAAAATAACCGCCCGAAGGCCGGGGCGCCATGTTCGTCCAGCGAAAAAGGCCACAAAAACAGGTGGGCTATAGCCTTGGGGGGTGGGGTGGCAAACTTCGTCCGCCGGACTCGGAATGCCGCGAGACTTTGCGAGGGGCCTCCGTGTGCAAAAAATAGGCCGCGGGCAAAGCCGCGCCGAAAAATAACCGCCCGAAGGCCGGGGCGCCAAGTTCGTCCAGCGGAAAAACGCCACAAAAACGGGTGGGCTATAGCCTTGGGGGGTGGGGCTGGCCAACTTCGTCCGCCGGACTCAGAATGCCGCGAGACTTTACGAGGGGCCTCCGTGTGCCAAATGTAGGCCGCGAGAAAAGCCGCGCCCAAAAATAACCGCCCGAAGGCCAGGGCGCCAAGTTCGTCCAGCGGAAAAAGGCCACAAAAATGGGTGGGCTATAGCCTTGGGGGGTGGGGCTGGCCAACTTCGTCCGCCGGACTTGGAATGCCGCGAGACTTTGGGAGGGGCCTCCGGGTGCCAAAAATAGGCCGCGGGCAATGCCGCGCCCAAAAATAACCGCCCGAAGGCCGGGGCGCCAAGTTCGTCCATTGGAAAAAGGCCACAAAAACGGGTGGCCTATAGCCTTGGGGGGTGGGGCTGGCCGACTTCGTCCGCCGGACTCGGAATGCCGCGAGACTTTGCGAGGGGCCTCCGTGTGCCAAAAATAGGCCGTGGGCAAAGCCGCGCCGAAAAATAACCGCCCGAAGGCCGGGGCGCCAAGTTCCTCCAGCGGAAAAAGGCCACAAAAACGGGTGGGCTATAGCCTTGGGGGGTGGGGCCGGCCCACTTCGTCCGCCGGACTCGGAATGCTGCGAGACTTTGCGAGGGGCCTCCGTGTGCCAAATGTAGGCCGCGGGCAAAGCCGCGCCCAAAAATAACCGCCCGAAGGCCGGGGCGCCAAGTTCGTCCAGCGGAAAAAGGCCACAAAAACGGGTGGGCTATAGCCTTGGGGGGTGGGGCTGGCCAACTTCGTCCGCCGGACTTGGAATGCCGCGAGACTTTGGGACGGGCCTCCGGGTGCCAAAAATATGCCGCGGGCAATGCCGCGCCCAAAAATAACCGCCCGAAGACCGGGGCGCCAAGTCCGTCCAGCGGAAAAAGGCCACAAAAACGGGTGGGCTATAGCCTTGGGGGGTGGGGCTGGCCAACTTCGTCCGCCGGACTCGGAATCCCGCGAGACTTTGCGAGGGGCCTCCGTGTGCCAAATGTAGGCCGCGAGAAAAGCCGCGCCCAAAAATAACCGCCCGAAGGCCGGGGCGCCATGTTTGTCCAGCGGAAAAAGGCCATAAAAACGGGTGGGCTATAGCCTTGGGGGTGGGGCTTGCCAACATCGTCTGCCGGACTCGGAATGCCGCGAGACTTTGCGAGGGGCCTCCGTGTGCAAAAAATAGGACGTGGGCAAAGCCGCGCCGAAAAATAACCGCCCGAAGGCCGGGGCGCCAAGTTCGTCCAGCGGAAAAACGCCACAAAACCGGGTGGGCTATAGCCTTGGGGGGTGGGGCTGGCCAACTTCGTCCGCCGGACTTTGAATGCCGCGAGACTTTGGGAGGGGACTCCGGCTGCCAAAAATAGGCCGTGGGTAATGCCGCGCCCAAAAATAACCGCCCGTAGGCCGGGGCGCTAAGTTCGTCCAGCGGAAAAAGGCCACAAAAACGGGTGGGCTATAGCATTGGGGGGTGGGGCTGGCCAACTTCGTCCGCCGGACTCGGAATGCCGCGAGACTTTACGAGGGGCCTCCGTGTGCCAAATGTAGGCCGCGAGAAAAGCCGCGCCCAAAAACAACCGCCCGAAGGCCGGGGCGCCAAGTTTGTCCAGCGGAAAAAGGCCATAAAAACGGGTGGGCTATAGCCTTGGGGGTGGGGCTTGCCAACATCGTCTGCCGGACTCGGAATGCCGCGAGACTTTGCGAGGGGCCTCCGTGTGCAAAAAATAGGATGCGGGCAAAGCCGCGCCCAAAAATAACCGCCCGAAGGCCGGGGCGCCAAGTTCGTCCAGCAGAAAAAGGCCACAAAAACGGGTGGGTTATAGCCTTGTGGGGTGGGGCTGGCCAACTTGGTCCGCCGGATTCGGAATGCGGTGAGACTTTGCGAGGGGCCACCGTGTGCCAAAAATAGGCCGCGGGCAATGCCGTGCCCAAAAATAACCGCCCGAAGGCCGGGGCGCCAATTTCGTCCAGCGGAAAAAGGCCACAAAAACGGGTGGGCTATAGCCTTGGGGGGTGGGGCTGGCCAACTTCGTACGCCGGACTCGGAATGCCGCGAGACTTTGCGAGGGGCCTCCGTGTGCCAAAAATAGGCCGCGGGCAAAGCCGCGCCCAAAAATAACCGCCCGAAGGCCGGGGCGCCAAGTTCGTCCATTGGAAAAAGGCCACAAAAACGGGTGGGCTATAGCCTTGGGGGGTGGGGCTGGCCAACTTCGTCCGCCGGACTCAGAATGCCGCGAGACTTTGCGAGGGGCCGCCGTGGGCCAAAAATAGGCCGCGGGCAAAGCCGCGCCCAAAAATAACCGCCCGAAGGCCGGGGGGCCATGTTCGTCCAGCGAAAAAGGCCACAAAAACAGGTGGGCTATAGCCTTGGGGGGTGGGGTGGCAAACTTCGTCCGCCGGACTCGGAATGCCGCGAGAATTTGCGAGGGGCCTCCGGGTGCCAAAAATAGGCCGCAGGCTAAGCCGCGCCCAAAAATAACCGCCCGAAGGCCGGGGCGCCAAGTTCCTCCAGCGGAAAAAGGCCACAAAAACGGGTGGGCTATAGCATTGGGGGGTGGGGCTGGCCAACTTCGTCCGCCGGACTCGGAATGCCGCGAGACTTTACGAGGGGCCTCCGTGTGCCAAATGTAGGCCGCGAGAAAAGCCGCGCCCAAAAATAACCGCCCGAAGGCCGGGGCGCCAAGTTTGTCCAGCGGAAAAAGGCCATAAAAACGGGTGGGCTATAGCCTTGGGGGTGGGGCTTGCCAACATCGTCTGCCGGACTCGGAATGCCGCGAGACTTTGCGAGGGGCCTCCGTGTGCAAAAAATAGGACGTGGGCAAAGCCGCGCCGAAAAATAACCGCCCGAAGGCCGGGGCGCCAAGTTCGTCCAGCGGAAAAACGCCACAAAACCGGGTGGGCTATAGCCTTGGGGGGTGGGGCTGGCCAACTTCGTCCGCCGGACTTTGAATGCCGCGAGACTTTGGGAGGGGACTCCGGCTGCCAAAAATAGGCCGTGGGTAATGCCGCGCCCAAAAATAACCGCCCGTAGGCCGGGGCGCTAAGTTCGTCCAGCGGAAAAAGGCCACAAAAACGGGTGGGCTATAGCATTGGGGGGTGGGGCTGGCCAACTTCGTCCGCCGGACTCGGAATGCCGCGAGACTTTACGAGGGGCCTCCGTGTGCCAAATGTAGGCCGCGAGAAAAGCCGCGCCCAAAAACAACCGCCCGAAGGCCGGGGCGCCAAGTTTGTCCAGCGGAAAAAGGCCATAAAAACGGGTGGGCTATAGCCTTGGGGGTGGGGCTTGCCAACATCGTCTGCCGGACTCGGAATGCCGCGAGACTTTGCGAGGGGCCTCCGTGTGCAAAAAATAGGATGCGGGCAAAGCCGCGCCCAAAAATAACCGCCCGAAGGCCGGGGCGCCAAGTTCGTCCAGCAGAAAAAGGCCACAAAAACGGGTGGGTTATAGCCTTGTGGGGTGGGGCTGGCCAACTTGGTCCGCCGGATTCGGAATGCGGTGAGACTTTGCGAGGGGCCACCGTGTGCCAAAAATAGGCCGCGGGCAATGCCGTGCCCAAAAATAACCGCCCGAAGGCCGGGGCGCCAATTTCGTCCAGCGGAAAAAGGCCACAAAAACGGGTGGGCTATAGCCTTGGGGGGTGGGGCTGGCCAACTTCGTACGCCGGACTCGGAATGCCGCGAGACTTTGCGAGGGGCCTCCGTGTGCCAAAAATAGGCCGCGGGCAAAGCCGCGCCCAAAAATAACCGCCCGAAGGCCGGGGCGCCAAGTTCGTCCATTGGAAAAAGGCCACAAAAACGGGTGGGCTATAGCCTTGGGGGGTGGGGCTGGCCAACTTCGTCCGCCGGACTCAGAATGCCGCGAGACTTTGCGAGGGGCCGCCGTGGGCCAAAAATAGGCCGCGGACAAAGCCGCGCCCAAAAATAACCGCCCGAAGGCCGGGGGGCCATGTTCGTCCAGCGAAAAAGGCCACAAAAACAGGTGGGCTATAGCCTTGGGGGGTGGGGTGGCAAACTTCGTCCGCCGGACTCGGAATGCCGCGAGAATTTGCGAGGGGCCTCCGGGTGCCAAAAATAGGCCGCAGGCTAAGCCGCGCCCAAAAATAACCGCCCGAAGGCCGGGGCGCCAAGTTCCTCCAGCGGAAAAAGGCCACAAAAACGGGTGGGCTATAGCATTGGGGGGTGGGGCTGGCCAACTTCGTCCGCCGGACTCGGAATGCCGCGAGACTTTACGAGGGGCCTCCGTGTGCCAAATGTAGGCCGCGAGAAAAGCCGCGCCCAAAAATAACCGCCCGAAGGCCGGGGCGCCAAGTTTGTCCAGCGGAAAAAGGCCATAAAAACGGGTGGGCTATAGCCTTGGGGGTGGGGCTTGCCAACATCGTCTGCCGGACTCGGAATGCCGCGAGACTTTGCGAGGGGCCTCCGTGTGCAAAAAATAGGACGTGGGCAAAGCCGCGCCGAAAAATAACCGCCCGAAGGCCGGGGCGCCATGTTCGTCCAGCAGAAAAAGGCCACAAAAACGGGTGGGCTATAGCCTTGTGGGGTGGGGCTGGCCAACTTGGTCCGCCGGATTCG
This sequence comes from Citrus x changshan-huyou, assembly GCA_039657385.1. NCBI lineage: Eukaryota > Viridiplantae > Streptophyta > Magnoliopsida > Sapindales > Rutaceae > Citrus > Citrus x changshan-huyou. The sequence continues at coordinate 1,477,300 of JBCGBO010000019.1, read as the reverse complement.
GAATACGGTGAGACTTTGCGAGGGGCCACCGTGTGCCAAAAATAGGCCGCGGGCAATGCCGCGCCCAAAAATAACCGCCCGAAGGCCGGGGCGCCAATTTCGTCCAGCGGAAAAAGGCCACAAAAACGGGTGGGCTATAGCCTTGGGGGGTGGGGCTGGCCAACTTCGTACGCCGGACTCGGAATGCCGCGAGACTTTGCGAGGGGCCGCCGTGGGCCAAAAATAGGCCGCGGGCAAAGCCGCGCCCAAAAATAACCGCCCGAAGGCCGGGGCGCCATGTTCGTCCAGCGAAAAAGGCCACAAAAACAGGTGGGCTATAGCCTTGGGGGGTGGGGTGGCAAACTTCGTCCGCCGGACTCGGAATGCCGCGAGACTTTGCGAGGGGCCTCCGGGTGCCAAAAATAGGCCGCAGGCTAAGCCGCGCCCAAAAATAACCGCCCGAAGGCCGGGGCGCCAAGTTCCTCCAGCGGAAAAAGGCCACAAAAACGGGTGGGTAATAGCCTTGGGGGGTGGGGCCGGCCGACTTCGTCCGCCGGACTCGGACTGCTGCGAGACCTTACGAGGGGCCTCCGTGTGCCAAAAATAGGCCGCGGGCAAAGCCGCGCGCAAAAATAACCGCCCGAAGGCCGGGGCGCCAAGTTCGTCCAGCGGAAAAACGCCACAAAAACGGGTGGGCTATAGCCTTGGGGGGTGGGGCTGGCCAACTTCGTCCGCCGGACTTGGAATGCCGCGAGACTTTGGGAGGGGACTCCGGGTGCCAAAAATAGGCCGCGGGTAATGCCGCGCCCAAAAATAACCGCCTGTAGGCCGGGGCGCCAAGTTCGTCCAGCGGAAAAAGGCCACAAAAACGGGTGGGCTATAGCCTTGGGGGGTGGGGCTGGCGAACTTCGGCCGCCGGACTCGGAATGCCGCGAGACTTTGCGAGGGGCCTCCGTGTGCCAAAAATAGGCCGCGGGCAAAGCCGCGCTGAAAAATAACCGCCCGATGGCCGGGGCGCCAAGTTCCTCCAGCGGAAAAAGGCCAAAAAAACGGGTGGGCTATAGCCTTGGGGGGTGGGGCCGGCCAACTTCGTCCGCCGGACTCGGAATGCTGCGAGACTTTGCGAGGGGCCTCCGTGTGTCAAAAATAGGCCGCGGACAAAGCCGTACCCAAAAATAACCGCCCGAAGGCCGGGGCGCCAAGTTCGTCCAGCGGAAAAAGGCCACAAAAACGGGTGGGCTATAGCCTTGGGGGGTGGGGCTGGCCAACTTCGTCCGCCGGACTTGGAATGCCGCGAGACTTTGGGAGGGGCCTCCGGGTGCCAAAAATAGGCCGCGGGCAATGCCGCGTCCAAAAATAACCGCCCGAAGGCCGGGGCGCCATGTTCGTCCAGCGGAAAAAGGCCACAAAAACGGGTGGGCTATAGCCTTGGGGGGTGGGGCTGGCCGACTTCGTCCGCCGGACTCGGAATGCCGCGAGACATTGCGAGGGGCCTCCGTGTGCCAAATGTAGGCCGTGGGCAAAGCCGCGCCCAAAAATAACCGCCCGAAGGCCGGGGCGCCAAGTTCGTCCAGCGGAAAAAGGCCATAAAAATGGGTGGGCTATAGCCTTGGGGGTGGGGCTGGCCAACATCGTCTGCCGGACTCGGAATGCCGCGAGACTTTGCGAGGGGCCTCCGTGTGCAAAAAATAGGATGCGGGCAAAGCCGCGCCCAAAAATAACCGCCCGAAGGCCGGGGCGCCAAGTTCGTCCAGCAGAAAAAGGCCACAAAAACGGGTGGGTTATAGCCTTGTGGGGTGGGGCTGGCCAACTTGGTCCGCCGGATTCGGAATGCGGTGAGACTTTGCGAGGGGCCACCGTGTGCCAAAAATAGGCCGCGGGCAATGCCGTGCCCAAAAATAACCGCCCGAAGGCCGGGGCGCCAATTTCGTCCAGCGGAAAAAGGCCACAAAAACGGGTGGGCTATAGCCTTGGGGGGTGGGGCTGGCCAACTTCGTACGCCGGACTCGGAATGCCGCGAGACTTTGCGAGGGGCCTCCGTGTGCCAAAAATAGGCCGCGGGCAAAGCCGCGCCCAAAAATAACCGCCCGAAGGCCGGGGCGCCATGTTCGTCCAGCGAAAAAGGCCACAAAAACGGGTGGGCTATAGCCTTGGGGGGTGGGGCTGGCAAACTTCGTCCGCCGGACTCGGAATGCCGCGAGACTTTGCGAGGGGCCTCCGTGTGCCAAAAGTAGGCCGCGGGCAAAGCCGCGCGCAAAAATAACCGCCCGAAGGCCGGGGCGCCAAGTTCGTCCAGCGGAAAAACGCCACAGAAACGGGTGGGCTATAGCCTTGGGGGTGGGGCTGGCCAACATCGTCTGCCGGACTCGGAATGCCGCGAGACTTTGCGAGGGGCCTCCGTGTGCAAAAAATAGGATGCGGGCAAAGCCGCTGCCAAAAATAACCGCCCAAAGGCCGGGGCGCCAAGTTCGTCCAGCAGAAAAAGGCCACCAAAACGGGTGGGCTATAGCCTTGTGGGGTGGGGCTGGCCAACTTGGTCCGCCGGATTCGGAATGCGGTGAGACTTTGCGAGGGGCCACCGTGTGCAAAAAATAGGCCGCGGGCAGTGCCGCGCCCAAAAATAACCGCCCGAAGGCCGGGGCGCCAAGTTCGTCCAGCAGAAAAAGGCCACCAAAACGGGTGGGCTATAGCCTTGTGGGGTGGGGCTGGCCAACTTGGTCCGCCGGATTCGGAATGCGGTGAGACTTTGCGAGGGGCCACCGTGTGCCAAAAATAGGCCGCGGGCAGTGCCGCGCCCAAAAATAACCGCCCGAAGGCCGGGGCGCCAATTTCGTCCAGCGGAAAAAGGCCACAAAAACGGGTGGGCTATAGCCTTGGGGGGTGGAACTCGCAAACTTCGTCCGCCGGACTCGGAATGCCGCGAGACTTTGTGAGGGGCCTCCGGGGGCCAAAAATAGGCCGCCGGCTAAGCCGCGCCCAAAAATAACCACCCGAAGGCCGGGGCGCCAAGTTCCTCCAGCGGAAAAAGGCCACAAAAACGGGTGGGCTATAGCCTTGGGGGGTGGGGCCGGCCAACTTCGTCCGCCGGACTCGGAATGCTATGAGACTTTGCGAGGGGCCTCCGTGTGCCAAAAATAGGCCGCGGGCAAAGCCGCGCCCAAAAATAACCGCCTGAAGGCCGGGGCGCCAAGTTCGTCCAGCGGAAAAAGGCCACAAAAACGGGTGGGCTATAGCCTTGGGGGGTGGGGCTGGCCAACTTCGTCCGCCGGACTTGGAATGCCGCGAGACTTTGGGAGGGGCCTCCGGGTGCCAAAAATAGGCCGCGGGCAATGCCGCGCCCAAAAATAACCGCCCGAAGGCCGGGGCGCCAATTTCGTCCAGCGGAAAAAGGCCACAAAAACGGGTGGGCTATAGCCTTGGGGGGTGGGGCTGGCCAACTTCGTACGCCGGACTCGGAATGCTGCGAGACTTTGCGAGGGGCCTCCGTGTGCCAAAAATAGGCCGCGGGCAAAGCCGCGCCCAAAAATAACCGCCCGAAGGCCGGGGCGCCATGTTCGTCCAGCGAAAAAGGCCACAAAAACGGGTGGGCTATAGCCTTGGGGGGTGGGGCTGGCAAACTTCGTCCGCCGGACTCGGAATGCCGCGAGACTTTGCGAGGGGCCTCCGTGTGCCAAAAATAGGCCGCGGGCAAAGCCGCGCGCAAAAATAACCGCCCGAAGGCCGGGGCGCCAAGTTCGTCCAGCGGAAAAACGCCACAGAAACGGGTGGGCTATAGCCTTGGGGGTGGGGCTGGCCAACATCGTCTGCCGGACTCGGAATGCCGCGAGACTTTGCGAGGGGCCTCCGTGTGCAAAAAATAGGACGCGGGCAAAGCCGCTGCCAAAAATAACCGCCCGAAGGCCGGGGCGCCAAGTTCGTCCAGCAGAAAAAGGCCACCAAAACGGGTGGGCTATAGCCTTGTGGGGTGGGGCTGGCCAACTTGGTCCGCCGGATTCGGAATGCGGTGAGACTTTGCGAGGGGCCACCGTGTGCCAAAAATAGGCCGCGGGCAGTGCCGCGCCCAAAAATAACCGCCCGAAGGCCGGGGCGCCAAGTTCGTCCAGCAGAAAAAGGCCACCAAAACGGGTGGGCTATAGCCTTGTGGGGTGGGGCTGGCAAACTTGGTCCGCCGGATTCGGAATGCGGTGAGACTTTGCGAGGGGCCACCGTGTGCCAAAAATAGGCCGCGGGCAGTGCCGCGCCCAAAAATAACCGCCCGAAGGCCGGGGCGCCAATTTCGTCCAGCGGAAAAAGGCCAGAAAAACGGGTGGGCTATAGCCTTGGGGGGTGGAGCTCGCAAACTTCGTCCGCCGGACTCGGAATGCCGCGAGACTTTGTGAGGGGCCTCCGGGTGCCAAAAATAGGCCGCCGGCTAAGCCGCGCCAGAAAATAACCACCCGAAGGCCGGGGCACCAAGTTCCTCCAGCGGAAAAAGGCCACAAAAACGGGTGGGCTATAGCCTTGGGGGGTGGGGCCGGCCAACTTCGTCCGCCGGACTCGGAATGCTACGAGACTTTGCGAGGGGCCTCCGTGTGCCAAAAATAGGCCGCGGGCAAAGCCGCGCCCAAATATAACCGCCTGAAGGCCGGGGCGCCAAGTTCGTCCAGCGGAAAAAGGCCACAAAAACGGGTGGGCTATAGCCTTGGGGGGTGGGGCTGGCCAACTTCGTCCGCCGGACTTGGAATGCCGCGAGACTTTGGGAGGGGCCTCCGGGTGCCAAAAATAGGCCGCGGGCAATGCCGCGCCCAAAAATAACCGCCCGAAGGCCGGGGCGCCAAGTTCGTCCAGTAGAAAAAGGCCACAAAAACGGGTGGGCTATAGCCTTGGGGGGTGGGGCTGGCCAACTTCGTCCGCCGGACTTGGAATGCCGCGAGACTTTGCGAGGGGCCTCCGTGTGCCAAAAATTGGCTGCGGGAAAAGCCGTGCCGAAAAATAACCGCCCGAAGGCCGGGGCGCCAAGTTCCTCCAGCGGAAAAAGGCTACAAAAACGGGTGGGCTATAGCCTTGGGGGGTGGGGCCGGCCAACTTCGTCCGCCGGACTCGGAATGCTGCGAGACTTTGCGAGGGGCCTCCGTGTGCCAAAAATAAGCCGCGGGCAAAGCCGCGGCCAAAAATAACCGCCCGAAGGCCGGGGCGCCAAGTTCATCCAGCGGAAAAAGGCCACAAAAATGGGTGAGCTATAGCCTTGGGGGGTGGGGCTGGCCAACTTCGTCCGCCGGACTTGGAATGCCGCGAGACTTTGGGAGGGGCCTCCGGGTGCCAAAAATAGGCCGCGGGCAATGCCGTGCCCAAAAATAACCGCCCGAAGGCCGGGGCGCCAAGTTCGTCCAGCGGAAAAAGGCCACAAAAACGGGTGGGCTATAGCCTTGGGGGGTGGGGCTGGCCAACTTCGTCCGCCGGACTCGGAATGCCGCGAGACTTTGCGAGGGGCCTCCGTGTGCCAAATATAGGCCGCGGGCAAAGCCGCGCCCAAAAATAACCGCCTGAATTCCGGGGCGCCAAGTTCGTCCAGCGGAAAAAGGCCATAAAAACGGGTGGGCTATAGTGTTGGGGGTGGGGCTGGCCAACATCGTCTGCCGGACTCGGAATGCCGCGAGACTTTGCGAGGGGCCTCCGTGTGCAAAAAATTTGACGCGGGCAAAGCCGCGCCCCAAAATAACCGCCCGAAGGCCGGGGTGCCAAGTTCGTCCAGCAGAAAAAGGCCACAAAAACGGGTGGGCTATAGCCTTGTGGGGTGGGGCTGGCCAACTTGGTCCGCCGGATTCGGAATGCGGTGAGACTTTGCGAGGGGCCACCGTGTGCCAAAAATAGACCGTGGGCAAAGCCGCGCCCAAAAATAACCGCCCGAAGGCCGAGGCGCCAAGTTCGTCCAGCGGAAAAAGGCCACAAAAACGGGTGGGCTATAGCCTTGGGGGGTGGGGCTGGCCCACTTCGTCCGCCGGACTTGGAATGCCGCGAGACTTTGCGAGGGGCCTCCGGGTGCCAAAAATAGGCCGCGGGCAATGCCGCGCCCAAAAATAACCGCCCGAAGGCCGGGGCGCCAAGTTCGTCCAGCGGAAAAAGGCCACAAAAACGGGTGGGCTATAGCCTTGGGGGGTGGGGCTGGCCAACTTCGTCCGCCGGACTCGGAACGCCGCGAGACTTTGCGAGGGGCCTCCGTGTGCCAAATGTAGGCCGCGGGCAAAGCCGCGCCCAAAAATAACCGCCCGAAGGCCGGGGCGCCAAGTTCGTCCAGCGGAAAAAGGCCATAAAAACGGGTGGGCTATAGCCTTGGGGGTGGGGCTGGCCAACATCGTCTGCCGGCCTCGGAATGCCGTGAGACTTTGCGAGGGGCCTCCGTGTGCAAAAAATAGGCCGCGGGCAAAGCCGCGCCCAAAAATAACCGCCCGAAGGCCGGGGCGCCAAGTTCGTCCAGCAGAAAAAGGCCACAAAAACGGGTGGGCTATAGCCTTGTGGGGTGGGGCTGGCCAACTTGGTCCGCCGGATTCGGAATGCGGTGAGACTTTGTGAGGGGCCACCGTGTGGCAAAAATAGGCCGCGGGCAATTCCGCGCCCAAAAATAACCGCCCGAAGGCCGGGGCGCCAATTTCGTCCAGCGGAAAAAGGCCACAAAAACGGGTGGGCTATAGCCTTGGGGGGTGGGGCTGGCCAACTTCGTCTGCCGGACTCGGAATGCCGCGAGACTTTGCGAGGGGCCTCCGTGTGCCAAAAATAGGCCGCGGGCAAAGCCGCGCCGAAAAATAACCGCCCGAAGGCCGGGGCGCCAAGTTCGTCCAGCGGAAAAAGTCCACAAAAACGGGTGGGCTATAGCCTTGGGGGGTGGGGCTGGCCAGTTTCGTCCGCCGGACTCGGAATGCCGCGAGACTTTGTGAAGGGCCTCCGTGTACCAAAAATAGGCCGCGGGCAAAGACGCGCCCAAAAATAACCGTCCGAAGGCCGGGGCGCCAAGTTCGTCCAGCGGAAAAAGTCCACAAAAACGGGTGAGCTATAGCCTTGGGGGGTGGGGGTGGCCAACTTCGTACGCCGGACTTGGAATGCCGCGAGACTTTGCGAGGGGCCTCCGTGTGCCAAATGTAGGCCGCGTGCAAAGCCGCGCCCAAAAATAACCGCCCGAAGGCCGGGGCGCCAAGTTCGTCCAGCGGGAAAAGGCCATAAAAACGGGTGGGCTATAGCCTTGGGGGTGGGGCTGGCCAACATCGTCTGCCGGACTCGGAATGCCGCGAGACTTTGCGAGGGGCCTCCGTGTGCAAAAAATAGGACGCGGGCAAAGCCGCGCCCAAAAATAACCGCCCGAAGGCCGGGGCGCCAAGTTCGTCCACCGGAAAAAGGCCACAAAAACGGGTGGGCTATAGCCTTGGGGGGTGGGGCTGGCCAACTTCGTCCGCCGGATTCGGAATGCGGTGAGACTTTGCGAGGGGCCACCGTGTGCCAAAAATAGGCCGCGGGCAAAGCCGCGCCCAAAAATAACCGCCCGAAGGCCGGGGCGCCAAGTTCGATCAGCGGAAAAAGGCCACAAAAACGGGTGGGCTATAGCCTTGGGGGGTGGGGCTGGCCAACTTCGTCCGCCGGACTCGGAATGCCGCGAGACTTTGCGAGGGACCTCCGTGCGCCAAAAATAGGCCGCGGCCTAAGCCGCATCCAAAAATAACCGCCCGAAGGCCGAGGCGCCAAGTTCGTCCAGCGGAAAAAGGCCACAAAAACGGGTGGGCTATAGCCTTGGGGGGTGGGGCTGGCAAACTTCGTCCGCCGGACTCGGAATGCCGCGAGACTTTGCGAGGGACCTCCGTGTGCCAAAAATAGGCGCGGCCTAAGCCGCATCCAAAAATAACCGCCTGAAGGCCGAGGCGCCAAGTTCGTCCTGCGGAAAAAGGCCACAAAAACGGGTGGGCTATAGCCTTGGGGGGTGGGGCTGGCAAACTTCGTCCGCCGGACTCGGAATACCGCGAGACTTTGCGAGGGGTCTCCGGGTGCCAAAAATAGGCCGCAGGCTAAGCCGCGCCCAAAAATAACCGCCCGAAGGCCGGGGCGCCAAGTTCGTCCAGCGGAAAAAGGCCACAAAAACGGGTGGGCTATAGCCTTGGGGGGTGGGGCCGGCCAACTTCGTCCGCCGGACTCGGAATGCTGCGAGACTTTGCGAGGGGCCTCCGTGTGCCAAAAATAGGCCGCGGGAAAAGCCGCGCCCAAAAATAACCGCCCGAAGGCCGGGGCGCCAAGTTCGTCCACCGGAAAAAGGCCACAAAAACGGGTGGGCTATAGCCTTGGGGGGTGGGGCTGGCCAACTTCGTCCGCCGGACTCGGAATGCCGCGAGACTTTGGGAGGGGCCTCCGGGTGCCAAAAATAGGCCGCGGGCAATGCCGCGCCCAAAAATAACCGCCCGAAGGCCGGGGCGCCAAGTTCTTCCAGCGGAAAAAGGTCACAAAAATGGGTGGGCTATAGCCTTGGGGGGTGGGGCTGGCCAGTTTCGTCTGCCGGACTCGGAATGCTGCGAGACTTTGTGAAGGGCCTCCGTGTGCCAAAAATAGGCCGCGGGCAAAGACGCGCCCAAAAATAACCGTCCGAAGGCCGGGGCGCCAAGTTCGTCCAGCGGAAAAAGTCCACAAAAACGGGTGGGCTATAGCCTTGGGGGGTGGGGCCGGCCAACTTCGTACGCCGGACTCGGAATGCCGCGAGACTTTGCGTGGGGCCTCCGTGTGCCAAAAATAGGCCGCGGACAAAGCCGCGCCCAAAAATAACCGCCCGAAGGCCGGGGCGCCATGTTCGTCCAGCGAAAAAGGCCACAAAAACGGGTGGGCTATAGCCTTGGGGGGTGGGGCTGGCAAACTTCGTCCGCCGGGCTCGGAATGCCGCGAGACTTTGCGAGGGGCCTCCGGGTGCCAAAAATAGGCCGCAGGCTAAGCCGCGCCCAAAAATAACCACCCGAAGGCCGGGGCGCCAAGTTCCTCCAGCGGAAAAAGGCCACAAAAACGGGTGGGCTATAGCCTTGGGGGGTGGGGCCGGCCAACTTCGTCCGCCGGACTCGGAATGCTGCGAGACTTTGCGAGGGGCCTCCGTGAGCCAAAAATAGGCCGCGGGCAAAGCCGCGCCCAAAAATAACCGCCCGAAGGCCGGGGCGCCAAGTTCGTCCAGCAGAAAAAGGCCACAAAAACGGGTGGGCTATAGCCTTGTGGGGTGGGGCTGGCCAACTTGGTCCGCCGGATTCGGAATGCGGTGAGACTATGTGAGGGGCCACCGTGTGCCAAAAATAGGCCGCGGGCAAAGCCGCGCCCAAAAATAACCGCCCGAAGGCTGGGGCGCCAAGTTCGATCAGCGGAAAAAGGCCACAAAAACGGGTGGGCTATAGCCTTTGGGGGTGGGGCTGGCCAACTTCGTCCGCCGGACTCGGAATGCCGCGAGACTTTGCGAGGGACCTCCGTGTGCCAAAAATAGGCCGCGGCCAAAGCCGCATCCAAAAATAACCGCTCGAAGGCCGAGGCGCCAAGTTCGTCCAGCGGAAAAAGGCCACAAAAACGGGTGGGCTATAGCCTTGGGGGGTGGGGCTGGCAAACTTCGTCCGCCGGACTCGGAATACCGCGAGACTTTGCGAGGGGTCTCCGGGTACCAAAAATAGGCCGCAGGCTAAGCCGCGCCCAAAAATAACCGCCCGAAGGCCGGGGCGCCAAGTTCGTCCAGCGGAAAAAGGCCACAAAAACGGGTGGGCTATAGCCTTGGGGGGTGGGGCCGGCCCACTTCGTCCGCCGGACTCGGAATACTGCGAGACTTTGCGAGGGGCCTCCGTGTGCCAAAAATAGGCCGCGGGCAAAGCCGCGCCCAAAAATAACCGCCCGAAGGCCGGGGCGCCAAGTTCGTCCACCGGAAAAAGGCCACAAAAACGGGTGGGCTATAGCCTTGGGGGGTGGGGCTGGCCAACTTCGTCCGCCGGACTTGGAATGCCGCGAGACTTTGGGAGGGGCCTCCGGGTGCCAAAAATAGGCCGCGGGCAATGCCGCCCCCAAAAATAACTGCCCGAAGGCCGGGGCGCCAAGTTCGTCCAGCGGAAAAAGGCCACAAAAATGGGTGGGCTATAGCCTTGAGGGGTGGGGCTGGCCAGTTTCGTCCGCCGGACTCGGAATGCCGCGAGACTTTGTGAAGGGCCTCCGTGTGCCAAAAATAGGCCGCGGGTAAAGACGCGCCCAAAAATAACCGTCCGAAGGCCGGGGCGCCAAGTTCGTCCAGCGGAAAAAGTCCACAAAAACGGGTGGGCTATAGCCTTGGGGGGTGGGGCTGGCCAACTTCGTACGCCGGACTCGGAATGCCGCGAGACTTTGCGAGGGGCCTCCGTGTGCCAAAAATAGGCCGCGGACAAAGCCGCGCCCAAAAATAACCGCCCGAAGGCCGGGGCGCCATGTTCGTCCAGCGAAAAAGGCCACAAAAACGGGTGGGCTATAGCCTTGGGGGGTGGGGCTGGCAAACTTCGTCCGCCGGATTCAGAATGCGGTGAGACTTTGTGAGGGGCCACCGTGTGCCAAAAATAGGCCGCGGGCAAAGCCGCGGCCAAAAATAACCGCCCGAAGGCCGGGGCGCCAAGTTCGTCCAGCGGAAAAAAGGCCACAAAAACGGGTGGGCTATAGCCTTGGTGGGTGGGGCTGGCCAACTTCGTCCGCCGGACTCGGAATTCCGCGAGACGTTCCGAGGGGCCTCCGGGTGCCAAAAATATGCCGCGGACAAAGCCGCGCCCAAAAATAAATGCCCGAAGGCCGTGGCGCCATGTTCGTGCAGCGGAAAAAGGCCACAAAAATGGGTGGGCTATAGCCTTGGGGGGTGGGGCTGGCCAACTTTGTCCGCCGGACTCAGAATGCCGCGAGACTTTGCGAGGGGCCTCCGTGTGCAAAAAATAGGCAGCGGGCAAAGCCGCGCCCAAAAATAACCGCCCGAAGGCCGGGGCGCCAAGTTCGTCCAGCGGAAAAAGACCCCAAAAACGGGTGGGCTATAGCCTTGGGGGGTGGAGCTGGCCAACTTCGTCCGCCGGACTCGGAATGCCGCGAGACTTTGCGAGGGGCCTCCGTGTGCCAAAAAAATGCCGCGGGAAAGCCGCGCCCAAAAATAACTGCCCGAAGGCCGGGGCGCCAAGTTCGTTCAGCGGAAAAAGGCCACAAAAACGGGTGGGCTATAGCCTTGGGGGGTGGGGCTGGCCCACTTCGTCCGCCGGACTCGGAATACCACGAGACTTTGCGAGGGGCCTCCGTGTGCCAAAAAAATGCCGCAGGGAAAGCCTCGCCCAAAAATAACTGCCCGAAGGCCGGGGCGCTAAGTTCGTTCAGCGGAAAAAGGCCACAAAAACGGGTGGGCTATAGCCTTGGGGGGTGGGGCCCGCCCACTTCGTCCGCCGGACTCAGAATGCCACGAGACTTTGCGAGGGGCCTCTCTTTGCCAAAAATAGGCCGCGGGCAAAGCCACGGCCAAAAATAACCGCCCGAAGGCCGGGGCGCCAAGTTCGTCCAGCGGAAAAAGGCCTCAAAAACGGGTGGGCAATAGCCTTGGGGGGTGGAGCTGGCCCACTTCGTCCGCCGGACTCGGAATGCCGCGAGACTTTGCGAGCGGCCTCCGTGTGCCAAAAAAATGTCGCGGGAAAGCCGCGCCCAAAAATAACTGCCCGAACGCCGGGGCGCCAAGTTCGTTCAGCGGAAAAAGGCCACAAAAACGGGTGGGCTATAGCCTTGGGGGGTGGGGTTGGCCAACTTCGTCCGCCGGGCTCGGAATGCAGCGAGACTTTGCGAGGGGCCTCCGTGTGCCAAAAATAGGCCGCGGGCAAAGCCGCTCCCAAAAATAACCGCCCGACGGCTGGGGCGCCAAGTTCGTCCAGCGGAAAAAGGCCATGAAACCGGGTGGGCTATAGCCTTGGGGGGTGGGGCTGGCCAACTTCGTCCGCCGGGCTCGGAATGCTGCGAGACTTTGCGAGGGGCCTCCATGTGCCAAAAATAGGCCGCGGACAAAGCCGCACCCAAAAATAACCGCCCGAAGGCCGGGGCGCCAAGTTCGTCCAGCGGAAAAAGGCCACAAAAACGGGTGGGCTATAGCCTCGGGGGGTGGGGCTGGCCCACTTCGTCCGCCGGACTCGGAATGCCGCGATACTTTGCGAGGGGCCTCCGTGTGCCAAAAAAATGCCGCGGGCAAAGTCGCGCCCAAAAATAACTGCCCGAAGGCCGGGGCGCCAAGTTCGTTCAGCGGAAAAAGGCCACAAAAACGGGTGGGCTATAGCCTTGGGGGGTGGGGCTGGCCCACTTTGTCCGCCGGACTCGGAATGCCGCGACACTTTGCGAGGGGCCTCCGTGTGCTAAAAATAGGCCACGGCCAAAGCCGCTCCCAAAAATAACCGCCCGACGGCTGGGGCGCCAAGTTCGTCCAGCGGAAAAAGGCCATAAAACCGGGTGGGCTATAGCCTTGGGGGGTGGGGCTGGCCAACTTCGTCCGCCGGGCTCGGAATGCCGCGATACTTTGCGAGGGGCCTCCATGTGCCAAAAATAGGCCGCGGACAAAGCCGCACCCAAAAATAACCGCCCGAAGGCCGGGGCGCCAAGTTCGTCCAGCGGAAAAAGGCCACAAAAACGGGTGGGCTATAGCCTTGGGGGGTGGGGCTGGCCCACTTCGTCCGCCGGACTCGGAATGCCGCGAGACTTTGCGAGGGGCCTCCGTGTGCCAAAAAAATGCCGCGGGCAAAGCCGCGCCCAAAAATAACTGCCCGAATGCCAGGGCGCCAAGTTCGTTCAGCGGAAAAAGGCCACATAAACGGGTGGGCTATAGCCTTGGGGGGTGGGGCTGGCCCACTTCGTCCGCCGGACTCGGAATCCCGCGAGACTTTGCGAGGGGCCTCCGTGTGCTAAAAATAGGCCTCGGGCAAAGCCACGGCCAAAAATAACCGCCCGAAGGCCGGGGCGCCAAGTTCGTCCAGCGGAAAAAGGCCTAAAAAACGGGTGGGCAATAGCCTTGGGGTGTGGGGCTGGCCAACTTCGTCCGCCGGACTCGGAATTCCGCGAGACTTTACGAGGGGCCTCCGTGTACCAAAAATAGGCCGCGGGCAAAGCCGCTCCCAAAAATAACCGCCCGACGGCTGGGGCGCCAAGTTCGTCCTGCGGAAAAAGGCCATAAAAACGGGTGAGCGATAGCCTTGGGGGGTGGGGCTGGCCAACTTCGTCCGCCGGGCTCGGAATGTCGCGAGACTTTGCGAGGGGCCTCCGTGTGCCAAAAATAGGCCGCGGACAAAGCCGTACCCAAAAATAACCGCCCGAAGGCCGGGGCGCCAAGTTCGTCCAGCGGAAAAAGGCCTCAAAAACGGGTGGGCTATAGCCTTGGGGGGTGGGGCTGGCCCACTTCATCCGCCGGACTCGGAATGCCGCGAGACTTTGCGAGGGGCCTCCGTGTGTCAAACATAGGCCGCGGGCAAAGCCACGCCCAAAAATAACTGCCCGAAGGCCGGGGCGCCAAGTTCGTCCAGCGGAAAAAGGCCTCAAAAACGGGTGGGCAATAGCCTTGGGGGGTGGGGCTGGCCAACTTCGTCCGCCGGACTCGGAATGCCGCGAGACTTTGCGAGGGGCCTCCGTGTGCCAAAAATAGGCCACGGGCTAAGCCACGGAAAAAAATAACCGCCCGAAGGCCGGGGCGCCAAGTTCGTCCAGCGGAAAAAGGCCACAAAAACGGGTGGGCAATAGCCTTGGGGGGTGGGGCTGGCCCACTTCGTCCGCCGGACTCGGAATGCCGTGAGACTTTGCGAGGGGCCTCTGTGTGCCAAAAATAGGCCGCGGGCAAAGCCGCTCCCAAAAATAACCGCCCAACGGCTGGGGCGCCAAGTTCGTCCAGCGGAAAAAGGCCATAAAAACGGGTGGGCTATAGCCTTGGGGGGTGGGGCTGGCCGACTTCGTCCGCCGGGCTCGGAATGCCGGGAGACTTTACGAGGGGCCTCCGTGTGCCAAAAATAGGCCACGGACAAAGCCGCAACCAAAAATAACCGCCCGAAGGCCGGGGCGCCAAGTTCGTCCAGCGGAAAAAGGCCACAAAAACGGGTGGGCTATAGCCTTGGGGGGTGGGGCTGGCCAACTTCGTCCGCCGGACTCGGAATGCCGCAGGACTTTGCGGGGGGCCTCCGTGGGCAAAAAATACCCCGCGGGCAAAGCCGCGTCCAAAAATTACCCCCCGAAGGCCGGGGCGCCAAGTTCGTCCAGCGGAAAAAGACCCCAAAAACGGGTGGTTATAGCCTTGGGGGGTGGAGCTGGCCAACTTCGTCCGCCGGACTCGGAATGCCGCGAGACTTTGCGAGGGGCCTCCGTGTGCAAAAAAAATACCGCAGGCAAAGACGCGCCCAAAAATAACTGCCCGAAGGCCGGGGCGCCAAGTTCGTTCAGTGGAAAAAAGCCACAAAAACGGGTGGGCTATAGCCTTGGGGGGTGGGGCTGGCCCACTTCGTCCGCCGGACTCGGAATGCCGCGAGACTTTACGAGGGGACTCCGTGTGTCAAAAATAGGCCGCGGGCAAAGCCACGCCCAAAAATAACCGCCCAAAGGCCGGGTCGCCAAGTTTGTCCAGCGGAAAAAGGCCACAAAAACGGGTGGGCTATAGCCTTGGGGGGTGGGGCCGGCCCACTTCGTCCGCCGGACTCGGAATGCTGCGAGACTTTGCGAGGGGCCTCTGTTTGCCAAAAATAGGCCGCGGGCAAAGCCACGGCCAAAAATAACCGCCCGAAGGCCGGGGCGCCAAGTTCGTCCAGCGGTAAAAGGCCTCAAAAACGGGTGGGCAATAGCCTTGGGGGGTGGGGCTGGCCAACTTCGTCCGCCGGACTCGGAATGCCGCGAGACATTGCGAGGGGCCTCCGTGTGCCAAAAATAGGCCGCGGGCATAGCCGCTCCCAAAAATAACCGCCCGACGGTTGGGGCGCCAAGTTCGTCCAGCGGAAAAAGGCCATAAAAACGGGTGGGCTATAGCCTTGGGGGGTGGGGCTGGCCAACTTCGTCCGCCGGGCTCGGAATGCCGCGAGACTTTGCGAGGGGCCTCCGTGTGCCAAAAATAGGCCGCAGACAAAGCCGCACCCAAAAATAACCGCCCGAAGGCCGGGGCGCCAAGTTCGTCCAGCGGAAAAAGGCCACAAAAACGGGTGGGCTATAGCCTTGGGGGGTGGGGCTGGCCCACTTCGTCCGCAGGACTCGGAATGCCGTGAGACTTTGCGAGGGGCCTCTGTGTGTCAAAAATAGGCCGCGGGCAAAGCCACACCCAAAAATAACCGCCCGAAGGCCGGGGCGCGAAGTTCGTCCAGCGGAAAAAGGCCACAAAAACGGGTGGGCAATAGCCTTGGAGGGTGGGGCTGGCCAACTTCGTCCGCCGGACTCGGAATGCCGCGAGACTTTGCGAGGGGCCTCCGTGTGCCAAAAATAGGCCGCGGGCAAAGCCGCTCCCAAAAATAACCGCCCGAAGGCCGGGGCGCGAAGTTCGTCCAGCGGAAAAAGGCCACAAAAACGGGTGGGCTATAGCCTTCGGGGGTGGGGCTGGCCAACTTCGTCCGCCGGACTCGGAATGCCGCGAGACTTTGCGAGGGGCCTCCGTATGCCAAAAATAGGCCGCGGGCAAAGCCGCGACCAAAAAGATCAGCCCGAAGGCCGGGGCACCAAGTTCATCCAGCTGAAAAAGGCCACAAAAACGGGTGGGCTATAGCCTTGGGGGGTGGGGCTGGCCAACTTCGTCCGCCGGACTTGGAATGCCGCGAGGCTTTGCGAGGGGCCTCCGTGTGCCAAAAATAGGCCGCGGGCAAAGCCGCTTCCAAAAATAACCGCACTAAGGCCGGGGCGCCAAGTTCGTCTAGCGGAAAAAGGCCACAAAAATGGGTGGGCTATAGCCTTGGGGGGTGGGGCTGGCCAACTTCGTCCGCCGGACTCAGAATGCCGTGAGACTTTGCGAGGGGCCTCCGTGTGCCAAAAATAGGCCGCCCCCAAAAATAACCGCCCGAAGGCCGGGGCGCCAAGTTCGTCCAGCGGAAAAAGGCCACAAAAACGGGTGAGCTATAGCCTTGGGGGGTGGGGCTGGCCAACTTCGTCCGCCGGATCGGAATGCCGCGAGACTTTGCGAGGGGCCTCCGTGTGCCAAAAATAGGCCGCGGGCAAAGCAGGACCCAAAAATAACCGCCCGAAGGCCGGGCCGCCAAGTTCGTCCAGCGGAAAAAGGCCACAAAAACGGGTGGGCTATAGCCTTGGGCGGTGGGGCAGGCGAACTTCGTCCGCCGGACTCGGAATGCCGCGACACTTTGCGAGGGGCCTCCGTTTGCCAAAAATAGGCTGCTGCCAAAGCCGCGCCCAAAAATAACCGCCCGAAGGCCGGGGCGCCAAGTTCGTCCAGCGGAAAAAGGCCACAAAAACGGGTGGGCTATAGCCTTGGGGGGTGGGGCTGGCCAACTTCGTCCGCCGGACTCGGAATGCCGCGAGACTTTGCGAGGGGCCTCCGTGTGCCAAAAATAGGCCGCGGGCAAAACCGTACCCAAAAATAACCGCCCGAAGGCCGGGGCGCCAAGTTCGTCCTTCGGAAAAAGGCCACAAAAACGGGTGGGCTATAGCCTTGGGGGGTGGGGCTGGCCAACTTCGTCCGGCGGACTCGGAATGCGGCAAGACTTTGCGAGGGACCTCCGTGTGCCAAAAATAGGCCGCCCCCAAAAATAACCGCCCGAAGGCCGGGGCGCCAAGTTCGTCCAGCGGAAAAAGGCCACAAAAACGGGTGGGCTATAGCCTTGGGGGGTGGGGCTGGCCCACTTCGTCCGCCGGACTCGGAATGCCACGAGACTTTGCGAGGGGCCTCCGTGTGTCAAAAATAGGCCGCGGGAAAAGCCACACCCAAAAATAACCGCCCGAAGGCCGGGGCGCCAAGTTCGTCCAGCGGAAAAAGGCCACAAAAACGGGTGGGCTGTAGCCTTCGGGGGTGGGGCTGGCCAACTTCGTCCGCCGGACTCGGAATGCCGCGAGATTTTGCGAGGGGACTCCGTGTGCCAAAAATAGGCCGTGGGCAAAGCCGCGCCCAAAAAGATCAGCCCGAAGGCCGGGGCGCCAAGTTCGTCCAGCGGAAAAAGCCACAAAAACGGGTGAGCTATAGCCTTGGGGGGTGGGGCTGGCCAACTTCGTCCGCCGGATCGGAATGCCGCGAGACTTTGTGAGGGGCCTCCGTGTGCCATAAATAGGCCGCGGGCAAAGCAGGGCCCAAAAATAACCGCCCGAAGGCCGGGCCGCCAAGTTCGTCCCGCGGAAAAAGGCCACAAAAACGGGTGGGCTATAGCCTTGGGGGGTGGGGCAGGCGAACTTCGTCCGCCGGACTCGGAATGCCGCGAGACTTTGCGAGGGGCCTCCGTTTTCCAAAAATAGGCCGCTGGCAAAGCCGCGCCCAAAAATAACCGCCCGAAGGCCGGGGCGCCAAGTTCGTCCAGCGGAAAAAGGCCACAAAAACGGGTGGGCTATAGCCTTGGGGGGTGGGGCTGGCCAACTTCGTCCGCCGGACTCGGAATGCCGCGAGACTTTGTGAGGGG
Source organism: Citrus x changshan-huyou (assembly GCA_039657385.1). Classification (NCBI taxonomy): domain Eukaryota; kingdom Viridiplantae; phylum Streptophyta; class Magnoliopsida; order Sapindales; family Rutaceae; genus Citrus; species Citrus x changshan-huyou. The sequence continues at coordinate 1,459,760 of JBCGBO010000019.1, read as the reverse complement.
CCTCCGTGTGCTAAAAATAGGCCGCGGGCAAAACCGTACCCAAAAATAACCGCCCGAAGGCCGGGGCGCCAAGTTCGTCCATCGGAAAAAGGCCACAAAAACGGGTGGGCTATAGCCTTGGGGGGTGGGGCTGGCCAACTTCGTCCGCCGGACTCGGAATGCCACGAGACTTTGCGAGGGGCCTCCGTGTGTCAAAAATAGGCCGCGGTCAAAGCCACACCCAAAAATAACCGCCCGAAGGCCGGGGCGCCAAGTTCGTCCAGCGGAAAAAGGCCACAAAAACGGGTGGGCTGTAGCCTTCGGGGGTGGGGCTGGCCAACTTCGTCCGCCGGACTCGGAATGCCGTGAGATTTTGCGAGGGGCCTCCGTGTGCCAAAAATAGGCCGTGGGCAAAGCCGCGCCCAAAAAGATCAGCCCGAAGGCCGGGGCGCCAAGTTCGTCCAGCGGAAAAAGCCACAAAAACGGGTGAGCTATAGCCTTGGGGGGTGGGGCTGGCCAACTTCGTCCGCCGGACTCGGAATGCCGTGAGATTTTGCGAGGGGCCTCCGTGTGCCAAAAATAGGCCGTGGGCAAAGCCGCGCCCAAAAAGATCAGCCCGAAGGCCGGGGCGCCAAGTTCGTCCAGCGGAAAAAGCCACAAAAACGGGTGAGCTATAGCCTTGGGGGGTGGGGCTGGCCAACTTCGTCCGCCGGACTCGGAATGCCGCGAGACTTTGCGAGGGGCCTCCGTGTGCCAAAAATAGGCCGCGGGCAAAACCGTACCCAAAAATAACCGCCCGAAGGCCGGGGCGCCAAGTTCGTCCAGCGGAAAAAGGCCACAAAAACGGGTGGGCTATAGCGTTGGGGGGTGGGGCTGGCCAACTTCGTCCGCCGGACTCGGAATGCCACGAGACTATGCGAGGGGCCTCCGTGTCCCAAAAATAGGCCGCGGTCAAAGCCGCGCCCAAAAATAACCACCCGAAGGCCGGGGCGCAAAGTTCGTCCGGCGGAAAAAGGCCACAAAAATGGGTGGGCTATAGCCTTGGGGGGTGGGGCTGGCCACCTTCGTCCGCCGGACTCGGAATGCCGCGAGACTTTGCGAGGGACCTCCGTGTACCAAAAATAGGCCGCGTTCAAAGCCGCACCCAAAAATAACCGCCCGAAGGCCGGGGCGCCAAGTTCGTCCAGCGGAAAAAGGCCACAAAAACGGGTGTGCTATAGCCTTGGGGGGTGGGGCTGGCCAACTTCGTCCGCCGGGCTCGGAATGCCGCGAGACTTCGCGAAGGGCCTCCGTGTACCAAAAATAGGCCGCGGGCAAAGCCGCGCCCAAAAATAACCGACCGAAGGCCGGGGCGCCAAGTTCGTCGAGCGGAAAAAGGCCACAAAAACGGGTGGGCTATAACCTTGGGGCGTGGGGCTGGCCCACTTCGTCCGCCAGACTCGGAATGCCGCGAGACTTTGTGTGGGGCCTCCGTGTGCCAAAAATAGGCCGCGGGCAAAGCCGCGCCCAAAAATAACCGCCCGAAGGCCGGGGCGCCAAGTTCTTCTAGCGGAAAAAGGCCACTAAAATGGGTGGACTATGGCCTTGGGGAGTGGGGCTGGCCAACTTCGTCCGCCGGACACGGAATGCCGCAAGACTATGCGAGGGGACTCCGTGTCCCAAAAATAGGCCGCGGGCAAAGCCGCGCCCAAAAATAACCACCCGAAGGCCAGGGCGCCAAGTTCGTCCAGCAGAAAAAGGCCACAAAAACGGGTGGGCTATAGCCTTGGGGGGTGGGGCTGGCCAACTTCGTCCGCCGGGCTTGGACTCGGAATGCCGCGAGACTTTGCGAGGCGCCTCCGTGTGCCAAAAATAGGCCGCGGGCAAAGCCGCGCCTAAAAATAACCGCCCGAAGGCCGGGGCGCCAAGTTCGTCCAGCGGAAAAAGGCCACAAAAACGGGTGGGCTATAGGCTTGGGGGGTGGGGCTGACCAACTTCGTCCGCCGGACTCCGAATGAAGCGAGACTTTGCGAGGGGCTTCCGTATGTCAAAAATAGGCTACGGGCAATGCCGCGCCCAAAAATAACTGCCCGAAGGCCGGGGCGTCAAGTTCGTCCAGCGGAAAAAGGCCACAAAAACGGGTAGGCTATACCCTTGGGGGGTGGGGCGGGCGAACTTCGTCCGCCAGACTCGGAATGCCGCGAGACTTTGCGAGGGGCCTCCGTGTGCCAAAAATGGGCCGCGGGCAAAGCCGCGCCCAAAAATAACCGCCCGAAGGCCGGGGCGCCAAGTTCGTCCAGCGGAAAAAGGCCACAAAAACGGGTGGGCTATAGGCTTGGGGGGTGGGGCTGACCAACTTCGTCCGCCGGACTCGGAATGAAGCGAGACTTTGCGAGGGGCTTCCGTATGTCAAAAATAGGCTGCGGGCAATGCCGCGCCCAAAAATAACTGCCCGAAGGCCGGGGCGTCAAGTTCGTCCAGCGGAAAAAGGCCACAAAAACGGGTAGGCTATACCCTTGGGGGGTGGGGCTGGCGAACTTCGTCCGCCGGACTCGGAATGCCGCGAAACTTTGCGAGGGGCCTCCGTGTGCTAAAAATGGGCCGCGGGCAAAGCCGCGCCCAAAAATAACCGCCCGAAGGCCGGGGCGCCAAGTTCGTCCAGCGGAAAAAGGCCACAAAAACGGGTGGGCTATAGCCTTGGGCGGTGGGGCTGGCCAACTTCGTCCGCCGGGCTCGGAATGCCGCGAGACTTCGCGAAGGGCCTCCGTGTACCAAAAATAGGCCGCGGGCAAAGCCGCGCCCAAAAATAACCGACCGAAGGCCGGGGCGCCAAGTTCGTCGAGCGGAAAAAGGCCACAAAAACGGGTGGGCTATAACCTTGGGGCGTGGGGCTGGCCCACTTCGTCCGCCAGACTCGGAATGCCGCGAGACTTTGCGTGGGGCCTCCGTGTGCCAAAAATAGGCCGCGGGCAAAGCCGCGCCCAAAAATAACCGCCCGAAGGCCGGGGCGCCAAGTTCTTCCAGCGGAAAAAGGCCACTAAAATGGGTGGACTATAGCCTTGGGGAGTGGGGCTGGCCAACTTCGTCCGCCGGACTCGGAATGCCGCAAGACTATGCGAGGGGACTCCGTGTCCCAAAAATAGACCGCGGGCAAAGCCGCGCCCAAAAATAACCACCCGAAGGCCAGGGCGCCAAGTTCATCCAGCAGAAAAAGGCCACAAAAACGGGTGGGCTATAGCCTTGGGGGGTGGGGCTGGCCGACTTCGTCCGCCGGGCTTGGACTCGGAATGCCGCGAGACTTTGCGAGGCGCCTCCGTGTGCCAAAAATAGGCCGCGGGCAAAGCCGCGCCTAAAAATAACCGCCCGAAGGCCGGGGTGCCAAGTTCGTCCAGCGGAAAAAGGCCACAAAAACGGGTGGGCTATAGGCTTGGGGGGTGGGGCTGACCAACTTCGTCCGCCGGACTCGGAATGAAGCGAGACTTTGCGAGGGGCTTCCGTATGTCAAAAATAGGCTGCGGGCAATGCCGCGCCCAAAAATAAATGCCCGAAGGCCGGGGCGTCAAGTTCGTCCAGCGGAAAAAGGCCACAAAAACGGGTAGGCTATACCCTTGGGGGGTGGGGCTGGCGAACTTCGTCCGCCGGACTCGGAATGCCGCGAGACTTTGCGAGGGGCCTCCGTGTGCCAAAAATGGGCCGCGGGCAAAGCCGCGCCCAAAAATAACCGCCCGAAGGCCGGGGCGCCAAGTTCGTCCAGCGGAAAAAGGCCACAAAAACGGGTGGGCTATAGCCTTGGGGGGTGGGGCTGTCCAACTGCGTCCGCCGGACTCGGAATGCTGCGAGACTCTGCGAGGGGCCTCCGTATACCAAAAAATGGCCGCGGGCAAAGCTGCGCCCAAAAATAACCCCCCGGAGGACGAGGCCCCAAATTCGTCCAGCGGAAAAAGGCCACAAAAACGGGTGGGCTATAGCCTTGGGGGGTGGGGCTGGCCAACTTCGTCCGCCGGGCTCAGAATGCCGCGAGACTTCGCGATGGGCCTCCGTGTACCAAAAATAGGCCGCGGGCAAAGCCGCGCCCAAAAATAACCGACCGAAGGCCGGGGCGCCAAGTTCGTCGAGCGGAAAAAGGCCACAAAAACGGGTGGGCTATAGCCTTGGGGGGTGGGGCTGGCCAACTTCGTCCGCCGGACTCGGAATGCCGCGAGACTATGCGAGGGGCCTCCGTGTCCCAAAAATAGGCCGCGGACAAAGCCGGGCCCAAAAATAACAGCCCGAAGGCCGGGGCGCCAAGTTCGTCCAGGGGAAAATGGCCACAAAAACGGGTGGGCTATAACCTTGGGGCGTGGGGCTGGCCCACTTCGTCCGCCAGACTCGGAATGCCGCGAGACTTTGCGTGGGGCCTCCGTGTACCACAAATAGGCTGCGGGCAAAGCCGCGCCCAAAAATAACTGCCTGAAGGCCGGGTGCCAAGTTCGTCCAGCAAAAAAAGGCCACAAAAACGGGTGGGCTATAGCCTTCGGGGGTGGGGCTGGCCCACCTCGTCCGCCGGACTCGGAATGCCGCGAAACTTTGCGAGGTGTCTCCGTGTGCCAAAAATAGGCCGCGGGCAAAGCCGCGCCCAAAAATAACCGCCCGAAGGCCGGGGCGCCAAGTTCGTCCAGCGGAAAAAGGCCACAAAAACGGGTGGGCTATAGCCTTGGGGGGTGGGGCTGGCCTACTTCGTCCGCCGGACTCGGAATGCTGCGAGACTATGCGAGGGGCCTCCGTGTCCCAAAAATAGGCCGTTGGCAAAGCCGCGCCCAAAAATAACAGCTCGAAGGCCGGGGCGCCAAGTTCGTCCAGCGGAAAAAGGCCACAAAAATGGGTGGGCTATAGCCTTGGGGGGTGGGGCTGGCCAACTTCGTCCGCCGGACTCGGAATGCTGCGAGACTTTGCGAGGGGCCTCCGTGTGCCAAAAATAGGCCGCGGCCTAAGCCGCGCCCAAAAATAACCGCCCGAAGGCCGAGGCGCCAAGTTCGTCCAGCAGAAAAAGGCCACAAAAACGGGTGGGCTATAGCCTTGGGGGGTGGGGCTGGCCAACTTCGTCCGCCGGACTTGGAATGCCGCGTGACTTTGCGAGGGGCCTCCGTGCGCCAAAAATAGGCCGCGGGCAAAGCTGCGAGCAAAAATAACCGCCCGAAGGCCCGGGCGCCAAGTTCGTCCAGCGGAAAAAGGCCACAAAAACGGATGGGCTACAGCCTTGGGGGGTGGGGCAGGCCAACTTCGTCCGCCGGACTCGGAATGCTGCGAGACTTTGCGAGGTGCCTCCGTGTGCCAAAAATAGGCCGCGGCCAAAGCCGCGCCCAAAAATAACTGCCCGAAGGCCGGGGCGCCAAGTTCGTCCAGCGCAAAAAGGCCACAAAAACGGGTGGGCTATAGCCTTGGGGGGTGGGGCTTGCGAACTTTGTCCGCCGGACTCGGAATGCTGCGAGAGTTTGCGAGGGGCCTCCGGGTGCCAAAAATAGGCCGCGGGCAAAGCCGCGCCCAAAAATAACCACCCGAAGGCCGGGGCGCCAAGTTCGTCCAGCAGAAAAAGGCCACAAAAACGGGTGGGCTATAGCCTTGGGAGGTGGGGCTGGCCGACTTCGTCCGCCGGACTTGGAATGCCGCGAGAGTTTGCGAGGGGCCTCCGGGTGCCAAAAATAGGCCGTGGGCAATGCCGCACCCAAAAATAACCGCCCGAAGGCCGGGGCGCCAAGGTCGTCCAGCGGAAAAAGACCACAAAAACGGGTGGGCTACAGCCTAGGGGGGTGGGGCTGGCCAACTTCGTCCGCCGGACTCGGAATGCCGCGAGACTTTGCGAGGGGCCTCCATGTGCCAAAAGTAGGCCGTGGGCAAAGCCGCGCCCAAAAATAACCGCCCGAAGGCCGGGGCGCCAAGTTCGTCCAGCGGAAAAAGGCCACAAAAACGGGTGGGCTACAGCCTTGGGGGGTGGGGCTGGCCAACTTCGTCCGCCGGACTCGGAATGAAGCGAGACTTTGCGAGGGGCTTCCGTATGTCAAAAATAGGCTGCGGGCAATGCCGCGTCCAAAAATAAATGCCCGAAGGCCGGGGCGTCAAGTTCGTCCAGCGGAAAAAGGCCACAAAAACGGGTAGGCTATACCCTTGGGGGGTGGGGCTGGCGAACTTCGTCCGCCGGACTCGGAATGCCGCGAGACTTTGCGAGGGGCCTCCGTGTGCCAAAAATGGGCCGCGGGCAAAGCCGCGCCCAAAAATAACCGCCCGAAGGCCGGGGCGCCAAGTTCGTCCAGCGGAAAAAGGCCACAAAAACGGGTGGGCTATAGCCTTGGGGGGTGGGGCTGGCCAACTGCGTCCGCCGGACTCGGAATGCTGCGAGACTCTGCGAGGGGCCTCCGTATACCAAAAAATGGCCGCGGGCAAAGCTGCGCCCAAAAATAACCCCCCGGAGGACGAGGCCCCAAATTCGTCCAGCGGAAAAAGGCCACAAAAACGGGTGGGCTATAGCCTTGGGGGGTGGGGCTGGCCAACTTCGTCCGCCGGGCTCAGAATGCCGCGAGACTTCGCGATGGGCCTCCGTGTACCAAAAATAGGCCGCGGGCAAAGCCGCGCCCAAAAATAACCGACCGAAGGCCGGGGCGCCAAGTTCGTCGAGCGGAAAAAGGCCACAAAAACGGGTGGGCTATAGCCTTGGGGGGTGGGGCTGGCCAACTTCGTCCGCCGGACTCGGAATGCCGCGAGACTATGCGAGGGGCCTCCGTGTCCCAAAAATAGGCCGCGGACAAAGCCGGGCCCAAAAATAACAGCCCGAAGGCCGGGGCGCCAAGTTCGTCCAGGGGAAAATGGCCACAAAAACGGGTGGGCTATAACCTTGGGGCGTGGGGCTGGCCCACTTCGTCCGCCAGACTCGGAATGCCGCGAGACTTTGCGTGGGGCCTCCGTGTACCACAAATAGGCTGCGGGCAAAGCCGCGCCCAAAAATAACCGCCTGAAGGCCGGGTGCCAAGTTCGTCCAGCAAAAAAAGGCCACAAAAACGGGTGGGCTATAGCCTTCGGGGGTGGGGCTGGCCCACCTCGTCCGCCGGACTCGGAATGCCGCGAAACTTTGCGAGGTGTCTCCGTGCGCCAAAAATAGGCCGCGGGCAAAGCCGCGCCCAAAAATAACCGCCCGAAGGCCGGGGCGCCAAGTTCGTCCAGCGGAAAAAGGCCACAAAAACGGGTGGGCTATAGCCTTGGGGGGTGGGGCTGGCCTACTTCGTCCGCCGGACTCGGAATGCTGCGAGACTATGCGAGGGGCCTCCGTGTCCCAAAAATAGGCCGTTGGCAAAGCCGCGCCCAAAAATAACAGCTCGGAGGCCGGGGCGCCAAGTTCGTCCAGCGGAAAAAGGCCACAAAAATGGGTGGGCTATAGCCTTGGGGGGTGGGGCTGGCCAACTTCGTCCGCCGGACTCGGAATGCCGCGAGACTTTGCGAGGGGCCTCCGTGTGCCAAAAATAGGCCGCGGCCTAAGCCGCGCCCAAAAATAACCGCCCGAAGGCCGAGGCGCCAAGTTCGTCCAGCAGAAAAAGGCCACAAAAACGGGTGGGCTATAGCCTTGGGGGGTGGGGCTGGCCAACTTCGTCCGCCGGACTTGGAATGCCGCGTGACTTTGCGAGGGGCCTCCGTGCGCCAAAAATAGGCCGCGGGCAAAGCTGCGAGCAAAAATAACCGCCCGAAGGCCCGGGCGCCAAGTTCGTCCAGCGGAAAAAGGCCACAAAAACGGATGGGCTACAGCCTTGGGGGGTGGGGCAGGCCAACTTCGTCCGCCGGACTCGGAATGCTGCGAGACTTTGCGAGGTGCCTCCGTGTGCCAAAAATAGGCCGCGGCCAAAGCCGCGCCCAAAAATAACTGCCCGAAGGCCGGGGCGCCAAGTTCGTCCAGCGCAAAAAGGCCACAAAAACGGGTGGGCTATAGCCTTGGGGGGTGGGGCTTGCGAACTTTGTCCGCCGGACTCGGAATGCTGCGAGAGTTTGCGAGGGGCCTCCGGGTGCCAAAAATAGGCCGCGGGCAAAGCCGCGCCCAAAAATAACCACCCGAAGGCCGGGGCGCCAAGTTCGTCCAGCAGAAAAAGGCCACAAAAACGGGTGGGCTATAGCCTTGGGAGGTGGGGCTGGCCGACTTCGTCCGCCGGACTTGGAATGCCGCGAGAGTTTGCGAGGGGCCTCCGGGTGCCAAAAATAGGCCGCGGGCAATGCCGCACCCAAAAATAACCGCCCGAAGGCCGGGGCGCCAAGGTCGTCCAGCGGAAAAAGACCACAAAAACGGGTGGGCTACAGCCTAGGGGGGTGGGGCTGGCCAACTTCGTCCGCCGGACTCGGAATGCCGCGAGACTTTGCGAGGGGCCTCCATGTGCCAAAAGTAGGCCGTGGGCAAAGCCGCGCCCAAAAATAACCGCCCGAAGGCCGGGGCGCCAAGTTCGTCCAGCGGAAAAAGGCCACAAAAACGGGTGGGCTACAGCCTTGGGGGGTGGGGCTGGCCAACTTCGTCCGCCGGACTCGGAATGAAGCGAGACTTTGCGAGGGGCTTCCGTATGTCAAAAATAGGCTGCGGGCAATGCCGCGCCCAAAAATAAATGCCCGAAGGCCGGGGCGTCAAGTTCGTCCAGCGGAAAAAGGCCACAAAAACGGGTAGGCTATACCCTTGGGGGGTGGGGCTGGCGAACTTCGTCCGCCGGACTCGGAATGCCGCGAGACTTTGCGAGGGGCCTCCGTGTGCCAAAAATGGGCCGCGGGCAAAGCCGCGCCCAAAAATAACCGCCCGAAGGCCGGGGCGCCAAGTTCGTCCAGCGGAAAAAGGCCACAAAAACGGGTGGGCTATAGCCTTGGGGGGTGGGGCTGGCCAACTGCGTCCGCCGGACTCGGAATGCTGCGAGACTCTGCGAGGGGCCTCCGTATACCAAAAAATGGCCGCGGGCAAAGCTGCGCCCAAAAATAACCCCCCGGAGGACGAGGCCCCAAATTCGTCCAGCGGAAAAAGGCCACAAAAACGGGTGGGCTATAGCCTTGGGGGGTGGGGCTGGCCAACTTCGTCCGCCGGGCTCAGAATGCCGCGAGACTTCGCGATGGGCCTCCGTGTACCAAAAATAGGCCGCGGGCAAAGCCGCGCCCAAAAATAACCGACCGAAGGCCGGGGCGCCAAGTTCGTCGAGCGGAAAAAGGCCACAAAAACGGGTGGGCTATAGCCTTGGGGGGTGGGGCTGGCCAACTTCGTCCGCCGGACTCGGAATGCCGCGAGACTATGCGAGGGGCCTCCGTGTCCCAAAAATAGGCCGCGGACAAAGCCGGGCCCAAAAATAACCGCCTGAAGGCCGGGTGCCAAGTTCGTCCAGCAAAAAAAGGCCACAAAAACGGGTGGGCTATAGCCTTCGGGGGTGGGGCTGGCCCACCTCGTCCGCCGGACTCGGAATGCCGCGAAACTTTGCGAGGTGTCTCCGTGTGCCAAAAATAGGCCGCGGGCAAAGCCGCGCCCAAAAATAACCGCCCGAAGGCCGGGGCGCCAAGTTCGTCCAGCGGAAAAAGGCCACAAAAACGGGTGGGCTATAGCCTTGGGGGGTGGGGCTGGCCTACTTCGTCCGCCGGACTCGGAATGCTGCGAGACTATGCGAGGGGCCTCCGTGTCCCAAAAATAGGCCGTTGGCAAAGCCGCGCCCAAAAATAACAGCTCGAAGGCCGGGGCGCCAAGTTCGTCCAGCGGAAAAAGGCCACAAAAATGGGTGGGCTATAGCCTTGGGGGGTGGGGCTGGCCAACTTCGTCCGCCGGACTCGGAATGCCGCGAGACTTTGCGAGGGGCCTCCGTGTGCCAAAAATAGGCCGCGGCCTAAGCCGCGCCCAAAAATAACCGCCCGAAGGCCGAGGCGCCAAGTTCGTCCAGCAGAAAAAGGCCACAAAAACGGGTGGGCTATAGCCTTGGGGGGTGGGGCTGGCCAACTTCGTCCGCCGGACTTGGAATGCCGCGTGACTTTGCGAGGGGCCTCCGTGCGCCAAAAATAGGCCGCGGGCAAAGCTGCGAGCAAAAATAACCACCCGAAGGCCCGGGCGCCAAGTTCGTCCAGCGGAAAAAGGCCACAAAAACGGATGGGCTACAGCCTTGGGGGGTGGGGCAGGCCAACTTCGTCCGCCGGACTCGGAATGCTGCGAGACTTTGCGAGGTGCCTCCGTGTGCCAAAAATAGGCCGCGGCCAAAGCCGCGCCCAAAAATAACTGCCCGAAGGCCGGGGCGCCAAGTTCGTCCAGCGCAAAAAGGCCACAAAAACGGGTGGGCTATAGCCTTGGGGGGTGGGGCTGGCCCACTTCGTCCGCCGGACTCGGAATGCCGCGAGACTTTGCGAGGGGCCTCATTGTACCAAAAATAGGCCGCGGCCTAAGCCTTGCCGAAAAATAACCGCCCGAAGGCCGAGTCGCCAAGTTCGTCCAGCGGAAAAAGGCCACAAAAACGGGTGGGCTATAGCCTTGGGGGGTGGGGCTGGCCCACTTCGTCCGCCGGACTCGGAATGCGGCGAGACTTTGTGTGGGGCCTACGTGTACCAAAAATAGGACGGGGGCAAAGCCGCGCCCAACAATAACCGCCCGAAGGCCGGGGCGCCAAGTTCGTCCAGCGGAAAAAGGCCACAAAAATGGGTGGGCTATAGCCTTGGGGGGTGGGGCTGGCCCACTTCGTCCGCCGGACTCGGAATGCCGCGAGACTTTGCGAGGGGCCTCATTGTACCAAAAATAGGCCGCGGCCTAAGCCTCGCCGAAAAATAACCGCCCGAAGGCCGAGTCGCCAAGTTCGTCCAGCGGAAAAAGGCCACAAAAACGGGTGGGCTATAGCCTTGGGGGGTGGGGCTGGCCCACTTCGTCCGCCGGACTCGGAATGCCACGAGACTTTGCGAGGGGCCTCCGTGTACCAAAAATAGGCCACGGGAAAAGCCGCGCCCAAAAATAACCGCCCGAAGGCCGGGGCGCCAAGTTCGTCCACCGGAAAAAGGCCACAAAAACGGGTGGGCTATAGCCTTGGGGGGTGGGGCTGGCCAACTTCGTCCGCCGGACTCGAAATGCCGCGAGACTCTGCGAGGGGACTCCGTATGCCAAAAAATGGCCGCGGGCAAAGCCGTGCCGAAAAATAACCGCCCGAAGGCCGGGGCGCCAAGTTCGATCCGCGGAAAAAGGCCACAAAAACGGGTGGGCTATAGCCTTGAGGGGTGGGGCTGGCCGACTCGTCCGCCGGACTCGGAATGCCGCGAGACTTTGAGAGGGACCTCCGTGTGCCAAAAATATGCCGCGGGCAAAGCTGCGCCCAAAAATAACCGCCTGAAGGCCGGGGCGCCAAGTTCGTCCAGCGGAAAAAGGCCACAAAAACGGGTGGGCTATAGCCTTGCGGGGTGGGGCCGGCCAACTTCGTCCGCCGGACTCGGAATGCTGCGAGACTTTGCGAGGGGCCTCCGTGTGCCAAAAATAGGCCGCGGACCAAGCCGCGCACAAAAATAACCGCCCGAAGGCCTAGGCGCCAAGTTCGTCCAGCGGAAAAAGGCCACAAAAACGGGTGGGCTATAGCCTTGGGGGGTGGGGCTGGCCAACTTCGTCCGCCGGACTCGGAATGCTGCGAGACTTTTCGAGGGGCCTCCGTGTGCCAAAAATAGGCCGCGGGCCAAGCCACGCCCAAAAATAACCGCCCGAAGGCCTGGGCGCCAAGTTCGTCCAGAGGAAAATGGCCACAAAAATGGGTGGGCTATAACCTTGGGGGGTAGGGCTGGCCGACTTCGTCCGCCGGACTTGGAATGCCGCGAGACTTCGCGAGGGGCCTCCGGGTGCCAAAAATAGGCCGCGGGCAATGCCGCGCCCAAAAATAACTGCCCGAAGGCCAGGGCGCCAAGTTCGTCCAGCGGAAAAAGGCCACAAAAACGGGTGGGCTATAGCCTTGGGGGGTGGGGCTGGCCAACTTCGTCCGCCGGACTTGGAATGCCGCGAGACTTGTCGAGGGGCCTCCGTGTGCCAAATGTAGGCCGTGGGCAAAGCCGCGACCAAAAATAACCGCCCGAAGGCCGGGGCGCCAAGTTCGTCCAGCGGAAAAAGGCCACAAAAACGGGTGGGCTATAGCCTTGGGGGGTGGGGCTGGCCAACTTCGTCCGCCGGACTCGGAATGCCGCGAGACTTTGCGAGGGGCCTCCGTGTGCCAAAAATATACCGCGGACAAAGCCGCGCCCAAAAATAACCACCCGAAGGCCGGGGCGCCAAGTTTGTCCAGCAGAAAAAGGACACAAAAACGGGTGGGCTATAGCCTTGGGGGGTGGGGCTGGCCAACTTCGTCCGCCGGACTTGGAATGCCGCGAGACTTTGCGAGGGGCCTCCGGGTGCCAAAAATAGGCCGCGGGCAATGCCGCGCTCAAAAATAACCGCCCGAAGGCCGGGGCGCCAAGGTCGTACAGCGGAAAAAGACCACAAAAACTGGTGGGCTATAGCCTTGGGGGGTGGGGCTGGCCAACTTCATCCGCCGGACTCGGAATGCCGCGAGACTTTGCGAGGGGCCTCCATGTGCCAAAAGTAGGCCGCGGGCAAAGCCGCGCCCAAAAATAACCGCCCGAAGGCCGGGGCGCCAAGTTCGTCCAGCGGAAAAAGGCCACAAAAACGGATGGGCTATAGCCTTGGGGGGTGGGGCTGGCCAACTTCGTCCGCCGGACTCGGAATGCCGCGAGACTTTGCGAGGGGCCTCCGTGTGCCAAAAATATGCCGCGGACAAAGCCGCGCCCAAAAATAAATGGCCGAAGGCCGGGGCGCCAAGTTCGTCCAGCTGAAAAAGGCCACAAAAACGGGTGGCCTATAGCCTTGGGGGGTGGGGGTGGCCAACTTCGTCCGCCGGACTCGGAATGCCGCGAGACTTTGCGAGTGGCCTCCGTGTGCAGAAAATAGGCCACGGACAAAGCCGCGCCCAAAAATAACCACCCGAAGGCCGGGGCGCCAAGTTCGTCCAGCGGAAAAAGACCCCAAAAACGGGTGGGCTATAGCCTTGGGGGGTGGAGCTGGCCAACTTCGTCCGCCGGACTCGGAATGCCGCGAGACTTTGCGAGGGGCCTCCGTGTGCCAAAAAAATGCCGCGCGCAAAGCCGCGCCCAAAAATAACTGCCCGAAGGCCGGGGCGCCAAGTTCGTTCAGCGGAAAAAGGCCACAAAAACGGGTGGGCTATAGCCTTGGGGGGTGGGGCTGGCCAACTTCGTCCGCCGGACTCGGAATGCCGCGAGACTTTGCGAGGGGCCTCCGTGTGCCAAAAAAATGCCGCGCGCAAAGCCGCGCCGAAAAATAACTGCCCGAAGGCAGGGGCGCCAAGTTCGTCCAGCGGAAAAAGACCCCAAAAACGGGTGGGCTATAGCCTTGGGGGGTGGAGCTGGCCGACTTCGTCCGCCGGACTCGGAATGCCGCAAGACTTTGCGAGGGGCCTCCGTGTACCAAAAAAATGCCGCGCCCAAAAATAACCGCGCGATGGCCGGGGCGCCAAGTTCGTCCAGCGGAAAAAGGGCACAAAAACGGCTGGGCTATAGCCTTGGGGGGTGGGGCTGGCCAACTTCGTCCGCCGGACTAGGAATGCCGCGAGACCTTGCGAGGGACCTCCGTGTGGCAAAAATAGGCCGCCGGAAAAGCCGCGCCAAAAAATAACCGCCCGAAGACCGGGGCGCCAAGTTCGTCCAGCGGAAAAAGGCCACAAAAACGGGTGGGCTATGGACTTGGGGGGTGGGGCTGGCCAACTTCGTCCGCCGGACTCGAAATGCCGCGAGACGTTGCGAGGGGCCTCCGTGTGCCAAAAAAATGCCGCGCGCAAAGCCGCGCCGAAAAATAACTGCCCGAAGGCAGGGGCGCCAAGTTCGTCCAGCGGAAAAAGACCCCAAAAACGGGTGGGCTATAGCCTTGGGGGGTGGAGCTGGCCGACTTCGTCCGCCGGACTCGGAATGCCGCAAGACTTTGCGAGGGGCCTCCGTGTACCAAAAAAATGCCGCGCGCAAAGCCGCGCCCAAAAATAACCGCGCGATGGCCGGGGCGCCAAGTTCGTCCAGCGGAAAAAGGGCACAAAAACGGCTGGGCTATAGCCTTGGGGGGTGGGGCTGGCCAACTTCGTCCGCCGGACTAGGAATGCCGCGAGACCTTGCGAGGGGCCTCCGTGTGGCAAAAATAGGCCGCCGGAAAAGCCGCGCCAAAAAATAACCGCCCGAAGACCGGGGCGCCAAGTTCGTCCAGCGGAAAAAGGCCACAAAAACGGGTGGGCTATGGACTTGGGGGGTGGGGCTGGCCAACTTCGTCCGCCGGACTCGAAATGCCGCGAGACGTTGCGAGGGGCCTCCGTGTTCCAAAAATAGGCCGCGGGCAAAGCCGCGCCAAAAAATAACCGCCCGAAGGCCGGAGCGCCAAGTTCGCCCAGCGGAAAAAGGCCACAAAAATGGGTGGGCTATAGCCTTGGGGGGTGGGGCTGGCCAGTTTGTCCGCCGGCCTCGGAATGCCGCGAGACTTTGTGAAGGGCCTCCGTGTGCCAAAAAAATGCCGCGCGCAAAGCCGCGCCCAAAAATAACTGCCCGAAGGCCGGGGCGCCAAGTTCGTCCAACGGAAAAAGGCCACAAAAACGGGTGGGCTATAGCCTTGGGGGGTGGGGCTGGCCAAGTTCGTCCGCCGGACTCGGAATGCCGCGAGACTTTGCGAGGGGCCTCCGTGTACTAAAAATAGGCCGCGGGCAAAGCCGCGCCCAAAAATAACCGCCCGAAGGCCGGGGCGCCAAGTTCGTCCAGCGGAAAAAGGCCACAAAAACGGGTGGGCTTTAGCCTTGGGGGGTGGGGCTGGCCAACTTCGTCCGCCGGACTAGGAATGCCGCTAGACCTTGCGAGGGGCCTCCGTGTGGCAAAAATAGGCCGCGGGCAAAGCCGCGCCCAAAAATAACTGCCCGAAGGCCGGGGCGCCAAGTTCGTCCAGCGGAAAAAGGCCACAAAAACGGGTGGGCTATAGCCTTGGGGGGTGGGGCTGGCCAACTTCGTCCGCCGGACTCGGAATGCCGCGAGACGTTGCGAGGGGCCTCCGTGTTCCAAAAATAGGCCGCGGGCAAAGCCGCGCCCAAAAATAACCGCCCGAAGGCCGGGCCGCCAAATTCGTCCAGCGGAAAAAGGGCACAAAAACGGGTGGGCTACAGCCTTGGGGGGTGGGGCTGGCCAACTTCGTCCGCCGGACTCGGAATGCCGTGAGACTTTGCGAAGGGCCTCCGTGTGCCAAAAATATGCCGCGGACAAAGCCGCGCCCAAAAATAAATGGCCGAAGGCCGGGGCGCCAAGTTCGTCCAGCTGAAAAAGGCCACAAAAACGGGTGGCCTATAGCCTTGGGGGGTGGGGGTGGCCAACTTCGTCCGCCGGACTCGGAATGCCGCGAGACTTTGCGAGTGGCCTCCGTGTGCAGAAAATAGGCCACGGACAAAGCCGCGCCCAAAAATAACCACCCGAAGGCCGGGGCGCCAAGTTCGTCCAGCGGAAAAAGACCCCAAAAACGGGTGGGCTATAGCCTTGGGGGGTGGAGCTGGCCAACTTCGTCCGCCGGACTCGGAATGCCGCGAGACTTTGCGAGGGGCCTCCGTGTGCCAAAAAAATGCCGCGCGCAAAGCCGCGCCCAAAAATAACTGCCCGAAGGCCGGGGCGCCAAGTTCGTCCAACGGAAAAAGGCCACAAAAACGGGTGGGCTATAGCCTTGGGGGGTCGGGCTGGCCAAGTTCGTCCGCCGGACTCGGAATGCCGCGAGACTTTGCGAGGGGCCTCCGTGTACTAAAATTAGGCCGCGGGCAAAGCCGCGCCCAAAAATAACCGCCCGAAGGCCGGGGCGCCAAGTTCGTCCAGCGGAAAAAGGCCACAAAAACGGGTGGGCTTTAGCCTTGGGGGGTGGGGCTGGCCAACTTCGTCCGCCGGACTAGGAATGCCGCGAGACCTTGCGAGGGGCCTCCGTGTGGCAAAAATAGGCCGCGGGCAAAGCCGCGCCCAAAAATAACAGCCCGAAGGCCGGGGCGCCAAGTTCGTCCAGCGGAAAAAGGCCACAAAAACGGGTGGGCTATAGCCTTGGGGGGTGGGGCTGGCCAACTTCGTCCGCCGGACTCGGAATGCCGCGAGACGTTGCGAGGGGCCTCCGTGTTCCAAAAATAGGCCGCGGGCAAAGCCGCGCCGAAAAATAACCGCCCGAAGGCCGGAGCGCCAAGTTCGCCCAGCGGAAAAAGGCCACAAAAATGGGTGGGCTATAGCCTTGGGGGGTGGGGCTGGCCAGTTTCGTCCGCCGGCTTCGGAATGCCGCGAGAGTTTGTGAAGGGCCTCCGTGTGCCAAAAGTAGGCCGCGGGCAAAGCCGTGCCCAAAAATAACCGCCCGAAGGCCGGGGCGCCAAGTTCGTCCAGCGGAAAAAGGCCACAAAAACGGGTGGGCTATAGCCTTGAGGGGTGGGGCTGGCCAACTTCGTCCGCCGGACTCGGAATGCCGCGAGACTTTGCTAGGGGCCTCCATGTGCCAAAATTAGGCCGCGGGCAAAGCCGCGCCCAAAAATAACCGCCCGAAGGCCGGGGCGCCAAGTTCGTCCAGCGGAAAAAGGCCACAAAAACGGGTGGGCTTTAGCCTTGGGGGGTGGGGCTGGCCAACTTCGTCCGCCGGACTAGGAATGCTGCGAGACCTTGCGAGGGGCCTCCGTGTGGCAAAAATAGGCCGCGGGCAAAGCCGCGCCCAAAAATAACCGCCCGAAGACCGGGGCGCCAAGTTCGTCCAGCGGAAAAAGGCCACAAAAACGGGTGGGCTATGGCCTTGGGGGGTGGGGCTGGCCAACTTCGTCCGCCGGACTCGGAATGCCGCGAGACGTTGCGAGGGGCCTCCGTGTTCCAAAAATAGGCCGCGGGCAAAGCCGCGCCAAAAAATAACCGCCCGAAGGCCGGAGCGCCAAGTTCGCCCAGCGGAAAAAGGCCACAAAAATGGGTGGGCTATAGCCTTGGGGGGTGGGGCTGGCCAGTTTTGTCCGCCGGCCTCGGAATGCCGCGAGACTTTGTGAAGGGCCTCCGTGTGCCAAAAATAGGCCGCGGGCAAAGACGCGCCCAAAAATAACCGCCCGAAGGCTGGGGCGCCAAGTTCGTCCAGCGGAAAAAGGCCACAAAAACGGGTGGGCTATAGCCTTGGGGGGTGGGGCTGGCCAACTTCGTCCGCCGGACTCGGAATGCCGCGATACTTTGCGAGGGGCCTCCATGCGCCAAAAGTAGGCCGCGGGCAAAGCCGCGCCCAAAAATAACCGCCCGAAGGCCGGGGCGCCAAGTTCGTCCAACGGAAAAAGGCCACAAAAACGGGTGGGCTATAGCCTTGGGGGTTGGGGCTGGCCAAGTTCGTCCGCCGGACTCGGAATGCCGCGAGACTTTGTGAGGGGCCTCCATGTGCCAAAATTAGGCCGCGGGCAAAGCCGCGCCAAAAAATAACCGCCCGAAGGCCGGGGCGCCAAGTTCGTCCAGCGGAAATAGGCCACAAAAACGGGTGGGCTTTAGCCTTGGGGGGTGGGGCTGGCCAACTTCGTCCGCCGGACTAGGAATGCCGCGAGACCTTGCGAGGGGCCTCCGTGTGGCAAAAATAGGCCGCGGGCAAAGCCGCGCCCAAAAATAACAGCCCGAAGGCCGGGGCGCCAAGTTCGTCCAGCGGAAAAAGGCCACAAAAACGGGTGGGCTATAGCCTTGGGGGGTGGGGCTGGCCAACTTCGTCCGCCGGACTCGGAATGCCGCGAGACTTTGCGACGGGCCTCCGGGTGGCAAAAATAGGCCGCGGGCAATGCCGCGCCCAAAAATAACCGCCCGAAGGCCGGAGCGCCAAGTTCGCCCAGCGGAAAAAGGCCACAAAAATGGGTGGGCTATAGCCTTGGGGGGTGGGGCTGGCCAGTTTCATCCGCCAGCCTCGGAATGCCGCGAGAGGTTGTGAAGTGCCTTCGTGTGCCAAAAATAGGCCGCGGGCAAAGGCGCGCCCAAAAATAACCGCCCGAAGGCCGGGGCGCCAAGTTCGTCCAGCGGAAAAAGGCCACAAAAACGGGTGGGCATTAGCCTTGGGGGGTGGGGCTGGCCCACTTCGTCCGCCGGACTCGGAATGCTGCGAGACTTTGCGAGGGGCCTCCGTGTGCCAAAAATAGGCCGCGGGCAAAGCCGTGCCCAAAAATAACCGCCCGAAGGCCGGGGCGCCAAGTTCGTCCAGCGGAAAAAGGCCACAAAAACGGGTGGGCTATAGCCTTGGGGGGTGGGGCTGGCCCACTTCGTCCGCCGGAGTCGGAATGCCGCGAGACTTTGCGAGGGGTCTCCGTGTGCCAAAAATAGGCTGCGGTCAAAGCCGCGCCCAAAAATAACCGCCCGAAGGCCGGGGCGCCAAGTTCGTCCAGCGGAAAAAGGCCACAAAAACGGGTGGGCTATAGCCTTGGGGGGTGGGGCTGGCCCACTTCGTCCGCCGGACTCGGAATGCCGCGAGACGTTCCGAGGGGCCTCCGTGTGCCAAAAGTATGCCGCGGACAAAGCCGCGCCCAAAAATACCCGCCCGAAGGCCGGGGCGACAAGTTCGTCCAGCGGAAAAAGGCCACAAAAACGGGTGGGCTATAGCCTTGGGGGGTGGGGCTGGCCCACTTCGTCCGCCGGACTTGGAATGCCGCGAGACTTTGCGAGGGGCCTCCGTGTACTAAAAATAGGCCGCGGGCAAAGCCGTGCCCAAAAATAACCGCCCGAAGGCCGGGGCGCCAAGTTCGTCCAGCGGAAAAAGGCCACAAAAACGGGTGGGCTATAGCCTTGGGGGGTGGGGCTGGCCAACTTCGTCCGCCGGACTCGGAATGCCGCGAGACTTTATGAGGGGCCTCCGGGTGCCAAAAATAGGCCGCTGGCAAAGCCGCGCCCAAAATTAACCGCCCGAAGGCCGGGGCGCCAAGTTCGTCCAGCGGAAAAAGACCACAAAAACGGGTGGGCTATAGCCTTGGGGGGTGGGGCTGGCCAACTTCGTCCGCCGGACTCGGAATGCCGCGAGACGTTGCGAGGGGCCTCCGTGTGCCAAAAATAGGCCGCGGACAAAGCCGCGCCCAAAAATAACTGCCCGAAGGCCGGGGCGCCAAGTTCGTCCAGCGGAAAAAGGCCACAAAAACGGGTGGGCTATAGCCTTGGGGGGTGGGGCTGGCCAACTTCGTCCGCCGGACTCGGAATGCCGCGAGACTTTGCGAGGGGCCTCCGTGTGCCAAAAATATACCGCGGACAAAGCCGCGCCCAAAAATAACCACCCGAAGGCCGGGGCGCCAAGTTTGTCCAGCAGAAAATGGACACAAAAACGGGTGGGCTATAGCCTTGGGGGGTGGGGCTGGCCAACTTCGTCCGCCGGACTCGGACTGCCGCGAGACTTTGCGAGGGGCCTCCGTGTGCCAAAAATATGCCGCGGGCAAAGCCGCGCCCAAAAATAACTGCCCGAAGGCCGGGGCGCCAAGTTCGTTCAGCGGAAAAAGGCCACAAAAACGGGTGGGCTATAGCCTTGGGGGGTGGGGCTGGCCCACTTCGTCCGCCGGACTCGGAATGCCGCGAGACTTTGCGAGGGGCCTCCATGTGCCAAAAGTAGGCCGCGGGCAAAGCCGCGCCCAAAAATAACCGCCCGAAGGCCGGGGCGCCAAGTTCGTCCAGCGGAAAAAGGCCTCAAAAACGGGTGGGCAATAGCCTTCGGGGGTGGGGCTGGCCAACTTCGTCCGCCGGACTCGGAATGCCGCGAGACCTTGCGAGGGGCCTCCGTGTGCCAAAAATAGGCCGCGGGCAAAGCCGCGCCCAAAAATAAGCTCCCGAAGGCTGGGGCGCCAAGTTCGTCCAGCGGAAAAAGGCCACAAAAACGGGTGGGCTATAGCCTTGGGGGGTGGGGCTGGCCAACTTCGTCCGCCGGACTCGGACTGCCGCGAGACTTTGCGAGGGGCCTCCGTGTGCCAAAAATATGCCGCGGGCAAAGCCGCGCCCAAAAATAACTGCCCGAAGGCCGGGGCGCCAAGTTCGTTCAGCGGAAAAAGGCCACAAAAACGGGTGGGCTATAGCCTTGGGGGGTGGGGCTGGCCCACTTCGTCCGCCGGACTCGGAATGCCGCGAGACTTTGTGAGGGGCCTCCGTGTGCCAAAAATTGGCCGCGGGCAAAGCGACGGCCAAAAATAACCGCCCGAAGGCCAGGGCGCCAAGTTCGTCCAGCGGAAAAAGGCCTCAAAAACGGGTGGGCAATAGCCTTCGGGGGTGGGGCTGGCCAACTTCGTCCGCCGGACTCTGAATGCCGCGAGACCTTGCGAGGGGCCTCCGTGTGCCAAAAATAGGCCGCGGGCAAAGTCACGCCCAAAAATAACCGCCCGAAGGCCGGGGCGCCAAGTTCGTCCAGCGGAAAAAGGCCACAAAAACGGGTGGGCTATAGCCTTGGGGGGTGGGGCTGGCCCATTTCGTCCGCCGGACTCGGAATGCCGCGAGACTTTGCGAGGGGCCTCCATGTGCCAAAAATAGGCCGCGGGCAATGCCGCGCCCAAAAATAACCGCCCGAAGGCCGGGGCGCCAAGTTCGTCCAGCGGAAAAAGACCACAAAAACGGGTGGGCTATAGCCTTGGGGGGTCGAGCTGGCCGAATTCATCCGCCGGACTCGGAATGCCGCGAGACTTTGCGAGGAGCCTCCATGTGCCAAATATAGGCCGCAGACAAAGCCGCACCCAAAAATAACTGCCCGAAGGCCGGGGCGCCAAGTTCGTCCAGCGGAAAAAGGCCACAAAAATGGGTGGGCTATAGCCTTGGGGGGTGGGGCTGGCCAACTTCGTCCGCCGGACTCGGAATGCCGCGAGACTTTGCGAGGGGCCTCCGTGTGCCAAATATAGGCCGCGGACAAAGCCGCACCCAAAAATAACTGCCCGAAGGCCGGGGCGCCAAGTTCGTCCAGCGGAAAACGGCCACAAAAACGGGTGGGCTATAGCCTTGGGGGGTGGGGCTGGCCAACTTCATCCGCCGAACTAGGAATGGCGCGAGACCTTGCGAGGGGCCTCCGTGTGCCAAAAATAGGCCGCGGGCAAAGCCGCGCCCAAAAATAACCGCCCGAAGGCCGGGGCGCCAAGTTCGTCCAGCGGAAAAAGGCCTCAAAAACGGGTGGGCAATAGCCTTCGGGGGTGGGGCTGGCCAACTTCGTCCGCCGGACTCGGAATGCCGCGAGACTTTGCGAGGGGCCTCCGTGTGCCAAAAGTAGGCCGCGGGCAAAGCCGCGCCCAAAAATAACCGCCCGAAGGCCGGGGCGCCAAGTTCGTCCAGTGGAAAAAGGCCACAAAAACGGGTGGGCTATAGCCTTGGTGGGTGGGGCTGGCCAACTTCGTCCGCCAGACTCGGAATGCCGCGAGACTTTGTGAGGGGCCTCCGTGTGCCAAATATAGGCCGCGGACAAAGCCGCACCCAAAAATAACTGCCCGAAGGCCGGGGCGCCAAGTTCGTCCAGCGGAAAACGGCCACAAAAACGGGTGGGCTATAGCCTTGGGGGGTGGGGCTGGCCAACTTCATCCGCCGAACTAGGAATGGCGCGAGACCTTGCGAGGGGCCTCCGTGTGCCAAAAATAGGACGCGGGCAAAGCCGCGCCCAAAAATAACCGCCCGAAGGCCGGGGCGCCAAGTTCGTCCAGCGGAAAAAGGCCACAAAAACGGGTGGGCTATAGCCTTGGGGGGTGGGGCTGGCCCATTTCGTCCGCCGGACTCGGAATGCCGCGAGACTTTGCGAGGGGCCTCCGTGTGCCAAAAATAGGCCGCGGGCAATGCCGCGCCCAAAAATAACCGCCCGAAGGCCGGGGCGCCAAGTTCGTCCAGCGGAAAAAGGCCTCAAAAACGGGCGGGCAATAGCCTTGGGGGGTGGGCTGGCCAACTTCGTCCGCCGGACTCGGAATGCCGCGAGACTTTGCGAGGGGCCTCCGTGTACCAAAAATAGGCCGCGGGCAAAGCCGCTCCCAAAAATAACCGCCCGACGGCCGGGGCGCCAAGTTCGTCCAGCGGAAAAAGGCCACAAAAACGGGTGGGCTATAGCCTTGGGGGGTGGGGCTGGCCAACTTCGTCCGCCAGACTCGGAATGCCGCGAGTCTTTGCGAGGGGCCTCCATGTGCCAAAAGTAGGCCGCGGGCAAAGCCGCGCCCAAAAATAACCGCCCGAAGGCCGGGGCGCCAAGTTCGTCCAGCGGAAAAAGGCCACAAAAACGGGTGGGCTATAGCCTTGGTGGGTGGGGCTGGCCAACTTCGTCCGCCGGACTCGGAATGCCGCGAGACTTTGTGAGGGGCCTCCGTGTGCCAAATATAGGCTGCGGACAAAGCCGCACCCAAAAATAACTGCCCGAAGGCCGGGGCGCCAAGTTCGTCCAGCGGAAAACGGCCACAAAAACGGGTGGGCTATAGCCTTGGGGGGTGGGGCTGGCCCATTTCGTCCGCCGGACTCGGAATGCCGCGAGACTTTGCGAGGGGCCTCCGTGTGCCAAAAATAGGCCGCGGGCAATGCCGCGCCCAAAAATAACCGCCCGAAGGCCGGGGCGCCAAGTTCGTCCAGCGGAAAAAGGCCTCAAAAACGGGCGGGCAATAGCCTTGGGGGGTGGGCTGGCCAACTTCGTCCGCCGGACTCGGAATGCCGCGAGACTTTGCGAGGGGCCTCCGTGTACCAAAAATAGGCCGCGGGCAAAGCCGCTCCCAAAAATAACCGCCCGACGGCCGGGGCGCCAAGTTCGTCCAGCGGAAAAAGGCCACAAAAACGGGTGGGCTATAGCCTTGGGGGGTGGGGCTGGCCAACTTCGTCCGCCGGACTCGGACTGCCGCGAGACTTTACGAGGGGCCTCCGTGTGCCAAAAATATGCCGCGGGCAAAGCCGCGCCAAAAAATAACTGCCCGAAGGCCGGGGCGCCAAGTTCGTTCAGCGGAAAAAGGCCACAAAAACGGGTGGGCTATAGCCTTGGGGGGTGGGGCTGGCCCACTTCGTCCGCCGGACTCGGAATGCCGCGAGACTTTGCGAGGGGCCTCCGTGTGCCAAAAATTGGCCGCGGGCAAAGTGACGGCCAAAAATAACCGCCCGAAGGCCAGGGCGCCAAGTTCGTCCAGCGGAAAAAGGCCTCAAAAACGGGTGGGCAATAGCCTTCGGGGGTGGGGCTGGCCAACTTCGTCCGCCGGACTCAGAATGTCGTGAGACCTTGCGAGGGGCCTCCATGTGCCAAAAATAGGCCGCGGGCAAAGCCACGCCCAAAAATAACCGCCCGAAGGCTGGGGCGCCAAGTTCGTCCAGCGGAAAAAGGCCACAAAAACGGGTGGGCTATAGCCTTGGGGGGTGGGGCTGGCCAACTTCATCCGCCGGACTCGGAATGCCGCGAGACTTTGCGAGGGGCCTCCGTGTGCCAAAAATATGTCGCGGGCAAAGCCGCGCCCAAAAATAACTGCCCGAAGGCCGGGGCGCCAAGTTCGTTCAGCGGAAAAAGGCCACAAAAACGGGTGGGCTATAGCCTTGGGGGGTGGGGCTGGCCCATTTCGTCCGCCGGACTCGGAATGCCGCGAGACTTTGCGAGGGGCCTCCGTGTGCCAAAAATAGGCCGCGGGCAATGCCGCGCCCAAAAATAACCGCCCGAAGGCCGGGGCGCCAAGTTCGTCCAGCGGAAAAAGACCACAAAAACGGGTGGGCTATAGCCTTGGGGGGTCGAGCTGGCCGACTTCGTCCGCCGGACTCGGAATGCCGCGAGACTTTGCGAGGGGCCTCCATGTGCCAAATATAGGCCGCGGACAAAGCCGCACCCAAAAATAACTGCCCGAAGGCCGGGGCGCCAAGTTCGTCCAGCGGAAAAATGCCACAAAAACGGGTGGGCTATAGCCTTGGGGGGTGGGGCTGGCCAACTTCGTCCGCCGGACTCGGAATGCCGCGAGACTTTGCGAGGGGCCTCCATGTGCCAAAAGTAGGCCGCGGGCAAAGCCGCGCCCAAAAATAACCGCCCGAAGGCCGGGGCGCCAAGTTCGTCCAGCGGAAAAAGGCCACAAAAACGGGTGGGCTATAGCCTTGGTGGGTGGTGCTGGCCAACTTCGTCCGCCGGACTCGGAATGCCGCAAGACTTTGTGAGGGGCCTCCGTGTGCCAAAAATAGGCCGCGGGCAATGCCGCGCCCAAAAATAACCTTCCGAAGGCCGGGGCGCCAAGTTCGTCCAGCGGAAAAAGACCACAAAAACGGGTGGGCTATAGCCTTGGGGGGTGGAGCTGGCCAACTTCGTCCGCCGGACTCGGAATGCCGCGAGACTTTGCGAGGGGCCGCCATGTGCCAAAAGTAGGCCGCGGGCAAAGCCGCGCCCAAAAATAACCGCCCAAACGCCGGGGCGCCAAGTTTGTCCAGCGGAAAAAGGCCACAAAAACGGGTGGGCTATAGCCTTGGGGGGTGGGGCTGGCCAACTTCGTCCGCCGGACTCGGACTGCCGCGAGACTTTGCGAGGGGCCTCCGTGTGCCAAAAATATGCCGCGGGCAAAGCCGCGCCAAAAAATAACTGCCCGAAGGCCGGGGCGCCAAGATCGTTCAGCGGAAAAAGGCCACAAAAACGGGTGGGCTATAGCCTTGGGGGGTGGGGCTGGCCAACTTCGTCCGCCGGACTCGGAATGCCACGAGACTTTGCGAGGGGCCTCCGTGTGCCAAAAATTGGCCGCGGGCAAAGCGACGGCCAAAAATAACCGCCCGAAGGCCAGGGCGCCAAGTTCGTCCAGCGGAAAAAGGCCTCAAAAACGGGTGGGCAATAGCCTTCAGGGGTGGGGCTGGCCAACATCGTCCGCCGGACTCGGAATGCCGTGAGACCTTGCGAGGGGCCTCCGTGTGCCAAAAATAGGCCGCGGGCAAAGCCACGCCCAAAAATAACCGCCCGTAGGCTGGGGCGCCAAGTTCGTCCAGCGGAAAAAGGCCACAAAAACGGGTGGGCTATAGCCTTGGGGGGTGGGGCTGGCCAACTTCATCCGCCGGACTCGGAATGCCGCGAGACTTTGCGAGGGGCCTCCGTGTGCCAAAAATAGGCCGCGGGCAATGCCGTGCCCAAAAATAACCGCCCGAAGGCCGGGGCGCCAAGTTCGTCCAGCGGAAAAAGACCACAAAAACGGGTGGGCTATAGCCTTGGGGGGTCGAGCTGGCCGACTTCGTCCGCCGGACTCGGAATGCCGCGAGACTTTGCGAGGGGCCTCCGTGTGCCAAATATAGGCCGCGGACAAAGCCGCACCCAAAAATAACTGCCCGAAGGCCGGGGCGCCAAGTTCGTCCAGCGGAAAAAGGCCACAAAAACGGGTGGGCTATAGCCTTGGGGGGTGGGGCTGGCCAACTTTGTCCGCCGGACTCGGAATGCCGCGAGACTTTGCGAGGGGCCTCCATGTGCCAAAAGTAGGCCGCGGGCAAAGCCGCGCCCAAAAATAACCGCCCGAAGGCCGGGGCGCCAAGTTCGTCCAGCGGAAAAAGGCCACAAAAACGGGTGGGCTATAGCCTTGGTGGGTGGGGCTGGCCAACTTCGTCCGCCGGACTCGGAATGCCGCGAGACTTTGTAAGGGGCCTCCATGTGCCAAAAGTAGGCCGCGGGCAAAGCCGCGCCCAAAAATAACCGCCCGAAGGCCGGGGCGCCAAGTTCGTCCAGCGGAAAAAGGCCACAAAAACGGGTGGGCTATAGCCTTGGTGGGTGGGGCTGGCCAACTTCGTCCGCCGGACTCGGAATGCCGCGAGACTTTGTAAGGGGCCTCCGTGTGCCAAATATAGGCCGCGGACAAAGCCGCGCCCAAAAATAACCGCCCGAAGGCCGGGGCACCAACTTCGTCCAGCGGAAAAAGGCCACAAAAACGGGTGGGCTATAGCCTTGGGGGGTGGGGCTGGCCAACTTCGTCCGCCGAACTAGGAATGCCGCGAGACTTTGTGAGGGGCCTCCGTGTGCCAAAAATAGGCCGCGGGCAATGCCGCGCCCAAAAATAACCGCCCGAAGGCCGGGGCGCCAAGTTCGTCCAGCGGAAAAAGGCCACAAAAACGGGTGGGCTATAGCCTTGGGGGGTGGGGCTGGCCCACTTCGTCCGCCGGACTCGGAATGCCGCGAGACTTTGCGAGGGGCCTCTGTGTGCCAAAAATAGGCCGCGGGCAAAGCGACGGCCAAAAATAACCGCCCGAAGGCCGGGGCGCCAAGTTCGCCCAGCGGAAAAAGGCCTCACAAACGGGTGGGCAATAGCCTTGGGGGGTGGGGCTGACCAACTTCGTCCGCCGGACTCGGAATGCCGCGAGACTTTCCGAGGGGCCTCCGTGTGCCAAAAATAGGCCGCGGGCAAAGTCGCTACCAAAAATAACCGCCCGAAGGCTGGGGCGCCAAGTTCGTCCCGCGGAAAAAGGCCATAAAACCGGGTGGGCTATAGCCTTGGGGGGTGGGGCTGGCCAACTTCGTCCGCCGGGCTCGGAATGCCGCGAGACTTTGCGAGAGGCCTCCATGTGCCAAAAAAATGCCGCGGGCAAAGCCGCGCCCAAAAATAACTGCCCGAAGGCCGGGGCGCCAAGTTCGTCCAGCGGAAAAAGGCCACAAAAACGGGTGGGCTATAGCCTTGGGCGGTGGGGCTGGCCCACTTCGTCTGCCGGACTCGGAATGCCGCGAGACTTTGCGAGGGGCCTCCGCCTGCCAAAAAAATGCCGCGGGCAAAGCCGCGCCCAAAAATAACTGCCCGAAGGCCGGGGCGCCAAGTTCGTTCAGCGGAAAAAGGCCACAAAAACGGGTGGGCTATAGCCTTGGGGGGTGGGGCTGGCCCACTTCGTCCGCCGGACTCGGTATGCCGCGAGACATTGCGAGGGGCCTCCGCGTGCCAAAAAAATGCCGCGGGCAAAGCCGCGCCCAAAAATAACTGCCCGAAGGCCGGGGCGCCAAGTTCGTTCAGCGGAAAAAGGCCACAAAAACGGGTGGGCTATAGCCTTGGGGGGTGGGGCTGGCCCATTTCGTCCGCCGGACTCGGAATGCCGCGAGACTTTGCGAGGGGCCTCCATGTGCCAAAAACAGGCCGCGGACAATGCCGCGCCCAAAAATAACCGCCCGAAGGCCGGGGCGCCAAGTTCATCCAGCGGAAAAAGACCACAAAAACGGGTGGGCTATAGCCTTGGGGGATCGAGCTGGCCGACTTCGTCCGCCGGACTCGGAATGCCGCGAGACTTTGCGAGGAGCCTCCATGTCCCAAATATAGGCCGCGGACAAAGCCGCACCCAAAAATAACTGCCCGAAGGCCGGGGCGCCAAGTTCGTCCAGCGGAAAAAGGCCACAAAAATGGGTGGGCTATAGCCTTGGGGGGTGGGGCTGGCCAACTTCGTCCGCCGGACTCGGAATGCCGCGAGACTTTGCGAGGGGCCTCCATGTGCCAAAAGTAGGCCGCGGGCAAAGCCGCGCCCAAAAATAACCGCCCGAAGGCCGGGGCGCCAAGTTCGTCCAGCGGAAAAAGGCCACAAAAACGGGTGGGCTATAGCCTTGGGGGGTGGGGCTGGCCCATTTCGTCCGCCGGACTCGGAATGCCGCGAGACTTTGCGAGGGGCCTCCGTGTGCCAAAAATTGGCCACGGGCAATGCCGCGCCCAAAAATAACCGCCCGAAGGCCGGGGCGCCAAGTTCGTCCAGCGGAAAAAGGCCACAAAAACGGGTGGGCTATAGCCTTGGGGGGTGGGGCTGGCCCATTTCGTCCGCCGGACTCGGAATGCCGCGAGACTTTGCGAGGGGCCTCCGTGTGCCAAAAATAGGCCGCGGGCAATGCCGCGCCCAAAAATAACCGCCCGAAGGCCGGGGCGCCAAGTTCGTCCAGCGGAAAAAGACATCAAAAACGGGTGGGCTATAGCCTTGGGGGGTGGAGCTGGCCAACTTCGTCCGCCGGACTCGGAATGCCGCGAGACTTTGCGAGGGGCCTCCATGTGCCAAAAGTAGGCCGCGGGCAAAGCTGCGCCCAAAAATAACCGCCCGAACGCCGGGGCGCCAAGTTTGTCCAGCGGAAAAAGGCCACAAAAACGGGTGGGCTATAGCCTTGGGGGGTGGGGCTGGCCAACTTCGTCCGCCGGACTCGGACTGCCGCGAGACTTTGCGAGGGGCCTCCGTGTGCCAAAAATATGCCGCGGGCAAAGCCGCGCCAAAAAATAACTGCCCGAAGGCCGGGGCGCCAAGTTCGTTCAGCGGAAAAAGGCCACAAAAACGGGTGGGCTATAGCCTTGGTGGGTGGGGCTGGCCAACTTCGTCCGCCGGACTCGGAATGCCGCGAGACTTTGTGAGGGGCCTCCGTGTGCCAAATATAGGCCACGGACAAAGCCGCACCCAAAAATAACCGCCCGAAGGCCGGGGCGCCAAGTTCGTCCAGCGGAAAAAGGCCACAAAAACGGGTGGGCTATAGCCTTGGGGGGTCGGGCTGGCCCATTTCGTCCGCCGGACTCGGAATGCCGCGAGACTTTGCGAGGGGCCTCCGTGTGCCAGAAATAGGCCGCGGGCAATGCCGCGCCCAAAAATAACCGCCCGAAGGCCGGGGCGCCAAGTTCGTCCAGCGGAAAAAGACATCAAAAACGGGTGGGCTATAGCCTTGGGGGGTGGAGCTGGCCAACTTCGTCCGCCGGACTCGGAATGCCGCGAGACTTTGCGAGGGGCCTCCGTGTGCCAAAAATAGGCCGCGGGCAAAGCCGCGCCCAAAAATAACCGCCCGAAGGTCGGGGCGCCAAGTTCGTCCAGCGGAAAAAGGCCACAAAAACGGGTGGGCTATAGCCTTGGGGGGTGGGGCTGGCCCACTTCGTCCGCCGGACTCGGAATGCCGCGAGACTTTGTGAGGGGCCTCCGTGTGCCAAATATAGGCCACGGACAAAGCCGCACCCAAAAATAACCGCCCGAAGGCCGGGGCGCCAAGTTCGTCCAGCGGAAAAAGGCCACAAAAACGGGTGGGCTATAGCCTTGGGGGGTGGGGCTGGCCCTTTTCGTCCGCCGGACTCGGAATGCCGCGAGACTTTGCGAGGGGCCTCTGTGTGCCAAAAATAGGCCGCGGGCAATGCCGCGCCCAAAAATAACCGCCCGAAGGCCGGGGCGCCAAGTTCGTCCAGCGGAAAAAGACATCAAAAACGGGTGGGCTATAGCCTTGGGGGGTGGAGCTGGCCAACTTCGTCCGCCGGACTCGGAATGCCGCGAGACTTTGTGAGGGGCCTCCGTGTGCCAAATATAGGCCGCGGACAAAGCCACACCCAAAAATAACTGCCCGAAGGCCGGGGCGCCAAGTTCGTCCTGCGGAAAACGGCCACAAAAACGGGTGGGCTATAGCCTTGGGGGGTGGGGCTGGCCAACTTCGTCCGCCGAACTAGGAATGCCGCGAGACCTTGCGAGGGGCCTCCGTGTGCCAAAAATAGGCCGCGGGCAAAGCCGCGCCCAAAAATAACCGCCCGAAGGCCGGGGCGCCAAGTTCGTCCAGCGGAAAAAGGCCACAAAAACGGGTGGGCTATAGCCTTGGGGGGTGGGGCTGGCCCATTTCGTCCGCCGGACTCGGAATGCCGCGAGACTTTGCGAGGGGCCTCCGTGTGCCAAAAATAGGCCGCGGGCAATGCCGCGCCCAAAAATAACCGCCCGAAGGCCGGGGCGCCAAGTTCGTCCAGCGGAAAAAGACCACAAAAACGGGTGGGCTATAGCCTTGGGGGGTGGAGCTGGCCAACTTCGTCCGCCGGACTCGGAATGCCGCGAGACTTTGCGAGGGGCCTCCATGTGCCAAAAGTAGGCCGCGGGCAAAGCTGCGCCCAAAAATAACCGCCCGAACGCCGGGGCGCCAAGTTTGTCCAGCGGAAAAAGGCCACAAAAACGGGTGGGCTATAGCCTTGGGGGGTGGGGCTGGCCCACTTCGTCCGCCGGACTCGGACTGCCGCGAGACTTTGCGAGGGGCCTCCGTGTGCCAAAAATATGCCGCAGGCAAAGCCGCGCCAAAAAATAACTGCCCGAAGGCTGGGGCGCCAAGTTCGTTCAGCGGAAAAAGGCCACAAAAACGGGTGGGCTATAGCCTTGGGGGGTGGGGCTGGCCCACTTCGTCCGCCGGACTCGGAATGCCGCGAGACTTTGCGAGGGGCCTCCGTGTGCCAAAAATTGGCCGCGGGCAAAGCGACGGCCAAAAATAACCGCCCGAAGGCCAGGGCGCCAAGTTCGTCCAGCGGAAAAAGGCCTCAAAAACGGGTGGGCAATAGCCTTCGGGGGTGGGGCTGGCCAACTTCGTCCGCCGGACTCGGAATGCCGTGAGACCTTGCGAGGGGCCTCCGTGTGCCAAAAATAGGCCGCGGGCAAAGCCACGCCCAAAAATAACCGCCCGAAGACTGCGGCGCCAAGTTCGTCCAGCGGAAAAAGGCCACAAAAACGGGTGGGCTATAGCCTTGGGGGGTGGGGCTGGCCAACTTCATCCGCCGGACTCGGAATGCCGCGAGACTTTGCGAGGGGCCTCCGTGTGCCAAAAATATACCGCGGGCAAAGCCGCGCCCAAAAATGACTGCCCGAAGGCCGGGGCGCCAAGTTCGTTCAGCGGAAAAAGGCCACAAAAACGGGTGGGCTATAGCCTTGGGGGGTGGGGCTGGCCCATTTCGTCCGCCGGACTCGGAATGCCGCGAGACTTTGCGAGGGGCCTCCGTGTGCCAAAAATTGGCCGCGGGCAATGCCGCGCCCAAAAATAACCGCCCGAAGGCCGGGGCGCCAAGTTCGTCCAGCGGAAAAAGACCACAAAAACGGGTGGGCTATAGCCTTGGGGGGTCGAGCTGGCCGACTTCGTCCGCCGGACTCGGAATGCCGCGAGACTTTGCGAGGGGCCTCCATGTGCCAAATATAGGCCGCGGACAAAGCCGCACCCAAAAATAACTGCCCGAAGGCCGGGGCGCCAAGTTCGTACAGCGGAAAAAGGCCACAAAAACGGGTGGGCTATAGCCTTGGTGGGGGGGGCTGGCCAACTTCGTCCGCCGGACTCGGAATGCCGCGAGACTTTGTGAGGGGCCTCCGTGTGCCAAATATAGGCCGCGGACAAAGCCGCACCCAAAAATAACTGCCCGAAGGCCGGGGCGCCAAGTTCGTCCAGCGGAAAAAGGCCACAAAAACGGGTGGGCTATAGCCTTGGGGGGTGGGGCTGGCCAACTTCGTCCGCCGAACTAGGAATGCCGCGAGACCTTGCGCGGGGCCTCCGTGTGCCAAAAATAGGCCGCGGGCAAAGCCGCGCCCAAAAATAACAGCCCGAAGGTCGGGGCGCCAAGTTCGTCCAGCGGAAAAAGGCCACAAAAACGGGTGGGCTATAGCCTTGGGGGGTGGGGCTGGCCCACTTCGTCCGCCGGACTCGGAATGCCGCGAGACTTTGTGAGGGGCCTCCGTGTGCCAAAAATAGGCCGCGGGCAATGCCGCGCCCAAAAATAACCGCCCGAAGGCCGGGGCGCCAATTTCGTCCAACGGAAAAAGGCCACAAAAACGGGTGGGCTATAGCCTTGGGGGGTGGGGCTGGCCCACTTCGTCCGCCGGACTAGGAATGCTGCGAGACTTTGCGAGGGGCCTCTGTGTGCCAAAAATAGGCCGCGGGCACAGCGACGGCCAAAAATAACCGCCCGAAGGCCGGGGCGCCAAGTTCGCCCAGCGGAAAAAGGCCTCAAAAACGGGTGGGCAATAGCCTTGGGGGGTGGGCTGACCAACTTCGTCCGCCGGACTCGGAATGCCGCGAGACTTTCCGAGGGGCCTCCGTGTGCCAAAAATAGGCCGCGGGCAAAGTCGCTCCCTAAAATAACCGCCCGAAGGCTGGGGCGCCAAGTTCGTCCCGCGGAAAAAGGCCATAAAACCGGGTGGGCTATAGCCTTGGGGGGTGGGGCTGGCCCACTTCGTCCGCCGGGCTCGGAATGCCGCGAGACTTTGCGAGGGGCCTCCATGTGCCAAAAAAATGCCGCGGGCAAAGCCGCGCCCAAAAATAACTGCCCGAAGGCCGGGGCGCCAAGTTCGTCCAGCGGAAAAAGGCCACAAAAACGGGTGGGCTATAGCCTTGGGCGGTGGGGCTGGCCCACTTCGTCCGCCGGACTCGGAATGCCGCGAGACTTTGCGAGGGGCCTCCGCGTGCCAAAAAAATGCCACGGGCAAAGCAGCGTCCAAAAATAACTGCCCGAAGGCCGGGGCGCCAAGTTCGTTCAGCGGAAAAAGGCCACAAAAACGGGTGGGCTATAGCCTTGGGGGGTGGGGCTGGCCCACTTCGTCCGCCGGACTCGGTATGCCGCGAGACTTTGCGAGGGGCCTCCGCGTGCCAAAAAAATGCCGCGGGCAAAGCCGCGCCCAAAAATAACTGCCCGAAGGCCGGGGCGCCAAGTTCGTTCAGCGGAAAAAGGCCACAAAAACGGGTGGGCTATAGCCTTGGGGGGTGGGGCTGGCCCACTTCGTCCGCCGGACTCGGAATGCCGCGAGACTTTGTGAGGGGCCTCCGTGTGCCAAAAATAGGCCGCGGGCAATGCCGCGCCCAAAAATAACCGCCCGAAGGCCGGGGCGCCAAGTTCGTCCAGCGGAAAAAGGCCACAAAAACGGGTGGGCTATAGCCTTGGGGGGTGGGGCTGGCCCACTTCGTCCGCCGGACTCGGAATGCTGCGAGACTTTGCGAGGGGCCTCTGTGTGCCAAAAATAGGCCGCGGGCACAGCGACGGCCAAAAATAACCGCCCGAAGGCCGGGGCGCCAAGTTCGCCCAGCGGAAAAAGGCCTCAAAAACGGGTGGGCAATAGCCTTGGGGGGTGGGCTGACCAACTTCGTCCGCCGGACTCGTAATGCCGCGAGACTTTCCGAGGGGCCTCCGTGTGCCAAAAATAGGCCGCGGGCAAAGTCGCTCCCAAAAATAACCGCCCGAAGGCTGGGGCGCCAAGTTCGTCCCGCGGAAAAAGGCCATAAAACCGGGTGGGCTATAGCCTTGGGGGGTGGGGCTGGCCAACTTCGTCCGCCGGGCTCGGAATGCCGCGAGACTTTGCGAGGGGCCTCCGTGTGCCAAAAATAGGCCACAGACAAAGCCGCACCCAAAAATAACCGCCCGAAGGCCGGGGCGCCAAGTTCGTCCAGCGGAAAAAGGCCACAAAAACGGGTGGGCTATAGCCTTGGGGGGTGGGGCTGGCCCACTTCGTCCGCCGGACTCGGAATGCGGCAAGACTTTACGAGGGGCCTCCGTGTGCCAAAAATAGGCCACGCCCAAAAATCACCGACCGAAGGCCGGGGCGCGAACTTCGTCCAGCGGAAAAAGGCCACAAAAACGGGTGAGCTATAGCCTTGGGCGGTGGTGCTGGCCAACTTCGTCCGCCGGACTCAGAATGCCGTAGGACTTTGCGAGGGGCCTCCGGGTGCCAAAAATAGGCCGCGGGCTAAGCCGCGCCCAAAAATAACCGCCCGAAGGCCGGGGCGCCAAGTTCGTCCAGCGGAAAAAGGCCACAAAAACGGGTGGGCTATAGCCTTGGGGGGTGGGGCTGTTCAACTTTGTCCGCCGGACTCGGAATGCCGCGAGACTTTACGTGGGGCCTCCGTGTGCCAAAAATAGGCCGCGGGCAAAACCGCGCCCAAAAATAACCGCCCGAAGGCCGGGGCGCCAAGTTCGTCCATCGGAAAAAGGCCACAAAAACGGGTGGGCTATAGCCTTGGGGGGTGGGGCTGGCCAACTTCGTCCGCCGGACTCGGAATGCGGCAAGACTTTCCGAGGGGCCTCCGTGTGCCAAAAATAGGCAGCCCCCAAAAATAACCGCCCGAAGGCCGGGGCGCCAAGTTCGTCCAGCGGAAAAAGGCCACAAAAACGGGTGGGCTATAGCCTCGGGGTGTGGGGCTGGCCAACTTCGTCCGCCGGACTCGGAATGCCGCGAGACTTTGCGAGGGGCCTCTGTGTGCCAAAAATAGGCTGTGGACAAAGCCGCGCCCAAAAATAACCGCCCGAAGGACGGGGCGCCAAGTTCGTCCAGCGGAAAAAGGCAACAAAAACGGGTGGGCTATAGACTTGGGGGGTGGGGCTGGCCCACTTCGTCCGCCGGACTCGGAATGCCGCGAGACTTTGCGAGGGGCCTCCGTGTGCCAAAAATAGGCCGTGGGCTAAGCCGCGCCCCAAAATAACCGCCCGAAGGCCGGGGCGCCAAGTTCGTCCAGCGGAAAAAGGCCACAAAAACGGGTGGGCTATAGCCTTGGGGGGTGGGGCTGGCCAACTTCGTCCGCCGGACTCGGAATGCGGCAAGACTTTGCGAGGGGCCTCCGTGTGCCAAAAATAGGCCGCGCCCAAAAATCACCGCCCGAAGGCCGGGGCGCCAAGTTCGTCCAGCGGAAAAAGGCCACAAAAACGGGTGGGCTATAGCCTTGGGGGGTGGGGCTGGCCCATTTCGTCCGCCGGACTCGGAATGCCGCGAGACTTTGCGAGGGGCCTCCGTGTGCCAAAAATTGGCCGCGGGCAATGCCGCGCCCAAAAATAACCGCCCGAAGGCCGGGGCGCCAAGTTCGTCCAGCGGAAAAAGACCACAAAAACGGGTGGGCTATAGCCTTGGGGGGTCGAGCTGGCCGACTTCGTCCGCCGGACTCGGAATGCCGCGAGACTTTGCGAGGGGCCTCCGCGTGCCAAAAAAATGCCGCGGGCAAAGCCGCGCCCAAAAATAACTGCCCGAAGGCCGGGGCGCCAAGTTCGTTCAGCGGAAAAAGGCCACAAAAACGGGTGGGCTATAGCCTTGGGGGGTGGGGCTGGCCCACTTCGTCCGCCGGACTCGGAATGCCGCGAGACTTTGTGAGGGGCCTCCGTGTGCCAAAAATAGGCCGCGGGCAATGCCGCGCCCAAAAATAACCGCCCGAAGGCCGGGGCGCCAAGTTCGTCCAGCGGAAAAAGGCCACAAAAACGGGTGGGCTATAGCCTTGGGGGGTGGGGCTGGCCCACTTCGTCCGCCGGACTCGGAATGCCGCGAGACTTTGGGAGGGGCCTCTGTGTGCCAAAAATAGGCCGCGGGCAAAGCGACGGCCAAAAATAACCGCCCGAAGGCCGGGGCGCCAAGTTCGCCCAGCGGAAAAAGGCCTCAAAAACGGGTGGGCAATAGCCTTGGGGGGTGGGGCTGACCAACTTCGTCCGCCGGACTCGTAATGCCGCGAGACTTTCCGAGGGGCCTCCGTGTGCCAAAAATAGGCCGCGGGCAAAGTCGCTCCCAAAAATAACCGCCCGAAGGCTGGGGCGCCAAGTTCGTCCCGCGGAAAAAGGCCATAAAACCGGGTGGGCTATAGCCTTGGGGGGTGGGGCTGGCCAACTTCGTCCGCCGGGCTCGGAATGCCGCGAGACTTTGCGAGGGGCCTCCGTGTGCCAAAAATAGGCCACAGACAAAGCCGCACCCAAAAATAACCGCCCGAAGGACGGGGCGCCAAGTTCGTCCAGCGGAAAAAGGCCACAAAAACGGGTGGGCAATAGCCTTGGGGGGTGGGGCTGGCCAACTTCGTCCGCTGGGCTCGGAATGCCGCGAGACTTTGCGATGGGCCTCCGTGTGTCAAAAATAGGCCGCGGGGAAAGCCACGCCCAAAAATAACCGCCCGAACGCCGGGTCGCCAAGTTCGTCCAGCGGAAAAAGGCCACAAAAACGGGTGGGCTATAGCCTTGCGGGGTGGGGCTGGCCGACTTCGTCCGCCGGACTCGGAATGCCGCGGGACTTTACGAGGGGCCTCCGTGTGCAAAAAATAGGCCGCGGGCAAAGCCGTGGCAAAAAATAACCGACCGAAGGCCGGGGCGCCAAGTTCGTCCAGCGGAAAAAGACCCCAAAAACGGGTGGGCTATAGCTTTGGGGGGTGGAGCGGGCCACTTCGTCCGCCGGACTCGAAATGCCGTGAGACTTTGCGAGGGGCCTCCGTGTGTCAAAAATAGGCCGCGGGCAAAGCCACGCCCAAAAATAACCGCCCGAAGGTCGGGTCGCCAAGTTCGTCCAGCGGAAAAAGTTCACAAAAACGGGTGGGCTATAGCCTTGGGGGGTGGGGCTGGCCAACTTTGTCCGCCGGACTCGGAATGCCGCGGGACTTTGCGAGGGGCCTCCGTGGGCAAAATATAGGACGTGGGCAAAGCCGCGCCCAAAAATAACTGCCCAAAGGCCGAGGCACCAAGTTCGTCCAGCGGAAAAAGGCCATAAAAACGGGTGGGCTATAGCCTTGGGGGGTGGGGCTGGCCCACTTCGTCCGTCGGGCTCGGAATGCCGCGAGACTTTGCGAGGGGCCTCCGTGTGCCAAAAATAGGCCACGGACAAAGCCGCACCCAAAAATAACCGCCCGAAGGCCGGGGCGCCAAGTTCGTCCAGCGGAAAAAGGCCACAAAAACGGGTGGGCTATAGCCTTGGGGGGTGGGGCTGGCCCACTTCGTCCGCCGGACTCGGAATGCGGCAAGACTTTACGAGGGGCCTCCGTGTGCCAAAAATAGGCCACGCCCAAAAATCACCGACCGAAGGCCGGGGCGCGAACTTCGTCCAGCGGAAAAAGGCCACAAAAACGGGTGAGCTATAGCCTTGGGCGGTGGTGCTGGCCAACTTCGTCCGCCGGACTCAGAATGCCGTAGGACTTTGCGAGGGGCCTCCGGGTGCCAAAAATAGGCCGCGGGCTAAGCCGCGCCCAAAAATAACCGCCCGAAGGCCGGGGCGCCAAGTTCGTCCAGCGGAAAAAGGCCACAAAAACGGGTGGGCTATAGCCTTGGGGGGTGGGGCTGTTCAACTTTGTCCGCCGGACTCGGAATGCCGCGAGACTTTACGTGGGGCCTCCGTGTGCCAAAAATAGGCCGCGGGCAAAACCGCGCCCAAAAATAACCGCCCGAAGGCCGGGGCGCCAAGTTCGTCCATCGGAAAAAGGCCACAAAAACGGGTGGGCTATAGCCTTGGGGGGTGGGGCTGGCCAACTTCGTCCGCCGGACTCGGAATGCGGCAAGACTTTCCGAGGGGCCTCCGTGTGCCAAAAATAGGCAGCCCCCAAAAATAACCGCCCGAAGGCCGGGGCGCCAAGTTCGTCCAGCGGAAAAAGGCCACAAAAACGGGTGGGCTATAGCCTCGGGGTGTGGGGCTGGCCAACTTCGTCCGCCGGACTCGGAATGCCGCGAGACTTTGCGAGGGGCCTCTGTGTGCCAAAAATAGGCTGCGGACAAAGCCGCGCCCAAAAATAACCGCCCGAAGGACGGGGCGCCAAGTTCGTCCAGCGGAAAAAGGCAACAAAAACGGGTGGGCTATAGACTTGGGGGGTGGGGCTGGCCCACTTCGTCCGCCGGACTCGGAATGCCGCGAGACTTTGCGAGGGGCCTCCGTGTGCCAAAAATAGGCCGTGGGCTAAGCCGCGCCCCAAAATAACCGCCCGAAGGCCGCGGCGCCAAGTTCGTCCAGCGGAAAAAGGCCACAAAAACGGGTGGGCTATAGCCTTGGGGGGTGGGGCTGGCCAACTTCGTCCGCCGGACTCGGAATGCGGCAAGACTTTGCGAGGGGCCTCCGTGTGCCAAAAATAGGCCGCGCCCAAAAATCACCGCCCGAAGGCCGGGGCGCCAAGTTCGTCCAGCGGAAAAAGGCCACAAAAACGGGTGGGCTATAGCCTTGGGGGGTGGAGCTGGCCAACTTTGTCCGCCGGACTCGGAATGCCGTAGGACTTTGCGAGGGGCCTCCGTGTACCAAAAATAGGCCGCGGGCTAACCGCGCCCAAAAATAACAGCCCGAAGGCCGGGGCGCCAAGTTCGTCCAGCAGGAAAAGGCCACAAAAACGGGTGGGCTATAGCCTTGGGGGGTGGGGCTGGCCATCTTTGTCCGCCGGACTCGGAATGCCGCGAGACTTTGCGAGGGGCCTTCGTGTGCCAAAAATAGGCCGCGGGCAAAACCGCGCCCAAAAATAACCGCCCGAAGGCCGGGGCACCAAGTTCGTCCATCGGAAAAAGGCCACAAAAACGGGTGGGCTATAGCCTTGGGGGGTGGGGCTGGCCAACTTCGTCCGCCGGACTCGGAATGCGGCAAGAGTTTCCGAGGGGCCTCCGTGTGCCAAAAATAGGCAGCCCCCAAAAATAACCGCCCGAAGGCCGGGGCGCCAAGTTCGTCCAGCGGAAAAAGGCCACAAAAACGGGTGGGCTATAGCCTTGGGGGGTGGGGCTGGCCAACTTCGTCCGCCGGACTCGGAATGCCGCGAGACTTTGCAAGGGGCCTTCGTGTGCCAAAAATAGGCCGCGGGCAAAACCGCGCCCAAAAATAACCGCCCGAAGGCCGGGGCACCAAGTTCGTCCATCGGAAAAAGGCCACAAAAACGGGTGGGCTATAGCCTTGGGGAGTGGGGCTGGCCATCTTCGTCCGCCGGACTCGGAATGCGGCAAGACTTTCCGAGGGGCCTCCGTGTGCCAAAAATAGGCAGCCCCCAAAAATAACCGCCCGAAGGCCGGGGCGCCAAGTTCGTCCAGCGGAAAAA
Source organism: Citrus x changshan-huyou (assembly GCA_039657385.1). Lineage (NCBI taxonomy): Eukaryota > Viridiplantae > Streptophyta > Magnoliopsida > Sapindales > Rutaceae > Citrus > Citrus x changshan-huyou. The sequence goes on along the minus strand of JBCGBO010000019.1, from coordinate 1,421,407 downwards.
GGCCACAAAAACGGGTGGGCTATAGCCTTGGGGGGTGGGGCTGGCCAACTTCGTCCGCCGGACTCGGAATGCCGCGAGACTTTGCGAGGGGCCTCCGTGTGCCAAAAATAGGCCGTGGACTAAGCCGCGCCCCAAAATAACCGCCCGAAGGCCGGAGCGCCAAGTTCGTCCAGCGGAAAAAGCCCACAAAAACGGGTGGGCTATAGCCTTGGGGGGTGGGGCTGGCCAACTTCGTCCGCCGGACTCGGAATGCGGCAAGACTTTGCGAGGGGCCTCCGTGTGCCAAAAATAGGCCGCGCCCAAAAATCACCGTCCGAAGGCCGGGGCGCCAACTTCGTCCAGCGGAAAAAGGCCACAAAAACGGGTGAGCTATGGCCTTGGGCGGTGGGGCTGGCCAACTTCGTCCGCCGGACTCGGAATGCCGCAGGACTTTGCGAGGGGCCTCCGGGTGCCAAAAATAGGCCGCGGGCTAAGCCGCGCCCAAAAATAACCGCCCGAAGGCCGGGGCGCCAAGTTCGTCCAGCGGAAAAAGGCCACAAAAACGGGTGGGCTATAGCCTTGGGGGGTGGGGCTGGCCAACTTCGTCCGCCGGACTCGGAATGCTGCGAGACTTTGCGAGGGGCCTCCGTGTACCAAAAATAGGCCGCGGGCAAAGCTGCGTCCAAAAATAACTGCCCGAAGGCCGGGGCTCCAAGTTCGTCCAGCGGAAAAAGGCCACAAAAGCGGGTGGGCTATAGCCTTGGGGGGTGCGGCTGGCCAACTTCGTCCGCCGGACTCGGAATACCGCGAGACTTTGCGAGGGGCCTCCGTGTACCAAAAATAGGCCGTGGGCAAAGCTGCGTCCAAAAATAACCGCCCGAAGGCCGGGGCGCCAAGTTCGTCCAGCGGAAAAAGGCCACAAAAACGGGTGGGCTATAGCCTTGGGGGGTGGGGCTGGCCAACTTCGTCCGCCGGACTCGGAATGCCGCGAGACTTTGCGAGGGGCCTCCGTGTACCAAAAATAGGCCGCGGGCAAAGCTGCGTCCAAAAATAACTGCCCGAAGGCCGGGGCGCCAGGTTCGTCCAGCGGAAAAAGGCCCCAAAAATGGGTGGGCTATAGCCTTGGGGGGTGAGGCTGGCCAACTTCGTCCGCCGGACTTGGAATGCGGCAAGACTTTGCGAGGGGACTCCGTGTGCCAAAAATAGGCCGCGCCCAAAAATCACCGCCCGAAGGCCGGGGCGCCAAGTTCGTCCAGCGGAAAAAGGCCACAAAAACGGGTGGGCTATAGCCTTGGGGGGTGGGGCTGGCCAACTTTGTCCGCCGGACTCGGAATGCCGCAGGACTTTGCGAGGGGCCTCCGTGTGCCAAAAATAGGCCGCGGGCTAAGCCGTGCCCAAAAATAACAGCCGAAGGCCGGGGCGCCAAGTTCGTCCAGCGGAAAAAGGCCACAAAAACGGGTGGGCTATAGCCTTGGGGGGTGGGGCTGGCCAACTTCGTCCGCCGGACTCGGAATGCCGCGAGACTTTGCGAGGGGCCTCCGTGTGCCAAAAATAGGCCGCGGGCAAAGCCACGCCCAAAAATAACCTCCCGAAGGCCGGGGCGCCAAGTTCGTCCAGCGGAAAAAGGCCACAAAAACGGGTGGGCTATAGCCTTGGGGGGTGGGGCTGGCCAACTTCGTCCGCCGGACTCGGAATGCTGCGAGAGTTTACAGGGGGCCTCCGTGTGCCAAAAATAGGCCGCGGACAAAGCCGCGCCCAAAAATAACCGCACGAAGGGTGGGGCGCCAAGTTCGTCCAGCGGAAAAAGGGCACAAAAACCGGTGGGCTATAGCCTTGGGGGGTGCGGCTGGCCAACTTAGTCCGCCGGACTCGGACTGCCGTGAGACTTTGCGAGGGGCCTCCGTGAGCCAAAAATAGGCCGCGGACAAAGCCGCGCCCAAAAATAACTGCCCGAAGGCCGGGGCGCCAAGTTCGTCCAGCGGAAAAAGGCCACAAAAACGGGTGGGCTATAGCCTTGGGGGGTGGGGCTGGCCAACTTCGTCCGCCGGACTCGGAATGCCGCGGGACTTTGCGAGGGGCCTCCGTGTGCAAAAAATAGGCCGCGGGCAAAGCCGTGGCAAAAAATAACCGACCGAAGGCCGGGGCGCCAAGTTCGTCCAGCGGAAAAAGGCCCCAAAAACGGGTGGGCTATAGCCTTGGGGGGTGGAGCTGGCCAATTTCGTCCGCCGGACTGAGAATGCCGCGAGACTATGCGAGGGGCCTGCGTGTGCCAAAAATATGCTGCGGGCAAAGCCGCGCCCAAAAATAACCGCCCGAAGGCCGGGGCGCCAAGTTCGTCCATCGGAAAAAGGCCACAAAAACGGGTGGGCTATAGCCTTGGGGGTTGGGGCTAGCCAACTTCGTCCGCCGGACTTGGAATGCCGTGAGACTTTACGAGGGGCCTCCATGTGCCAAAAATAGGCCGTACCCAAAAATAACCGCCCGAAGGCCGGGGCGCCAAGTTCATCCAGCGGAAAAAGGCCACAAAAACGGGTGGGGTATAGCCTTGGGGGGTGGGGCTGGCCAACTTCGTCCGCCGGACTCGGAATGCCGCGAGACTTTGCAAGGGGCCTCCGTGTGCCAAAAATAGGCCGCGGACAAAGCCACGCCAAAAATAACCTCCCAAAGGCCGGGGCGCCAAGTTCGTCCAGCGGAAAAAGGCCACAAAAACGGGTGGGCTATAGCCTTGGGGGGTGGGGCTGGCCATCTTTGTCCGCCGGACTCGGAATGCCGAGAGACTTTGCGAGGGGCCTCCGTGTACCAAAAATAGGCCGCGGTCAAAACCGCGCCCGAAGGCCGGGGCGCCAAGTTCGTCCATCGGAAAAAGGCCACAAAAACGGGTGGGCTATAGCCTTGGGGGGTGGGGCTGGCCAACTTCGTCCGCCGGACTCGGAATGCCGCGAGACTTTGTGAGCCGCGGGCAAAGCCACGCCAAAAATAACCTCCCGAAGGCCGGGGCGCCAAGTTTGTCCAGCGGAAAAAGGCCACAAAAACGGGTGGGCTATAGCCTTGGGGGGTGGGGCTGGCCATCTTTGTCCGCCGGACTCGGAATGCCGCGAGACTTTGCGAGGGGCCTCCGTGTGCCAAAAATAGGCCGCGGGCAAAACCTCACCCAAAAATAAGCGCCCGAAGGCCGGGGCGCCAAGTTCGTCCATCGGAAAAAGGCCACAAAAACGGGTGGGCCATAGCCTTGGGGGGTGGGGCTGGCCAACTTCGTCCGCCGGACTCGGAATGCGGCAAGACTTTCCGAAGGGCCTCCGTGTGCCAAAAATAGGCAGCCCCCAAAAATAACCGCCCGAAGGCCGGGGCGCCAAGTTCGTCCAGCGGAAAAAGACCACAAAAACGGGTGGGCTATAGCCTTGGGGGGTGGGGCTGGCCAACTTCGTCCGCCGGACTCGGAATGCCGCGAGACTTTGCGAGGGGCCTCCATTTGCCAAAAATAGGCCGCGGACAAAGCCGCGCCCAAAAATAACCGCCCGAAGGCCAGGGCACCAAGTTCGTCCAGCGGAAAAAGGCCACAAAAGCGGGTGGGCTATAGCCTTGGGGGGTGCGGCTGGGCAACTTCGTCCGCCGGACTCGGAATACCGCGAGACTTTGCGAGGGGCCTCCGTGTACCAAAAATAGGCCGCGGGCAAAGCTGCGTCCAAAAATAACTGCCCGAAGGCCGGGGCACCAAGTTCGTCCAGCGGAAAAAGGCCCCAAAAACGGGTGGGCTATAGCCTTGGGGGGTGGAGCTGGCCAATTTCGTCCGCCGGACTCGGAATGCGGCAAGACTTTCCGAGGGGCCTCCGTGTGCCAAAAATAGGCAGCCCCCAAAAATAAGCGCCCGAAGGCCGGGGCGCCAAGTTCGTCCAGCGGAAAAAGGCCACAAAAACGGGTGGGCTATAGCCTTGGGGGGTGGGGCTGGCCAACTTCGTCCGCCGGACTCGGAATGCCGCGAGACTTTGCGAGGGTCCTCCATTTGCCAAAAATAGGCAGCCCCCAAAAATAAGCGCCCGAAGGCCGGGGCGCCAAGTTCGTCCATCGGAAAAAGGCCACAAAAACGGGTGGGCTATAGCCTTGGGGGGTGGGGCTGGCCATCTTTGTCCGCCGGACTCGGAATGCCGCAAGACTTTGCGAGGGGCCTCCGTGTGCCAAAAATAGGCCGCGGGCAAAACCGCGCCCAAAAATAAGCGCCCAAAGCTGGGGCGCCAAGTTCGTCCATCGGAAAAAGGCCACAAAAACGGGTGGGCTATAGCCTTGGGGGGTGGGGCTGGCCAACTTCGTCCGCCGGACTCGGAATGTGGCAAGACTTTCCGAAGGGCCTCCGTGTGCCAAAAATAGGCAGCCCCCAAAAATAAGCGCCCGAAGGCCGGGGCGCCAAGTTCGTCCAGCGGAAAAAGGCCACAAAAACGGGTGGGCTATAGCCTTGGGGGGTGGGGCTGGCCAACTTCGTCCGCCGGACTCGGAATGCCGCGAGACTTTGCGAGGGGCCTCCGTGTGCCAAAAATAGGCCGCGGGCAAAGCCGCGCCAAAAATGACCGCCCGAAGGCCGGGGCGCCAAGTTCGTCCTGCGGAAAAAGGCCACAAAAACGGGTGGGCTATAGCCTTGGGGGGTGGGGCTGGTGAACTTCGTCCGCCGGACTCGAATGCCGCGAAACTTTGCGAGGGGCCTCCATTTGCCAAAAATAGGCCGCGGACAAAGCCGCGCCCAAAAATTACCGCCCGAAGGCCAGGGCACCAAGTTCGTCCAGCGGAAAAAGGCCACAAAAGCGGGTGGGCTATAGCCTTGGGGGGTGCGGCTGGCCAACTTCGTCCGCCGGACTCGGAATACCGCGAGACTTTGCGAGGGGCCTCCGTGTACCAACAATAGGCCGCAGGCAAAGCTGCGTCCAAAAATAAGTGCCCGAAGGCCGGGGCGCCAAGTTCGTCCAGCGGAAAAAGGCCCCAAAAACGGGTGGGCTATAGCCTTGGGGGGTGGAGCTGGCCAATTTCGTCCGCCGGACTCGGAATGCCGCGAGACTTTGCGAGGGGCCTACGTGTGCCAAAAATATGCTGCGGGCAAAGCCGCGCCCAAAAATAACCGCCCGAAGGCCGGGGCGCCAAGTTCGTCCAGCGGAAAAAGGCCACAAAAACGGGTGGGCTATAGCCTTGGGGGGTGGGGCTGGCCAACTTCGTCCGCCGGACTCGGAATGCCGCGAGACTTTGCGAGGGGCCTCCGTTTGCCAAAAATAGGCCGCGGGCAAAGCCACGCCAAAAATAACCTCCCGAAGGCCGGGGCGCCAAGTTCGTCCAGCGGAAAAAGGCCAGAAAAACGGGTGGGCTATAGCCTTGGGGGGTGGGGCTGGCCATCTTTGTCCGCCGGACTCGGAATGCCGCAAGACTGTGCTAGGGGCCTCCGTGTGCCAAAAATAGGCCGTGGGCAAAACCGCGCCCAAAAATAAGCGCCCGAAGGCCGGGGCGCCAAGTTCGTCCATCGGAAAAAGGCCACAAAAACGGGTGGGCTATAGCCTTGGGGGGTGGGGCTGGCCAACTTCGTCCGCCGGACTCGGAATGCCGCGAGACTTTGCAGGGGGCCTCCGTGTGCCAAAAATATGCCGCGGACAAAGCCGCGCCCAAAAATAACCGCACGAAGGTTGGGGCACCAAGTTCGTCCAGCGGAAAAAGGCCACCAAAACGGGTGGGCTATAGCCTTGGGGGGTGGGGCTGGCCAACTTCGTCCGCCGGACTCGGAATGCCACGAGACTTTGCGAGGGGCCTCCGTGTGCCAAAAAAGGCCACGGACAAAGCCGCGCCCAAAAATAACGGCACGAAGGTCGGGGCACCAAGTTCGTCCATCGGAAAAAGGCCACAAAAACGGGTGGGCTATAGCCTTGGGGGGTGGCGCTGGCCAACTTCGTCCGCCGGACTCGGAATGCCACGAGACTTTGCGAGCCGCGGGCAAAGCCACGCCAAAAATAACCTCCCGAAGGCCGGGGCGCCAAGTTCGTCCAGCGGAAAAAGGCCACAAAAGCGGGTGGGCTATAGCCTTGGGGGGTGCGGCTGGCCAACTTCGTCCGCCGGACTCGGAATACCGCGAGACTTTCCGAGGGGCCTCCGTGTACCCAAAATAGGCCGCGGGCAAAGCTGCGTCCAAAAATAACTGCCCGAAGGCCGGGGCGCCAAGTTCGTCCAGCGGAAAAAGGCCCCAAAAACGGGTGGGCTATAGCCTTGGGGGGTGGAGCTGGCCAATTTCGTCCGCCGGACTCGGAATGCCGCGAGACTTTGCGAGGGGCCTACGTGTGCCAAAAATATGCTGCGGGCAAAGCCGCGCCCAAAAATAACCACCCGAAGGCCGGGGCGCCAAGTTCGTCCAGCGGAAAAAGGCCACAAAAACGGGTGGGCAATAGCCTTGGGGGTTGGGGCTAGCCAACTTCGTCCGCCGGACTTGGAATGCCGTGAGACTTTACGAGGGGCCTCCATGTGCCAAAAATAGGCCGCACCCAAAAATAACCGCCCGAAGGCCGGGGCGCCAAGTTCGTCCAGCGGAAAAAGGCCACAAAAACGGGTGGGCTATAGCCTTGGGGGTTGGGGCTAGCCAACTTCGTCCGCCGGACTTGGAATGCCGTGAGACTTTACGAGGGGCCTCCATGTGCCAAAAATAGGCCGCACCCAAAAATAACCGCCCGAAGGCCGGGGCGCCAAGTTCGTCCAGCGGAAAAAGGCCACAAAAGCGGGTGGGTTATAGCCTTGGGGGGTGCGGCTGGCCAACTTCGTCCGCCGGACTCTGAATACCGCGAGACTTTCCGAGGGGCCTCCGTGTACCAAAAATAGGCCGCGGGCAAAGCTACGTCCAAAAATAACTGCCCGAAGGCCGGGGCGCCAAGTTCGTCCAGCGGAAAAAGGCCCCAAAAACGGGTGGGCTATAGCCTTGGGGGGTGGAGCTGGCCAATTTCGTCCGCCGGACTCGGAATGCCGCGAGACTTTGCAAGGGGCCTACGTGTGCCAAAAATATGCTGCGGGCAAAGCCGCGCCCAAAAATAACCGCCCGAAGGCCGGGGCGCCAAGTTCGTCCAGCGGAAAAAGGCCACAAAAACGGGTGGGCTATAGCCTTGGGGGTTGGGGCTAGCCAACTTCGTCCGCCGGACTTGGAATGCCGTGAGACTTTACGAGGGGCCTCCATGTGCCAAAAATAACCGCCCGAAGGCCGGGGCGCCAAGTTCGTCCAGCGGAAAAAGGCCACAAAAACGGGTGGGCTATAGCCTTGGGGGGTGGGGCTGGCCAACTTCGTCCGCCGGACTCGGAATGCCGCGAGACTTTGCGAGGGGCCTCCGTGTGCCAAAAATAGGCCACGGACAAAGCCGCGCCCAAAAATAACGGCACGAAGGTCGGGGCACCAAGTTCGTCCATCGGAAAAAGGCCACAAAAACGGGTGGGCTATAGCCTTGGGGGGTGGGGCTGGCCAACTTCGTCCGCTGGACTCGGAATGCCACGAGACCTTGCGAGCCGCGGGCAAAGCCACGCCAAAAATAACCTCCCGAAGGCCGGGGCGCCAAGTTCGTCCAGCGGAAAAAGGCCACCAAAACGGGTGGGCTATAGCCTTGGGGGGTGGGGCTGGCCCACTTCGTCCGCCGGACTCGGAATGCCGCGGGACTTTGCGAGGGGCCACCGTGTGCCAAAAATAGGCCACGGACTAAGCCGCGCCCAAAAATAACGGCACGAAGGTCGGGGCACCAAGTTCGTCCATCGGAAAAAGGCCACAAAAACGGGTGGGCTATAGCCTTGGGGGGTGGGGCTGGCCAACTTCGTCCGCCGGACTCGGAATGCCACGAGACCTTTCGAGCCGCGGGCAAAGCCACGCCAAAAATAACCTCCCGAAGGCCGGGGCGCCAAGTTCGTCCAGCGGAAAAAGGCCACAAAAGCGGGTGGGTTATAGCCTTGGGGGGTGCGGCTGGCCAACTTCGTCCGCCGGACTCTGAATACCGCGAGACTTTCCGAGGGGCCTCCGTGTACCAAAAATAGGCCGCGGGCAAAGCTACGTCCAAAAATAACTGCCCGAAGGCCGGGGCGCCAAGTTCGTCCAGCGGAAAAAGGCCCCAAAAACGGGTGGGCTATAGCCTTGGGGGGTGGAGCTGGCCAATTTCGTCCGCCGGACTCGGAATGCCGCGAGACTTTGCAAGGGGCCTACGTGTGCCAAAAATATGCTGCGGGCAAAGCCGCTCCCAAAAATAACCGCCCGAAGGCCGGGGCGCCAAGTTCGTCCAGCGGAAAAAGGCCACAAAAACGGGTGGGCTATAGCCTTGGGGGTTGGGGCTAGCCAACTTCGTCCGCCGGACTTGGAATGCCGTGAGACTTTACGAGGGGCCTCCATGTGCCAAAAATAGGCCGCACCCAAAAATAACCGCCCGAAGGCCGGGGCGCCAAGTTCGTCCAGCGGAAAAAGGCCACAAAAACGGGTGGGCTATAGCCTTGGGGGGTGGGGCTGGCCAACTTCGTCCGCCGGACTCGGAATGCCGCGAGACTTTGCGAGGGGCCTCCGTGTGCCAAAAATAGGCCGCGGGCAAAGCCACGCCAAAAATAACCTCCCGAAGGCCGGGGCGCCAAGTTCGTCCAGCGGAAAAAGGCCACAAAAACGGGTGGGCTATAGCCTTGGGGGGTGGGGCTGGCCATCTTTGTCCGCCGGACTCGGAATGCCGCGAGACTTTGCGAGGGGCCTCCGTGTGCCAAAATAGGCCGCGGGCAAAACCGCGCCCAAAAATAAGCGCCCGAAGGCTGGGGCGCCAAGTTCGTCCATCGGAAAAAGGCCACAAAAACGGGTGGGCTATAGCCTTGGGGGGTGGGGCTGGCCAACTTCGTCCGCCGGACTCGGAATGCCGCGAGACTTTGCAGGGGGCCTCCGTGTGCCAAAAATATGCCGCGGACAAAGCCGCGCCCAAAAATAACGGCACGAAGGTCGGGGCACCAAGTTCGTCCAGCGGAAAAAGGCCACAAAAACCGGTGGGCTATAGCCTTGGGGGGTGGGGCTGGCGAACTTCGTCCGCCGGACTCGGAATGCCGCGAGACTTTGCGAGGGGCCTCCGTGTGCCAAAAATAGGCCGCGGACAAAGCCACGCCCAAAAATAACCACACGAAGGTCGGGGTGCCAAGTTCGTCCAGCGGAAAAAGGCCACAAAAACGGGTGGGCTATAGCCTTGGGGGGTGGGGCTGGCCATCTTTGTCCGCCAGACTCGGAATGCCGTGAGACTTTGCGAGGGGCCTCCGTGTGCCAAAAATAGGCCGCGGGTAAAGCCGCGCCCAAAAATAACTGCCCGAAGGCCGGGGCGCCAAGTTGGTCCAGCGGAAAAAGGCCACAAAAACGGGTGGGCTATAGCCTTCGGGGGTGGGGCTGGCCAACTTCGTCCGCCGGACTCGGAATGCCGCGAGCCTTTGCGAGGGGCCTCTGTGTGCAAATAATAGGCTACGGACAAAGCCGCGCCCAAAAATAACCGCCCGAAGGCCGGGGCGCCAAGTTCGTCCAGTGGAAAAAGGGCACAAAAACGGGTGGGCTATAGCCTTGGGGGGTGGGGCTGGCCAACTTCGTCCGCTGGACTCAGAATGTGGCAAGACTTTGCGAGGGGCCTCCGTGTGCCAAAAATAGGCCGCGCCCTAAAATCACCGCCCGAAGGACGGGCCGCCAAGTTCGTCCAGCGGAAAAAGGCCACAAAAACGGGTGAGCTATAGCCTTGGGTGGTGGGGCTGGCCAACTTCGTCCGCCGGACTCGGAATGCCGCAGGACTTTGCGAGGGGCCTCCGGGTGCCAAAAATAGGCCGCGGGCTAAGCCGCGCCCAAAAATAACCGCCCGAAGGCTGGGGCGTCAAGTTCGTCCAGCGGAAAAAGGCCACAAAAACGGGTGGGCTATAGCCTTGGGGGGTGGGGCTGGCCAACTTTGTCCGCCGGACTCGGAATGCCGCGAGACTTTGTGAGGGGCCTCCGTGTGCCAAAAATAGGCCGCGGGCAAAACCGCGACCAAAAATAAGCGCCCGAAGGCCGGGGCGCCAAGTTCGTCCATCGGAAAAAGGCCACAAAAACGGGTGGGCTATAGCCTTGGGGGGTGGGGCTGGCAAACTTCGTCCGCCGGACTCGGAATGCGGCAAGAATTTGCGAGGGGCCTCCGTGTGCCAAAAATAGGCCGCCCCCAAAAATAACCGCCCGAAGGCCGGGGCGCCAAGTTCGTCCAGCGGAAAAAGGCCACAAAAACGGGTGAGCTATAGCCTTGGGGGGTGGGGCTGGCCAACTTCATCCGCCGGATCGGAATGCCGCGAGACTTTGCGAGGGGCCTCCGTGTGCCAAAAATAGGCTGCGGGCAAAGCCGGGCCCAAAAATAACTGCCCGAAGGCCGGGGCGCCCAGTTCGTCTAGCAGAAAAAGGCCACCAAAACGGGTGGGCTATAGCCTTGGGGGGTGGAGCTGGCCAACTTTGTCCGCCGAACTCGGAATGCCGCGAGACTTTGGGAGGGGCCTCCGTGTGCCAAAAATAGGCCGCGGGTAAAGCCGCGCCCAAAAATAACAGCCCGAAGGCCGGGGCGCCAAGTTCGTCCAGCGGAAAAAGGCCACAAAAACGGGTGGGCTATAGCCTTGGGGGTTGGGGCTGGCCAACTTCGTCCGCCGGACTCGGAATGCTGCGAGACTTTGCGAGGGGCCTCCATTTGCCAAAAATAGGCCGCGGACAAAGCCGCGCCCAAAAATAACCGCCCGAAGGCCGGGGCGCCAAGTTCGTCCAGCGGAAAAAGGCCACAAAAATGGGTGGGCTATAGCCTTGGGGGGTGGGGCTGGCCAACTTCGTCCGCCGGCCTCGAAATGCCGCGAAACTTTACGAGGGGCCTCCATGTGCCAAAAATAGGCCGCGGTCAAAGCCGCGCCAAAAATAACCTCCCGAAGGCCGGGGCGCCAAGTTCGTCCAGCGGAAAAAGGCCAGAAAAACGGGTGGGCTAAAGCCTTGGGGGGTGGGGCTGGCCAACTTCGTCCGCCGGACTCGGAATGCCGCGAGACTTTGCGAAGGGCCTCCGTATGCCAAAAATAGGCCGCGCGCAAAGACGCGCCCAAAAATAACCACCCGAAGGCCGGGGCGCCAAGTTCATCCAGCAGAAAAAAAGCCACAAAAATGGGTGGGCTATAGCCTTGGGGGGTGCGGCTGGCCCACTTCGTCTGCCGGACTCGGAATGCTGCGAGACTTTGCGAGGGGCCCCCATTTACCAAAAATAGGCCGCGTACAAAGCCGCGCCCAAAAATAACCGCCCGAAGGCCGGGGCGCGAAGTTCGTCCAGCGGAAAAAGGCCACAAAAATGGGTGGGCTATAGCCTTGGGGGGTGGGGCTGGCCAACTTCGTCCGCCGGACTCGGAATGCCGCGAGACCTTGCGTGGGGCCTCCGTGTGCCAAAAATAGGCCGCGGGCAAAGCCGCGGCCAAAAATAACTGGCCGAAGGCCGGGGCGGCAAGTTCGTCCAGCGGAAAAAGGCCACAAAAACGGGTGGGCTATAGCCTTGGGGGGTGGGGCTGGCCAACTTCGTCCGCCGGGCTCGGAATGCCGCCAGACTTTTCGAGGGGCCTCCATGTGCCAAAAATAGGCCGCGGGCAATGCCGCACCAAATATAACCGCCCGAAGGCCGGGGCGCCAAGTTCGTCCAGCGGAAAAAGGCCACAAAAACGGGTGGGCTATAGCCTTGGGGTGTGGGGCTGGCCAACTTCGTCCGCGGGACTCGGAATGCCGCGAGACTTTGCGAGGGGCGTCTGTGTGCCAAAAATAGGCCGCGGACAAAGCCACGTCCAAAAACAACCGCCCGAAGGCCGGGACGCCAAGTTCGTCCAGGGGAAAAAGGCCACAAAAACGGGTGGGCTATAGCCTTGGGGGGTGGGGCTGGCCAACTTCGTCCGCCGGACTCGGAATGCCGCGAGACTTTGCGAGGGGCCTCCGTGTGCCAAAAATAGGCCGTGGTCAAAGCCGTGCCCAAAAATAACCGCCCGAAGGCCGGGGCGCGAAGTTCGTCCAGCGGAAAAAGGCCACAAAAACGGGTGGGCTATAGCCTTGGGGGGGGGGGGCGGGCCAACTTCGTCCGCCGGACTCGGAATGCCGTGAGACTTTACGAGGGGCCTCCGTGTGCCAAAAATAGGCCGCGGACAAAGCCGCGCCCAAAAATAACTGCCCGAAGGCCGGGGCGCAAAGTTCGTCCAGCGGAAAAAGGCCACAAAAACGGGTGTGCTATAGCCTTGGGGGGTGGGGCTGGCCAACTTTGTTCGCCGGACTCGGAATGCCGCGAGACCTTGCGAGGGGCCTCTGTGTGCCAAAAATAGGCCGGCGGCAAAGCCGCGCCCAAAAATAACCCCCCGAAGGCCGGGGCGCCAAGGTCGTCCAGCGGAAAAAGGCCACAAAAACGGGTGGGCTATAGCCTTGGGGGGGGGGGCTGGCCAACTTCGTCCGCCGGACTCGGAATGCCGCGAGACCTTGCGTGGGGCCTCCGTGTGCCAAAAATAGGCCGCGGGCAAAGCCGCGGCCAAAAATAACTGGCCGAAGGCCGGGGCGCCAAGTTCGTCCAGCGGAAAAAGGCCACAAAAACGGGTGGGCTATAGCCTTGGGGGTGGGGCTGGCCAACTTCGTCCGCCAGACTCGGAAAGCCGCGAGACTTTGCGAGGGGCCTCCGTACGCCAAAAATAGACCGCGGGCAAAGCCGCGCCCAAAAATAACCGCCCGAAGGCCGGGATGCCAAGTTCGTCCATCGGAAAAAGGCCACAAAAACGGGTGGGCTATAGCCTTGGGGGGTGGGGCTGGCCAACATCGTCCGCTGGACTCGGAATGCCATGAGACTTTACGAGGGGCCTCCGTGTGCCAAAAATAGGCCGCGGGCAAAGCTGTGCCCAAAAATAACCGCCCGAAGGCCGGGGGACCAAGTTCGTCCAGCGGAAAAAGGCCACAAAAACGGGTGGGCTATTATAGACTTGGGGGGTGGGGCTGGCCAACGTCGTCCGCCGGACTCGGAATACCGCGAGCCTTTACGAGGGGCCTCCATGTGCCAAAAATAGGCCGCGGGCAAAGCCGCGCCCAAAAATAACCGCCCGAAGCCTGGGGCGCCAAGTTCGTCCAGCGCAAAAAGGCCACAAAAACGGGTGGGCTATAGCGTTGGGGGGTGGGGCTGGCCAACTTCGTCCGCCGGACTCGGAATGCCGCGAGACTTTGTGAGGGGCCTCCTTGTGCCAAAAATAGGCCGCGGGCAAAGCCGCGCCCAAAAATGTCCGCCCGAAGGCCGGGGCGCCAAGTTCGTCCAGCGGAAAAAGGCCACAAAAACGGGTGGGCTATAGCCTTGGGGGGTGGGGCTGGCCAACTTCGTCCGCCGGACTCGGAATGCCGCGAGGCTTTGTGAGGGGCCTCCGTGTGCCAAAAATAGGCCGCGGGCTAAGCGGCGTCCAAAAATAACCGCCCGAAGGCCGGGGCGCCAAGTTCATCCAGCGGAAAAAGGCCACAAAAACGGGTGGGCTATAGGCTTGGGGGGTGGGGCTGGCCAACTTCGTCTGCCGGACTCGGAATGCCTCGAGACTTTGTGAGGTGCCTCCGTACGCCAAAAATAGGCTGCAGGCAAAGCCGCGCCCAAAAATAACCGCCCGAAGGCCGGGGCGCCAAGTTCGTTCAGCGGAAAAAGGCCACAAAAAAGGGTGGGCTATAGCCTTGGGGGTGGGGCTGGCCAACTTCGTCCGCCGGACTCGGAATGCTTCGAGACTTTGTGAGGGGCCTCCGTGTGCCAAAAATGGGCCGTTGGCAAAGCCGCGCCCAAAAATAACCGCCCGATGGCCGGGGCGCCAAGTTCGTCCAGCGGAAAAAGGCCACAAAAACGGGTGGGCTATAGACTTGGGGGGTGGGGCTGGCCAACTCAGTCTGCCGGACTCGGAATGCCGCGAGACTTTGCGAGGGGCCTCCGTGTGCCAAAAATAGGCCGCGGACAAAGCCGCGCCCAAAAATAACCGCCCGAAGGCCGGGGCGCCAAGTTCATCCAGCGGAAAAAGGCCACAAAAACGGGTGGGCTATAGCCTTGGGGGGTGGGGCTGGCAAACTTCATCCGCCAGACTCGGAATGCCGCGAGACTTTGCGAGGAGCCTCCGTACGCCAAAAATAAGCCGCGGGCAAAGCCGCGCCCAAAAATAACCGCCCGAAGGCCGGGGCGCCAAGTTCGTCCAGCGGAAAAAGGCCACAAAAACGGGTGGGCTAAAGCCTTGGGGGGTGGGGCTGGCCAACTTCGTCCGCCGGACTCGGAATGCCGCGAGACTTTGCGAGGAGCCTCCGCACGCCAAAAATAAGCCGCGGGCAAAGCCGCGCCCAAAAATAACCGCCCGAAGGCCGGGGCGCCAAGTTCGTCCAGCGGAAAAAGGCCACAAAAACGGGTGGGGTAAAGCCTTGGGGGGTGGGGCTGGCCAACTTCGTCCGCCGGACTCGGAATGCCGCGAGACTTTGCGAGGAGCCTCCGTGTGCCAAAAATAGGCTGCGGGCAAAGCCGCGCCCAAAAATAACTGCGCGAAGGCCGGGGCGCCAAGTTCGTCCAGCGGAAAAAGGCCACAAAAACGGGTTGGCTATAACCTTGGGGGGTGGGGCTGGCCAACTTCGTCCGCCGGACTCGGAATGCCGCGAGACTTTGCGAGGGGCCTCCGTGTGCCAAAAATAGGCCGCGGACAAAGCCGCGCCCAAAAATAACCGCCCGAAGGCCGGGGCGCCAAGTTCGTCCAGCGGAAAAAGGCCACAAAAACGGGTGGGCTATAGCCTTGGGGGGTGCGGCTGGCAAACTTCATCCGCCAGACTCGGAAAGCCGCGAGACTTTCGAGGGGCCTCAGTGTTCCAAAAATGGGCCGTTGCCAAAGCCGCGCCCAAAAATAACCGCCCGATGGCCGGGGCGCCAAGTTCGTCCGGCGGAAAAAGGCCACAAAAACAGGTGGGCTATAGCCTTGGGGGGAGGGGCTGGCCAACATCGTCCGCCGGACTCGGAATGCCGCGAGACTTTGCGAGGGGCCTCCGTGTGCCAAAACTAGTCCGCGGACAAAGCCGCGCCAAAAAATAACCGCCCGAAGGCCGGGGCGCCAGGTTCGTCCAGCGGAAAAAGGCCACAAAAACGGGTGGGCTATAACCTTGGGGGGTGGGGCTGGCCAACTTCGTCCGCCGGTCTCGGAATGCCGCGAGACTTTGCGAGGAGCCTCCGTGCGCCAAAAATAAGCAGCGGGCAAAGCCGCGCCCAAAAATAACCGCCCGAAGGCCGGGGCGCCAAGTTCGTCCAGCGGAAAAAGGCCACAAAAACGGGTGGGCTATAGCCTTGGGGGGTGGGGATGGCCAACTTCGTCCACCGGACTCGGAATGCCGCGAGACTTTGCGAGGAGCCTCCGTGTGCCAAAAATAGGCTGCGGGCAAAGCCGCGCCCAAAAATAACTGCGCGAAGGCCGGGGCGCCAAGTTCGTCCAGCGGAAAAAGGCCACAAAAACGGGTGGGCTATAGCCTTGGGGGGTGGGGCTGGTCAACTTCGTCCGCCGGGCTCGGAATGCCGCGAGACTTTGCGAGGGGCCTCCGTGCGCCAAAAATAAGCAGCGGGCAAAGCCGCGCCCATAAATAACCGCCCGAAGGCCGGGGCGCCAAGTTCGTCCAGCGGAAAAAGGCCACAAAAACGGGTGGGCTATAGCCTTGGGGGGTGGGGTTGGCCAATTTCGTCCGCCGGACTCGGAATGCCGCGAGACTTTGCGAGGGGCCTCCGTGCGCCAAAAATAGGCCGCGGGCAAAGCCACGCCCAAAAATAACCGCCCGAATGCCGGGGCGCCAAGTTCGTCCAGCGGAAAAAGGCCACAAAAACGGGTGGGCTATAGCCTTGGGGGGTGGGGCTGGTCAACTTCGTCCGCCGGGCTCGGAATGCCGCGAGACTTTGCGAGGGGCCTCCGTGTGCCAAAAATAGGCTGCAGGGAATGCCGCGCCCAAAAATAACCGCCCGAAGGCCGGGACACCAAGTTCGTCCAGCGGAAAAAGACAACAAAAACGGGTGGGGTATAGCCTTGGGGGGTGGGAATGGCCAACTTCGTCCGCCGGACTCGGAATGTCGCGAGACTTTGCGAGGGGCTTCCGTATGCCAAAAATAGGATGCGGGTAAAGCCACGCCCAAAAATAACCGCCCGAAGGCCGGGGCGCCAAGTTCGTCCTGCGGAAAAAGGCCACAAGAACGGGTGGGCTATAGCCTTGGGGGGTGGGGCTGGCCAACTTCGTCGGCCGGGCTCGGAATGCCGCGAGGCTTTGCGAGGGGCCTCCGTGTGCCAAATATAAGCCGCGGACAAAGCCGCGCCCGAAAATAACCGCCCGAAGCCCGGGGCGCCAAGTTCGTCCAGCGGAAAAAGGCCACAAAAACGGGTGGGCTCTAGCCTTGGGGGGTGGGGCTGGCCAACTTCGTCCGCCTGACTCGGAATGCCGCGAGACATTGCGAGGGGCCTCTGTGTACCAAAAATAGGGCGCGGACAAAGCCGCGCCCAAAAATAACAGCCCGAAGGCTGGGGCGCCAAGTTCGTCCAGCGGAAAAAGGCCACAAAAACGGGTGGGCTATAGCGTTGGGGGGTGGGGCTGGCATACTTCGTCCGTCGGACTCTGAATGCCGCGAGACTTTGCGAGTGGCCTCCGTGTACCAAAAACAGGCCGCGGGCAAAGCCGCGCCCAAAAATAACCGCTCGAAGGCCGGGGCGCCAAGTTCGTCCTGCGGAAAAAGGCCACAAAAGCGGGTGAGCTATAGCCTTGGGGGGTGGGGCGGGCCAACTTCGTCCGCCGGACTCGGAATGCCGCGAGACTTTGCGAGGGTCTCCATGTGCCAAAAATAGGCCACGGGCAAAGCCGCGCCCAAAAATAACCGCCCGAATGCCGGGGCGCCAAGTTCGTCCAGCGGAAAAAGGCCACAAAAACGGGTGGGCTATAGCCTTGGGGGGTGGGGCTGGCCAATTTCGTCCGCCGGACTCGGAATGCCGCGAGACTTTGCGAGGGGCCTCCGTGTGCCAAAAATAGGCCGCGGGCAAAGCCACGCCCAAAAATAACCGCCCGAAGGCCGGGGCGCCAAGTTCGTCCAGCGGAAAAAGGCCACAAAAATGGGTGGGCTATAGCCTTGGGGGGTGGGGCTGGCCAACTTCGTCCGCCTCACTCGGAATGCCGCGAGACATTGCGAAGGGCCTCCGTGTACAAAAAATAGGGCGCGGGCAAAGCCGCGCCCAAAAATAACAGCCCGAAGGCCGGGGCGCCAAGTTCGTCCAGCGGAAAAAGGCCACAAAAACGGGTGGGCTATAGCGTTGGGGGGTGGGGCTGGCCTACTTCGACCGCCGGACTCTGAATGCCTCGAGACTTTGCGAGGGGCCTCCGTGTGCCAAAAATAGGCCGCGGACAAAGCCACGCCCAAAAATAACCGCCCGAAGGCCGGGGTGCCAAGTTCGTCCAGCGGAAAAAGGCCACAAAAACGGGTGGGCTATAGCCTTGGGGGGTGGGGCTGGCCAATTTCGTCCGCCGGAATCGGAATGCCGCGAGACTTTGCGAGGGGCCTCTGTGTGCCAAAAATAGGCCATGGGCAAAGCCGCGCCCAAAAATAACCGCCCGAAGGCTGGGGCGCCTAGTTCGTCCAGCGGAAAAAGGCCACAAAAACGGGTGGGCTATAGCCTTGGGGGGTGGGGCTGGCCAACTTCGTCCGCGCGGACTCGGAATGCCGCGAGACTTTGAGAGGGGCCTCCGTGTGCCAAAAATAGGCCGCGGGCAAAGCCACGCCCAAAAATAACCGCCCGAAGGCCGGGGTGCCAAGTTCGTCCAGCGGAAAAAGGCCACAAAAACGGGTGGGCTATAGCCTTGGGGGGTGGGGCTGGCCAATTTCGTCCGCCGGACTCGGAATGCCGCGAGACTTTGCGAGGGGCCTCCGTGTGCCAAATATAGGCCGCGGGCAAAGCCGCGCCAGAAAATAACCCCTCGAAGGCCGGAGCGCCAAGTTCGTCCAGCGGAAAAAGGCCACAAAAGCGGGTGGGCTATAGCCTTGGGGGGTGGGGCTGGCCAACTTCGTCCGCCGGACTCGGAATGCCGCAAGACTTGCGAGGGGCCTCCGTGTGCCCAAAACAGGCCGCGGGCAAAGCCACGCCCAAAAATAACCGCCCGAAGGCCGGGGCGCCAAGTTCGTCCAGCGGAAAAAGGCCACAACAACGGGTGGGCTACAGCCTTGGGGGGTGGGGCTGGCCAACTTCGTCCGCCGGGCTAGGAATGCCGCGAGGCTTTGCGAGGGGCCGCCGTGTGCCAAATATAGGCCGTGGACAAAGCCGCGCCAAAAAATAACCGCCCGAAGGCCGGGGCGCCAAGTTCGTCCAGCGGAAAAAGGCCACAAGAACGGGTGGGCTACAGCCTTGGGGGGTGGGGCTGGCCAACTTCGTCCGCCGGGCTAGGAATGCCGCGAGGCTTTGCGAGGGGCCGCCGTGTGGCAAATACAGGCCGTGGACAAAGCCGCGCCAAAAAATAACCGCCCGAAGGCCGGGGCGCCAAGTTCGTCCAGCTGAAAAAGGCCACAAAAACGGGTGGGCTATAGCCTTGGGGGGTGGGGCTGGCCAATTTCGTCCGCCGGACTCGGAATGCCGCGAGACTTTGCGAGGGGCCTCTATGTGCCAAAAATAGGCCGCGGACAAAGCCACGCCCAAAAATAACAGCCCGAAGGCCGGGGCGCCAAGTTCGTCCAGCGGAAAAAGGCCACAAAAACGGGTGGGCTATAGCGTTGGGGGGTGGGGCTGGCCTACTTCGACCGCCGGACTCTGAATGCCTCGAGACTTTGCGAGGGGCCTCCGTGTGCCAAAAATAGGCCGCGGACAAAGCCACGCCCAAAAATAACCGCCCGAAGGCCGGGGCGCCAAGTTCTTCCAGCGGAAAAAGGCCACAAAAACGGGTGGGCTATAGCCTTGGGGGGTGGGCTGGCCAATTTCGTCCGCCGGACTCGGAATGCCGCGAGACTTTGCGAGGGGCTTCTGTGTGCCAAAAATAGGCCGTGGGCAAAGCCGCGCCGAAAAATAACCACCCGAAGGCCGAGGCGCCATGTTCGTCCAGCGGAGAAAGGCCACAAAAACGGGTGGGCTATAGCCTTGGGGGGTGGGGCTGGCCTACTTCGTCCGCCGGACTCTGAATGCCTCGAGACTTTGCGAGGGGCCTCCGTGTGCCAAAAATAGGCCACGGCCAAAGCCGCGCCCAAAAATAACCGCCCGAAGGCCGGGCCGCCATGTTCGTCCAGCGGAAAAAGGCCACAAAAACGGGTGGGCTATAGCCTTGGGAGCTGGGGCTGGCCAACTTCGTCCGCGCGGACTCGGAATGCCGCGAGACTTTGAGAGGGGCCTCCGTGTGCCAAAAATAGGCCGCGGACAAAGCCACGCCCAAAAATAACCGCCCGAAGGCCGGGGCGCCAAGTTCGTCCGGCGGAAAAAGGCCACAAAAACGGGTGGGCTATAGCCTTGGGGGGTGGGGCTGGCCAACATCGTCCGCCTGACTCGGAATGCCGCGAGACATTGCGAGGGGCCTCCGTGTACCAAAAATAGGGCGCGGACAAAGCCGCGCCCAAAAATAACAGCCCGAAGGCCGGGGCGCCAAGTTCGTCCAGCGGAAAAAGGCCACAAAAACGGGTGGGCTATAGCGTTGGGGGGTGGGGCTGGCCTACTTCGTCCGCCGGACTCTGAATGCCTCGAGACTTTGCGAGGGGCCTCCGTGTGCCAAAAATAGGCCGCGGGCAAAGCCGCGCCCAAAAATAACCGCCCGAAGGCCGGGGCGCCAAGTTCGTCCTGCGGAAAAAGGCCACAAAAACGGGTGGGCTATAGCCTTGGGGGGTGGGGCTGGCCAACTTCGTCCGCGCGGACTCAGAATGCCGCGAGACTTTGAGAGGGGCCTCCGTGTGCCAAAAATAGGCCGCGGGCAAAGCCACGCCCAAAAATAACCGCCCGAAGGCCGGGGCGCCAAGTTCTTCCAGCGGAAAAAGGCCACAAAAACGGGTGGGCTATAGCCTTGGGGGGTGGGCTGGCCAATTTCGTCCGCCGGACTCGGAATGCCGCGAGACTTTGCGAGGGGCTTCTGTGTGCCAAAAATAGGCCGCGGGCAAAGCCGCGCCGAAAAATAACCACCCGAAGGCCGAGGCGCCAGGTTCGTCCAGCGGAAAAAGGCCACAAAAACGGGTGGGCTATAGCGTTGGGGGGTGGGGCTGGCCTACTTCGTCCGCCGGACTCTGAATGCCTCGAGACTTTGCGAGGGGCCTCCGTGTGCCAAAAATAGGCCACGGCCAAAGCCGCGCCCAAAAATAACCGCCCGAAGGCCGGGCCGCCAAGTTCGTCCAGCGGAAAAAGGCCACAAAAACGGGTGGGCTATAGCCTTGGGGGGTGGGGCTGGCCAACTTCGTCCGCGCGGACTCGGAATGCCGCGAGACTTTGAGAGGGGCCTCCGTGTGCCAAAAATAGGCCGCGGGCAAAGCCGCGTCCAAGAATAACTGCCCCAAGGCCGGGGCGCGAAGTTCGTCCATCGGAAAAAGGCCACAAAAACGGGTGGGCAATAGCCTTAGGGGGTGGGGCTGGCCAACTTCGTCCGCCGGACTCGGAATGCCGCGAGACTTTGCGAGGACCCTCCGTGTGCCAAAACTAGGCCGCGGTCAAAGCCACGCCCAAAAATAACCGCCCGAAGGCCAGGGCGCCAAATTCGTCCAGCGGAAAAAGGCCACAAAAACGGGTGGGCTATATCCTTGGGGGGTGGGGCCGGCCGACTTCTACCGCCGGACTCGGAATGCCGCGAGACCTTGCGAGGGGCCTCCGTGTTCCCAAAATAGGCCATGGGCTAAGCCGTGTCCAAAAATAACCGCCCGAAGGCCGGGGCGCCAAGTTCGTCCAGCGCAAAAGGGCCACAAAAACGGGTGGGGTATAGCCTTGGGGGGTGCGACTGGCCAACTTCGTCCGCCGGACTCGGAATGCCGCGAGACTTTGCGAGGGGCCTCCGTGTGCCAAAAATAGGCCGCGGACAAAGCCGCGCCCAAAAATAACCACCCGAAGGACGGGGCGCCAAGTTCGTCCAGCAGAAATAGGCCACAAAAACGGGTGGGGTATAGCCTTTGGGGGTGGGACTGGCGAACTTCGTCCGCCGGACTCGGAATCCCGCGAGACCTTGCGAGGGGCCTCCATGTGCCCAAAATAGGCCACGGGCTAAGCCGCGTCCAAAAATAACCGCCCGAAGGCCGGGGCGCCAAGTTCGTCCACCGGAAAAAGGCCACAAAAACGGGTGGGCTATAGCCTTGGGGGGTGGGGCTGGCCAACTTCGTCCGCGGGACTCGGAATGCCGCGAGACTTTGCGAGGGGCCTCTGTGTGCCAAAAATAGGCCGCGGGCAAAGCCACGCCCAAAAATAACCGCCCGAAGGTCGGGGCACCAAGTTCGTCCAGCGGAAAAAGGCCACAAAAACGGGTGGGCTATAGCCTTGGGGGGTGGGGCTGGCCAACTTCGTCCGCCGGACTCGGAATGCCGCGAGGCTTTGCGAGGGGCCTCCGTCTCCCAAAAACAGGCCGCGGGCAAAGCCGAACCCAAAAATAACCGCTCGAAGGCCGGGGCGCCAAGTTCATCCAGCAGAAAAAGGCCACAAAAGCGGGTGGGCTATAGCCTTGGGGGGTGAGGCGGGCCAACTTCGTCCGCCGGACTAGGAATGCCGCGAGACTTTCCGAGGGTCTCCGTGTACCAAAAATGGGCAACGGGCAAAGACGCGCCCAAAAATAACCGCGCGAAGGCCGGGCCGCCAAGTTCGTCCAGCGGAAAAAGGCCACCAAAACGGGTGGGCTATAGCCTTGGGGGCTGGGGCTGGCCAACTTCGTCCGCGCGGACTCGGAATGCCGCGAGACTTTGAGAGGGGCCTCCGTGGGCCAAAAATAGGCCGCGGGAAAAGCCGCGTCCAAGAATAACCGCCCCAAGGCCGGGGCGCCAAGTTCGTCCAGCAGAAAAAGGCCACAAAAACGGGTGGGCTATAGCCTTGGGGGGTGGGGCTGGCCAACTTCGTTCACGGGACTCGGAATGCCGCGAGACTTTGCGAGGGGCGTCTGTGTGCCAAAAATAGGCCGCGGGCAAAGCCACGCCCAAAAATAACCGCCCGAAGGCCGGGGCGCCAAGTTCTTCCAGCGGAAAATGGCCACAAAAACGGGTGGGCTATAGCCTTGGGGGGTGGGCTGGCCAATTTCGTCCGCCGGACTCGGAATACTGCGAGACTTTGTAAGGGGCTTCTGTGTGCCAAAAATAGGCCGCGGCCAAAGCCGCGCCGAAAAATAACGACCCGAAGGCCGAGGCGCCAAGTTCGTCCAGCGGAAAAAGGCCACAAAAACGGGTGGGCTATAGCGTTGGGGGGTGGGGCTGGCCTACTTCGTCCGCCGGACTCTGAATGCCTCGAGACTTTGCGAGGGGCCTCCGTGTGCCAAAAATAGGCCACGGCCAAAGCCGCGCCCAAAAATAACCGCCCGAAGGCCGGGCCGCCAAGTTCGTCCAGCGGAAAAAGGCCACAAAAACGGGTGGGCTATAGCCTTGGGGGCTGGGGCTGGCCAACTTCGTCCGCGCGGACTCGGAATTCCGCGAGACTTTGAGAGGGGCCTCCGTGTGCCAAAAATAGGCCGCGGGCAAAGCCGCGTCCAAGAATAACGGCCCCAAGGCCGGGGCGCGAAGTTCGTCCATCGGAAAAAGGCCACAAAAACGGGTGGGCAATAGCCTTAGGGGGTGGGGCTGGCCAACTTCGTCCGCCGGACTCGGAATGCCGCGAGACTTTGCGAGGACCCTCCGTGTACCAAAAATAGGCCGCGGTCAAAGCCGCGCCCAAAAATAACCGCCCGAAGGCCAGGGCGCCAAATTCGTCCAGCGGAAAAAGGCCACAAAAACGGGTGGGCTATAGCCTTGGGGGGTGGGGCCGGCCGACTTCTACCGCCGGACTCGGAATGCCGCGAGACCTTGCGAGGGGCCTCCGTGTGCCCAAAATAGGCCATGGGCTAAGCCGTGTCCAAAAATAACCGCCCGAAGGCCGGGGCGCCAAGTTCGTCCAGCGCAAAAGGGCCACAAAAACGGGTGGGGTATAGCCTTGGGGGGTGGGACTGGCCAACTTCGTCCGCCGGACTCGGAATGCCGCGAGACTTTGCGAGGGGCCTCCGTGTGCCAAAAATAGGCCGCGGACAAAGCCGCGCCCAAAAATAACCGCCCGAAGGACGGGGCGCCAAGTTCGTCCAGCAGAAATAGGCCACAAAAACGGGTGCGGTATAGCCTTTGGGGGTGGGACTGGCGAACTTCGTCCGCCGGACTCGGAATGCCGCGAGACCTTGCGAGGGGCCTCCATGTGCCCAAAATAGGCCACGGGCTAAGCCGCGTCCAAAAATAACCGCCCGAAGGCCGGGGCGCCAAGTTCGTCCAGCGGAAAAAGGCCACAAAAACGGGTGGGCTATAGCCTTGGGGGGTGGGGCTGGCCAACTTCGTCCGCGGGACTCGGAATGCCGCGAGACTTTGCGAGGGGCGTCTGTGTGCCAAAAATAGGCCGCGGGCAAAGCCACGCCCAAAAATAACCGCCCGAAGGTCGGGGCACCAAGTTCGTCCAGCGGAAAAAGGCCACAAAAACGGGTGGGCTATAGCCTTGGGGGGTGGGGCTGGCCAACTTCGTCCGCCGGACTCGGAATGCCGCGAGGCTTTGCGAGGGGCCTCCGTCTCCCAAAAACAGGCCGCGGGCAAAGCCAAACCCAAAAATAACTGCTCGAAGGCCGGGGCGCCAAGTTCATCCAGCAGAAAAAGGCCACAAAAGCGGGTGGGCTATAGCCTTGGGGGGTGAGGCGGGCCAACTTCGTCCGCCGGACTCGGAATGCCGCGAGACTTTCGGAGGGTCTCCGTGTGCCAAAAATGGGAACGGGCAAAGCCGCGCCCAAAAATAACCGCGCGAAGGCCGGGCCGCCAAGTTCGTCCAGCGGAAAAAGGCCACCAAAACGGGTGGGCTATAGCCTTGGGGGCTGGGGCTGGCCAACTTCGTCCGCGCGGACTCGGAATGCCGCGAGACTTTGAGAGGGGCCTCCGTGTGCCAAAAATAGGCCGCGGGAAAAGCCGCGTCCAAGAATAACCGCCCCAAGGCCGGGGCGCCAAGTTCGTCCAGCGGAAAAAGGCCACAAAAACGGGTGGGCTATAGCCTTGGGGGGTGGGGCTGGCCAACTTCGTTCGCGCGGACTCGGAATTCCGCGAGACTTTGAGAGGGGCCTCCGTGTGCCAAAAATAGGCCGCGGGCAAAGCCGCGTCCAAGAATAACGGCCCCAAGGCCGGGGCGCGAAGTTCGTCCATCGGAAAAAGGCCACAAAAACGGGTGGGCAATAGCCTTAGGGGGTGGGGCTGGCCAACTTCGTCCGCCGGACTCGGAATGCTGCGAGACTTTGTAAGGGGCTTCTGTGTGCCAAAAATAGGCCGCGGCCAAAGCCGCGCCGAAAAATAACCACCCGAAGGCCGAGGCGCCAAGTTCGTCCAGCGGAAAAAGGCCACAAAAACGGGTGGGCTATAGCGTTGGGGGGTGGGGCTGGCCTACTTCGTCCGCCGGACTCTGAATGCCTCGAGACTTTGCGAGGGGCCTCCGTGTGCCAAAAATAGGCCACGGCCAAGGCCGCGCCCAAAAATAACCGCCCGAAGGCCGGGCCGCCAAGTTCGTCCAGCGGAAAAAGGCCACAAAAACGGGTGGGCTATAGCCTTGGGGGCTGGGGCTGGCCAACTTCGTCCGCGCGGACTCGGAATGCCGCGAGACTTTGCGAGGGGCCTCCGTGTACCAAAAATAGGCTGCGGGCGAAGCCACGTCCAAAAATAACCGCCCGAAGGCCGGGGCGCCAAGTTCGTCCAGCGGAAAAAGGCCACAAGAACGGGTGGGCTATAGCCTTGGGGGGTGGGGCTGGCCCACTTCGTCCGCCGGACTCGGAATGCCGCGAGACTTGGCAAGGGGCCTCCATGTGATAAAAATAGGCCGCAGGCAAAGCCGCGCCCAAAAATAACCACCCAAAGGCCGGGGCGCCAAGTTCGTCCAGCGGAAAAAGGCCACAAAAACGGGTGGGCTATAGCCTTGGGGGGTGGGGCTGGCCAACTTCGTCCGCCGGACTCGGAATGCCGTAAGACTTTGCGAGGGGCCTCCGTGTGCCAAAAATAAGCCGCGGGAAAAGCCGCGCCCAAAAATAACCGCCGGAAGGCCGGGTCGCCGAGTTCGTCCAGCGGAAAAAGGCCACAAAAACGGGTGGGCTA
Source organism: Citrus x changshan-huyou (assembly GCA_039657385.1). Lineage (NCBI taxonomy): Eukaryota > Viridiplantae > Streptophyta > Magnoliopsida > Sapindales > Rutaceae > Citrus > Citrus x changshan-huyou. The sequence goes on along the minus strand of JBCGBO010000019.1, from coordinate 1,396,160 downwards.
TAGCCTTGGGGGGTGGGGCTGGCCAACTTCGTCCGCCGGACTCGGATTGCCGCAAGACTTTGCGAGGGGCCTCCGTGTGCCAAAAATAAGCCGCGGGCAAATCCGCGCCCAAAAATAACCGCACGAAGGCCGGGGCGCCGAGTTCGTCCAGCGGAAAAAGGCCACAAAAACGGGTGGGCTATAGCCTTGGGGGGTGGGGCTGGCCAACTTCGTCCGCCGGACTCGGAATGCCGCAAGACTTTGCGAGGGGCCTCCGTGTGCCAAAAATAAGCCGCGGCCAAAGCCGCGCCCAAAAATAACCTCCTGAAGGCCGGGGCGCCGAGTTCGTCCAGCGGAAAAAGGCCACAAACACGGGTGGGCTATAGCCTTGGGGGGTGGGGCGGGCCCACTTCGTCCGCCGGACTCGGAATGCCGCGAGACTTTGCGAGGGGCCTCCGAGTGCCAAAAATAGGCCGCGGGTAAAGCCGCGCCCAAAAATAACCGCCCGAAGGCCGGGGCGCCAAGTTTGTCCAGCGGAGAAAGGCCACAAAAACAGGTGGGCTATAGCCTTGGGGGGTGGGGCTGGCCCACTTCGTCCGCCGGACTCGGAATGCCGCGAGACCTTGCGAGGGGCCTCCGTGTGCCAAACATAGGCCGCGGGCAAAGCCGCGCTCAAAAAAAACCGCCCGAAGGCCGGGGCGCCTAGTTCGTCCAGCGGAAAAAGGCCACAAAAACGGGTGGGCTATAGCCTTGGGGGGTGGGGCTGGCCCACTTCGTCCGCCGGCCTCGGAATGCCGCGAGACTTTGCGAGGGGCCTCCGTGTGCCAAAAATAGGGCACGGGCAAAGCCGCACACAAAAATAACCGCCCAAAGGCCGGGGCGCCAGGTTCGTCCAACGGGAAAAGGTCACAACAACGGGTGGGCTATAGCCTTGGGGGGCGGGGCTGGCCAACTTTGTCCGCCGGATTCGGAATGCCGCGAGACTTTGCGAGGGGCCTCCGTGTGACAAAAATAGGCCGCGGGCAAAGCCGCGCCCAAAAACAACCACCCGAAGGCTGGGGCGCCAAGTTCGTCCAGCGGAAAAAGGCCACAAAAACGGGTGGGCTATAGCCTTGGGGGGTGGGGCTGGCCAACTTCGTCCGCCGGACTCGGAATGCCGCAAGACTTTGCGAGGGGCCTCCGTGTGCCAAAAATAAGCCGCGGCCAAAGCCGCGCCCAAAAATAACCTCCTGAAGGCCGGGGCGCAGAGTTCGTCCAGCGGAAAAAGGCCATAAACACGGGTGGGCTATAGCCTTGGGGGGTGGGGCGGGCCCACTTCGTCCGCCGGACTCGGAATGCCGCGAGACTTTGCGAGGGGCCTCCGAGTGCCAAAAATAGGCCGCGGGTAAAGCCGCGCCCAAAAATAACCGCCCGAAGGCCGGGGCGCCAAGTTTGTCCAGCGGAGAAAGGCCACAAAAACAGGTGGGCTATAGCCTTGGGGGGTGGGGCTGGCCGACTTCGTCCGCCGGACTCGGAATGCCGCGAGACCTTGCGAGGGGCCTCCGTGTGCCAAACATAGGCCGCGGGCAAAGCCGCGCCCAAAAAAAACCGCCCGAAGGCCGGGGCGCCTAATTCGTCCAGCGGAAAAAGGCCACAAAAACGGGTGGGCTATAGCCTTGGGGGGTGGGGCTGGCCCACTTCGTCCGCCGGACTCGGAATGCCACGAGACTTTGCGAGGGGCCTCCGTGTGCCAAAAATAGGGCACGGGCAAAGCCGCACACAAAAATAACCGCCCAAAGGCCGGGGCGCCAAGTTCGTCCAACGGGAAAAGGTCACAAAAACGGGTGGGCTATAGCCTTGGGGGGTGGGGCTGGCCAACTTTGTCCGCCGTATTCGGAATGCCGCGAGACTTTGCGAGGGGCCTCCGTGTGACAAAAATAGGCCGCGGGCAAAGCCGCGCCCAAAAACAACCACCCGAAGGCTGGGGCGCCAAGTTCGTCCAGCGGAAAAAGGCCACAAAAACGGGTTGGCTATAGCCTTGGGGGGTGGGGCCGGCCCACTTCGTCCGCCGGACTCGGAATGCCTCGAGACTTTGCGAGGGGCCTCCGTGTGCCAAAAATAGGCCGCAGACAAAGCCGCGCCCAAAAATAACGGCCCGAGGACGGGGCGCCAAGTTCGTCCAGCAGAAATAGGCCACAAAAACGGGTGGGGTATAGCCTTTGGGGGTGGGACTGGCGAACTTCGTCCGCCGGACTCGGAATGCCGCGAGACTTTGCGAGGGGCCTCCGTGTGCCAAAAATAGGCCGCGGGCAAATCCGCGTCCAAAAATAACCGCCCGAAGGACGGGGCGCCAAGTTCGTCCAGCAGAAATAGGCCACAAAAACGGGTGGGGTATAGCCTTTGGGGGTGGGACTGGCGAACTTCGTCCGCCGGACTCGGAATGCCGCGAGACTTTGCGAGGGGCCTCCGTGTGCCAAAAATAGGCCGCGGGCAAAGCCGCGTCCAAAAATAACCGCCCGAAGGACGGGGCGCCAAGTTCGTCCAGCAGAAATAGGCCACAAAAACGGGTGGGGTATAGCCTTTGCGGGTGGGACTGGCGAACTTCGTCCGCCGGACTCGGAATGCCGCGAGACTTTGCGAGGGGCCTCCGTGTACCAAAAATAGGCTGCGGGCGAAGCCACGCCCAAAAATAACCGCCCGAAGGCCGGGGCGCCAAGTTCGTCCAGCGGAAAAAGGCCACAAGAACGGGTGGGCTATAGCCTTGGGGGGTGGGGCTGGCCCACTTCGTCCGCCGGACTCGGAATGCCGCGAGACTTGGCAAGGGGCCTCCGTGTGATAAAAATAGGCCGCGGGCAAAGCCGCGCCCAAAAATAACCACCCAAAGGCCGGGGCGCCAAGTTCGTCCAGCGGAAAAAGGCCACAAAAACGGGTGGGCTATAGCCTTGGGGGGTGGGGCTGGCCAACTTCGTCCGCCGGACTCGGAATGCCGTAAGACTTTGCGAGGGGCCTCCGTGTGCCAAAAATAAGCCGCGGGAAAAGCCGCGCCCAAAAATAACCGCCGGAAGGCCGGGTCGCCGAGTTCGTCCAGCGGAAAAAGGCCACAAAAACGGGTGGGCTATAGCCTTGGGGGGTGGGGCTGGCCAACTTCGTCCGCCGGACTCGGATTGCCGCAAGACTTTGCGAGGGGCCTCCGTGTGCCAAAAATAAGCCGCGGGCAAATCCGCGCCCAAAAATAACCGCACGAAGGCCGGGGCGCCGAGTTCGTCCAGCGGAAAAAGGCCACAAAAACGGGTGGGCTATAGCCTTGGGGGGTGGGGCTGGCCAACTTCGTCCGCCGGACTCGGAATGCCGCAAGACTTTGCGAGGGGCCTCCGTGTGCCAAAAATAAGCCGCGGCCAAAGCCGCGCCCAAAAATAACCTCCTGAAGGCCGGGGCGCCGAGTTCGTCCAGCGGAAAAAGGCCACAAACACGGGTGGGCTATAGCCTTGGGGGGTGGGGCGGGCCCACTTCGTCCGCCGGACTCGGAATGCCGCGAGACTTTACGAGGGGCCTCCGAGTGCCAAAAATAGGCCGCGGGTAAAGCCGCGCCCAAAAATAACCGCCCGAAGGCCGGGGCGCCAAGTTTGTCCAGCGGAGAAAGGCCACAAAAACAGGTGGGCTATAGCCTTGGGGGGTGGGGCTGGCCCACTTCGTCCGCCGGACTCGGAATGCCGCGAGACCTTGCGAGGGGCCTCCGTGTGCCAAACATAGGCCGCGGGCAAAGCCGCGCTCAAAAAAAACCGCCCGAAGGCCGGGGCGCCTAGTTCGTCCAGCGGAAAAAGGCCACAAAAACGGGTGGGCTATAGCCTTGGGGGGTGGGGCTGGCCCACTTCGTCCGCCGTACTCGGAATGCCGCGAGACTTTGTGAGGGGCCTCCGTGTGCCAAAAATAGGGCACGGGCAAAGCCGCACACAAAAATAACCGCCCAAAGGCCGGGGCGCCAAGTTCGTCCAATGGGAAAAGGTCACAAAAACGGGTGGGGTATAGCCTTGGGGGGTGGGGCTGCCCAACTTTGTCCGCCGGATTCGGAATGCCGCGAGACTTTGCGAGGGGCCTCCGTGTGACAAAAATAGGCCACGGGCAAAGCCGCTCCCAAAAACAACCACCCGAAGGCCGGGGCGCCAAGTTCGTCCAGCGGAAAAAGGCCACAAAAACGGGTTGGCTATAGCCTTGGGGGGTGGGGCCGGCCCACTTCGTCCGCCGGACTCGGAATGCCGCGAGACTTTGCGAGTGGCCTCCGTGTGACAAAAATAGTCCGCGGGCAAAGCCGCGCCCAAAAAAAACCGCCCGAAGGCGAGGGCGCCAAGTTCGTCCAGCGGAAAAAGGCCACAAAAACGGGAGGGCTATAGCCTTGGGGGGTGGGGCTGGCCCAGTTCGTCCGCCGGACTCGGAATGCCGCGAGACTTTGCGAGGGGCCTCCGTGTGCCATAAATAGGCCGCGGGCAAAGCCGCGCCCAAAAATAACAGCCCGAAGGCCGGGGCGCAGGAGTTCATCCAGCGGAAAAAGGCCACAAAAACGGGTGGGCTATAGCCTTGGGGTTGGGGCTGGCCAACCTCGTCCGCCGGACTCGGAATGCCGCGAGACTTTGCGAGGGGCCTCCGTGTGCCAAAAATAGGCCGCGGGCAAAGCCGCGCCCAAAAATAACGGCCCGAAGGCCGGGGCGCCAAGTTCGTCCAGCGGAAAAAGGCCACAAAAACGGGTGGGCTATAGCCTTGGGGGGTGGGGCTGGCCAACTTCGTCCGACGGACTCGGAAAGCCGTGAGACTTTGCGAGGGGCCTCCGTGTGCCAAAAATAGGCCGCGGGCAAAGCCGCGCCCAAAGATAACCGCCCGAAGGCCGGGGCGCGAAGTTCGTCCAGCGGAAAAAGGCCACAAAAACGGGTGGGCTATAGCCTTGGGGGGTGGGGCTGGCCAACTTCGTCCGCCGGAATCGGAATGCCGCGAGACTTTGCGAGGGGCCTCCGTGTGCCAAAAATAGGCCGCGGACAAATCCGCGTCCAAAAATAACCGCCCGAAGGCCGGGGCGCCTAGTTCATCCAGCGGAAAAAGGCCACAAAAACGGGAGGTCTATAGCCTTGGGGGATGGGGCTGGCCAACTTCGTCCCCCGGACTCGGAATTCTGCAAGACTTTGCGAGGGGCCTCCGTGTGCCAAAAATAGGCCGCGGGCAAAGTCCGCGCCCAAAAATAACCGCCCGATGGCCGCGTCGCCGAGTTCGTCCAGCGGAAAAAGGCCACAAAAACGGGTGGGCTATAGCCTTGGGGGGTAGACTGGCACAGTTCGTCCGCCAAACTCGGAATGCCGCGAGACTTTACGAGAGGCCTCCGTGTGCAAAAAATAGGCCACGGGCAAAGCCGCGTCCAAAAATAACCGCCCGAAGGCCGGGGCTTCGAGTTCGACCAGCGGAAGAAGGCCACAAAAACGGGTGGGCTATAGCCTTGGGGGGTGGGCCTGGCGAACTTCGTCCACCGGACTGGGAATGCCTCGAGACTTTGCGAGGGGCCTCCGTGTGCCAAAACTAGGCCGCGGGCAAAGCCGCACCCAAAAATAACCGCCCAAAGGCCGGGGCGCCAAGTTCGTCCAGCGGAAAAAGGACACAAAAACGGGTGGGCTACAGCCTTGGGGGGTGGGGCTGGACAACTTTGTCCACCGGACTCGGAATGCCGCGAGACTATGCGAGGGGCCTCCGTGTGCCAAAAATATGCCGCGGGCCAAGCCGCGCCCAAAAATAACCACCCGAAGGCCGGGGCGCCAAGTTCGTCCAGAGGAAAAAGGCCACGAAAACGGGTGGGCTATAGCCTTGGGGGGTGGGGCTGGCCAACTTCGTCCGCAGGACTCGGACTTGGAATGCCGCGAGACTTTACGAGGGGCCTCCGTGTGCCAAAACTAGGCCGCGGGCAAAGCCGCGCCCAAAAATAACCGCCCAAAGGCCGGGGCGCCAAGTTCGTCCAGCGGAAAAAGGCCACAAAAACGGGTGGGCTATAGCCTTGGGGGGTGGGGCTGGCCAACTTCGTCCGACGGACTCGGAAAGCCGCGATACTTTGCGAGGGGCCTCCATGTGCCAAAAATAGGCCGCGGGCAAAGCCGCGCCCAAAAATAACCACCCGAAGGCCGGGGCGCCAAGTTCGTCCAGCCGAAAAAGGCCAAAAAAACGGGTGGGCTATAGCCTTGGGGGGTGGGGCTGGCCAACTTCGTCCGCCGGAATCGGAATGCCGCGAGACTTTGCGAGGGGCCTCCGTGTGCCAAAAATAGGCCGCGGACAAATCCGCGTCCAAAAATAACCGCCCGAAGGACGGGGCGCGTAGTTCATCCAGCGGAAAAAGGCCACAAAAACGGGTGGTCTATAGCCTTCGGGGATGGGGCTGGCCAACTTCGTCCCCCGGACTCGGAATACCGCGAGACTTTGTGAGGGGCCTCCATGTGCCAAAAATAGGCCGCGGGAAAAGCCGCGCCCAACAATAACCGCCCGAACGCCAGGGCACCCAGTTCGTCCAGCGGAAAAAGGCCACAAAAACGGGTGGGCTACAGCCTTCGGGGATGGGGCTGGCCAACTTCGTCCCCCGGACTCGGAATGCTGCGAGACTTTGCGAGGGGCCTCCGTGTGCCAAAAATAGGCCACGGGCAAAGTCCGCGCCCAAAAATAACCGCCCGATGGCCGGGTCGCCGAGTTCGTCCAGCGGAAAAAGGCCACAAAAACGGGTGGGCTATAGCCTTGGGGGGTGGGCTGGCCCAGTTCGTCCGCCAAACTCGGAATGCCGCGAGACTTTACGAGAGGCCTCCGTGTGCCAAAAATAGGCCGCGGACAAATCCGCGCCCAACAATAACGGCCCGAAGGCCGGGGCGCGTAGTTCATCCACCGGAAAAAGGCCACAAAAACGGGTGGTCTATAGCCTTCGGGGATGGGGCTGGCCAACTTCGTCCCCCGGGCTCGGAATGCCGCGAGACTTTGTGAGGGGCCTCCATGTGCCAAAAATAGGCCGCGGGAAAAGCCGCGCCCAACAATAACCGCCCGAACGCCGGGGCGCCCAGTTCGTCCAGCGGAAAAAGGCCACAAAAACGGGTGGGCTACAGCCTTGGGGGGTGGGGCTGGACAACTTTGTCCACCGGACTCGGAATGCCGCGAGACTTTGTGAGGGGCCTCCGTGTGCCAAAAATAGGCCGCGGGCAAAGCCGCGCCCAACAATAACCGCCCGAACGCCGGGGCGCCCAGTTCGTCCAGCGGAAAAAGGCCACAAAAACGGGTGGGCTACAGCCTTGGGGGGTGGGGCTGGACAACTTTGTCCACCGGACTCGGAATGCCGCGAGACTTTACGAGGGGCCTCCGTGTGCCAAAAATATGCCACGGGCAAAGCCGCGCCCAAAAATAACCGCCCGAAGGCCGGGGCGCCTAGTTCATCCAGCGGAAAAAGGCCACAAAAACGGGTGGTCTATAGCCTTCGGGGATGGGGCTGGCCAACTTCGTCCCCCGGACTCGGAATGCTGCGAGACTTTGCGAGGGGCCTCCGTGTGCCAAAAATAGGCCACGGGCAAAGTCCGCGCCCAAAAATAACCGCCCGATGGCCGGGTCGCCGAGTTCGTCCAGCGGAAAAAGGTCACAAAAACGGGTGGGCTATAGCCTTGGGGGGTGGGCTGGCCCAGTTCGTCCGCCAAACTCGGAATGCCGTGAGACTTTGCGAGGGTCCTCCGTGTGCCAAAAATAGGCCGCGGACAAATCCGCGTCCAAAAATAACCGCCCGAAGGCCGGGGCGCGTAGTTCATCCAGCGGAAAAAGGCCACAAAAACGGGTGGTCTATAGCCTTCGGGGATGGGGCTGGCCAACTTCGTCCCCCGGGCTCGGAATGCCGCGAGACTTTGTGAGGGGCCTCCATGTGCCAAAAATAGGCCGCGGGAAAAGCCGCGCCCAACAATAACCGCCCGAACGCCGGGGCGCCCAGTTCGTCCAGCGGAAAAAGGCCACAAAAACGGGTGGGCTACAGCCTTGGGGGGTGGGGCTGGACAACTTTGTCCACCGGACTCGGAATGCCGCGAGACTTTGTGAGGGGCCTCCGTGTGCCAAAAATAGGCCGCGGGCAAAGCCGCGCCCAACAATAACCGCCCGAACGCCGGGGCGCCCAGTTCGTCCAGCGGAAAAAGGCCACAAAAACGGGTGGGCTACAGCCTTGGGGGGTGGGGCTGGACAACTTTGTCCACCGGACTCGGAATGCCGCGAGACTTTGCGAGGGGCCTCCGTGTGCCAAAAATATGCCGCGGGCAAAGCCGCGCCCAAAAATAACCGCCCGAAGGCCGGGGCGCCTAGTTCATCCAGCGGAAAAAGGCCACAAAAACGGGTGGTCTATAGCCTTCGGGGATGGGGCTGGCCAACTTCGTCCCCCGGACTCGGAATGCTGCGAGACTTTGCGAGGGGCCTCCGTGTGCCAAAAATAGGCCACGGGCAAAGTCCGCGCCCAAAAATAACCGCCCGATGGCCGGGTCGCCGAGTTCGTCCAGCGGAAAAAGGTCACAAAAACGGGTGGGCTATAGCCTTGGGGGGTGGGCTGGCCCAGTTCGTCCGCCAAACTCGGAATGCCGTGAGACTTTGCGAGGGTCCTCCGTGTGCCAAAAATAGGCCGCGGACAAATCCGCGTCCAAAAATAACCGCCTGAAGGCCGGGGCGCGTAGTTCATCCAGCGGAAAAAGGCCACAAAAACGGGTGGTCTATAGCCTTCGGGGATGGGGCTGGCCAACTTCGTCCCCCGGACTCGGAATGCCGCGAGACTTTGTGAGGGGCCTCCATGTGCCAAAAATAGGCCGCGGGAAAAGCCGCGCCCAAAAATAACCGCCCGAACGCCGGGGCGCCCAGTTCGTCCAGCGGAAAAAGGCCACAAAAACGGGTGGGCTACAGCCTTGGGGGGTGGGGCTGGACAACTTTGTCCACCGGACTCGGAATGCCGCGAGACTTTGTGAGGGGCCTCCGTGTGCCAAAAATAGGCCGCGAGCAAAGCCGCGCCCAACAATAACCGCCCGAACGCCGGGGCGCCCAGTTCGTCCAGCGGAAAAAGGCCACAAAAACGGGTGGGCTACAGCCTTGGGGGGTGGGGCTGGACAACTTTGTCCACCGGACTCGGAATGCCGCGAGACTTTGCGAGGGGCCTCCATGTGCCAAAAATATGCCGCGGGCAAAGCCGCGCCCAAAAATAACCGCCCGAAGGCCGGGGCGCCTAGTTCATCCAGCGGAAAAAGGCCACAAAAACGGGTGGTCTATAGCCTTCGGGGATGGGGCTGGCCAACTTCGTCCCCCGGACTCGGAATGCTGCGAGACTTTGCGAGGGGCCTCCGTGTGCCAAAAATAGGCCACGGGCAAAGTCCGCGCCCAAAAATAACCGCCCGATGGCCGGGTCGCCGAGTTCGTCCAGCGGAAAAAGGCCACAAAAACGGGTGGGCTATAGCCTTGGGGGGTGGGCTGGCCCAGTTCGTCCGCCAAACTCGGAATGCCGCGAGACTTTACGAGAGGCCTCCGTGTGCGAAAAATAGGCCACGGGCAAAGCCACGTGCAAAAATAACCGCCCGAAGGCCGGGGCGCCGAGTTCGACCAGCGGAAAAAGGCCACAAAAACGGGTGGGCTATAGCCTTGGGGGGTGGGCCTGGCCAACTTCGTCCACCGGACTCGGAATGCCGCGAGACTTTGCGAGGGGCCTCCGTGCGCCAAAAATAGGCCGCGGGCAAAGCCGCACCCAAAAATAACCGCCCGAAGGCCGGGTGGCCGAGTTCGTCCAGCGCAAAAAGGCCACAAAAACGGGTGGGCTATAGCCTTGGGGGGTGGGCCTGGCCAACTTCGTCCGCCGGACTCGGAATGCCGCGAGACTTTGCGAGGGGCCTCCGTGTGCCAAAAATATGCCGCGGACAAATCCGCGTCCAAAAATAACCGCCCGAAGGCCGGGGCGCCTAGTTCATCCACCGGAAAAAGGCCACAAAAACGGGTGGTCTATAGCCTTGGGGGATGGGGCTGGCCAACTTCGTCCCCCGGACTCGGAATGCCGCGAGACTTTGTGAGGGGCCTCCATGTGCCAAAAATAGGCCGTGGGCAAAGCCGCGCCCAACAATAACCGCCCGAACGCCGGGGCGCCCAGTTCGTCCAGCGGAAAAAGGCCACAAAAACGGGTGGGCTACAGCCTTGGGGGGTGGGGCTGGACAACTTTGTCCACCGGACTCGGAATGCCGCGAGACTTTGCGAGGGGCCTCCGTGTGCCAAAAATATGCCGCGGGCAAAGCCGCGCCCAAAAATAACCACCCGAAGGCCGGGGCGCCAAGTTCGTCCAGAGGAAAAAGGCCACGAAAACGGGTGGGCTATAGCCTTGGGGGGTGGGGCTGGCCAACTTCGTCCGCAGGACTCGGACTTGGAATGCCGCGAGACTTTGCGAGGGGCCTCCGTGTGCCAAAACTAGGCCGCGGGCAAAGCCGCGCCCAAAAATAACCGCCCAAAGGCCGGGGCGCCAAGTTCGTCCAGCGGAAAAAGGCCACAAAAACGGGTGGGCTATAGCCTTGGGGGGTGGGGCTGGCCAACTTCGTCCGCCGGACTCGGAATGTCGCGAGACTTTGCGAGGGGCCTCCGTGTGCCAAAAATAGGCCGCGGGAAAAGCCGTGCCCAAAAATACCCGCCCGAAGGCCGGGGCGCCAAGTTCGTCCAGCGGAAAAAGGCCACAAAAACGGGAGGGCTATAGCCTTGGGGGGTGGGGCTGGCCCACTTCGTCCGCCGGACTCGGAATGCCGCGAGACTTTGCGAGGGGCCTCCGTGTGCCAAAACTAGGCCGTGGGCAAAGCCGCGCCCAACAATAACCGCCCGAAGGCCGGGGCGCCTAGTTCATCCACCGGAAAAAGGCCACAAAAACGGGTGGTCTATAGCCTTGGGGGATGGGGCTGGCCAACTTCGTGCCCCGGACTCGGAATGCCGCGAGACTTTGTGAGGGGCCTCCATGTGCCAAAAATAGGCCGCGGGCAAAGCCGCGCCCAACAATAACCACCCGAACGCCGGGGCGCCCAGTTCGTCCAGCGGAAAAAGGCCACAAAAACGGGTGGGCTACAGCCTTGGGGGGTGGGGCTGGACAACTTTGTCCACCGGACTCGGAATGCCGCGAGACTTTGCGAGGGGCCTCCGTGTGCCAAAAATATGCCGCGGGAAAAGCCGCGCCCAAAAATAACCACCCGAAGGCCGGGGCGCCAAGTTCGTCCAGAGGAAAAAGGCCACAAAAACGGGTGGGCTATAGCCTTGGGGGGTGGGGCTGGCCAACTTCGTCCGCCGGACTCGGACTTGGAATGCCGCGAGACTTTGCGAGGGTCCTCCGTGTGCCAAAACTAGGCCGCGGGCAAAGCCGCGCCCAAAAATAACCGCCCAAAGGCCGGGGCGCCAAGTTCGTCCAGCGGAAAAAAGCCACAAAAACGGGTGGGCTATAGCCTTGGGGGGTGGGGCTGGCCAACTTCGTCCGCCGGACTCGGAATGTCGCGAGACTTTGCGAGGGGCCTCCGTGTGCCAAAAATAGGCCGCGGGAAAAGCCGCGCCCAAAAATACCCGCCCGAAGGCCGGGGCGCCAAGTTCGTCCAGCGGAAAAAGGCCACAAAAACGGGTGGGCTATAGCCTTGGGGGGTGGGGCTGGCCAACTTCATCCGCCGGACTCGGAATGCCGCGAGACTTTGCGAGGCGCCTCCGTGTTCCAAAAATAAGCCGCGGGCCAAGCCGCGTCAAAAAATAACCGCCCGAAGGCCGGGGCGCCAAGTTCATCCCGCGGAAAAAGGCCACAAAAACGGGTGCGCTATAGCCTTGGGGGGTGGGGCAGGCCAACTTCGTCCGCCGGACTCGGAATGCCGCGAGACTTTGTGAGGGGCCTCCGTGTGCCAAAAGAAGTCCGCGGGCAAAGCCGCGCCCAAAAATAACCGCCCGAAGGCCGGGGCGCCATGTTCGTCCAGCGGAAAAAGGCCACAAAAACGGGTGGGCTATAGCCTTGGGGTGTGGGGCTGGCCAACTTCGTCCGCCGGACTCGGAATGCCGCGAGACTTTGCGAGTGGCCTCCATGTGCCAAATATAGGCCGCGGGAAAAGCCGCACCCAAAAATAACGGCCCGAAGGCTGGGGCGCCAAGTTCCTCCAGCGGAAAAAGGCCACAAAAACGGGTGGGCTATAGCCTTGGCGGGTGGGGCTTGCCAACTTCGTCCGCGGGACTCCGAATGCCGTGAGAATTTTCGAGGGGCATCCGTGTGCCAAAAATAGGCCGCGGGCAAAGCCGCACCCAAAAATAACCGCCCGAAGGCCGGGGCACCAAGTTCGTCTAGCGGAAAAAGGCCACAAAAACGGGTGGGCTATAGCCTTGGGGGGTGGGCCTGGCAAACTTCGTCCACCGGACTCGGAATGCCGCGAGACTTTGCGAGGGGCCTCCGTGTGCCAAAAATAGGCCGCGGGCAAAGCCGCACCCAAAAATAACCGCCGAAGGCCGGGCGGCCGAGTTCGTCTAGCGCAAAAAGGCCACAAAAATGGGTGGGCTATAGCCTTGGGGGGTGGGCTGGCCCACTTTGTCCGCCAAAATCGGAATACCGCGAGACTTTGCGAGAGGCCTCCGTGTGCCAAAAATAGGCCATGGGCAAAGCCGTGCCCAAAAATAACCGCCCGAAGGCCGGGGCGCCGAGTTCGACCAGCGGAAAAAGGCCACAAAAACGGGTGGGGTATAGCCTTGGGGGGTGGGCCTGGCCAACTTCGTCCGCCGGACTCAGAATGCCGCGAGACTTTGCAAGGGGCCTCCGTGTGCCAAAAATAGGCCGCGGGCAAAGCCGCGCCCAAACATAACCTCCCGAAGGCCGGGGTGCCAAGTTCGTCCAGCGGAAAAAGGCCAAAAAAACGGGTGGGCTATAGCCTTGGGGGGTGGGGCTGGCCCACTTCGTCCGCCGGAATCGGAATGCCGCGAGACTTTGCGAGGGGCCTCCGTGTGCCAAAAATAGGCCGCGGGAAAAGCCGCGCCCAAAAATACCCGCCCGAAGGCCGGGGCGCCAAGTTCGTCTAGCGCAAAAAGGCCACAAAAATGGGTGGGCTATAGCCTTGGGGGGTGGGGCTGGCCAACTTCGTCCGCCGGACTCGGAATGTCGCGAGACTTTGCGAGGGGCCTCCGTGTGCCAAAAATAGGCCTCGGGAAAAGCCGCGCCCAAAAATACCCGCCCGAAGGCCGGGGCGCCTACTTCGTCCAGCGGAAAAAGGCCACAAAAACGGGTTGGCTATAGCCTTGGGGGGTGGGGCTGGCCCACTTCCTCCGCCGGACTCGGAATGCCGCGAGACTTTGCGAGGGGCCTCCGTGTGCCAAAAATAGGCCGCGGACAAAGCCGCGCCCAAAAAAAACCGCCCGAAGGCCGGGGCGCCAAGTTCGTCCAGTGGAAAAAGGCCACAAAAACGTGTGGGCCTTGGGGGGTGGGGCTGGCCAACTTCGTCCGCCGGACTCGAATGCCGCGAGACTTTGCGAGGTGCCTCCGTGTTCCAAAAATAAGCCACGGGCCAAGCCGCGTCCAAAAATAACCGCCCGAAGGCTGGGGCGCCAAGTTCGTCCAGCGGAAAAAGGCCACAAAAACGGGTGGGCTATAGCCTTGGGGGGTGGGGCTGGCCAACTTCGTCCGCCGGACTCGGAATGCCGCGAGACTTTGCGAGGGGCCTCCGTGTGCCAAAAATAGGCCTCGGGAAAAGCCGGGCCCAAAAATACCCGCCCGAAGGCCGGGGCGCCTACTTCGTCCAGCGGAAAAAGGCCACAAAAACGGGTTGGCTATAGCCTTGGGGGGTGGGGCTGGCCCACTTCCTCCGCCGGACTCGGAATGCCGCGAGACTTTGCGAGGGGCCTCCGTGTGCCAAAAATAGGCCGCGGACAAAGCCGCGCCCAAAAAAAACCGCCCGAAGGCCGGGGCTCCAAGTTCGTCCAGCGGAAAAAGGCCACAAAAACGTGTGGGCCTTGGGGGGTGGGGCTGGCCAACTTCGTCCGCCGGACTCGAATGCCGCGAGACTTTGCGAGGTGCCTCCGTGTTCCAAAAATAAGCCACGGGCCAAGCCGCGTCCAAAAATAACCGCCCGAAGGCTGGGGCGCCAAGTTCGTCCAGCGGAAAAAGGCCACAAAAACGGGTGGGCAATAGCCTTGGGGGGTGGGGCTGGCCAACTTTGTCCGCCGGACTCGGAACGCCGCGAGACTTTGCGAGGGGCCTCCGTGTGCCAAAAATAGGCCGCGGGCAAAGCCGCGCCCAAAAATAACTGCCCGAAGGCCGGGGCGCCAAGTTCGTCCAGCGGAAAAAGGCCACAAAAACGGTTGGGCTATAGCCTTGGGGGGTGGGGCTGGCCAACTTCGTCCGCCGGACTCGGAATGCCGCGAGACTTTGCGAGGGGCGTCCGTGTGCCAAAAATGGGCTGCGGACAAAGCCGCGCCCAAAAATAACCTCCCGAAGGCCGGGGCGCCAAGTTCGTCCAGCGGAAAAAGGCCACAAAAAAGTGTGGGCTATAGCCTTGGGGGGTGGGGCTGGCCAATTTCGTCCGCCGGACTCGGAATGCTGTGAGACTTTGCGAGGGGCCTCCGTGTGCCAAAAATAGGCCGTGGGCAAAGCCGCACCCAAAAATAACCGCCCGAAGGCCGGGGCGCCAAGTTCGTCCAGCGGAAAAAGGCCACAAAAACGGGTTGGCTATAGCCTTGGGGGGTGGGGCCGGCCCACTTCCTCCGCCGGACTCGGAATGCCGCGAGACTTTGCGAGGGGCCTCCGTGTGCCAAAAATAGGGCGCGGACAAAGCCGCGCCCAAAAAAAACCGCCCGAAGGCCGGGGCGCCAAGTTCGTCCAGCGGAAAAAGGCCACAAAAACGTGTGGGCCTTGGGGGGTGGGGCTGGCCAACTTCGTCCGCCGGACTCGAATGCCGCGAGACTTTGCGAGGTGCCTCCGTGTTCCAAAAATAAGCCACGGGCCAAGCCGCGTCCAAAAATAATCGCCCGAAGGCTGGGGCGCCAAGTTCGTCCAGCCGAAAAAGGCCACAAAAACGGGTGGACTATAGCCTTGGGGCGTGGGGCTGGCCAACTTCATCCGCCGGACTCGGAATGCCGTGAGACTTTGCGAGGGGCCTCCGTGTGCAAAAAATAGGCCGCGGGCATAGCCGCACCCAAAAATAACCGCCCGAAGGCCGGGGCGCCAAGTTCGTCCAGCGGACAAAGGCCACAAAACGGGTGGGCTATAGCCTTCGGGGGTGGGGCTGGCCAACTTCGTCCGCCGGACTCGGAATGCTGTGAGACTTTGCGAGGGGCCTCCGTGTGCCAAAAATAGGCCGCGGGCATAGCCGCGCCCAAAAATAACCGCCCGAAGGCCGGGGCGCCATGTTCGTCCAGCGAAAAAGGCCACAAAAACGGGTGGGCTATAGCCTTGGGGGGTGGGGCTGGCCAACTTCGTCCGCCGGACTCGGAATGCCGCGAGACTTTGCGAGGGGCCTCCATGTGCCAAAAATGGGCCGCGGGCAAAGCCGCGCCCAAAAATAACCGCCCGAAGGCTGGGGCGCCATGTTCGTCCAGCGGAAAAAGGCCACAAAAACGGGTGGGCTATAGCCTTGGGGGCTGGGGCTTGCCAACTTCGTCCGCCGGACTCGGAATGCCGCGAGACTTTGCGAGGGGCCCCTGTTTGCCAAAAATAATCTGCGGGCAATGCCGCGCCAAAAAATAGCCGCCGGAAGGCCGGGGCGCCAAGTTCGTCCAGCGGAAAAAGGCCACAAAAACGGGTGGACTATAGCCTTGGGCCGTGGGGCTGGCCAACTTCATCCGCCGGACTCGGAATGCCGCGAGACTTTGCGAGGGGCCTCCGTGTGCCAAAAATAGGCCACGGGCAAAGCCGCGCCCAAAAATAACCGCCCGAAGGCCGGGGCGCGAAGTTTGTCCAGCGGAAAAAGGCCACAAAAACGGGTGGGCTATAGCCTTGGGGGGTGGGGCTGGCCAACTTCGTCCGCCGGACTCGGAATGCCGCGAGACTATGCGAGGGGCCTCCGTGTGCCAAAAATGGGCCGCGGGCAAAGCCGCGCCCAAAAATAACCGCCCAAAGGCTGGGGCGCCAAGTTCGTCCAGCGGAAAAAGGCCACAAAAACGGGTGGGCTATAGCCTTGGGGGGTGGGGCTGGCCAACTTCGTCCGCCGGACTCGGAATGCCGCGAGACTTTGCGAGGCGCCTCCGTGTGCCAAAAATAGGCCGCGGGCATAGCCGCGCCCCAAAATAACCGCCCGAAGGCCGGGGTGCCAAGTTCGTCCAGCGGAAAAAGGCCACAAAAACGGATGGGCAATAGCATTGGGGGGTGGGGCTGGCCAACTTCGTCCGCCGGACTCGGAATGCCGCGAGACTTTGCGAGGCGCCTCCGTGTTCCAAAAATAAGCCGCGGGCCAAGCCGCGTCCAAAAATAACCGGCCGAAGGCTGGGGCGCAAATTTCGTCCAGCGGAAAAAGGCCACAAAAATGGGTGGGCTATAGCCTTGGGGGGTGGGGCTGGCCAACTTCGTCCGCCGGACTCGGAATGCCGCGAGACTTTGCGAGGGGCGTCCGTGTGCCAAAAATGGGCTGCGGGCAAAGCCGCGCCCAAAAATAACCGCCCGAAGGCCGGGGCGCCAAGTTCGTCCAGCGGAAAAAGGCCACAAAAACGTGTGGGCTATAGCCTTGGGTGGTGGGGCTGGCCAACTTCGTCCGCCGGACTGGGAATGCCGCGAGACTTTGCGAGGGGCGTCCGTGTGCCAAAAAGGGGCTGCGGGCAAAGCCGCGCCCAAAAATAACCGCCCGATGGCCGGGGCGCCAAGTTCGTCCAGCGGAAAAAGGCCACAAAAACGTGTGGGCAATAGCCTTGGGGGGTGGGGCTGGCCAACTTCGTCCACCGGACTCGGAATGCCGCGAGACTTTACGAGGGCCTCCGTGTGCCAAAATTAGGCCGCGGGCATAGCCGCGCCCCAAAATAACCGCCCGAAGGCCGGGGTGCCTAGTTCGTCCAGCGGAAAAAGGCCACAAAAACGGGTGGGCAATAGCCTTGGGGGGTGGGGCTAACCAACTTCGTCCGCCGGACTCGAAATGCCGCGAGACTTTGCGAGGCGCCTCCGTGTTCCAAAAATAAGCCACGGCCCAAGCCGCGTCCAAAAATAACCGCCCGAAGGCTGGGGCGCCAAGTTCGTCCAGCGGAAAAAGGCCACAAAAACGGGTGGGCTATAGCCTTGGGGGGTGGGGCTGGCCAACTTTGTCCGCCGGACTCGGAACGCCACGAGACTTTGCGAGGGGCCTCCGTGTGCCAAAAATAGGCCGCGGGCAAAGCCGCGCCCAAAAATAACTGCCCGAAGGCCGGGGCGCCAAGTTCGTCCAGCGGAAAAAGGCCACAAAAACGGGTGGGCTTTAGCCTTGGGGGGTGGGGCTGGCCAACTTCGTCCGCCGGACTCGGAATGCCGCGAGACTTTGCGAGGGGCGTCCGTGTGCCAAAAATGGGCTACGGGCAAAGCCGCGGCCAAAAATAACCGCCCGAAGGCCGGGGCGCCAAGTTCGTCCAGCGGAAAAAGGCCACAAAAAAGTGTGGGCTATAGCCTTGGGGTGTGGGGCTGGCCAACTTCGTCCGCCGGACTCGGAATGCTGTGAGACTTTGCGAGGGGCCTCCGTGTGCCAAAAATAGGCCGCGGGCAAAGCCGCGCCCGAAGGCCGGGGCGCCAAGTTCGTCCAGCGGAAAAATGCCACAAAAACGGGTGGGCTATAGCCTTGGGGGCTGGGGCTTGCCAACTTCGTCCGCCGGACTCGGAATGCCGCGAGACTTTGCGAGGGGCCTCCGTTTGCCAAAAATAATCTGCGGGCAAAGCCGCGCCAAAAAATAGCCGCCGGAAGGCCAGGGCGCCAAGTTCGTCCAGCGGAAAAAGGCCACAAAAACGGGTGGACTATAGCCTTGGGCCGTGGGGCTGGCCAACTTCATCCGCCGGACTCGGAATGCCGCGAGACTTTGCGAGGGGCCTCCGTGTGCAAAAAATAGGCCGCGGGCATAGCCGCACCCAAAAATAACCGCCCAAAGGTCGGGGCGCCATGTTCGTCCAGCGGACAAAGGCCACAAAACGGGTGGGCTATAGCCTTCGGGGGTGGGGCTGGCCAACTTCGTCCGCCGGACTCGGAATGCTGTGAGACTTTGCGAGGGGCCTCCGTGTGCCAAAAATAGGCCGCGGGCATAGCCGCGCCCAAAAATAACTGCCCGAAGGCCGGGGCGCCATGTTCGTCCAGCGAAAAAGGCCACAAAAACGGGTGGGCTATAGCCTTGGCGGGTGGAGCTGGCCAACTTCGTCCGCCGGACTCGGAATGCCGCGAGACTTTGCGAGGGGCCTCCGTGTGCCAAAGATAGGCCGCGGGGAAAGCCGCGCCCAAAAATAACCACCCGATGGCCGGGGCGCCAATTTCGTCCAGCGGAAAAAGGCCACAAAAACAGGTGCGCTATAGCCTTGGGGGGTGGGGCAGGCCAACTTCGTCCGCCGGACTCGGAATGCCGCAAGACTTTGCGAGGGGCCTCCGTGTGCCAAAAATAGGCCTTAGGCAAAGCCACGCCCAAAATTAACTGCCCGGAGGCCGGGGCGCCAAGTTCGTCCAGCGGAAAAAGGCCACAAAAAAGTGTGGGCTATAGCCTTGGGGTGTGGGGCTGGCCAACTTCGTCCGCCGGACTCGGAATGCTGTGAGACTTTGCGAGGGGCCTCCGTGTGCCAAAAATAGGCCGCGGGCAAAGCCGCGCCCGAAGGCCGGGGCGCCAAGTTCGTCCAGCGGAAAAATGCCACAAAAACGGGTGGGCTATAGCCTTGGGGGCTGGGGCTTGCCAACTTCGTCCGCCGGACTCGGAATGCTGTGAGACTTTGCGAGGGGCCTCCGTGTGCCAAAAATAGGCCGCGGGCAAAGCCGCGCCCGAAGGCCGGGGCGCCAAGTTCGTCCAGCGGAAAAATGCCACAAAAACGGGTGGGCTATAGCCTTGGGGGCTGGGGCTTGCCAACTTCGTCCGCCGGACTCGGAATGCCGCGAGACTTTGCGAGGGGCCTCCGTTTGCCAAAAATAATCTGCGGGCAAAGCCGCGCCAAAAAATAGCCGCCGGAAGGCCAGGGCGCCAAGTTCGTCCAGCGGAAAAAGGCCACAAAAACGGGTGGACTATAGCCTTGGGCCGTGGGGCTGGCCAACTTCATCCGCCGGACTCGGAATGCCGCGAGACTTTGCGAGGGGCCTCCGTGTGCAAAAAATAGGCCGCGGGCATAGCCGCACCCAAAAATAACCGCCCAAAGGTCGGGGCGCCAAGTTCGTCCAGCGGACAAAGGCCACAAAACGGGTGGGCTATAGCCTTCGGGGGTGGGGCTGGCCAACTTCGTCCGCCGGACTCGGAATGCTGTGAGACTTTGCGAGGGGCCTCCGTGTGCCAAAAATAGGCCGCGGGCATAGCCGCGCCCAAAAATAACTGCCCGAAGGCCGGGGCGCCATGTTCGTCCAGCGAAAAAGGCCACAAAAACGGGTGGGCTATAGCCTTGGCGGGTGGAGCTGGCCAACTTCGTCCGCCGGACTCGGAATGCCGCGAGACTTTGCGAGGGGCCTCCGTGTGCCAAAGATAGGCCGCGGGGAAAGCCGCGCCAAAAATAACCACCCGATGGCCGGGGCGCCAATTTCGTCCAGCGGAAAAAGGCCACAAAAACAGGTGCGCTATAGCCTTGGGGGGTGGGGCAGGCCAACTTCGTCCGCCGGACTCGGAATGCCGCAAGACTTTGCGAGGGGCCTCCGTGTGCCAAAAATAGGCCTTAGGCAAAGCCACGCCCAAAATTAACTGCCCGGAGGCCGGGGCGCCAAGTTCGTCCAGCGGAAAAAGGCCACAAAAAAGTGTGGGCTATAGCCTTGGGGTGTGGGGCTGGCCAACTTCGTCCGCCGGACTCGGAATGCTGTGAGACTTTGCGAGGGGCCTCCGTGTGCCAAAAATAGGCCGCGGGCATAGCCGCGCCCAAAAATAACTGCCCGAAGGCCGGGGCGCCATGTTCGTCCAGCGAAAAAGGCCACAAAAACGGGTGGGCTATAGCCTTGGCGGGTGGAGCTGGCCAACTTCGTCCGCCGGACTCGGAATGCCGCGAGACTTTGCGAGGGGCCTCCGTGTGCCAAAGATAGGCCGCGGGGAAAGCCGCGCCCAAAAATAACCACCCGATGGCCGGGGCGCCAATTTCGTCCAGCGGAAAAAGGCCACAAAAACAGGTGCGCTATAGCCTTGGGGGGTGGGCCAGGCCAACTTCGTCCGCCGGACTCGGAATGCCGCAAGACTTTGCGAGGGGCCTCCGTGTTCCAAAAATAGGCCTTAGGCAAAGCCACGCCCAAAATTAACTGCCCGGAGGCCGGGGCGCCAAGTTCGTCCAGCGGAAAAAGGACACAAAAACGGGTGGGCTATAGCCTTGGGGGGTGGGGCTGGCCAACTTCGTCCGCCGGACTCGGAATGCCGCGAGACTTTACGAGGGGCCTCCGTGTGCAAAAAATAGGCCGCGGGCATAGCCGCACCCAAATATAACCGCCCGAAAGCCGGGGCGCCAAGTTCGTCCAGCGGACAAATGCCACAAAAACGGGTGGGCTATAGCCTTCGGGGGTGGGGCTAGCCCACTTCGTCCGCCGGACTCGGAATGCTGTGAGACTTTGCGAGGGGCCTCCATGTGCCAAAAATAGGCTGCGGGCAAAGCCGCGCCCAAAAATAACCGCCCGAAGGCCGGGGCGCCAAGTTCGTCCAGCGGAAAGAGGCCACAAAAACGGGTGGGCTATAGCCTTGGGGGTTGGGGCTGGCCAACTTCGTCCGCCGGACTCAGAATGCCGCGAGACTTTGGGAGGGGCCTCCGTGTGCCAAAAATAGGCCGCGGCCAAAGCCGCGCCCAAAAATAACAAGCCGAAGGCCGGGGCGCCAAGTTTGTCCAGCGGAAAAAGGCCCCAAAAACGGGTGGGCTATAGCCTTGGGGGGTGGGGCTGGCCAACTTCGTCCGCCGGACTCGGAATGCCGTGAGACTTTGCGAGGGGCCTCCGTGTGCCAAAAATAGCCCGCGGGCAAAGCCGCGCCCAAAAATAACCGCCCGAAGGCCGGGGCGCCAAGTTCGTCCAGCGTAAAAAGGCCACAAAAACGTGTGGGCTACAGCCTTGGGGGGTGGGCTGGCCAACTTCGTCCGCCGGACTCGGAATGCCGCGAGACTTTACGATGGGCCTCCGTGTGCAAAAAATAGGCCGCGGGCATAGCCGCACCCAAATATAACCGCCCGAAGGCCGGGGCGCCATGTTCGTCCAGCGGAAAAAGCTCACAAAAACGGGTGGGCTATAGCCTTTGGGGGTGGGGCTGGCCCACTTCCTCCGCCGGACTCGGAATGCCGCGAGAGTTTGCGAGGGGCCTCTGTTGCCAAAAATAGGGCGCGGGCAAAGCCGCGCCCGAAGGCCGGGGCGCCAAGTTCGTCCAGCGAAAAAAGGCCACAAAAACGGGTGGACTATAGCCTTGGGAGGTGGGGCAGGGCAACTTCGTCCGCCGGACTCGGAATGCCGCGAGACTTTACGAGGGGTCTCCGTGTGCCAAAAATAGGCCGCGGGCAAAGCCGCGCCCAAAAATAACCGCCCGAAGGCCGGGGCGCCAAGTTCGTCCAGCGGAAAAAGGCCACAAAAACGGGTGGACTTTAGCCTGGGGGGTGGGGCTGGCCGACTTTGTCCGCCGGACTCGGAATGCCGCGAGACTTTGAGAGGGGCCTCCGCGTGCCTAAAATAGGCCGCGGCCAAAGCCGCGCCCAAAAATAACCGCCCGAAGGCCGGGGAGCCAAGTTCGTCCAGCGGAAAAAGCCCACAAAAACGGGTGAGCTATAGCCTTGGTGGGCGGGGCTGGCCAACTTCGTCCGCCGGACAACTTCGTCCGCCGGGCTCGGAATGCCGCGAGACTTTACGAGGGGCCTCCGTGTGCCAAAAATAGGCCGCGGGCAAACCCGCGCCGAAAAATAACCGCCTGAAGGCCGGGGCGCCAAGTTCGTCCAGCGGAAAAAGGCCACAAAAATGGGTGGACTTTAGCCTGGGGGGTGGGGCTGGCCGACTTTGTCCGCCGGACTCGGAATGCCGCGAGACTTTGAGAGGGGCCTCCGCGTGCCTAAAATAGGCCGCGGCCAAAGCCGCGTCCAAAAATAACCGCCCGAAGGCCGGGGAGCCAAGTTCGTCCAGCGGAAAAAGCCCACAAAAACGGGTGGGCTATAGCCTTGGGGGGTGGGGCTGGCCAACTTCCTCCGCCGGACTCGGAATGCCGCGAGACTTTGAGAGGGGCCTCCGCGTGCCTAAAATAGGCGGCGGGCAAACCCGCGCCGAAAAATAACCGCCTGAAGGCCGGGGAGCCAAGTTCGTCCAGCGGAAAAAGCCCACAAAAACGGGTGAGCTATAGCCTTGGTGGGCGGGGCTGGCCAACTTCGTCCACCGGACGACTTCGTCCGCCGGGCTCGGAATGCCGTGAGACTTTGCGAGGGGCCTCCCTGCGCCAAAAATAGGCCGCGGGCAAAGCCGCGCCCAAAAATAACCGCCCGAAGGCCGGGGCGCCATGTTCGTCCAGCGGAAAAAGGCCACAAAAACGGGTGGGCTATAGCCTTGGGGGGTGGGGCTGGCCAACTTCCTCCGCCGGACTCGGAATGCCGCGAGCCTTTGTGAGGGGCCTCCGTGTGCCAAAAATAGGCTGCGGGTAAAGCCACGCCCAAAAATAACGGCCCGAAGGCCGGGGCGCCAAGTTCGTCCAGCGGAAAAAGGCCAACAAAACGGGTGGGCTATAGCCTTGGGGGGTGGGGCTGGCCAACTTCATCCGCCAGACTCGGAATGCCGCGAGAGTTTGCGAGGGGTCTCCGTGTGGCAAAAATAGGCCGCGAGCAAAGCCGCGCCCAAAAATAACCGCCCGAAGGCCGGGGCGCCAAGTTCGTCCAGCGGAAAAAGGCCACAAAAACGGGTGGGCAATAGCCTTGGGGGGTGGGGCTGGCCAACTTCGTCCGCCGGACTCAGAATGCCGCGAGACTTTGCGAGGGGCCTCCGTGTGCCAAAAATATGCCTCGGGCAAAGCCACGCCCAAAAATAACTGCCCGAAGGCCGGGGCGCCATGTTCGTCCAGCAGAAAAAGGCCACAAAAACGGGTGGGCTATAGCCTTGGGGGGTGGGCCCTTGCCAGCTTCATCCGCCGGACTCGGAATGCCGCGAGACTTTGCGACGGGCCTCCGTGTGCCAAAACTAGGCCGCGGCCAAAGCCGCGCCCAAAAATAACCGACCGAAGGCCGGGGCGCCAAGTTCGTCCAGCGGAAAAAGGCCACAAAAACGGGTGGGCTATAGCCTTGGGGGGTGGGGCTGGCCATTTTCGTCCGCCGGACTCGGAATGCCGCGAGACTTTGCGAGGGGCCTCCGTGTGCCAAAAATAGGCTGCGGGTAAAGCCACGCCCAAAAATAACGGCCCGAAGGCCGGGGCGCCAAGTTCGTCCAGCGGAAAAAGGCCAACAAAACGGGTGGGCTATAGCCTTGGGGGGTGGGGCTGGCCCACTTCATCCGCCAGACTCGAAATGCTGCGAGAGTTTGCGAGGGGTCTCCGTGTGGCAAAAATAGGCCGCGAGCAAAGCCGCGCCCAAAAATAACCGCCCGAAGGCCGGGGCGCCAAGTTCGTCCAGCGGAAAAAGGCCACAAAAACGGGTGGGCTATAGCCTTGGGGGGTGGGGCTGGCCAACTTCGTCCGCCGGACTCAGAATGCCGCGAGACTTTTCGAGGGGCCTCCGTGTGCCAAAAATATGCCTCGGGCAAAGCCACGCCCAAAAATAACTGCCCGAAGGCCGGGGCGCCAAGTTCGTCCAGCGAAAAAAGGCCACAAAAACAGGTGGGCTATAGCCTTGGGAGGTGGGGCTGGCCAACTTCGTCCGCCGGACTCGGAATGCCGCGAGACTTTGCGAGGGGCCTCCGTGTGCCAAAACTAGGCCGCGGGCAAAGCCGCGCCCAAAAATCAACGCCCGAAGTCCGGGGCGCCAAGTTCGTCCAGCTGAAAAAGGCCACAAAAACGGGTGGGCTATAGCCTTGGGGGGCGGGGCTGGCCCACTTCGTCCGCCGGACTCGGAATGCCGCGAGACTTTGCGAGGAGCCTCCGTGTGCCAAAAATAGGGCGCGGGCAAAGCCGCGCCCAAAAATAACAGCCCGAAGGCCGGGCGCCAAGTTCGTCCAGCGGAAAAAGGCCACAAAAACGGGTGGGCTATAGCCTTGGGGGGTGGGGCTGGCCAACTTCATCCGCCGGACTCGGAATGCCGCGAGACTTTACGAGGGGCCTCCGTGTGCCAAAAATAGGCCGCGGACGAAGCCGCGCCCAAAAATAACCGCCCGAAGGCCGGGGCGCCTAGTTCGTCCAGCGGAAAAAGGCCACAAAAACGGGTGGCCTATAGCCTTGGGGGGTGGGGCTGGCCAACTTCGTCCGCCGGACTCGGAATGCCGCGAGACTTTGCGAGGGGCCTCCGTGTGCCAAAACTAGGCCGCGGGCAAAGCCGCGCCCAAAAATCAACGCCCGAAGCCCGGGGCGCCAAGTTCGTCCAGCGGAAAAAGGTCACAAAAACGGGTGGCCTATAGCCTTGGGGGGCGGGGCTGGCCCACTTCGTCCGCCGGACTCGGAATGCCGCGAGACTTTGCGAGGGGCCTCCGTGTGCCAAAACTAGGCCGCGGGCAAAGCCGCGCCCAAAAATCAACGCCCGAAGTCCGGGGCGCCAAGTTCGTCCAGCTGAAAAAGGCCACAAAAACGGGTGGGCTATAGCCTTGGGGGGCGGGGCTGGCCCACTTCGTCCGCCGGACTCGGAATGCCGCGAGACTTTGCGAGGAGCCTCCGTGTGCCAAAAATAGGGCGCGGGCAAAGCCGCGCCCAAAAATAACAGCCCGAAGGCCGGGCGCCAAGTTCGTCCAGCGGAAAAAGGCCACAAAAACGGGTGGGCTATAGCCTTGGGGGGTGGGGCTGGCCAACTTCATCCGCCGGACTCGGAATGCCGCGAGACTTTACGAGGGGCCTCCGTGTGCCAAAAATAGGCCGCGGACGAAGCCGCGCCCAAAAATAACCGCCCGAAGGCCGGGGCGCCTAGTTCGTCCAGCGGAAAAAGGCCACAAAAACGGGTGGCCTATAGCCTTGGGGGGTGGGGCTGGCCAACTTCGTCCGCCGGACTCGGAATGCCGCGAGACTTTGCGAGGGGCCTCCGTGTGCCAAAACTAGGCCGCGGGCAAAGCCGCGCCCAAAAATCAACGCCCGAAGCCCGGGGCGCCAAGTTCGTCCAGCGGAAAAAGGTCACAAAAACGGGTGGCCTATAGCCTTGGGGGGCGGGGCTGGCCCACTTCGTCCGCCGGACTCGGAATGCCGCGAGACTTTGCGAGGGGCCTCCGTGTGCCAAAACTAGGCCGCGGGCAAAGCCGCGCCCAAAAATCAACGCCCGAAGTCCGGGGCGCCAAGTTCGTCCAGCTGAAAAAGGCCACAAAAACGGGTGGGCTATAGCCTTGGGGGGCGGGGCTGGCCCACTTCGTCCGCCGGACTCGGAATGCCGCGAGACTTTGCGAGGAGCCTCCGTGTGCCAAAAATAGGGCGCGGGCAAAGCCGCGCCCAAAAATAACAGCCCGAAGGCCGGGCGCCAAGTTCGTCCAGCGGAAAAAGGCCACAAAAACGGGTGGGCTATAGCCTTGGGGGGTGGGGCTGGCCAACTTCATCCGCCGGACTCGGAATGCCGCGAGACTTTACGAGGGGCCTCCGTGTGCCAAAAATAGGCCGCGGACGAAGCCGCGCCCAAAAATAACCGCCCGAAGGCCGGGGCGCCTAGTTCGTCCAGCGGAAAAAGGCCACAAAAACGGGTGGCCTATAGCCTTGGGGGGTGGGGCTGGCCAACTTCGTCCGCCGGACTCAGAATGCCGCGAGACTTTGCGAGGGGCCTCCGTGTGCCAAAACTAGGCCGCGGGCAAAGCCGCGCCCAAAAATCAACGCCCGAAGCCCGGGGCGCCAAGTTCGTCCAGCGGAAAAAGGTCACAAAAACGGGTGGCCTATAGCCTTGGGGGGTGGGGCTGGCCCACTTCGTCCGCCGGACTCGGAATGCCGCGAGACTTTGCGAGGGGCCTCCGTGTGCAAAAAATAGGGCGCGGGCAAAGCCGCGCCCAAAAATAACAGCCCGAAGGCCGGGGCGCCAAGTTCGTCCAGCGGAAAAAGCCCACAAAAACGGGTGGGCTATAGCCTTGGTGGGTGGGGCTGGCCAACTTCGTCCGCCGGACAACTTCGTCCGCCGGGCTCGGAATGCCGTGAGACTTTGCGAGGGGCCTCCGTGCGCCAAAAATAGGCCGCGGGCAAAGCCGCGCTCGAAAATAACCGCCCGAAGGCCGGGGCGCCAGGTTCGTCCAGCGGAAAATGGCCAGAAAAACGGGTGGGCTATAGCCTTGGCGGGTGGGGCTGGCCGACTTCGTCCGCCGGTCTCGGAATGCCGCGAGACTTTGCGAGGGGCCTCCGTGTGCCAAAAATAGGCCGCCGGCAAAGCCGTGTCCAAAAATAACCGCCCGAAGGCCGGGCGCCAAGTTCGTCCAGCGGAAAAAGGCCACAAAAACGGGTGGGCTATAGCCATGGTGGGTGGGGCTGGCCAACTTCATCCGCCGGGCTCGGAATGCCGTGCGACTTTGCGAGGGGCCTCCGTGCGCCAAAAATAGGCCGCGGGCAAAGCTGCGCCCAAAAATAACCGCTCGAAGGCCGGGGCGCCAAGTTCGTCCAGCGGAAAAAGACCACAAAAACGGGTGGGCTATAGCCTTGGGGGGTGGGGCTGGCCGACTTCGTCCGCCGGACTCGGAAAGCCGCGAGACTTTGCGAGGGGCCTCCGTGTGCCAAAAATAGGCCGCCGGCAAAGCCGCGCCCAAGAATCACCGCCCGAAGGCCGGGCGCCAAGTTCGTCCAGCGGAAAAAGGCCACAAAAACGGGTGGGCTATAGCCATGGTGGGTGGGGCTGGCCAACTTCATCCGCCGGGCTCGGAATGCCGTGCGACTTTGCGAGGGGCCTCCGTGCGCCAAAAATAGGCCGCGGGCAAAGCTGCGCCCAAAAATAACCGCTCGAAGGCCGGGGCGCCAAGTTCGTCCAGCGGAAAAAGACCACAAAAACGGGTGGGCTATAGCCTTGGGGGGTGGGGCTGGCCGACTTCGTCCGCCAGACTCGGAATGCCGCGAGACTTTGCGAGGGGCCTCCGTGTGCCAAATATAGGCCGTGGGCAAAGCCGCGCCCAAAAATAACCGCCCGAAGGCCGGGGCGCCAAGTTCGTCCAGCGGAAATAGGCCACAAAAACGGGTGGGCTATAGCCTTGGGGGGTGGGGCCGGGCGACTTCATCCGCCGGACTCGGAATGCCACGAGACTTTACGAGGGGCCTTCGTGTGCCAAAAATAGGCCGCGGGCAAAGCCGCGCCCAAAAATAACCACCCGAAGGCCGGGGCGCCAAGTTCGTCCAGCGGAAAAAGGCCACAAAAACGGGTGGGCTATAGCCTTGGGGGGTGGGGCTGGCCAACTTCGTCCGCCGGACTCGGAATGCCGTGAGACTTTGCGAGGGCCCTCCGTGTGCAAAAAATAGGCCGCGGGCTAAGCCGCGCCCAAAAATAACCGTCCGAAGCCCGGGGCGCCAAGTTCGTCCAGCGGAAAAAGGCCCCAAAAACGGGTGGGCTATTGCCTTGGGGGGTGGGCCTGGCCAACTTCGTCCGCCGGACTCGGAATGCCGCGAGACTTTACGAGGGGCCTACGTGTGCCAAAAATAGGCCGCGGGAAAATCCACGCCCAAAAATAACCGCCCGATGTCCGGGGCGCCAAGTTCGTCCAGCGGAAAAAGGCCACAAAAACGGGTGGGCTATAGCCTTGGGGGGTGGGGCTGGCCCACTTCGTCCGCCGGGCTCGGAATGCCGCGAGACTTTATGAGGGGCCTCCGTGTGCCAAAAATAGGCCGCGGCCAAAGCTGCACCCAAAAATAACAGCCCGATGCCCGGGGCGCCAAGTTCGTCCAGCGGAAAAAGGCCATAAAAACGGGTGGGCTATAGCCTTGGGGGGTGGGGCTGGCCAACTTCGTCCGCCGGACTCGGAATGCCGCGAGACTTTGCGAGGGCCCTCCGTGTGCCAAAAATAGTCCGCGGACAAAGCCGCGCCCAAAAATAACCGCCCGAAGTCCGGGCCGCCAAGTTCGTCCTGCGGAAAAAGGCCACAAAAACGGGTGGGATATAGCCTTGGGGGGTGGGGCTGGCCAACTCCGTCCGCCGGACGCGGAATGCCGCGAGACTTTGCGAGGGGCCTCCGTGTGCCAACAATAGGCCGTGGTCAAAGCCGCGCCTAAAAATAACCGCCCGAATGCCGGGGCGCCAAGTTCGTCCAGCGGAAAAGGGCCACAAAAACGGGTGGGCTATGGCCTTGGGGGGTGCGGCTGGCCGCCTCCGTCCACCGGACTCGGAATGCCGCGAGACATTACGAGGGGCCTCCGTGTGCCAAAAATAGGCCGCGGGCAATGCCGCGCCTAAAAAATAACCGCCCGAAGGCCGGGGCGCCAAGTTCGTCCTGCGGAAAAAGGCCACAAAAACGGGTGGGATATAGCCTTGGGGGGTGGGGCTGGCCAACTCCGTCCGCCGGACGCGGAATGCCGCGAGACTTTGCGAGGGGCCTCCGTGTGCCAACAATAGGCCGTGGTCAAAGCCGCGCCTAAAAATAACCGCCCGAATGCCGGGGCGCCAAGTTCGTCCAGCGGAAAAGGGCCACAAAAACGGGTGGGCTATAGCCTTGGGGGGTGCGGCTGGCCGCCTCCGTCCGCCGGACTCGGAATGCCGCGAGACATTACGAGGGGCCTCCGTGTGCCAAAAATAGGCCGCGGGCAAAGCCGCACCTAAAAATAACCGCCCGAAGGCCGGGGCGCCAAATTCGTCCAGCAGAAAAGGGGCACAAAAACGGGTGGGCTATAGCCTTGGGGGGTGGGGCTGGCCAACGTCGTCCGCCGGACTCGGAATGCCGCGAGACTTTACGAGGGGCCTCTGTGTGCCAAAAATAGGCCGCGGGCAAAGCCTCGTCCAAAAATAACCGCCCGATGTCCGGGGCGCGAAGTTCGTCCAGCGGAAAAAGGCCAGAAAAACGGGTGGGCTATAGCCTTGGGGGGTGGGGCTGGCCAACTTCGTCCGCCGGACTCGGAGTGCCGCGAGACTTTGCGAGGGGCCTCCGTGTGCCAACAATAGGCCGCGGTCAAAGCCGCGCCTAAAAATAACCGCCCGAAGGCCGGGGCGCCAAGTTCGTCCAGCGGAAAAGGGCCACAAAAACGGGTGGGCTATAGCCTTGGGGGGTGGGGCTGGCCACCTTCGTCCGCCGGACTCGGAATGCCGCGAGACTTTACGAGGGGCCTCCGTGTGCCAAAAATAGGCCGCGGGCAAAGCCGCGCCTAAAAATAACCGCCCGAAGGTTGGGGTGCCAAGTTCGTCCAGCGGAAAAGGGGCACAAAAACGGGTGGGCTATAGCCTTGGGGGGTGGGGCTGGCCAAGTTCGTCCGCCGGACTCGGAATGCCGCGAGACTTTACGAGGGGCCTACCTGTGCCAAAAATGGGCCGTGGGCATAGCTGCGCCTAAAAATAACCGCCCGAAGGCCGGGGCGCCAAGTTCGTCCAGCGGAAAAGGGCCACAAAAACGGGTGGGCTATAGCCTTGGGGGGTGGGGCTGGCCAACTTTGTCCGCCGGACTCGGAATGCCGCGAGACTTTGCGAGGGGCCTCTGTGTGCCAAAAATAGGCCACGGGCAAAGCCGCGCCCAAAAATAACCACCCGAAGTCCGGGGCGCCAAGTTCGTCCAGCGGAAAAAGGCCACAAAAACGGGTGGGCTATAGCCTTGGGGGGTGGGGCTGCCCAACTTCGTCCGCCGGACTCGGAATGCCCCGAGACTTTGCGAGGGGCCTCCGTTTGCCAAAAATAGGCCGCGGGCAAAGCCGCACCCAAAAATAACCGCCCGAAGGCTGGGGCGCCAAGTTTGTCCAGCGGAAAAAGGCCACAAAAACGGGTGGGCTTTAGCTTGGGGGGTGGGGCTGGCCAACTTCGTCCGCCGGACTCGGAATGCCGCGAGACTTTGCGAGGGGCCTCCGTGTGCCAAAAATAGGCCGCGGGCAAAGCCGCGCCAAAAAATAACCGCCTGAAGGCCGGGGCGCCAAGTTCGTCCAGCGGAAAAAGCCCACAAAAACGTGTGGGCTATAGCCTTGGGGGGTGGGGCTAGCCAACTTCGTCCGCCGGGCTCGGAATTCCGCGAGACTTTGCGAGGGGCCTTCGTGCGCCAAAAATAGGCCGCGGGCAAAGCCGCGCCCAAAAATAACCGCTCGAAGGCCGGGGCGCCAAGTTCGTCCAGCGGAAAAGGGCCACAAAAACGGGTGGGCTATAGCCTTGGGGGGTGGGGCTGGCCACCTTCGTCCGCCGGACTCGGAATGCCGCGAGACTTTACGAGGGGCCTCCGTGTGCCAAAAATAGGCCGCGGGCAAAGCCGCGCCTAAAAATAACCGCCCGAAGGTTGGGGTGCCAAGTTCGTCCAGCGGAAAAGGGGCACAAAAACGGGTGGGCTATAGCCTTGGGGGGTGGGGCTGGCCAAGTTCGTCCGCCGGACTCGGAATGCCGCGAGACTTTACGAGGGGCCTACCTGTGCCAAAAATGGGCCGTGGGCAAAGCTGCGCCTAAAAATAACCGCCCGAAGGCCGGGGCGCCAAGTTCGTCCAGCGGAAAAGGGCCACAAAAACGGGTGGGCTATAGCCTTGGGGGGTGGGGCTGGCCAACTTTGTCCGCCGGACTCGGAATGCCGCGAGACTTTGCGAGGGGCCTCTGTGTGCCAAAAATAGGCCACGGGCAAAGCCGCGCCCAAAAATAACCACCCGAAGTCCGGGGCGCCAAGTTCGTCCAGCGGAAAAAGGCCACAAAAACGGGTGGGCTATAGCCTTGGGGGGTGGGGCTGCCCAACTTCGTCCGCCGGACTCGGAATGCCGCGAGACTTTGCGAGGGGCCTCCGTTTGCCAAAAATAGGCCGCGGGCAAAGCCGCACCCAAAAATAACCGCCCGAAGGCTGGGGCGCCAAGTTTGTCCAGCGGAAAAAGGCCACAAAAACGGGTGGGCTTTAGCTTGGGGGGTGGGGCTGGCCAACTTCGTCCGCCGGACTCGGAATGCCGCGAGACTTTGCGAGGGGCCTCCGTGTGCCAAAAATAGGCCGCGGGCAAAGCCGCGCCAAAAAATAACCGCCTGAAGGCCGGGGCGCCAAGTTCGTCCAGCGGAAAAAGCCCACAAAAACGTGTGGGCTATAGCCTTGGGGGGTGGGGCTAGCCAACTTCGTCCGCCGGGCTCGGAATTCCGCGAGACTTTGCGAGGGGCCTTCGTGCGCCAAAAATAGGCCGCGGGCAAAGCCGCGCCCAAAAATAACCGCTCGAAGGCCGGGGCGCCAAGTTCGTCCAGCGGAAAAAGGCCACAAAAACGGGTGGGCTATAGCCTTGGGGGGTGGGGCTGGCCAACGTCGTCCGCCGGACTCGGAATGCCGCGAGACTTTGCGAGGGGCCTCCGTGTGCCAAAAATAGGCCGCGGGCAAAGCCGCGCCTAAAAATAACCGCCCGAAGGCCGGGGCGCCAAGTTCGTCCAGCGGAAAATCGCCACAAAAACGGGTGGGCTATAGCCTTGGGGGGTGGGGCTGGCCAACTTCGTCCGCCGGGCTCGGAATGCCGCGAGACTTTACGAGGGGCCTCCGTGTACCAAAAAAAGGCCGCGGCCAAAGCTGCGCCCAAAAATAACCGCCCGATGTCCGGGGCGCCAAGTTCGTCCAGCGGAAAAAGGCCACAAAAACGGGTGGGCTATAGCCTTGGGGGGTGGGGCTGGCCAACTTCGTCCGCCGGACTCGGAATGCCGCGAGACTTTGCGAGGGCCCTCCGTGTGTCAAAAATAGTCCGCGGTCAAAGCCGCGCCCAAAAATAACCGCCCGAAGTCCAGGCCGCCAAGTTCGTCCTGCGGAAAAAGGCCACAAAAACGGGTGGGATATAGCCTTGGGGGGTGGGGCTGGCCCACTTCGTCCGCCAGACTCGGACTGCCGCGAGACTTTGCGAGGGGCCTCCGTGTGCCAACAATAGGCCGCGGGCAAAGCCGCGCCTAAAAAAAACCGCCCGAATGCCGGGGCGCCAAGTTCGTCCAGCGGAAAAGGGGGCACAAAAACGGGTGGGCTATGGCCTTGGGGGGTGGGGCGGGCCAACTTCGTCCGCCGGACTCGGAATGCCGCGAGACTTTACGAGGGGCCTACGTGTGCCAAAAATAGGCCGCGGGAAAATCCACGCCCAAAAATAACCGCCCGATGTCCGGGGCGCCAAGTTCGTCCAGCGGAAAATCGCCACAAAAACGGGTGGGCTATAGCCTTGGGGGGTGGGGCTGGCCAACTTCGTCCGCCGGGCTCGGAATGCCGCGAGACTTTACGAGGGGCCTCCGTGTGCCAAAAAAAGGCCGCGGCCAAAGCTGCGCCCAAAAATAACCGCCCGATGTCCGGGGCGCCAAGTTCGTCCAGCGGAAAAAGGCCACAAAAACGGGTGGGCTATAGCCTTGGGGGGTGGGGCTGGCCAACTTCGTCCGCCGGACTCGGAATGCCGCGAGACTTTGCGAGGGCCCTCCGTGTGTCAAAAATAGTCCGCGGTCAAAGCCGCGCCCAAAAATAACCGCCCGAAGTCCAGGCCGCCAAGTTCGTCCTGCGGAAAAAGGCCACAAAAACGGGTGGGATATAGCCTTGGGGGGTGGGGCTGGCCCACTTCGTCCGCCAGACTCGGACTGCCGCGAGACTTTGCGAGGGGCCTCCGTGTGCCAACAATAGGCCGCGGGCAAAGCCGCGCCTAAAAAAAACCGCCCGAATGCCGGGGCGCCAAGTTCGTCCAGCGGAAAAGGGCCACAAAAACGGGTGGGCTATAGCCTTGGGGGGTGCGGCTGGCCGCCTCTGTCCGCCGGACTCGGAATGCCGCGAGACATTACGAGGGGCCTCCGTGTGCCAAAAATAGGCCGCGGGCAAAGCCGCGCCTAAAAATAACCGCCCGAAGGCCGGGGCGCCAAGTTCGTCCAGCAGAAAGGGGGCACAAAAACGGGTGGGCTATAGCCTTGGGGGGTGGGGCTGTCCAACTTCGTCCGCCGGACTCGGAATGCCGCGAGACTTTGCGAGGGCCCTCCGTGTGCCAAAAATAGGCCGCGGGCAAAGCCGCGCCCAAAAATAACAGCCCGAAGCCCGGGCCGCCAAGTTTATCCAGCGGAAAAAGGCCAGAAAAACGGGTGGGCTATAGCCTTGGGGGGTGGGGCTGGCCAACTTCGTCCGCCGGACTCGGAATGCCGCGAGACTTTGCGAGGGGCCTCCGTGTGCCAACAATAGGCCGCGGTCAAAGCCGCGGCTAAAAATAACTGCCCGAAGGCCGGGGCGCCAAGTTCGTCCAGCGGAAAAGGGCCACAAAAACGGGTGGGCTATAGCCTTGGGGGGTGGGGCTGGCCACCTTCGTCCGCCGGACTCGGAATGCCGCGAGACTTTACGAGGGGCCTCCGTGTGCCAAAAATAGGCCGCGGGCAAAGCCGTACCCAAAAATAACCGCCCGAAGCCCGGGCCGCCAAGTTTGTCCAGCGGAAAAAGGCCAGAAAAACGGGTGGGCTATAGCCTTGGGGGGTGGGGCTGGCCAACTTCGTCCGCCGGACTCGGAATGCCGCGAGACTTTGCGAGGGGCCTCTGTGTGCCAATAATAGGCTGCAGGCAAAGCCGCGCCCATAAATAACCGCCGGACTCGGAATGCCGCGAGACTTTGCGAGGGGCCTCCGTTTGCCGAAAATAGGCCGCGGGCAAAGCCGCACCCAAAAATGACCGCCCGAAGGCCGGGGCGCCAAGTTCGTCCAGCGGAAAAAGGCCACAAAAACGGGTGGGCTACAGCCTTGGGGGGTGGGGCTGGCCGACTTCGTCCGCCGGACTCGGAATGCCGCGAGACTTTGCGAGGGGCCTCCGTGTGCCAAAAATAGGCCGCGGGCAAAGCCGCGCCCAAAAATAACCGCCCGAAGCCCGGGCCGCCAAGTTTGTCCAGCGGAAAAAGGCCACAAAAACGGGTGGGCTATAGCCTTGTGTGGTGGGGCTGGCCAACTTCGTCCGCCGGACACGGAATGCCGCGAGACTTTGCGAGGGGACTCCGTGTGCCAAAAATAGGCCGCGGGCAAAGCCGCGCCCAAAAATAACCTCCCGAAGGCCGGGGCGCCAAGTTCGTCCAGCGGAAAAAGGCCACAAAAACGGGTAGACTTTAGCTTGGGGGGTGGGGCTGGCCAACTTCGTCCGCCGGACTCGGAATGCGGCGAGACTTTGTGAGGGGTCTCCGTGTGCCGAAAATAGGCCGCGGGCAAAGCCGCGCCCAAAAATAACCTCCCGAAGGCCGGGGCGCCAAGTTCGTCCAGCGGTAAAAGCCCACAAAAACGGGTGGGCTATAGCCTTGGGGGGTGGGTCTGGCCAACTTCGTCCGCCGGACTCGGAATGCTGCGAGACTTTGCGAGGGGCCTCTGTGTGCCAAAAATAGGCCGCGGGCAAAGCCGCGCCCAAAAATAACCGCCCGAAGGCCGGGGCGCCAAGTTCGTCCAGCGGAAAAAGGCCACAAAAACGGGTGGCCTATAGCCTTGGGGGGTGGGGCTGGCCAACTTCGTCCGCCGGACTCGGAATGCCGCGAGACTTTGCGAGGGGCCTCTGTGTGCCAATAATAGGCTGCAGGCAAAGCCGCGCCCATAAATAACCGCCGGACTCGGAATGCCGCGAGACTTTGCGAGGGGCCTCCGTTTGCCGAAAATAGGCCGCGGGCAAAGCCGCACCCAAAAATGACCGCCCGAAGGCCGGGGCGCCAAGTTCGTCCAGCGGAAAAAGGCCACAAAAACGGGTGGGCTACAGCCTTGGGGGGTGGGGCTGGCCGACTTCGTCCGCCGGACTCGGAATGCCGCGAGACTTTGCGAGGGGCCTCCGTGTGCCAAAAATAGGCCGCGGGCAAAGCCGCGCCCAAAAATAACCGCCCGAAGCCCGGGCCGCCAAGTTTGTCCAGCGGAAAAAGGCCACAAAAACGGGTGGGCTATAGCCTTGTGTGGTGGGGCTGGCCAACTTCGTCCGCCGGACACGGAATGCCGCGAGACTTTGCGAGGGGACTCCGTGTGCCAAAAATAGGCCGCGGGCAAAGCCGCGCCCAAAAATAAACTCCCGAAGGCCGGGGCGCCAAGTTCGTCCAGCGGAAAAAGGCCACAAAAACGGGTAGACTTTAGCTTGGGGGGTGGGGCTGGCCAACTTCGTCCGCCGGACTCGGAATGCGGCGAGACTTTGTGAGGGGTCTCCGTGTGCCGAAAATAGGCCGCGGGCAAAGCCGCGCCCAAAAATAACCTCCCGAAGGCCGGGGCGCCAAGTTCGTCCAGCGGTAAAAGCCCACAAAAACGGGTGGGCTATAGCCTTGGGGGGTGGGGCTGGCCAACTTCGTCCGCCGGACTCGGAATGCTGCGAGACTTTGCGAGGGGCCTCTGTGTGCCAAAAATAGGCCGCGGGCAAAGCCGCGTCCAAAAATAACCGCACGAAGGCAGGGGCGCCAAGTTCGTCCAGCGGAAAAAGACCACAAAAACTGGTGGGCTATAGCCTTGGGGGGTGGGGCTGGCCAACTTCGTCCGCCGGACTCGAAATGCCGCGAGACTTTGCGGGGGGCCTCCGTGTGCAAAAAATAGGCCGCGGTCAAAGCCGCGCCCAAAAATAACCTCCCGAAGGCCGGGGTGCCTAGTTCGTCCAGCGGAAAAAGACCACAAAACTGGTGGGCTATAGCCTTGGGGGGTGGGGCTGGCCAACTTCGTCCGCCGGACTCGAAATGCCTCGAGACTTTGCGGGGGGCCTCCGTGTGCAAAAAATAGGCCGCGGGCAAAGCCGCGCCCAAAAATTACCTCCCGAAGGCCAGGGCGCCAAGTTCGTCCAGCGGAAAAAGGCCACAAAAACGGGTGGGCTATAGCCTTGCGGGGTGGGGCTGGCCAACTTCGACCGCCGGACTCGGACTCGGAATGCCCCGGGACTTCGCGAGTGGCCTCCGTGTGCCAAAAATAGGCCGCGGGCAAAGCCGCGCCCAAAAATAACCGCCCGAAGGCCGGGGCACCAAGTTCGTCCAGCAGAAAAAGGCCACAAAAACGGGTGGGCTATAGCCTTGGGGGGTGGGGCTGGCCATCTTCGTCCGCCGGACTCGGAATGCCGCGAGACTTTGCGAGGGGTCTCCGCGTGCCAAAAATAGGCCGCGGGCAAAGCCGCGCCCAAAAATAACCTCCCGAAGGCCAGGGCGCAAAGTTCGTCCAGCGGAAAAAGGGCACAAAAACGGGTGGGCTATAGCCTTGCGGGGTGGGGCTGGCCAACTTCGACCGCCGGACTCGGACTCGGAATGCCGCGGGACTTCGCGAGTGGCCTCTGTGTGCCAAAAATACGCCGCGGGCAAAGCCGCGCCCAAAAATAACCGCCCGAAGGCCGGGGTACCAAGTTCGTCCAGCAGAAAAAGGCCACAAAAACGGGTGGGCTATAGCCTTGGGGGGTGGGGCTGGCCAACTTCGTCCGCCGGTTTCGGAATGCCGCGAGACTTTGCAAGGGGCCTCCGTGTGCCAAAAATAGTCCGCGGCCTAAGCCGCGCCCAAAAATAACCGCCCGAAGGCCGGGGCGCTAAGTTCGTCCAGCGGAAAAAGGACACAAAAACCGGTGGGCTATAGCCTTGGGGGGTGGGGCTGGCCAACTTCGTCCGCCGGACTCGGAATGCCGCGAGACTTTGCGAGGAGCCTCCGTGTGCCAAAAATAGGCCGCGGGCTAAGCCGCGCCCAAAAATAACGGCCCGAAGGCCGGGGCGCCAAGTTCGTCCAGCGGAAAAAGGCCACAAAAACAGGTGGGCTATAGCCTTGGGGGGTGGGGCTGGCAGACTTCGTCCGCCGGACTCAGACTCGGAATGCCGTGAGACTTTACGAGGGGCCACAAATGCCAAAAATAGTCCGCGGGCAAAGCCGCGCCCAAAAATAACCGCCCGTAGGCCGGGGCGCCAAGTTCGTCCAGCGGAAAAAGGCCACAAAAACGGTTGTGATATAGCCTTGGGGGTTGGGGCCGGAAAACTTCGTCCGCCGGACTCGGAATCCCGCGAGACTTTGCGAGGGGCCTCCGTGTGCGTAAAATAGGCCGTGGCCTAAGCCGCGCCCAAAAATAACCGCCCGAAGGCCGGGGCGCTAAGTTCGTCCAGCGGAAAAGGCCACAAAAACGGGTGGGCTATAGCCTTGGGGGGTGGGGCTGGCAGACTTCATCCGCCGGACTCAGACTCGGAATGCCGTGAGACTTTACGAGGGACTACAAATGCCAAAAATAGGCCGCGGGCAAATCCGCGCCCAAAAATAACCGCCCGAAGGCCGGGGCGCCAAGTTCGTCCAGTGGAAAAAGGCCACAAAAATGGGTGGGCTATAGCCTTGGGGGGTGGGGCTGGCCAACTTCGTCCGCCGGACTCGGAATGCCGTGTGACATTGCGAGGGGCCTCCATGTGCCAAAAATAGGCTGCGGGCAAAGCCGCACCCAGAAATAACCCCCCGAAGGCCGGGGCGCAAAGTTCGTCCAGCGGAAAAAGGGCACAAAAACGGGTGGGCTATAGCCTTGGGGGGTGGGGCTGGCCAACTTCATCCGCCGGACTCGGAATGCCGTGTGACATTGCGAGGGGCCTCCATGTGCCAAAAATAGGCTGCGGACAAAGCCGCACCCAAAAATAACCCCCCGAAGGCCGGGGCGCTAAGTTCGTCCAGCGGAAAAAGGCCACAAAAACGGGTGGGCTATAGCCTTGGGGGGTTGGGTAGGCCAACTTCGTCCGCCGGACTCGGAATGCCGCGAGACTTTGCGAGGGACCTCCGTGTACCAAAAATAGTCCGCGGGCAAAGCCGCGCCCCAAAATAACCGCCCGAAGGCCGGGGCGCCAAGTTCGTCCAGCGGAAAAAGGCCACAAAAACGGGTGGGTTATAGCCTTGGGGGGTGGGGCTGGCCGACTTCGTCCGCCGGACTCGGAATGCCGTGAGACTTTGCGAGGGGCCTCCGTGTGCCAAAAATAGGCCGCGCGCGAAGCCGCGCCCAAAAATAACCGCCCGAAGGCCGGGGCGCCAAGTTCGTCCCGCGGAAAAAGGCCACAAAAACGGGTGGGCTATAGCCTTGGGGGGTGGGGCTGGCCAACTTCGTCCGCCGGGCTCGGAATGCCGTGAGACTTTGCGAGGGGCCTCCGTGTGCCAAAAATAGGCCGCGGGCTAAGCCGCGCTCAAAAATAACCGCCCAAAGGCCGGGGCGCAAAGTTCATCCAGCGGAAAAAGGCCACAAAAACGGGTGGGCTATAGCCTTGGGGGGTGGGGCTGGCCAACTTCGTCCGCCGGACTCGGAATGCCGCGAGACTTTGCGAGAGGCCTCCGTGTGCCAAAAATAGGCCGCGGGCAGAGCCGTACCCAAAAATAACCGCCCGAAGTCCGGGGCGCCAAGTTCGTCCAGCGGAAAAAGGCCACAAAAACGGGTGGGCTATAGCCTTGGGGGGTTGGGTAGGCCAACTTCGTCCGCCGGACTCGGAATGCCGCGAGACTTTGCGAGGGACCTCCGTGTACCAAAAATAGGCCGCGGGCAAAGCCGCGCCCCAAAATAACCACCCGAAGGCCGGGGCGCCAAGTTCGTCCAGCGGAAAAAGGCCACAAAAACGGGTGGGTTATAGCCTTGGGGGGTGGGGCTGGCCGACTTCGTCCGCCGGACTCGGAATGCCGTGAGACTTTGCGAGGGGCCTCCGTGTGCCAAAAATAGGCCGCGCGCGAAGCCGCGCCCAAAAATAACCGCCCGAAGGCCGGGGCGCCAAGTTCGTCCCGCGGAAAAAGGCCACAAAAACGGGTGGGCTATAGCCTTGGGGGGTGGGGCTGGCCCACTTCGTCCGCCGGGCTCGGAATGCCGTGAGACTTTGCGAGGGGCCTCCGTGTGCCAAAAATAGGCCGCGGGCTAAGCCGCGCTCAAAAATAACCGCCCAAAGGCCGGGGCGCCAAGTTCGTCCAGCGGAAAAAGGCCACAAAAACGGGTGGGCTATAGCCTTGGGGGGTGGGGCTGGCCAACTTCGTCCGCCGGACTCGGAATGCCGCGAGACATTGCGAGACGCCGCCGTGTGCCAAAAATAGGCCGCGGGCAAAGCCGCGCCCAAAAATAACCATCCGAAGGCCGGGGCGCCAAGTTCGTCCAGCGGATAAAGGCCACAAAAACGGGTGGCCTATAGCCTTGGGGGGTGGGCCTGGCCAACTTCGTCCGCCGGACTCGGAATGCCGCGAGACTTTGCGAGGGGCCTCCGTGTGCCAAAAATACGCCGCGGACAAAGCAGCGCCCAAAAATAACCGCCCGAAGGCTGGGCCGCCATGTTCGTCCAGCGGAAAAACGCCACAAAAGAGGGTGGCCTATAGCCTTGGGGGGTGGGCCTGGCCAACTTCGTCCGCCGGACTCGGAATGCCGCGAGACTTTGCGAGGGGCCTCCGTGTGCAAAAAATACGCCGTGGGCAAAGCCGCGCCAAAAAATAACCGCCCGAAGGCTGGGCCGCCAAGTTCGTCTTGCGGAAAAAGGCCACAAAAACGGGTGGGCTATAGCCTTGGGGGGTGGGGCTGGTCAACTTCGTCCGCCGGACTCGGAATGCTGCGAGACTTTGTGAGAGGCCTCCGTGTGTCAAAAATAGGCCGCGGGCAAAGCCGCGCTAAAAAATAACTGCCCAAAGGCCGGGGCGCCAAGTTCGTCCAGCGGAAAAAGGCCACACAAACGGGTGGGCTATAGCCTTGGGGGGTGGGGCTGGCCAACTTCGTCCACCGGACTCGGAATGCCGCGAGACTTTGCGAGAGGCCTCCGTGTACCAAAAATAGGCCGCGGGCAAAGCCGCGCTTAAAAATAACCGCCCCAAGGCCGGGGCGCCAAGTTCGTCCAGCTGAAAAAGGCCACAAAAACGGGTGGGCTATAGCCTTGGGGGGTGGGGCTGGCCAACTTCGTCCGCCGGACTCAGAATGCCGCGAGACTTTGCGAGAGGCCTCCGTGTGCCAAAAATAGGCCGCGGGCAAAGCCGTACCCAAAAATAACCGCCCGAAGGCCGGGGCGCCAAGTTCGTCCAGCGGAAAAAGGCCACAAAAACGGGTGGGCTATAGCCTTGGGGGGTGGGGCTGGCCCACTTCGTCCGCCGGACTCGGAATGCCGCGAGACTATGCGAGAGGCCTCCGTGTGCCAAAAATAGGAGGCGGGCAAGGCCGCGCCCAAAAATAACCGACCGAAGGCCGGGGCGCCAAGTTCGTCCAGCGGATAAAGGCCACAAAAACGGGTGGGCTATAGCCTTGGGGGGTGGGGCTGGCCAACTTCGTCCGCCGGACTCAGAATGCCGCGAGACTTTGTGAGAGGCCTCCGTGTGCCAAAAATAGGCCGCGGGCAAAGCCGTACCCAAAAATAACCGCCCGAAGGCCGGGGCGCCAAGTTCGTCCAGCGGAAAAAGGCCACAAAAAAGGGTGGGCTATAGCCTTGGGGGGTGGGGCTGGCCCACTTCGTCCGCCGGATTCGGAATGCCGCGAGACTTTGCGAGAGGCCTCCGTGTGCCAAAAATAGGAGGCGGGCAAGGCCGCGCCCAAAAATAACCGTCCGAAGGCCGGGGCGCCAAGTTCGTCCAGCGGATAAAGGCCACAAAAACGGGTGGGCTATAGCCTTGGGGGGTGGGGATGGCCCACTTCGTCCGCCGGACTCGGAATGCCGCTAGACTTTGCGCGAGGCCTCCGTGTGCCAAAAATAGGCCGCGGGCTAAGCCGCGCCCAAAAATAACCGTCCGAAGGCCGGGGCGCCAAGTTCGTTCAGCGGAAAAAGGCCACAAAAACGGGTGGGCTATAGCCTTGGGGGGTGGGGCTGGCCAACTTCGTCCGCCGGACTCGGAATGCCGCGAGACTTTGCGAGGGGCCTCCGTGTGCCAAAAATAGGCCGCGGGCAAAGCCGCGCTTAAAAATAACCGCCCAAAGGCCGGGGCGCCAAGTTCGTCCAGCGGAAAAAGGCCACAAAAACGGGTGGGCTATAGCCTTGGGGGGTGGGGCTGGCCAACTTCGTCCGCCGGACTCAGAATGCCGCGAGACTTTGCGAGAGGCCTCCGTGTGCCAAAAATAGGCCGCGGGCAAAGCCGTACCCAAAAATAACCGCCCGAAGGCCGGGGCGCCAAGTTCGTCCAGCGGAAAAAGGCCACAAAAACGGGTGGGCTATAGCCATGGGGGGTGGCGCTGGCCAAATTCGTCCGCCGGACTCGGAATGCCGCGAGACTTTGCGAGGGGCCTCCGTGTGCCAAAATTATGCCGCGGGCAAAGCCGCGCCCAAAAATAACCGCCCGAAGGCCGGGGAGCCAAGTTCAACCAGTGGAAAAAGGCCACAAAAACGGGTCGGCTATAGCGTTGGGGGGCGGGGCTGGCCTACTTCGTCCGCCGGACTCGGAATGCCGCGAGACTTTGCGAGGGGCCTCCGTGTGCCAAAAATAGGCCGTGGGCAAAGCCGCACCCAAGAATAACCACCCCAAGGCCGGGGCAGCAAGTTCGTCCAGCGGAAAAAGGCCACAAAAACGGGTGGGCGATAGCCTTGGGGGGTGGGGCTGGACCACTTCGGCCGCCAGACTCGGAATGCCGCGAGACTTTGCGAGAGGCCTCTGTGTGCCAAAAATAGGCCGCGGGTAAAGGCGCGACCAAAAATACCCACCCGAAGGCCGGGGCGCCAAGTTCGTCCAGCGGAAAAAGGCCACACAAAACGGGTGGGCTATAGCGTTGGAGGGTGGGGCTGGCCTACTTCGTCCGCCGGACTCTGAATGCCGCGAGACTTTGCGAGGGACCTCCGTGTGCCAAAAATAGGCCGCGGGCAATGCCGCGCTCAAAAATAACCGCCCGAAGGCCGGGGTGCCAAGTTCGTCCAGCGGAAAAAGGCCACAAAAACGGGTGGGCTATAGCCTTGGGGGGTGGGGCTGGCCAACTTCGTCCGCGCGGACTCGGAATGCCGCGAGACTTTGCGAGGGGCCTCCGTGTGCCAAAAATAGGCCGCGCGCAAAGCCGCGCCCAAGAATAACCGCCCCAAGGCCGGGGCGCCAAGTTCGTCCAGTGGAAAAAGGCCACAAAAACGGGCGGGCTATAGCCTTGGGGGGTGGGGCTGGCCAACTTCGTCCGCCGGACTCGGAATGCCGCGAGACTTTGCGAGGGGCCTCCGTGTGCCAAAAATAGGCCGCAGGTAGAGCCGCGCCCAAAAATAACCGCCCGAAGGCTGGGCCGCCAAGTTCGTCCAGCGGAAAAAGGCCACAAAAACGGGTGGGCTATAGCCTTGGGGGGTGGGGCTGGCCAACTTCGTCCGCCGGACTCGGAATGCCGCAAGATTTTGCGAGGGGCCTCCGTGTGCCAAAAATAAGGCGCGGCAAAATCCGCGCCAAAAAATAACACCCCGAAGGCCGGGGCGCCAAGTTCGTCCAGCGGAAAAAGGCCACAAAAACGGGTGGGCTATAGCCTTGGGGGGTGGGGCTGGCCCACTTCGTCCGCCGGACTCGGAATGCCGCGAGACTTTGCGAGAGGCCTCTGTGTGCCAAAAATAGGCCGCGGGCAAAGCCGCGACCAAAAATACCCACCCGAAGGCCGGGGCGCCAAGTTCGTCCAGCGGAAAAAGTCCACACAAAACGGGTGGGCTATAGCGTTGGAGGGTGGGGCTGGCCTACTTCGTCCGCCGGACTCTGAAAGCCGCGAGACTTTGCGAGGGGCCTCCGTGTGCCAAAAATAGGCCGCGGGCAATGCCGCGCCCAAAAATAACCGCCCGAAGGCCGGGGCGCCAAGTTCGTCCAGCGGAAAAAGGCCACAAAAACGGGTGGGCAATAGCCTTGGGGGGTGGGGCTGGCCAACTTCGTCCGCGCGGACTCGGAATGCCGCGAGACTTTGCGAGGGGCCTCCGTGTGCCAAAAATAGGCCGCGCGCAAAGCCGCGCCCAAGAATAACCGCCCCAAGGCCGGGGCGCCAAGTTCGTCCAGTGGAAAAAGGCCACAAAAACGGGCGGGCTATAGCCTTGGGGGGTGGGGCTGGCCAACTTCGTCCGCCGGACTCGGAATGCCGCGAGACTTTGCGAGGGGCCTCCGTGT
Source organism: Citrus x changshan-huyou (assembly GCA_039657385.1). Taxonomy (NCBI): domain Eukaryota; kingdom Viridiplantae; phylum Streptophyta; class Magnoliopsida; order Sapindales; family Rutaceae; genus Citrus; species Citrus x changshan-huyou. The sequence goes on along the minus strand of JBCGBO010000019.1, from coordinate 1,353,019 downwards.
GCCAAAAATAGGCCGCAGGTAGAGCCGCGCCCAAAAATAACCGCCCGAAGGCTGGGCCGCCAACTTCGTCCAGCGGAAAAAGGCCACAAAAACGGGTGGGCTATAGCCTTCGGGGGTGGGGCTGGCCAACTTCGTCCGCCGGACTCGGAATGCCGCAAGATTTTGCGAGGGGCCTCCGTGTGCCAAAAATAAGGCGCGGCAAAATCTGCGCCAAAAAATAACACCCCGAAGGCCGGGGCGCCAAGTTCGTCCAGCGGAAAAAGGCCACAAAAACGGGTGGGCTATAGCCTTGGGGGGTGGGGCTGGCCAACTTCGTCCGCCGGACCCGGAATGCCGCGAGACTTTGCGAGGGGCCTCCGTGTGCCAAAAATAGGCCGTGGGCAGAGCCGCGCCCAAAAATAACCACCCGAAGGCTGGGCCGCCAAGTTCATCCAGCGGAAAAAGACCACAAAAACGGGTGGGCTATAGCCTTGGGGGGTGGGGCTGGCCAACTTCGTTCGCCGGACTCGGAATGCCGCGAGACTTTGCGAGGGGCCTCCGTGTGCTAAAAATAGGCCAAGGACAAAGCCGCGCCCAAAAATAACCATCCGAAGGCCGGGGCGCCAAGTTCATCCAGCGGAAAAAGGCCACAAAAACGGTTGGGCTATAGCCTTGGGGGGTGGGGCTGGCCAACTTCATCCGCCGGACTCGGAATGCCGCGAGACTTTGCGAGGGGCCTCCATGTGCCAAAAATAGGCCACGGGCAAAGCCACGCCCAAAAATAACCGCCCGAAGGCCGGGGCGCCAAGTTCGTCCAGCGGAAAAAGGCCACAAAAACGGGTGGGCTATAGCGTTGGGGGGCGGGGCTGGCCTACTTCGTCCGCCGGACTCTGAATGCCGCGAGACTTTGTGAGGGGCCTCCGTGTGCCAAAAATAGGCCGCGGTCAATGCCGCGCCCAAAAATAACCGCCCGAAGGCCGGGGCGCCAAGTTCGTCCAGCGGAAAAAGGCCACAAAAACGGGTGGGCTATAGCCTTGGGGGGTGGGGCTGGCCAACTTCGTCCGCGCGGACTCGGAATGCCGCGAGACTTTGCGAGGGGCCTCCGTGTGCCAAAAATAGGCCGCGGACAAAGCCGCGCCCAAAAATAACTGCCCGAAGGCCGGGGTTCGAAGTTCGTCCAGCGGAAAAAGGCCACAAAAACGGGTGGGCTATAGCCATGGGGGGTGGCGCTGGCGAAATTCGTCCGCCGGACTCGGAATGCCGCGAGACTTTGCGAGGGGCCTCCGTGTGCCAAAATTAGGCCGCGGGCAAAGCCGCGACCAAAAATAACCGCCCGATGGCCGGGGCGCCAAGTTCGTCCAGCGGAAAAAGGCCACAAAAACGGGTGGGCTATAGACTTGGGGGGTGGGGCTGGCCAACTTCGTCCGCCGGACCCGGAATGCCGCGAGACTTTGCGAGGGGCCTCCGTGTGCCAAAATTAGGCCGCGGGCAAAGCCGCGCCCAAAAATAACCGCCCGAAGGCCGGGGCGCCAAGTTCGTTCAGCGGAAAAAGGCAACAAAAACGGGTGGGCTATAGACTTGGGGGGTGGGGCTGGCCAACTTCGTCCGCCGGACCCGGAATGCCGCGAGACTTTGCGAGGGGCCTCCGTGTGCCAAAAATAGGCCGGGGGCAAAGCCGCGCCCAAAAATAACCACCCGAAGGCTGGGCCGCCAAGTTCGTCCAGCGGAAAAAGACCACAAAAAGGGGTGGGCTATAGCCTTGGGGGGTGGGGCTGGCCAACTTCGTTCGCCGGACTCGGAATGCCGCGAGACTTTGCGAGGGGCCTCCGTGTGCTAAAAATAGGCCGCGGGCAAAGCCGCGCCCAAAAATAACCGTCCGAATGCCGGGGCGCCAAGTTCGTCCAGCGGAAAAAGGCCACAAAAACGGTTGGGCTATAGCCTTGGCGGGTGGGGCTGGCCAACTTCGTCCGCCGGAATCGGAATGCCGCGAGACTTTACGAGAGGCCTCCGTGTGCCGAAATTAGGCCGCGGGCAAAGCCGCGCCCAAAAATAACCGCCCGAAGGCCGTGGAGCCAAGTTCGTCCAGTGGAAAAAGGCCACAAAAACGGGTGGGCTATAGCGTTGGGGGGCGGGGCTGGCCTACTTCGTCCGCCGGACTCGGAATGCCGCGAGACTTTGCGAGGGGCCTCCGTGTGCCAAAAATAGGCCGCGGGCAAAGCCGCGCCCAAAAATAACCGCCCGCAGGCCGGGGCGCCAAGTTCGTCCAGCGGAAAAAGGCCAGAAAAACGGGTGGGCTATAGCCTCGGGGGGTGGGGCTGGCCAACTTCATCCGCCGGACTCGGAATGCCGCGAGACTTTGCGAGGGGCCTCCGTGTGCCAAAAATAGGCCGCGGGCAAAGCCGCGCCCAAAAATAACTGCCCGAAGGCCGGGGCGCGAAGTTCGTCCAGCGGAAAAAGGCCACAAAAACGGGTGGGCTATAGCCTTGGGGGGTGGGGCCGGCCCACTTCGTCCGCCGGACTTGGAATGCCGCGAGACTTTGCGAGGTGCCTCCGTGCACCAAAAATAGGCCGCGGGAAAAGCCGCGCCCAAAAATAACCGCCCGAAGGCCGGGGCGCCAAGTTCGTCCAGCGGAAAAAGACCACAAAAATGGGTGGGCTATAGCCTTGGGGGGTGGGGCTGGCCAACTTCGTCCGTCAGACTCGGAATGCTTCGAGACTTTGCGAGGGGCCTCCGTGTGCCAAAAATAGGCCGCGGCCAAAGCCGCGACCAAAAATAACTGCCTGAAGGCCGGGCCGCCAAGTTCGTCCAGCGGAAAAAGGCCACAAAAACGGGTGGGCTATAGCCTTGGGGGGTGGGGCTGGCCAACTTCGTCCGCCGGACTCGGAATGCTTCGAGACTTTGCGAGGGGCCTCCGTGTGCCAAAAATAGGCCGCGGCCAAAGCCGCGCCCAAAAATAACTGCCCGAAGGCCGGGGCGCCAATTTCGTCCAGCGGAAAAAGGCCACAAAAACGGGTGGGCTATAGCGTTGGGGGGCGGGGCTGGCCTACTTCGCCCGCCGGACTCTGAATGCCGCGAGACTTTGCGAGGGGCCTCCGTGTGCCAAAAATAGGCCGCGGGCAAAGCAGCGCCCAAAAATAACCGCCCGAAGGCCGGGGCGCCAAATTCGTCCAGCGGAAAAAGGCCACAAAAACGGGTGGGCTATAGCCTTGGGGGGTGGGGCTGGCCAACTTCGTCCGCGCGGACTCGAAATGCCGCGAGACTTTGCGAGGGGCCTCCGTGTGCCAAAAATAGGCCGCGGGCAAAGCCGCGCCCAAAAATAACCGCCCGCAGGCCGGGGCGCCAAGTTCGTCCAGCGGAAAAAGGCCAGAAAAACGGGTGGGCTATAGCCTTGGGGGGTGGGGCTGGCCAACTTCATCCGCCGGACTCGGAATGCCGCGAGACTTTGCGAGGGGCCTCCATGTGCCAAAAATAGGCCACGGGCAAAGCCGCGCCCAAAAATAACCGCCCGAAGGCCGGGGCGCCAAGTTCGTCCAGCGGAAAAAGGCCACAAAAACGGGTGGGCTACAGCGTTGGGGGGCAGGGCTGGCCTACGTCGTCCGCCGGACTCTGAATGCCGCGAGACTATGCGAGGGGCCTCCGTGTGCCAAAAATAGGCCGCGCGCAAAGCCGCGCCCAAGAATAACCGCCCCAAGGCCGGGGCGCCAAGTTCGTCCAGTGGAAAATGGCCACAAAAACGGGCGGGCTATAGCCTTGGGGGGTGGGGCTGGCCAACTTCGTCCGCCGGACTCGGAATGCCGCTAGACTTTGCGAGGGGCCTCCGTGTGCCAAAAATAGGCCGCGGGCAAAGCCGCGCCCAAAAATAACCGCCTGAAGGCCGGGGCGCCAAGTTCGTCCAGTAGAAAAAGGCCACAAAAATGGGTGGGCTATAGCCTTGCGGGGTGGGGCTGGCCAACTTCGTCCGCCGGACTCGGAATGCCGCGAGACTTTGTGAGGGGCCTCCGTGTGCCAAAAATAGGCCGCAGGCAGAGCCGCGCCCAAAAATAACCGCCCGAAGGCCGGGGTGCCAAGTTCGTCCAGCGGAAAAAGGCCACAAAAACGGGTGGGCTATAGCCATGGGGGGTGCCGCTGGCCAAATTCGTCCGCCGGACTCGGAATGCCGCGAGACTTTGCGAGGGGCCTCCGTGTGCCAAAATTAGGCCGCGGGCAAAGCCGCGCCCAAAAATAACCGCCCGAAGGCCGGGGAGCCAAGTTCAACCAGTGGAAAAAGGCCACAAAAACGGGTCGGCTATAGCGTTGGGGGGCGGGGCTGGCCTACTTCGTCCGCCGGATTCGGAATGCCGCGAGACTTTGCGAGGGGCCTCCGTGTGCCAAAAATAGGCCGTGGGCAAAGTCGCACCCAAGAATAACCACCCCAAGGCCGGGGCAGCAAGTTCGTCCAGCGGAAAAAGGCCACAAAAACGGGTGGGCTATAGCCTTGGGGGATGGGGCTGGCCAACTTCGTCCGCCGGACTCGGAATGCCGCGAGACTTTGCGAGGGGCCTCCGTGTGCCAAAAATAGGCCGCGGGCAAAGCCCCGCCCAAAAATAACCGCCCGCAGGCCGGGGCGCCAAGTTCGTCCAGCGGAAAAAGGCCAGAAAAACGGGTGGGCTATAGCCTTGGGGGGTGGGGCTGGCCAACTTCATCCGCCGGACTCGGAATGCCGCGAGACTTTGCGAGGGGCCTCCATGTGCCAAAAATAGGCCACGGGCAAAGCCGCGCCCAAAAATAACCGCCCGAAGGCCGGGGCGCCAAGTTCGTCCAGCGGAAAAAGGCCACAAAAACGGGTGGGCTATAGCGTTGGGGGGCAGGGCTGGCCTACGTCGTCCGCCGGACTCTGAATGCCGCGAGACTTTGCGAGGGGCCTCCGTGTGCCAAAAATAGGCCGCGCGCAAAGCCGCGCCCAAGAATAACCGCCCCAAGGCCGGGGCGCCAAGTTCGTCCAGTGGAAAATGGCCACAAAAACGGGCGGGCTATAGCCTTGGGGGGTGGGGCTGGCCAACTTCGTCCGCCGGACTCGGAATGCCGCTAGACTTTGCGAGGGGCCTCCGTGTGCCAAAAATAGGCCGCGGGCAAAGCCGCGCCCAAAAATAACCGCCTGAAGGCCGGGGCGCCAAGTTCGTCCAGCAGAAAAAGGCCACAAAAATGGGTGGGCTATAGCCTTGCGGGGTGGGGCTGGCCCACTTCGTCCGCCGGACTCAGAATGCTGCGACACTTAGCGAGGGGCCTCCGTGTGCCAAAAATAGGCCGTTGGAAAAGCCGCGCCCAAAAATAACCGCCCGAAGGCCGGGGCGCCAAGTTCGTCCAGCGGAAAAAGGCCACAAAAACGGGTGGGCTATAGCCTTGGGGGGTGGGGCTGGCCAGCTTCGTCCGCCGGACTCGGAATGCCGCGAGACTGTGCGAGGGGCCTCCGTGTGCCAAAAATAGGCCGCGGGAAAGTAACGCCCAAAAATAACCGCCCGAAGGCCGGGGTGCCAAGTTCGTCTAGCGGAAGAAGGCCACAAAAACGGGTTGGCTATATTCTTGGGGGGTGGGGCTGGCCCACTTCGTCCGCCGGACTCGTAACGCCGCGAGACTTTGCGAGGGGCCTCCGTGTGCCAAAAACAGGCCGCGGCCAAAGCCGTGCCCAAAAATAACCGCCCGAAGGCCGGGGCACCAAGTTCGTCCAGCGGAAAAACGACACAAAAACGGGTGGGCTATAGCCTTGGGGGGTGGGGCTGGCCAGCTTCGTCCGCCGGACTCGGAACGCCGCGAAACTTTGTGAGGGGGCTCCGTGTGCCAAAAATAGGCTGCGTGCAAAGCCGCGCCCAAAAATAACCGCCGATGGCCGGGGCGCCAAGTTCGTCCAGCGGAAAAAGGCCACAAAAACGGGTGGGCTATAGCCTTGGGGAGTGGGGCTGGCCAGCTTCGTCCGCCGGACTCGGAATGCCGCGAGACTTTGCGAGGGGCCTCCATGTGCCAAAAATAGGCCACGGGAAAGCAGCGCCCAAAAATAACCGCCCGAAGGCCGGGGTGCCAAGTTCGTCCAGTGGAAAAAGGCCACAAAAACGGGTGGGCTATAGCCTTGGGGGGTGGGGCAGGACAACTTCGTCCGCCGGACTCGGAATGCCGCGAGACTTTGCGAGGGGCCACCGTGTGCCAAAAATAGGCCGCGGCCAAAGCCACGCCCAAAAATAACCGCCCGAAGGCCGGGGCGCCAAGTTCGTCCAGCGGAAAATGGCCACAAAAACGGGTGGGCTATAGCCTTGGGGGGTGGGGCTGGCCATCTTCGTCCGCCGGACTCGGAATGCCGCGAGACTTTGCGAGGGGCCTCCGTGTGCCAAATATAGGCCGCGGGCAAAGCCGCGCCCAAAAATAACTGCCCGAAGGCCGGGGCGCCAAGTTCGTCCAGCGGAAAAAGGCCACAAAAACAGGTGGGCTATAGCCTTGGGGGGTGGGGCTGGCCAAATTCCTCCGCTGGACTCGGAATGCCGCGAAACTTTGCGAGGGGCCTCTGTGTGCCAAAAATAGGCCACGGGAAAAGCCGCGCCCAAAAATAACCGCCCGAAGGCCGGGGCGCCATGTTCGTCCAGCGGAAAAAGGCCACAAAAACGGGTGGGCTATAGCCTTGGGGGGTGGGGCTGGCCAAATTCCTCCGCTGGACTCGGAATGCCGCGAAACTTTGCGAGGGGCCTCTGTGTGCCAAAAATAGGCCACGGGAAAAGCCGCGCCCAAAAATAACCGCCCGAAGGCCGGGGCGCCATGTTCGTCCAGCGGAAAAAGGCCACAAAAACGGGTGGGCTATAGCCTTGGGGGGTGGGGCTGGCCAGCTTCGTCCGCCGGACTCGGAATGCAGCGAGACTTTGCGAGGGGCCTCCGTGTGCCAAAAATAGGCCGCGGACAAAGCCGCGCCCAAAAATAACCGCCCGAAGGCCGGGGCGCCAAGTTCGTGCAGCGGAAAAAGGACACAAAACCGGGTGGGCTATAGCCTTGGGGGGTGGGGCTGGCCAACTTCGTCCGCCAGACTCGGAATGCCGCGAGACTTTGCGAGGGGGCTCCGTGTGCCAAAAATAGGCCGCGGGCAAAGCCGCGCCCAAAAATAACCGCCGGAAGGCCGGGGTGCCAAGTTCGTCCAGCGGAGAAAGGGCACAAAAACGGGTGGGCTACAGCCTTGGGGGGTGGGGCTGGCAAACTTCGTCCGCCGGACTCGGAATGCTACGAGACTTTGCGAGGGGCCTCCGTGTACCAAAAATAGGCCGCGGGCAAAGCCGCGCCCAAAAATAACTGCCCGAAGGCCGGGGCGCCAAGTTCGCCCAGCGGAAAAAGGCCACAAAAACGGGTGGGCTATAGCCTTGGGGGGTGGGGCTGGCCCACTTCGTCCGCCAGACTCGGAATGCCGCGAGACGTTGCGAGGTGCCTCCGTGTGCCAAAAATAGGCCGCGGCCGAAGCCGCGCCCAAAAATAACCGCCCAAAGGCCGGGGCGACAAGTACGTCCAGCGGAAAAAGGCCACAAAAACGGGTGGGCTATAGCCTTGGGGGGTGGGGCTGGCCCACTTCGTCCGCCAGACTCGGAATGCCGCGAGACTTTGCGAGGTGCCTCCATGTGCCAAAAATAGGCCGCGGCCGAAGCCGCGCCCAAAAATAACCGCCCGAAGGCCGGGGCGCCAAGTTCGTCCCGCGGAAAATGACCATAAAAATGGGTGGGCCATAGCCGTGGGGGGTGGGGCTGGCCAACTTCGTCCGCCGGACTCGGAATGCCGCGAGACTTTGCGAGGGGCCTCTGTGTGCCAAAAATAGGCCGTGGGTAAAGCCGCGCCCAAAAATAGCCGCCCGAAGGCCGGGGCGCCAAGTTCGTCCAGCGGAAAAAGACCACAAAAACGGGTGGGCTATAGCCTTGGGGGGTGGGGCTGGCCAAATTCGTCCGCTGGACTCGGAATGCCGCGAGACTTTGCGAGGGGCCTCCGTGTGCCAAAAATAGGCCGTGGCCAAAGCCGCGTCCAAAAATAACCGCCCGAAGGCCGGGGCGCCAATTTCGTCCCGCGGAAAATGACCATAAAAATGGGTGGGCCATAGCCGTGGGGGGTGGGGCTGGCCAACTTCGTCCGCCGGACTCGGAATGCCGCGAGACTTTGCGAGGGGCCTCTGTGTGCCAAAAATAGGCCGTGGGTAAAGCCGCGCCCAAAAATAACCGCCCGAAGGTCGGGGCGCCAAGTTCGTCCAGCGGAAAAAGGCCACAAAAACGGGTGGGCTATAGCTTTGGGGGGTGGGGCTGGCCAACTTCGTCCGCCGGACTCGGAATGCCGCGAGACTTTGCAAGGGGCCTCCGTGTGCCAAAAATAGGCCGTTGGAAAAGCCGCGCCCAAAAATAACCGCCCGAAGGCCGGGGCGCCAAGTTCGTCCAGCGGAAAAAGGCCACAAAAACGGGTGGGCTATAGCCTTGGGGGGTGGGGCAGGACAACTTCGTCCGCCGGACTCGGAATGCCGCGAGACTTTGCGAGGGGCCTTCGTGTGCCAAAAATAGGCAGCGGCCAAAGCCACGCCCAAAAATAACCGCCCGAAGGCCGGGGCGCCAAGTTCGTCCAGCGGAAAATGGCCACAAAAACGGGTGGGCTATAGCCTTGGGGGGTGGGGCTGGCCATCTTCGTCCGCCGGACTCGGAATGCCGCGAGACTTTGCGAGGGGCCTCCGTGTGCCAAATATAGGCCGCGGGCAAAGCCGCGCCCAAAAATAACTGCCCGAAGGCCGGGGCGCCAAGTTCGTCCAGCGGAAAAAGGCCACAAGAACAGGTGGGCTATAGCCTTGGGGGGTTGGGCTGGCCAAATTCCTCCGCTGGACTCGGAATGCCGTGAAACTTTGCGAGGGGCCTCCGTGTGCCAAAAATAGGCCACGGGAAAAGCCGCGCCCAAAAATAACCGCCCGAAGGCCGGGGCGCCAAGTTCGTCCAGCGGAAAAAGGCCACAAAAACGGGTGGGCTATAGCCTTGGGGGGTGGGGCTGGCCAAATTCGTCCGCTGGACTCGGAATGCCGCGAGACTTTGCGAGGGGCCTCCGTGTGCCAAAAATAGGCCGTGGGTAAAGCCGCGCCCAAAAATAACCGCCCGAAGGCCGGGGCGCCAAGTTCGTCCAGCGGAAAAAGGCCACAAAAACGGGTGGGCTATAGCCTTGGGGGGTGGGGCTGGCCAAATTCGTCCGCTGGACTCGGAATGCCGCGAGACTTTGCGAGGGGCCTCCGTGTGCCAAAAATATGCCGTGGCCAAAGCCGCGTCCAAAAATAACCACCCGAAGGTCGGGGCGCCAAGTTCGTCCAGCGGAAAAAGGCCACAAAAACAGGTGGGCTATAGCTTTGGAGGGTGGGGCTGGCCAACTTCGTCCGCCGGACTCGGAATGCCGCGAGACTTGGCGAGGGGCCTCCGTGTGCCAAAAATAGGCCGTTGGAAAAGCCGCGCCCAAAAATAACCGCCCGAAGGCCGGGGCGGCAAGTTCGTCCATCGGAAAAAGGCCACAAAAACGGGTGGGCTATAGCCTTGGGGGGTGGGGCTGGCAAACTTTGTCCGCCGGACTCGGAATTCTACGAGACTTTGCGAGGGGCCTCCGTGTACCAAAAATAGGCCGCGGGCAAAGCCGCGCCCAAAAATAACTGCCCGAAGGCCGGGGCGCCAAGTTCGTCCAGCGGAAAAAGGCCACAAAAACGGGTGGGCTATAGCCTTGGGGGGTGGGGCTGGCCCACTTCGTCCGCCAGACTCGGAATGCCGCGAGACTTTGCGAGGTGCCTCCGTGTGCAAAAAATAGGCCGCGGCCGAAGCCGCGCCCAAAAATAACCGCCCGAAGGCCGGGGCGACAAGTACGTCCAGCGGAAAAAGGCCACAAAAACGGGTAGGCTATAGCCTTGGGGGGTGGGGCTGGCCAAATTCGTCCGCTGGACTCGGAATGCCGCGAGACTTTGCGAGGGGCCTCCGTGTGCCAAAAATATGCCGTGGCCAAAGCCGCGTCCAAAAATAACCACCCGAAGGTCGGGGCGCCAAGTTCGTCCAGCGGAAAAAGGCCACAAAAACGGGTGGGCTATAGCCTTGGGGGGTGGGGCTGGCCAACTTCGTCCGCCGGACTCAGAATGCCGCGAGATTTTGCGAGGGGCCTCCGTGTGCCAAAAATAGGCCGCGGCCAAACCACGCCCAAAAATAACCGCCCGAAGGCCGGGGCGCCAAGTTCGTCCCGCGGAAAATGACCATAAAAATGGGTGGGCCATAGCCGTGGGGGGTGGGGTTGGCCAACTTCGTCCGCCGGACTCGGAATGCCGCTAGACTTTGCGAGGGGCCTCTGTGTGCTAAAAATAGGCCGCGGGCAAAGCGACGACCAAAAATAACCGCCCGAAGGCCGGGCGCCAAGTTCGTCCAGCGGAAAAAGGCCACAAAAACAGGTGGGCTATAGCCTTGGGGGGTGGGGCTGGCCAACATCGTCCGCCGGACTCGGAATGCCGTGAGACTTTGCGAGGGGCCTCCGTGTGCCAAAAATAGGCCGTGGTTAAAGCCGCGCCCAAAAATAACCGCCCGAAGGCCGGGGCGCCAAGTTCATCCAGCGGAAAAAGGCCACAAAAACGGGTGGGCTATAGCTTTGGGGGGTGGGGCTGGCCAACTTCGTCCGCCGGACTCGGAATGCCGGGAGGCTTTGCTAGGGGCCTCCATTGCCAAAAATCGGCCACGGCCAAAGCCACGCCCAAAAATAACCGCCCGACGGCTGGGGCGCCAAGTTCGTCCAGCGGAAAAAGGCCACAAAAACGGGTGGGCTATAGCCTTGGGGGGTGGGGCTGGCCAACATCGTCCGCCGGACTCGGAATGCCGTGAGACTTTGCGAGGGGCCTCCGTGTGCCAAAAATAGGCCGCGGGCAAAGCCAGACCCAAAAATAACCGACCGAAGGCCGGGGCGCCAAGTTCGTCCAGCGGAAAAAGGCCACAAAAACGGGTGGGCTATAGCTTTGGGGGGTGGGGCTGGCCAACTTCGTCCGCCGGACTCGGAATGCCGGGAGACTTTGCTAGGGGCCTCCGTTGCCAAAAATCGGCCACGGCCAAACCACGCCCAAAAATAACCGCCCGAAGGCCGGGGCGCCAAGTTCGTCCCGCGGAAAATGACCATAAAAATGGGTGGGCCATAGCCGTGGGGGGTGGGGTTGGCCAACTTCGTCCGCCGGACTCGGAATGCCGCGAGACTTTGCGAGGGGCCTCTGTGTGCTAAAAATAGGCCGCGGGCAAAGCGACGACCAAAAATAACCGCCCGAAGGCCGGGCGCCAAGTTCGTCCAGCGGAAAAAGGCCACAAAAACAGGTGGGCTATAGCCTTGGGGGGTGGGGCTGGCCCACTTCGTCCGCCAGACTCGGAATGCCGCGAGACTTTGCGAGGTGCCAGCGTGTGCCAAAAATAGGCCACGGGCAAAGCCGTGCCCAAAAATAACCGCCCGAAGGCCGGGGCGCCAAGTTCGACCAGCGGAGAAAGGCCATAAACACGGGTGGGCTATAGCCTTGGGGGGTGGGGCTGGCCAACATCGTCCGCCGGACTCGGAATGCCGTGAGACTTTGCGAGGGGCCTCCGTGTGCCAAAAATAGGCCGCGGGCAAAGCCAGACCCAAAAATAACCGACCGAAGGCCGGGGCGCCAAGTTCGTCCAGCGGAAAAAGGCCACAAAAACGGGTGGGCTATAGCTTTGGGGGGTGGGGCTGGCCAACTTCGTCCGCCGGACTCGGAATGCCGGGAGACTTTGCTAGGGGCCTCCGTTGCCAAAAATCGGCCACGGCCAAACCACGCCCAAAAATAACCGCCCGAAGGCCGGGGCGCCAAGTTCGTCCCGCGGAAAATGACCATAAAAATGGGTGGGCCATAGCCGTGGGGGGTGGGGTTGGCCAACTTCGTCCGCCGGACTCGGAATGCCGCGAGACTTTGCGAGGGGCCTCTGTGTGCTAAAAATAGGCCGCGGGCAAAGCGACGACCAAAAATAACCGCCCGAAGGCCGGGCGCCAAGTTCGTCCAGCGGAAAAAGGCCACAAAAACAGGTGGGCTATAGCCTTGGGGGGTGGGGCTGGCCCACTTCGTCCGCCAGACTCGGAATGCCGCGAGACTTTGCGAGGTGCCAGCGTGTGCCAAAAATAGGCCACGGGCAAAGCCGTGCCCAAAAATAACCGCCCGAAGGCCGGGGCGCCAAGTTCGACCAGCGGAGAAAGGCCATAAACACGGGTGGGCTATAGCCTTGGGGGGTGGGGCTGGCCAACATCGTCCGCCGGACTCGGAATGCCGTGAGACTTTGCGAGGGGCCTCCGTGTGCCAAAAATAGGCCGTGGTTAAAGCCGCGCCCAAAAATAACCGCCCGAAGGCCGGGGCGCCAAGTTCGTCCAGCGGAAAAAGGCCACAAAAACGGGTGGGCTATAGCTTTGGGGGGTGGGGCTGGCCAACTTCGTCCGCCGGACTCGGAATGCCGGGAGACTTTGCTAGGGGCCTCCGTTGCCAAAAATCAGCCACGGCCAAAGCCACGCCCAAAAATAACCGCCCGACGGCTGGGGCGCCAAGTTCGTCCAGCGGAAAAAGGCCACAAAAACGGGTGGGCTATAGCCTTGGGGGGTGGGGCTGGCCAACTTCGTCCGCCGGACTCGGAATGCCGCGAGACTTTGCGAGGGGCCTCCGTGTGCCAAAAATAGGCCACGGGCAAAGCCGCGCCCAAAAATAACCGTCCGAAGGCCGGTGCGCCAAGTTCGTCCAGCAGAAAAAGGACACAAAAACGGGTGGGCTATAGCCTTGGGGGGGGGGGTGGGGTTGGCCAACTTCGTCCGCCGGACTCGGAATGCCGGGAGACTTTGCTAGGGGCCTCCGTTGCCAAAAATAGGCCACGGCCAAAGCCACGCCCAAAAATAACCGCCCGACGGCTGGGGCGCCAAGTTCGTCCAGCGGAAAAAGGCCACAAAAACGGGTGGGCTATAGCCTTGGGGGGTGGGGCTGGCCAACATCGTCCGCCGGACTCGGAATGCCGTGAGACTTTGCGAGGGGCCTCCGTGTGCCAAAAATAGGCCACGGGCAAAGCCGGACCCAAAAATAACCGACCGAAGGCCGGGGCGCCAAGTTCGTCCGGCGGAAAAAGGCCACAAAAACAGGTGGGCTATAGCCTTGGGGGGTTGGGCTGGCCAAATTCCTCCGCTGGACTCGGAATGCCGTGAAACTTTGCGAGGGGCCTCCGTGTGCCAAAAATAGGCCACGGGAAAAGCCGCGCCCAAAAATAACCGCCCGAAGGCCGGGCGCCAAGTTCGTCCAGCGGAAAAAGGCCACAAAAACAGGTGGGCTATAGCCGTGGGGGGTGGGGCTGGCAAACTTCGTCCGCCGGACTCGGAATGCCGCGAGACTTTGCGAGGGGCCTCTGTGTGCCAAAAATAGGCCGTGGGTAAAGCCGCACCCAAAAATAACCGCCCGAAGGTCGGGGCGCCAAGTTCGTCCAGCGGAAAAAGGCCACAAAAACGGGTGGGCTATAGCTTTGGGGGGTGGGGCTGGCCAACTTCGTCCGCCGGACTCGGAATGCCGCGAGACTTTGCAAGGGGCCTCCGTGTGCCAAAAATAGGCCGTTGGAAAAGCCGCGCCCAAAAATAACCGCCCGAAGGCCGGGGCGCCAAGTTCGTCCAGCGGAAAAAGGCCACAAAAACGGGTGGGCTATAGCCTTGGGGGGTGGGGCAGGACAACTTCGTCCGCCAGACTCGGAATGTCGCGAGACTTTGCGAGGTGCCAGCGTGTGCCAAAAATAGGCCACGGGCAAAGCCGTGCCCAAAAATAACCGCCCGAAGGCCGGGGCGCCAAGTTCGACCAGCGGAGAAAGGCCATAAACACGGGTGGGCTATAGCCTTGGGGGTGGGGTTGGCCAACTTCGTCCGCCGGACTTGGAATGCCGCGAGACTTTGCAAGGGGCCTCCGTGTGCCAAAAATAGGCCGCGGGTAAAGGCGCGCCCAAAAATACCCGCCCGAAGGCCGGTGCGCCAAGTTCGTCCAGCGGAAAAAGGCCACAAAAACGGATGGGCTATAGCCTTGGGGGGTGGGGCTGGCCAACTTCGTCCGCCGGACTCAGAATGCCGCGAGACTTTGCGAGGGGCCTCCGTGTACCAAAAAGAGGCTGCGGGGAAAGCCGCGCCCAAAAATAACCGCCCGAAGGCTGGGGCGCCAAGTTCGTCCAGCGGAAAAAGGCCACAAAAACGGGTGGGCTATAGCCTTGGGGGGTGGGGTTGGCCAACTTCGTCCGCCGGACTTGGAATGCCGCGAGACTTTGCGAGGGGCCTCCATGCACCAAAAATAGATGCAGGCAAAGCCGCGCCCAAAAATACGCGCCCGAAGGCCGGTGCGCCAAGTTCGTCCAGCGGAAAAAGGCCACAAAAACGGGTGGGCTATAGCCTTGGGGGGTGGGGCTGGCCAACTTCGTCCGCCGGACTCAGAATGCCGCGAGACTTTGCGAGGGGCCTCCGTGTGCCAAAAATAGGCCGCGGGCAAAGCCGGACCCAAAAATAACCGACCGAAGGCCGGTGCGCCAAGTTCGTCCAGTGGAAAAAGGCCACAAAAACGGGTGGGCTATAGCTTTGGGCGGTGGGGCTGGCCAACTTCGTCCGCCGGACTCGGAATGCCGGGAGACTTTGCTGGGGGCCTCCGTTGCCAAAAATAGGTCACGGCCAAAGCCACGCCCAAAAATAACCGCCCGAAGGCTGGGGCGCCAAGTTCGTCCAGCGGAAAAAGGCCACAAAAACGGGTGGGCTATAGCCTTGGGGGGTGGGGCTGAGCAACTTCGTCCGCCGGACTCGGAATGCCGCGATACTTTGCGAGGGGCCTCCGTGTGCCAAAAATAGGCCGCGGGCAAAGCCGCGCCCATAAATAACCGCCCGAAGGCCGGGGCGCCAAGTTCGTCCAGCGGAAAAAGGCCACAAAAACGGGTGGGCTATAGCGTTGGGGGGTGGGGCTGGCCAACTTCGTCCGCCGGACTCGGAATGCCGGGAGACTTTGCTAGGGGCCTCCGTTGCCAAAAATAGGTCACGGCCAAAGCCACGCCCAAAAATAACCGCCCGAAGGCTGGGGCGCCAAGTTCGTCCAGCGGAAAAAGGCCACAAAAACGGGTGGGCTATAGCCTTGGGGGGTGGGGCTGGGCAACTTCGTCCGCCGGACTCGGAATGCCGCGATACTTTGCGAGGGGCCTCCGTGTGCCAAAAATAGGCCACGGGCAAAGCCGCGCCCAAAAATAACCGCCCGAAGGCCGGGCCGCCAAGTTTGTCCAGCGGAAAAAGGCCCCAAAAACGGGTGGGCTATAGCGTTGGGGGGTGGGGCTGGCCCACTTCGTCCGCCAGACTCGGAATGCCGCGAGACTTTGCGAGGGGCCTCCGTGTACCAAAAATAGGCCGCGGGTAAAGCCGGACCCAAAAATAACCGACCGAAGGCCGGTGCGCCAAGTTCGTCCAGCGGAAAAAGGCCACAAAAACGGGTGGGCTATAGCCTTGGGGGGTGGGGCTGGCCAACTTCTTCCGCGCGGACTCGGAATGCCGCGAGACTTTGCGAGGGGCCTCCGTGTGCCAAAAATATGCCGCGGGCAAAGCCGCGCCCAAGAATAACCGCCCGAAGGCCGGGGCGCCAAGTTCGTCCAGCGGAAAAAGGCCACAAAAACGGGTGGGCTATAGCTTTGGGCGGTGGGGCTGGCCAACTTCGTCCGCCGGACTCGGAATGCCGGGAGACTTTGCTAGGGGCCTCCGTTGCCAAAAATAGGCCACGGCCAAAGCCACGCCCAAAAATAACCGCCCGAAGGCTGGGGCGCCAAGTTCGTCCAGCGGAAAAAGGCCACAAAAACGGGTGGGCTATAGCCTTGGGGGGTGGGGCTGGGCAACTTCGTCCTCCGGACTCGGAATGCCGCGAGACTTTGCGAGGGGCCTCCGTGTGCAAAAAATAGGCCGCGGGCAAAGCCGGACCCAAAAATAACCGACCGAAGGCCGGTGCGCCAAGTTCGTCCAGCGGAAAAAGGCCACAAAAACGGGTGGGCTATAGCGTTGGGGGGTGGGGTTGGCCAACTTCATCCGCCGGACTCGGAATGCCGCGAGAATTTGCGAGGGGCCTCGGTGTGCCGAAAATAGGCCACGGACAAAGCCGCGCCCAAGAATAACAGCCCGAAGGCCGGGGCGCCAAGTTCGTCCAGCGGAAAAAGGCCACAAAAACGGGTGGGCTATAGCTTTGGGCGGTGGGGCTGGCCAACTTCGTCCGCCGGACTCGGAAGGCCGGGAGACTTTGCTAGGGGCCTCCGTTGCCAAAAATAGGCCACGGCCAAAGCCACGCCCAAAAATAACCGCCCGTAGGCTGGGGCGCCATGTTCGTCCAGCGGAAAAAGGCCACAAAAACGGGTGGGCTATAGCCTTGGGGGGTGGGGCTGGGCAACTTCGTCCGCCGGACTGGGAATGCCGCGAGACATTTCGAGGGGCCTCTGTGTGTCAAAAATAGGCCGCGGGCAAAGCCGCGCCCAAAAATAACCACCCGAAGGCCGGGGCGCCAAGTTCGTCCAGCGGAAAAAGGCCACAAAAACGGGTGGGCTATAGCCTTGGGGGGTGGGGCTGGCCAACTTCGTCCGCCGGACTCGGAATGCCGCGAGACTTTGCGAGGGGCCTCCGTGTGCCAAAAATAGGCCGCGGGCAAATCCGGACCCAAAAATAACCGACCGAAGGCCGGTGCGCCAAGTTCGTCCAGCGGAAAAAGGCCACAAAAACGGGTGGGCTATAGCGTTGGGGGGTGGGGCTGGCCCACTTCGTCCGCCAGACTCGGAATGCCGCGAGACTTTGCGAGGGGCCTCCGTGTGCCAAAAATAGGCCGCAGGCAAAGCCGGACCCAAAAATAACCGACTGAAGGCCGGTGCGCCAAGTTCGTCCAGCGGAAAAAGGCCACAAAAACGGGTGGGCTATAGCCTTGGGGGGTGGGGTTGGCCAACTTCATCCGCCGGACTCGGAATGCCGCGAGACTTTGCGACGGGCCTCCGTGTGCCGAAAATAGGCCACGGACAAAGCCGCGCCCAAGAATAACCGCCCGAAGGCCGGGGCGCCAAGTTCGTCCAGCGGAAAAAGGCCACAAAAACAGGTGGGCTATAGCCTTGAGGGGTGGGGTTGGCCAACTTCGTCCGCCGGACTCGGAATGCCGCGAGACTTTGCGAGGGGCCTCCGTGTGCCAAAAATAGGCCGCGGGTAAAGCCGCGCCCAAAAATACCCGCCCGAAGGCCGGTGCGCCAAGTTCGTCCAGCGGAAAAAGGCCACAAAAACGGATGGGCTTTAGCCTTGGGGGGTGGGGCTGGCCAACTTCGTCCGCCGGACTCAGAATGCCGCGAGACTTTGCGAGGGGCCTCCGTGTACTAAAAATAGGCCGCGGGGAAAGCCGCGCCCAAAAATAACCGCCCGAAGGCCGGGGCGCCAAGTTCGTCCAGCGGAAAAAGGCCACAAAAACGGATGGGCTATAGCCTTGGGGGTGTGGGGTTGGCCAAATTCGTCCGCCGGACTCGGAATGCCGCGAGACTTTGCGAGGGGCCTCCGTGTGCCAAAAATAGGCCGCGGACAACGCCGCGCCCAAAAATACGCGCCCGAAGGCCGGGGCGCCAAGTTTGTCCAGCGGAAAAAGGCCACAAAAACGGGTGGGCTATAGCCTTGGGGGGTGGGGTTGGCCAACTTCATCCGCCGGACTCGGAATGCCGCGAGACTTTGCGACGGGCCTCCGTGTGCCGAAAATAGGCCACGGACAAAGCCGCGCCCAAGAATAACCGCCCGAAGGCCGGGGCGCCAAGTTCGTCCAGCGGAAAAAGGCCACAAAAACAGGTGGGCTATAGCCTTGAGGGGTGGGGTTGGCCAACTTCGTCCGCCGGACTCGGAATGCCGCGAGACTTTGCGAGGGGCCTCCGTGTGCCAAAAATAGGCCGCGGGTAAAGCCGCGCCCAAGAATAACCGCCCGAAGGCCGGGGCGCCATGTTCGTCCAGTGGAAAAAGGCCACAAAAACGGGTGGGCTATAGCCTTGGGGGGTGGGGCTGGCCAATTTCGTCCGCCAGACAACTTCTTCCGCAGGGCTCGGAATACCGCGAGACTTTGCGAGGGGCCTCTGTGTGCCAAAAATAGGCCGCGGGTAAAGCCGCGCC
Organism: Citrus x changshan-huyou; assembly: GCA_039657385.1. NCBI lineage: Eukaryota > Viridiplantae > Streptophyta > Magnoliopsida > Sapindales > Rutaceae > Citrus > Citrus x changshan-huyou. The sequence continues at coordinate 1,334,883 of JBCGBO010000019.1, read as the reverse complement.
CAAAAATAACCGCCCGAAGGCCGGGGCGCCAAGTTCATCCAGCGGAAAAAGGCCACAAAAACAGGTGGGCTATAGCCTTGGGGGGTGGGGCTGGCCAACTTTGTCCGCCGGACTCGGAATGCCGCGAGACTTTGCGAGGGGCCTCCGTGTACCAAAAATAGGCCACGGGGAAAGCCGCGCCCAAAAATAACCGCCCGAAGGCCGGGGCGCCAAGTTTGTCCAGCGGAAAAAGGCCACAAAAACGGGTGGGCTATAGCCTTGGGGGGTGGGGTTGGCCAACTTCATCCGCCGGACTCGGAATGCCGCGAGAATTTGCGAGGGGCCTCCGTGTGCCGAAAATAGGCCACGGACAAAGCCGCGCCCAAGAATAACAGCCCGAAGGCCGGGGCGCCAAGTTCGTCCAGCGGAAAAAGGTCACAAAAACGGGTGGGCTATAGCTTTGGGCGGTGGGGCTGGCCAACTTCGTCCGCCGGACTCGGAATGCCGGGGGACTTTGCTAGGGGCCTCCGTTGCCAAAAATAGGCCACGGCCAAAGCCACGCCCAAAAATAACCGCCCGTAGGCTGGGGCGCCATGTTCGTCCAGCGGAAAAAGGCCACAAAAACTGGTGGGCTATAGCCTTGGGGGGTGGGGCTGGGCAACTTCGTCCGCCGGACTGGGAATGCCGCGAGACATTTCGAGGGGCCTCTGTGTGCCAAAAATAGGCCGCGGGCAAAGCCGCGCCCAAAAATAACCACCCGAAGGCCGGGGCGCCAAGTTCGTCCAGCGGAAAAAGGCCACAAAAACGGGTGGGCTATAGCGTTGGGGGGTGGGCTGGCCAACTTCGTCCGCCGGACTCGGAATGCCGCGAGACTTTGCGAGGGGCCTCCGTGTGCCAAAAATAGGCCGCGGGCAAATCCGGACCCAAAAATAACCGACCGAAGGCCGGTGCGCCAAGTTCGTCCAGCGGAAAAAGGCCACAAAAACGGGTGGGCTATAGCTTTGGGCGGTGGGGCTGGCCTACTTCGTCCGCCGGACTCGGAATGCCGGGAGACTTTGCTAGGGGCCTCCGTTGCCAAAAATAGGCCGCGGGCAAAGCCGCGCCCAAAAATAACCGCCCGAAGGCCGGGGCGCCAAGTTCGTCCAGCGGAAAAAGGCCACAAAAACGGGTGGGCTATAGCGTTGGGGGGTGGGGCTGGCCAACTTCGTCCGCCAGACTCGGAATGCCGCGAGACTTTGCGAGGGGCCTCCGTGTGCCAAAAATAGGCCGCAGGCAAAGCCGGACCAAAAAATAACCGACTGAAGGCCGGTGCGCCAAGTTCGTCCAGCGGAAAAAGGCCACAAAAACGGGTGGGCTATAGCCTTGGGGGGTGGGGTTGGCCAACTTCATCCGCCGGACTCGGAATGCCGCGAAACTTTGCGACGGGCCTCCGTGTGCCGAAAATAGGCCACGGACAAAGCCGCGCCCAAGAATAACCACCCGAAGGTCGGGGCGCCAAGTTCGTCCAGCGGAAAAAGGCCACAAAAACAGGTGGGCTATAGCCTTGGGGGGTGGAGTTGGCCCACTTCGTCCGCCGGACTCGGAATGCCGCGAGACTTTGCGAGGGGCCTCCGTGTGCCAAAAATAGGCCGCGGGCAAAGCCGCGCCCAAAAATACCCGCCCGAAGGCCGGTGCGCCAAGTTCGTCCAGCGGAAAAAGGCCACAAAAATGGATGGGCTTTAGCCTTGGGGGGTGGGGCTGGCCAACTTCGTCCGCCGGACTCAGAATGCCGCGAGACTTTGCGAGGGGCCTCCGTGTACTAAAAATAGGCCGCGGGGAAAGCCGCGCCCAAAAATAACCGCCCGAAGGCCGGGGCGCCAAGTTCGTCCAGCGGAAAAAGGCCACAAAAACGGGTGGGCTATAGCCTTGGGGGTGTGGGGTTGGCCAAATTCGTCCGCCGGACTCGGAATGCCGCGAGACTTTGCGAGGGGCCTCCGTGTGCCAAAAATAGGCCGCGGACAACGCCGCGCCCAAAAATACGCGCCCGAAGGCCGGGGCGCCAAGTTTGTCCAGCGGAAAAAGGCCACAAAAACGGGTGGGCTATACCTTTGGGGGGTGGGGTTGGCCAACTTCGTCCGCCGGGCTCGGAATGCCGTGAGACTTTGCTAGGGGCCTCCGTGTGCCAAAAATAGGCCGCGGCCAAAGCCACGCCCAAAAATAACCGCCCGAAGGCTGGGGCGCCAAGTTCGTCCACCGGAAAAAGGCCACAAAAACGGGTGGGTTATAGCCTTGGGGGATGGGGCCGGCCAACTTCTTCCGCGCGGACTCGGAATGCCACGAGACTTTGCGAGGGGCCTCCGTGTGCCAAAAATATGCCGCGGGCAAAGCCGCGCCCAAGAATAACCGCCCGAAGGCTGGGGCGCCAAGTTCGTCCAGTGGAAAAAGGCCACAAAAACGGGTGGGCTATAGCCTTGGGGGGTGGGGTTGGCCAATTTCATCCGCTGGACTCGGAATGCCGCGAGACTTTGTGAGGGGCCTCCGTCTGCCAAAAATAGGCCACGGACAAAGCCGCGCCCAAGAATAACCGCCCGAAGGCCGGGGCGCCAAGTTCGTCCAGCGGAAAAAGGCCACAAAAACGGGTGGGCTATAGCGTTGGGGGGTGGGGCTGGCCAACTTCGTCCGCCGGACTCGGAATGCCGCGAGACTTTGCGAGGGGCCTCTGTGTGCCAAAAATAGGCCGCGGGCAAAGCCGCGCCCAAAAATAACCACCCGAAGGCCGGGGCGCCAAGTTCGTCCAGCGGAAAAAGGCCACAAAAACGGGTGGGCTATAGCGTTGGGGGGTGGGGCTGGCCAACTTCGTCCGCCGGACTCGGAATGCCGCGAGACTTTGCGAGGGGCCTCCGTGTGCCAAAAATAGGCCGCGGGCAAATCCGGACCCAAAAATAACCGACCGAAGGCCGGTGCGCCAAGTTCGTCCAGCGGAAAAAGGCCACAAAAACGGGTGGCCTATAGCTTTGGGCGGTGGGGCTGGCCAACTTCGTCCGCCGGACTCGGAATGCCGGGAGACTTTGCTAGGTGCCTCCGTTGCCAAAAATAGGCCGCGGGCAAAGCCGCGCCCAAAAATAACCGCCCGAAGGCCGGGGCGCCAAGTTCGTCCAGCGGAAAAAGGCCACAAAAACGGGTGGGCTATAGCGTTGGGGGGTGGGGCTGGCCAACTTCGTCCGCCAGACTCGGAATGCCGCGAGACTTTGCGAGGGGCCTCCGTGTGCCAAAAATAGGCCGCAGGCAAAGCCGGACCCAAAAATAACCGACTGAAGGCCGGTGCGCCAAGTTCGTCCAGCGGAAAAAGGCCACAAAAACGGGTGGGCTATAGCGTTGGGGGGTGGGGCTGGCCAACTTCGTCCGCCGGACTCGGAATGCCGCGAGACTTTGCGAGGGGCCTCCGTTGCCAAAAATAGGCCGCGGGCAAAGCCGCGCCCAAAAATAACCGCCCGAAGGCCGGGGCGCCAAGTTCGTCCAGCGGAAAAAGGCCACAAAAACGGGTGGGCTATAGCGTTGGGGGGTGGGGCTGGCCAACTTCGTCCGCCAGACTCGGAATGCCGCGAGACGTTGCGAGGGGCCTCCGTGTACCAAAAATAGGCCGCGGGGAATGCCGCGCCCAAAAATAACCGCCCGAAGGCTGGGGCGCCAAGTTTGTCCAGCGGAAAACACAAAAACGGGTGGGCTATAGCCTTGGGGGGTGGGGCTGGCCAACTTCGTCCGCCGGACTCAGAATGCCGCGAGACTTTGCGAGGGGCCTCCGTGTGCCAAAAATAGGCCACGGGTAAAGCCGCGCCCAAGAATAACCTCCCGAAAGCCGGGGCGCCAAGTTCGTCCAGTGGAAAAAGGCCACAAAAACGGGTGGGCTATAGCCTTGGGGGGTGGGGCTGGCCCACTTCGTCCGCCGGACAACTTCTTCCGCAGGGCTCGCAATACCGCGAGATTTTGCGAGGGGCCTCCGTGCGCCAAAAATAGGCCGCGGACAAAGCCGCGCCCTAGAATAACCGCCTGAAGGCCGGGGCGCGAGGTTCATCCAGCGGAAAAAGGCCACAAAAACAGGTGGGCTATAGCCTTGGGTGGTGGGGCTGGCCAACTTTGTCCGCCGGACTTGGAATGCCGCGAGACTTTGCGAGGGGCCTCCGTGTACCAAAAATAGGCCACGGGGAAAGCCGCGCCCAAAAATAACCGCCCGAAGGCCGGGGCGCCAAGTTTGTCCAGCGGAAAAAGGCCACAAAAACGGGTGGGCTATAGCCTTGGGGGGTGGGGCTGGCCAACTTCGTTCGCCGGACTCGGAATGCCGCGAGAGTTTGCGAGCGGCCTCCGTGTGCCAAAAATAGGCCACGGGAAAAGCGCGCCCAAAATATCCGCCCGAAGGCCGGGGCGCCAAGTTCGTCCAGCGGAAAAAGGCCACAAAAACGGGTGGGTTATAGCCTTGGGGGGTGGGGCTGGCCGACTTCGTCCGCCGGACTCGGAATGCCGCGAGACTTTGCGAGGGGCCTCCGTGTGCCAAAAATAGGCCACGGGGAAAGCCGCACCAAGAATAACCTCCCGAAGGCCGGGGCGCCAAGTTCGTCCAGTGGAAAAAGGCCACAAAAACGGGTGGGCTATAGCCTTGGGGGGTGGGGCTGGCCAACTTCGTCCGCCGGACTCAGAATGCCGCGAGACTTTGCGAGGGGCCTCCGTGTGCCAAAAATAGGCCACGGGTAAAGCCGCGCCCAAGAATAACCTCCCGAAAGCCGGGGCGCCAAGTTCGTCCAGTGGAAAAAGGCCACAAAAACGGGTGGGCTATAGCCTTGGGGGGTGGGGCTGGCCCACTTCGTCCGCCGGACAACTTCTTCCGCAGGGCTCGCAATACCGCGAGATTTTGCGAGGGGCCTCCGTGCGCCAAAAATAGGCCGCGGACAAAGCCGCGCCCTAGAATAACCGCCTGAAGGCCGGGGCGCGAGGTTCATCCAGCGGAAAAAGGCCACAAAAACAGGTGGGCTATAGCCTTGGGTGGTGGGGCTGGCCAACTTTGTCCGCCGGACTTGGAATGCCGCGAGACTTTGCGAGGGGCCTCCGTGTACCAAAAATAGGCCACGGGGAAAGCCGCGCCCAAAAATAACCGCCCGAAGGCCGGGGCGCCAAGTTTGTCCAGCGGAAAAAGGCCACAAAAACGGGTGGGCTATAGCCTTGGGGGGTGGGGCTGGCCAACTTTGTCCGCCGGACTCGGAATGCCGCGAGACGTTGCGAGGGGCCTCCGTGTACCAAAAATAGGCCGCGGGGAATGCCACGCCCAAAAATAACCGCCCGAAGGCCGGGGCGCCAAGTTCGTCCAGCGGAAAAAGGCCACAAAAACGGGTGGGCTATAGCTTTGGGGGGTGGGGCTGGCCCACTTCGTCCGCCGGGCTCGGAATGCCGCGAGACTTTGCGAGGGGCCTCCGTGTACCAAAAATAGGCCGCGGGGAATGCCACGCCCAAAAATAACCGCCCGAAGGCCGGGGCGCCAAGTTCGTCCAGCGGAAAAAGGCCACAAAAACGGGTGGGCTATAGCTTTGGGGGGTGGGGCTGGCCCACTTCGTCCGCCGGGCTCGGAATGCCGTGAGACTTTGCTAGGGGCCTCCGTGTGCCAAAAATAGGCCGCGGCCAAAGCCACGCCCAAAAATAACCGCCCAAAGGCTGGGGCGCCAAGTTCGTCCAGCGGAAAAAGGCCATAAAAACGGGTGGGCTATAGCCTTGGGGGGTGGGGCTGGCCAACATCGTCCGCCGGACGCGGAATGCCGCGAGACTTTGCGAGGGGCCTCCGTGTACCAAAAATAGGCCACGGGGAAAGCCGCGCCCAAAAATAACCGCCCGAAGGCCGGGGCGCCAAGTTTGTCCAGCGGAAAAAGGCCACAAAAACGGGTGGGCTATAGCCTTGGGGGGTGGGGCTGGCCAACTTTGTCCGCAGGACTCGGAATGCCGCGAGACGTTGCGAGGGGCCTCCGTGTACCAAAAATAGGCCGCGGGGAATGCCGCGCCCAAAAATAACCGCCCGAAGGCCGGGGCGCCAAGTTCGTCCAGTGGAAAAAGGCCACAAAAACGGGTGGGCTATAGCTTTGGGGGGTGGGGCTGGCCCACTTCGTCCGCCGGGCTCGGAATGCCGTGAGACTTTGCTAGGGGCCTCCGTGTGCCAAAAATAGGCCGCGGCCAAAACCACGCCCAAAAATAACCGCCCGAAGGCTGGGGCGCCAAGTTCGTCCAGCGGAAAAAGGCCATAAAAACGGGTGGGCTATAGCCTTGGGGGGTGGGGCTGGCCCACATCGTCCGCCGGACTCGGAATGCCGCGAGACTTTGCGACGGGCCTCCGTGTGCCAAAAATAGGCCGCGGGGAAAGCCGCGCCCAAAAATAACCGCCCGAAGGCTGGGGCGCCATGTTCGTCCAGCGGAAAAAGGCCACAAAAACGGGTGGGGTATAGCCTTGGGGGGTGGGGCTGGCCACCTTCGTCCGCCGGACTCGGAATGCCGCGAGACTTTGCGAGGGGCCTCCGTGTGCCAAAAATAGGCCGTGGGCAAAGCCGCGGCCAAAAATAACCGCCCGAAGGCCGGGGCGCCAAATTCGTCCAGCGGAAAAAGGCCACAAAAATGGGTGGTCTATAGCCTTGGGGGGTGGGGCTGGCCCACTTCGTCCGCCGGACTCAGAATGCGGCAAGAATTTGCGAGGGGCCTCCGTGTGCCAAAAATAGGCCGTGGGCAAAGCCGAACCCAAAAATAACCGCCCGAAGGCCGGGGCAACAAGTTCGTCCAGCGGAGAAAGGCCACAAAAACGGGTGGGCTATAGCCATGGGGGGTGGGGCTGGCCCACTTCGTCCGCCGGACACGAAATGCCGCGAGACTTTGCGAGGAGCCTGCGTGTGCTAAAAATAGGCCGCAGGGAAAGCACGCCCAAAAATAACCGCCCGAAGGCAGGGGCGCCATGTTCGTCCAGCGGAAAAAGGCCACAAAAACGGGTGGGGTATAGCCTTAGGGGGTGGGGCTGGCCACCTTCGTCCGCCGGACTCGGAATGCCGCGAGACTTTGCGAGGGCCCTCCGTGTGCCAAAAATAGGCCGTTGGCAAAGCCGCGGCCAAAAATAACCGCCCGAAGGCCGAGGCGCCAAATTCGTCCAGTGGAAAAAGGCCACAAAAACGGGTGGGCTATAGCCTTGGGGGGTGGGGCTGGCCAACTTCGTCCGCCGGATTCGGAATGCCGCGAGACTTTGCGAGAGGCCTCCGTGTACCAAAAATAGGCCGCGGGAAAAGCCGCGCCCACAAATAACCGCCCGAAGGCCGGGGCGCCAAGTTCGTCCAGCGGAGAAAGGCCACAAAAACGGGAGGGCTATAGCCTTGGGGGGTGGGGCTGGCCCACTTCGTCCGCCGGACACGGAATGCCGCGAGACTTTGCGAGGAGCCTCCGTGTGCCAAAAATAGGCCGCGGGGAAAGCCGCGCCCAAAAATAACCGCCCGAAGTCTGGGGCGCCATGTTCGTCCAGCGGAAAAAGGCCACAAAAACGGGTGGGGTATAGCCTTGGGGGGTGGGGCTGGCCACCTTCGTCCGCCGGACTCGGAATGCCGCGAGACTTTGCGAGGGGCCTCCGTGTGCCAAAAATAGGCCGTGGGCAAAGCCGCGGCCAAAAATAACCGCCCGAAGGCCGGGGCGCCAAATTCGTCCAGCGGAAAAAGGCCACAAAAATGGGTGGTCTATAGCCTTGGGGGGTGGGGCTGGCCCACTTCGTCCGCCGGACTCAGAATGCGGCGAGAATTTGCGAGGGGCCTCCGTGTGCCAAAAATAGGCCGTGGGCAAAGCCGAAACCAAAAATAACCGCCCGAAGGCCGGGGCAACAAGTTCGTCCAGCGGAGAAAGGCCACAAAAACGGGTGGGCTATAGCCATGGGGGGTGGGGCTGGCCCACTTCGTCCGCCGGACACGAAATGCCGCGAGACTTTGCGAGGAGCCTGCGTGTGCTAAAAATAGGCCGCAGGGAAAGCCACGCCCAAAAATAACCGCCCGAAGGCAGGGGCGCCATGTTCGTCCAGCGGAAAAAGGCCACAAAAACGGGTGGGGTATAGCCTTAGGGGGTGGGGCTGGCCACCTTCGTCCGCCGGACTCGGAATGCCGCGAGACTTTGCGAGGGCCCTCCGTGTGCCAAAAATAGGCCGTTGGCAAAGCCGCGGCCAAAAATAACCGCCCGAAGGCCGAGGCGCCAAATTCGTCCAGCGGAAAAAGGCCACAAAAACGGGTGGGCTATAGCCTTGGGGGGTGGGGTTGGCCAACTTCGTCCGCCGGATTCGGAATGCCGCGAGACTTTGCGAGAGGCCTCCGTGTACCAAAAATAGGCCGCGGGAAAAGCCGCGCCCACAAATAACCGCCCGAAGGCCGGGGCGCCAAGTTCGTCCAGCGGAAAAAGGCCACAAAAACGGGTGGGCTATAGCCTTGGGGGGTGGGGCTGGCCGACTTCGTCCGCCGGACTCAGAATGCCGCGAGACTTTGCGAGGGGCCTCCGTGTGCCAAAAATAGGCCACCTGCAAAGCCGCGCCCAAAAATAACCGCCCGAAGGCCGGGGCGCCAAGTTCGTACAGCGGAAAAAGGCCACAAAAACGGGTGGGTTATAGCCTTGCGGGGTGGGGCTGGCCGACTTCGTCCGCCGGACTCGGAATGCCACAAGACTTTGCGAGGGGCCTCCGTGTGCAAAAAATAGGCCGCGGGGAAAGCCGCACCCAAGAATAACCTCCCGAAGGCCGGGGCGCCAAGTTCGTCCAGTGGAAAAAGGCCACAAAAACGGGTGGGCTATAGCCTTGGGGGGTGGGGCTGGGCAACTTCGTCCGCCGGACTCGGAATGCCGCGAGACTTTGCGAGGGGCTTCCGTGTGCCAAAAATAGGCCACGGGGAAAGCCGCGCCCAAGAATAACCTCCCGAAGGCCGGGGCGCCAAGTTCGTCCAGTGGAAAAAGGCCACAAATACGGGTGGGCTATAGCCTTGGGGGGTGGGGCTGGCCAACTTCGTCCGCCGGACTCAGAATGCCGCGAGACTTTGCGAGGGGCCTCCATGTACCAAAAATAGGCCGCGGGCAAAGCCGCGCCCAAAAATATCCGCCCGAAGGCCGGGGCGCCAAGTTCGTCCAGCGGAAAAAGGCCACAAAAACGGGTGGGCTATAGCCTTGGCGGGTGGGGCTGGCCAACTTCGTCCGCCGGACTCGGAATGCCGCGAGACTTTGCGAGGGGCCTCCGTGTGCAAAAAATAGGCCTCGGGTAAAGCCGCGCCCAAAAATAACCGCCCGAAGGCCGGGGCGCCAAGTTCGTCCAGCGGAAAAAGGCCACAAAAACGGGTGGGCCATAGCCTTGGGGGGTGGGGCTGGCCAACTTCGTCCGCCGGACTCAGAATGCCATGAGACTTTGCGAGGGGCCTCCGTGTGCCAGAAATAGGCCGCGGGCAAAGCTGCGCCCAAAAATAGCCGCCCAAAGGCCGGAGCGCCAAGTTCGTCCAGCGGAAAAAGGCCACAAAAACGGGTGGGCTATAGCCTTGGGGGGTGGGGTTGGCCAACTTCGTCCGCCGGACTCGAAATGCCGCGAGACTTTGCGAGGGGCCTCCGTGTGCCAAAAATAGGCCGTGGGGAAAGCCGCACCAAGAATAACCTCCCGAAGGCCGGTGCGCCAGGTTCGTCCAGCGGAAAAAGGCCACAAAAACGGGTGGGCTATAGCCTTGGCGGGTGGGGCTGGCCATCTTCGTCCGCCGGACTCGGAATGCCGCGAGACTTTACGAGGGGCCTCCGTGTGCCAGAAATAGGCCGCGGGCAAAGCTGCGTCCAAAAATAGCCGCCCAAAGGCCGGGGCGCCAAGTTCGTCCAGCGGAAAAAGGCCACAAAAACGGGTGGGCTATAGCCTTGGGGGGTGGGGTTGGCCAACTTCGTCCGCCGGACTCGGGATGCCGCGAGACTTTGCGAGGGGCCTCCGTGTGCCAAAAATAGGCCGCGGGGAAAGCCGCACCAAGAATAACCTCCCGAAGGCCGGGGCGCCAAGTTTCTCCAGTGGAAAAAGGCCACAAAAACGGGTGGGCTATAGCGTTGGGGGGTGGGGCTGGCCAACTTTGTCCGCCGGACTCGGAATGCCGCGAGACTTTGCGAGGGGCCTCCGTGTGCCAAAAATAGGCCGCGGGCAAAGCCGTGCCCAAGAATAACCGCCCGAAGGCCGGTGCGCCAAGTTCGTCCAGCGGAAAAAGGCCACCAAAACGGGTGGGCTATAGCCTTGGCGGGTGGGGCTTGCCAACTTCGTCCGCCGGACTCGGAATGCCGGGAGACTGTGCGAGGGGCCTCCGTGTGCCAAAAATAGGCCGCGGGGAAAGCCGCACCAAGAATAACCTCCCGAAGGCTGGGGCGCCAAGTTTCTCCAGTGGAAAACGGCCACAAAAACGGGTGGGCTATAGCCTTGGGGGGTGGGGCTGGCCAACTTCGTCCGCCGGACTCGGAATGCCGCGAGACTTTGCGAGGGGCCTCCGTGTGCCAAAAATAGGCCGCGGGCAAAGCCGTGCCCAAGAATAACCGCCCGAAGGCCGGTGCGCCAAGTTCGTCCAGCGGAAAAAGGCCACCAAAACGGGTGGGCTATAGCCTTGGCGGGTGGGGCTTGCCAACTTCGTCCGCCGGACTCGGAATTCCGGGAGACTGTGCGAGGTGCCTCCGTGTGCCAAAAATAGGCCACGGGCAAAGCCGCGCCCTAGAATAACCGCCCGAAGGCCGGGGCGCCAGGTTCGTCCAGCGGAAAAAGGCCACAAAAACGGGTGGGCTATAGCCTTGGGGGGTGGGGCTGGGCAACTTCGTCCGCCGGACTCGGAATGCCGCGAGACTTTGCGAGGGGCCTTTGTGTGCCAAAAATAGGCCCGGGCAAAGCCGCGCCCAAGAATAACCACCCGAAGGCCGGTGCGCCAAGTTCGTCCAGCGGAAAAAGGCCACAAAAACGGGTGGGCTATAGCCTTGGCGGGTGGGGCTGGCCAACTTCGTCCGCCGGACTCGGAATGCCGCGAGACTTTGCGAGGGGCCTCCGTATGCCAGAAATAGGCCGCGGGCAAAGCTGCGCCCAAAAATAGCCGCCCAAAGGCCGGGGCGCCAAGTTCGTCCAGCGGAAAATGGCCACAAAAACGGGTGGGCTATAGCCTTGGGGGGTGGGGTTGGCCAACTTCGTCCGCCGGACACGGAATGCCGCGAGACTTTGCGAGGGGCCTCCGTGTGCCAAAAATAGGCCACGGGGAAAGCCGCACCAAGAATAACCTCCCGAAGGCCGGGGCGCCAAGTTCGTCCAGTGGAAAAAGGCCACAAAAACGGGTGGGCTATAGCCTTGGGGGGTGGGGCTGGGCAACTTCGTCCGCCGGACTCGGAATTCCGGGAGACTGTGCGGGGGGCCTCCGTGTGCCAAAAATAGGCCACGGGCAAAGCCGCGCCCTAGAATAACCGCCCGAAGGCCGGGGCGCCAGGTTCGTCCAGCGGAAAAAGGCCACAAAAACGGGTGGGCTATAGCCTTGGGGGGTGGGGCTGGCCAACTTCGTCCGCCGGACTCGGAATGCCGCGAGACTTTGCGAGGGGCCTCCGTGTGCCAAAAATAGGCCCGGGCAAAGCCACGCCCAAGAATAACCACCCGAAGGCCGGTGCGCCAAGTTCGTCCAGCGCAAAAAGCCACAAAAACGGGTGGGCTATAGCCTTGGCGGGTGGGGCTGGCCAACTTCGTCCGCCGGACTCGGAATGCCGCGAGACTTTGCGAGGGGCCTCCGTATGCCAGAAATAGGCCGCGGGCAAAGCTGCGCCCAAAAATAGCCGCCCAAAGGCCGGGGCGCCAAGTTCGTCCAGCGGAAAATGGCCACGAAAACGGGTGGGCTATAGCCTTGGGGGGTGGGGTTGGCCAACTTCGTCCGCCGGACACGGAATGCCGCGAGACTTTGCGAGGGGCCTCCGTGTGCCAAAAATAGGCCACGGGGAAAGCCGCACCAAGAATAACCTCCCGAAGGCCGGGGCGCCAAGTTCGTCCAGTGGAAAAAGGCCACAAAAACGGGTGGGCTATAGCCTTGGGGGGTGGGGCTGGCCAACTTCGTCCGCCGGACTCGGAATGCCGCGAGACTTTGCGAGGGGCCTCCGTGTGCCAAAAATAGGCCCGGGCAAAGCCGCGCCCAAGAATAACCGCCCGAAGGCCGGTGCGCCAAGTTCGTCCAGCGGAAAAAGGCCACAAAAACGGGTGGGCTATAGCCTTGGCGGGTGGGGCTGGCCAACTTCGTCCGCCGGACTCGGAATGCCGCGAGACTTTGCGAGGGGCCTCCGTGTGCCAGAAATAGGCCGCGGGCAAAGCTGCTCCCAAAAATAGCCACCCAAAGGCCGGGGCGCCAAGTTCGTCCGGCGGAAAAAGCCCACAAAAACGGGTGGGCTATAGCCTTGGGGGGTCGGGTTGGCCAACTTCGTCCGCCGGACTCGGAATGCCGCGAGACTTTGCGAGGGGCCTCCGTGTGCCAAAAATAGGCCGCGGGCAAAGCCGCGCCCGAAAATAACCGCCCGAAGGCCGGTGCGCCAAGTTCGTCCAGCGGAAAAAGGCCACAAAAACGGGTGGGCTATAGGTTTGGGGGGTGGGGCTGGCCCACTTCGTCCGCCGGGCTCGGAATGCCGGGAGACTTTGCTAGGGGCCTCCGTTGCCCAAAATAGGCCACGGCCAAAGCCACGCCCAAAAATAACCGCCCGAAGGCCGGGGCGCCAAGTTCGTCCAGCGGAAAAAGGCCACAAACATGGGTGGGCTATAGCGTTGGGGGGTGGGGCTGGCCCACTTCGTCCGCCAGACTCGGAATGCCGCGAGACTTTGCGAGGGGCCTCCGTGTGCCAGAAATAGGCCGTGGGCAAAGCTGCTCCCAAAAATAGCCGCCCAAAGGCCGGGGCGCCAAGTTCGTCCGGCGGAAAAAGGCCACAAAAACGGGTGGGCTATAGCCTTGGGGGGTCAGGTTGGCCAACTTCGTCCGCCGGACTCGGAATGCCGCGAGACTTTGCGAGGGGCCTCCGTGTGCCAAAAATAGGCCGCGGGCAAAGCCGCGCCCGAAAATAACCGCCCGAAGGCCGGTGCGCCAAGTTCGTCCAGCGGAAAAAGGCCACAAAAACGGGTGGGCTATAGGTTTGGGGGGTGGGGCTGGCCCACTTCGTCCGCCGGACTCGGAATGCCGGGAGACTTTGCTAGGGGCCTCCGTTGCCCAAAATAGGCCACGGCCAAAGCCACGCCCAAAAATAACCGCCCGAAGGCCGGGGCGCCAAGTTCGTCCAGCGGAAAAAGCCCACAAAAACGGGTGGGCTATAGCCTTGGGGGGTCGGGTTGGCCAACTTCGTCCGCCGGACTCGGAATGCCGCGAGACTTTGCGAGGGGCCTCCGTGTGCCAAAAATAGGCCGCGGGCAAAGCCGCGCCCGAAAATAACCGCCCGAAGGCCGGTGCGCCAAGTTCGTCCAGCGGAAAAAGGCCACAAAAACGGGTGGGCTATAGCCTTGGGGGGTCAGGTTGGCCAACTTCGTCCGCCGGACTCGGAATGCCGCGAGACTTTGCGAGGGGCCTCCGTGTGCCAAAAATAGGCCGCGGGCAAAGCCGCGCCTGAAAATAACCGCCCGAAGGCCGGTGCGCCAAGTTCGTCCAGCGGAAAAAGGCCACAAAAACGGGTGGGCTATAGCTTTGGGGGGTGGGGCTGGCCAACCTCGTCCGCCGGACTCGGAATGCCGGGAGACTTTGCTAGGGTCTCCGTTGCCAAAAATAGGCCACGGCCAAAGCCACGCCCAAAAATAACCGCCCGAAGGCTGGGGCGCCAAGTTCGTCCAGCGGGAAAAGGCCACAAAAACGGGTGGGCTATAGCCTTGGGGGGTGGGGCTGGGCAACTTCGTCCGCCGGACTCGGAATGCCGCGAGACTTTGCGAGGGGCCTCCGTGTGCCAAAAATAGGCCGCGGACAAAGCCGCGCCCAAAAATACCCGCCCGAAGGCCGGTGCGCCAAGTTCGTCCAGCGGAAAAAGGCCACAAAAACGGGTGGGCTATAGCCTTGGGGGGTGGGGCTGGCCAACTTCGTCCGCCGGACTCAGAATGCCGCGAGACTTTGCGAGGGGCCGCCATGTGCCAAAAATACGCCGCGGGTAAAGCCGCGCCCAAAAATGACCGCCCGAAGGCCGGGGCGCCAAGTTCGTCCAGCGCAAAAAGGCCACAAAAACGGGTGGGCTATAGCCTTGGGGGGTGGGGCCGGCCGACTTCGTCCGCCGGACTCGGAATGCCGCGAGACTTTGCGAGGGGCCTCCGTGTGCCAAAAATAGGCCGCGGGCAAAGCCGCGCCCGAAAATAACCGCCCGAAGGCCGGGGCGCCAAGTTCGTCCTGCGAAAAAAGGCCACAAAAACGGGTGGGCTAGAGCTTTGGGGGGTGGGGCTGGCCAACTTCGTCCGCCGGACTCGGAATGCCGGGAGACTTTGCTAGGGTCTCCGTTGCCAAAAATAGGCCACGGCCAAAGCCACGCCCAAAAATAACCGCCCGAAGGCTGGGGCGCCAAGTTCGTCCAGCGGGAAAAGGCCACAAAAACGGGTGGGCTATAGCCTTGGGGGGTGGGGCTGGGCAACTTCGTCCGCCGGACTCGGAATGCCGCGAGACTTTGCGAGGGGCCTCCGTGTGCCAAAAATAGGCCACGGGCGAAGCCGTACCCGGAAAAAACCGCCCGAAGGCTGGGGCGCCAAGTTCGTTCAGCGGAAAAAGGCCACAAAAACGGGTGGGCTATAACCTTGGGGGGTGGGGCTGGCCAACTTCGTCTGCCGGACTCGGAATGCCGCGAGACTTTGCGAGGGGCCTCTGTGTGCATACAATAGGCCGCGGACAAAGCCGCGCCCAAAAATAACCGCCCGAAGGCCGGGGCGCCAAGTTCGTCCAGCGGAAAAAGGCCACAAAAACGGGTGGGCTATAGCCTTGGGGGGTGGGGATGGCCAACTTCGTCCGCCGGACTCGGAATGCCGCGAGACTTTGCGAGGGGCCTCCGTGTGCCAAAAATAGGCCGCGGGCAAAGCCGCACCCAAAAATAACCGCCCGAAGGCCGGGGCGCCAAGTTCGTCCAGCGGAAAAAGGCCACAAAAATGGGTGGGCTATAGCCTTGGGGGGTGGGGATGGCCAACTTCGTCCGCCGGACTCGGAATGCCGCGAGACTTTGCGAGGGGCCTCCGTGTGCCAAAAATAGGCCGCGGACGAAGCCGCGTCCAAAAATAACCGCCCGAAGGCCGGGGCGCCAAGTTCGTCCAGCGGAAAAAGGCCACAAAAATGGGTGGGCTATAGCCTTGGGGGGTGGGGATGGCCAACTTCGTCCGCCGGGCTCGGAATGCCGTGAGACTTTGCGAGGGGCCTCCGTGTGCCAAAAATAGGCCGCGGGCAAAGCCGCACCCAAAAATAACCGCCCGAAGGCCGGGGCGCCAAGTTCGTCCTGCGAAAAAAGGCCACAACAAACGGGTGGGCTATAGCCTTGGGGGGTGGGGCTGGCCAACTTCGTCCGCCGGACTCGGAATGCCGCGAGACATTGCGAGGGGCCTCCGTGTGCATAAAATAGGCCACGGACAAAGCGGCACCAAAAATAACCTCCCGAAGGCCGGGGCGCCAAGTTTGTCCAGCGGAAAAAGGCCACAAAAACGGGTGGTCTATATCCTTGGGGGGTGGCGCTGGCCAACTTCGTCCGCCGGATTCGAAATGCCGCGAGACTTTGCGAGGGGCCTCCGTGTGCCAAAAATAGGCCGCGGGCAAAGCCGTACCCAGAAAAAACCGCCCGAAGGCTGGGGCGCCAAGTTCGTCCAGCGGAAAAAGGCCACAAAAACGGGTGGGCTATAGCCTTTGGGGGTGGGGCTGGCCAACTTCGTCCGCCGGACTCGGAATGCCGCGAGAGTTTGCGAGGGGCCTCCGTGTGCCAAAAATAGGCAGCGGACAAGGCCGCGCCCAAAAATAACCGCCCGAAGGCTGGGGCGCCAAGTTCGTCCTGTGAAAAAAGGCCACAAAAACGGGTGGGCTATAGCCTTGGGAGGTGGGGCTGGCCCACTTCGTCCACCCGACTCGGAATGCCGTGAGACTTTGCGAGGGGCCTCCGTGTGCCAAAAATAGGCCGCGGGCAAAGCCGCGCCCAAAAATAACCGCCCGAAGGCCGGGGCGCCATTTCGTCCAGCGGAAAAAGGCCACAAAAACGGGTGGGCAATAGCCTTGGGGGGTGGGGCTGGCTAACTTGGTCCGCCGGACTTGGAATGCCGTGACACTTTGCGAGGGGCTCCCGTGTGCCAAAAATAGGCCGTGGGCAAAGCCGCGCCCAAAAATAACCGCCCGAAGGCCGGGGCGCGAAGTTCGTCCAGCAGAAAAAGGCCACAAAAACGGGTGGGCTATAGCCTTGGGGGGTGGGGCTGGCGAACTTGGTCCGCCGGACTCGGAATGCCACGATACTTTGCGCGGGTCCTCCGTGTGCCAATAATAGGCCGCGGACAAAGCCGCGTCCAAAAAAAACCGCCCGAAGGCCGGCGAACCAAGTTTGTCCAGCGGAAAAAGGCCACAAAAACGGGTGGGCTATAGCCTAGGGGGGTGGGGCTGGCCAAGTTCGTCCACCGGACTCGGAATGCCGCGAGACTTTGCGAGGGGCCTGCGTGTGCCAAAATTAGGCCGCGGGCAAAGCCGCGCCCAAAAATAACTGCCCGAAGGCCGGGACGCCAAGTTCGTCCCGCGGAAAAAGGCCACAAAAACGGGTGGGCTATAGCCTTGGGGGGTGGGGCTGGCCAACATCGTCCGCCGGTCTCGGAATGCCGCGAGACTTTGCGAGGGTCCTCCGTGTGCATAAAATAGGCTGCGGACAAAGCTGCGCCCAAAAATAACCACCCGAAGGCCAGGGCGCCAAGTTTGTCCAGCGGAAAAAGGCCACAAAAACGGGTGCGCTATAGCCTTGGGGGGTGGGGCTGGCCAACTTCGTCCGCCGGACTCGGAATGCCGCGAGACTTTGCGAGGGCCCTCCGTGTGCATAACATAGGCCGCGGACAAAGCTACGCCCAAAAATAACCACCCGAAGGCCGGGGCGCCAAGTTCGTCCAGCGGAAAAAGGCCACAAAAACGGGTGGGCTATATCCTTGTGGCGTGGCGCTGCCCAACTTCGTCCGCCGGACTCGGAATGCCGCGACACTTTGCGAGGGGCTTCCGTGTGCCAAAAATAGGCCGCGGGCAAAGCCGCACCCAAAAATAACCGCCCGAAGGCCGGGGCGCTAAGTTCGTCCAGCGGAAAAAGGCCACAAAAATGGGTGGGCTATAGCCTTGGGGGGTGGGGCTGGCCGACTTCGTCCGCCGGACCCGGAATGCCGCGAGACATTGCAAGGCGCCTCCGTGTGCCAAAAATAGGCCGCGGGCAATGCCGCGCCCAAAAATAACCGCCCGAAGGCCGGGGCGCCAAGTTCGTCCAGCAGAAAAAGACCACAAAAACGGGTGGGCTATAGCCTTGGGGGGTGGGGCTGCCCAACTTCGTCCGCCCGACTCGAATGCCGTGAGACTTTGCGAGGGGCCTCCGTGTGCCAAAAATAGGCTGCGGGCAAAGCCACGCCCAAAAATAACCGCCCGAAGGCCGGGGCGCCAAGTTCGTCCAGCGGAAACAGGCCACAAAAACGGGTGGGCTATAGCCTTGGGGGGTGGGGCTGGCCAACTTCGTCCGCCGGACTCGGAATGCCGCGAGACTTTGCGAGGGGCCTCCGTGTGCCAAAATTAGGCCGCGGGCAAAGCCGCGCCCAAAAATAACTGCCCGAAGGCCGGGGCGCCAAGTTCGTCCCGCGGAAAAAGGCCACAAAAACGGGTGGGCTATAGCCTTGGGGGGTGGGGCTGGCCAACTTTGTCCGCCGGACTCGGAATGCCGCGAGACTTTGCGAGGGGCCTCCGTGTGCCAAAAATAGGCCGCGGGCAAAGCCGCGCTTAAAAATAACCCCCCAAAGGCCGGGGCGCCAAGTTCGTCCAGCGGAAAAAGGCCACAAAAACGGGTGGGCTATAGCCTTGGGGGGTGGGGCTGGCCAACTTCGTCCGCCGGACTCAGAATGCCGCGAGACTTTGCGAGAGGCCTCCGTGTGCCAAAAATAGGCTGCGGGCAAAGCCGTACCCAAAAATAACCGCCCGAAAGCCGGGGCGCCAAGTTCGTCCAGCGGAAAAAGGCCACAAAAACGGGTGGGCTATAGCCTTGGGGGGTGGGGCTGGCCCACTTCGTCCGCCGGACTCGGAATGCCGCGAGACTTTGCGAGGGGCCTCTGTGTGCCAAAAATAGACCGCGGGCAAAGCCGCGACCAAAAATACCCGCCCGAAGGCCGGGGCGCCAAGTTCGTCCAGCGGAAACAGGCCACAAAAACGGGTGGGCTATAGCCTTGGGGGGTGGGGCTGGCCAACTTCGTCCGCCGGACTCGGAATGCCGCGAGACTTTGCGAGGGGCCTCCGTGTGCCAAAATTAGGCCGCGGGCAAAGCCGCGCCCAAAAATAACTGCCCGAAGGCCGGGGCGCCAAGTTCGTCCCGCGGAAAAAGGCCACAAAAACGGGTGGGCTATAGCCTTGGGGGGTGGGGCTGGCTAACATCGTCCGTCGGCCTCGGAATGCCGCGAGACTTTGCGAGGGTCCTCCGTGTGCATAAAATAGGCTGCGGACAAAGCTGCGCCAAAAAATAACCGCCCGAAGGTCGGGGCGCCAAGTTTGTCCAGCGGAAAAAGGCCACAAAAACATGTGGGCTATAGCCTTGGGGGGTGGGGCTGGCCAACTTCGTCCGCCGGACTCGGAATGCCACGAGACTTTGCGAGGGCCCTCCGTGTGCATAAAATAGGCCACGGACAAAGCTACGCCCAAAAATAACCACCCGAAGGCCGGGGCGCCAAGTTCGTCCAGCGGAAAAAGGCCACAAAAACGGGTGGGCTATATCCTTGTGGCGTGGCGCTGGCCAAATTCGTCCGCCGGACCCGGAATGCCGCGACACTTTGCGAGGGGCTACCGTGTGCCAAAAATAGGCTGCGGGCAAAGCCGCACCCAAAAATAACCGCCCGAAGGCCGGGGCGCTAAGTTCGTCCAGCGGAAAAAGGCCACAAAAACGGGTGGGCTATAGCCTTGGGGGGTGGGGCTGGCCAACTTCCACCGCCGTACCCGGAATGCCGCGAGACATTGTAAGGCGCCTCCGTGTGCCAAAAATAGGCCGCGGGCAATGCCGCGCCCAAAAATAACCGCCCGAAGGCCGGGGCGCCAAGTTCGTCCAGCAGAAAAAGACCACAAAAACGGGTGGGCTATGGCCTTGGGGGGTGGGGCTGCCCAACTTCGTCCGCCCGACTCGGAATGCCGCGAGACTTTGCGAGGGGCCTCCGTGTGCCAAAAATAGGCTGCGGGCAAAGCCACGCCCAAAAATAACCGCCCGAAGGCCGGGGCGCCAAGTTCGTCCCGCGGAAAAAGGCCACAAAAACGGGTGGGCTATAGCCTTGGGGGGTGGGGCTGGCCAACATCGTCCGCCGGACTCGGAATGCCGCGAGACTTTGCGAAGGTCCTCCGTGTGCATAAACTAGGCTGTGGACAAAGCTGCGCCCAAAAATAACCGCCCGAAGGCCGGGGCGCCAAGTTCGTCCAGCGGAAAAAGGCCACAAAAACGGGTGGGCTATAGCCTTGGGGGGTGGGGCTGGCCAACTTCGTCCGCCCGACTCAGAATGCCGCGAGACTTTGCGAGGGGCCTCCGTGTGCCAAAAATAGACCGCGGGCAAACCCGCGTCCAAAAATAACCGCCCGAAGGCCTGGGCGCCAAGTTCGTCCAGCGGGAAAAGGGCACAAAAACGGGTGGGCTATAGCCTTGGGGGGTGGGGCTGGCTAACTTCGTCCGCCGGACCCGGAATGCCGCGACACTTTGCGAGGGGCTTCCGTGTGCCAAAAATAGGCCGCGGGCAAAGCCGCACCCAAAAATAACCGCCCGAAGGCCGGGGCGCCAAGTTCGTCCAGCAGAAAAAGACCACAAAAAAGGGTGGGCTATATCCTTGGGGGGTGGCGCTGGCCAACTTCGTCCGCCGGACTCGGAATGCCGCGAGACTTTGCGAGGGGCCTCCGTGTGCCAAAAATAGGCCACGGACAAAGCCGCGACCAAAAATAACCGCCCAACGGCCGGGGCGCCAAGTTCGTCCAGCAGAAAAAGGCCACAAAAACGGGTGGGCTATAGCCTTGGGGGGTGGGGCTGGCCAACTTCGTCCGCCGGACTCGGAATGCTGCGAGACTTTGCGAGGGGCCTCCGTGTCCCAAAAATAGGCTGTGGGCAAAGCCGCGCCCAAAAATAACAGCCCGAAGGCCGGGGCGCCAAGTTCGTCCAGCGGAAAAAGGCCACAAAAACGGGTGGGCTATAGCCCTGGGGGGTCGGGCTGGCCAACTTCGTCCGCTGGACTCGCAATGCTGCGAGACTTTGCGAGGGGCCTCCATGTGCAAAAAATAGGCCGCGGCCAAAGCCGCGCCCAAAAATAACCGCCCGAAGGCCGGGGCGCCAAGTTCATCCTGCGGAAAAAGGCCACAAAAACGGGTGGGCTATAGCCTTGGGGCTGGGGCTGGCCAACTTCGTCCGCCGGACTCGGAATGCTGCGAGACTTTGCGAGGGGCCACCGTGTCCCAAAAATAGGCTGCGGGCACAGCCGCGCTAAAAAATAACCGCCCGAAGGCCGGGGCGCCAAGTTCGTTCAGCGGAAAAAGGCCACAAAAACGGGTGGGCTATAGCCTTGGGGGGTGGGGCTGGCCAACTTCGTCCGCCGGACACGGAATGCTGCGAGACTTTGCGAGGGGCCTCCGTGTCCCAAAAATAGGCTGCGGGCAAAGCCGCGCCCAAAAATAACCGCCCGAAGGCTGGGGCGCCATGTTCGTCCAGCGGAAAAAGGCCACAAAAACGGGTGGGCTATAGCCTTGGGGGGTGGGGCTGGCCGACTTCGTCCGCCGGACTCGGAAAGCCGCGAGACTTTGTGAGGGGCCTCCGTGCGCCAAAAATATGCCGCGGGCAAAGCCGCGACCAAAAATAACCGCCCAACGGCCGGGGCGCCAAGTTCGTCCAGCAGAAAAAGGCCACAAAAACGGGTGGGCTATAGCCTTGGGGGGTGGGGCTGGCCAACTTCGTCCGCCGGGCTAGGAATGCCGCGAGACTCTGCGAGGGGCCTCCGTATGCCAAAAAATGGCGGCGGGAGAGCTGCGCCCAAAAATAACCGCCCGGAGGACGGGGCGCCAAGTTCGTCCAGCCGAAAAAGGCCACAAAAACGGGTGGGCTATAGCCTTGGGGGGTGGGGCTGGCCGACTTCGTGCGCCGGACTCGGAATGCGGCGAGACTTTGCGAGGGGCCTCCGTGTGCAAAAAATAGGCTGCGGGCAAAGCCGTGCCCAAAAATAACTTCCCGAAGGCCGGGGCGCCATGTTCGTCCAGCGGAAAAAGGCCACAAAAACGGGTGGGCTATAGCCTTGGGGGGTGGGGCTGGCCAACTTCGTCCGCCGGACTCAGAATGCCGCGAGACTTTGCGAGGGGCCTCCATGTGCTAAAAATAGGGTAGGGGCAAAGCCGCACCCAAAAATAACCGCCCGAAGGCCGGGGCGCCAAGTTCGTGCAGCGGAAAAAGGCCACAAAAACGGGTGGGCTATAGCCTTGTGGGGTGGGGCTGGCCAACTTCGTCCGCCAAACTCGGAATGCCGCGAGACTTTACGAGGGGCTTCTGTGTGCCAAAAATAGGCTGCGGGCAAAGCCGTACCCAAAAATAACTGCCCGAAGGCCGGGTCGCCATGTTCGTCCAGCGGAAAAAGGCCACACAAACGGGTGGGCTATAGCCTTGGGGGGTGGGGCTGGCCCACTTCGTCCGCCGGACTCGGAATGCCGCGAGACTTTGCGAGTGGCCTCCGTGTGCAAAAAATAGGCTCCGGACAAAGCCGCGCCCAAAAATAACCGCCCGAAGGCCGGTGCGCCAAGTTCGTCCAGCGTAAAAAGGCCACAAAAACGGGTAGGCTATAGCCTTGGGGGGTGGGGCTGGCCAACTTCATCCGCCAGACTCGGAATGCTGCGAGACTTTGCGAGGGGCCTCCGTGTGCCAAAAATAGGCCGCGGGCAAAGCCGCGCCCAAAAATAACCGCCCGAAGACCGGGGCGCCAAGTTCGTCCAGCGGAAAAAGGCCGCAAAAACGGGTGGGCTATAGCCTTGTGGGGTGGGGCTGGCCAACTTCGTCCGCCAAACTCGGAATGCCGCGAGACTTTGCGAGGGGCTGCCGTGTGCCAAAAATAGGCTGCGGGCAAAGCCGTACCCAAAAATAACTGCCCGAAGGCCGGGTCGCCATGTTCGTCCAGCGGAAAAAGGCCACAAAAACGGGTGGGCTATAGCCTTGGGGGGTGGGGCTGGCCCACTTCGTCCGCCGGACTTGGAATGCCGCGAGACTTTGCGAGTGGCCTCCGTGTGCAAATAATAGGCTCCGGGCAAAGCCGCGCCCAAAAATAACCGCCCGAAGGCCGGGGCGCCATGTTCGTCCAGCGTAAAAAGGCCACAAAAACGGGTAGCCTATAGCCTTGGGGGGTGGGGCTGGCCAACTTCATCCGCCGGACTCGGAATGCTGCGAGACTTTGCGAGGGGCCTCCGTGTGCCAAAAATAGGCCGCGGGCAAAGCCGCGCCCAAAAATAACCGCCCGAAGGCCGGGGCGCCAAGTTCGTCCAGCGGAAAAAGGCCACAAAAATGGGTGGGCTATAGCCTTGTCGGGTGGGGCTGGCCAACTTCGTCCGCCAAACTCGGAATGCCGCGAGACTTTGTGAGGGGCTTCCGTGTGCCAAAAATAGGCTGCGGGCAAAGCCGTACCCAAAAATAGCTGCCCGAAGGCCGGGTCGCCATGTTCGTCCAGCGGAAAAAGGCCACAAAAACGGGTGGGCTATAGCCTTGGGGGGTGCGGCTGGCCAACTTTGTCCGCCGGACTCGGAATACCGCGACACTTTGCGAGGGGCCTCCGTGTGCAAAAAATAGGCTGCGGGCAAAGCCGCACCCAAAAATAACTGCCCGAAGGCCGGGGCGCCATGTTCGTACAGCGGAAAAAGGCCAAAAAAAGGGGTGACCTATAGCCTTGTGGGGTGGGGCTGGCCAACTTCGTCCGCCGGACTCGGAATGCCGCGAGAGTTTCCGAGGGGCCTCCGTGTGCCAAAAATAGGCTGTGGGCAAAGCCGCACCCAAAAATAACCGCCCGAAGGCCGGGGCGCCAAGTTCGTCCAGCGGAAAAAGGCCACAAAAACGGGTGGGCTATAGCCTTGGGGGGTGGGGCTGGCCAACTTCGTCCGCTGGACTCGGAATGCCGCGAGACTTTGCGAGGGGCCTCCGTGTGCCAAAAATGGGCCGCGGGCAAAGCCGCGCCCAAAAATAACCGCCCGAAGGCCGGGGCGCCAAGTTCTTACAGCGGAAAAAGGCCACAAAAACGGGTGGGCTATAGCCTTGGGGGGTGGGGCTGGCCAACTTCGTCCGCCGCACTCGGAATGCCGCGAGACTTAGCGAGGGGCCTCCGTGTGCAAAAAATAGGACGCGGGCAAAGCCGCTCCCAAAAATAACCGCCTGAAGGCCGGGGCGCCAAGTTCGTCGAGCGGAAAAAGGCCACAAAAACGGGTGGGCTATATAGCCTTGGGGGGTGGGGCTGGCACATTTCGTCCGGCAGACTCGGAATGCCGCGAGACTTTGCGAGGGTCCTCCGTGTGCCAATAATAGGCCGCGGGCAAAGCCGCGCCCAAATACAACCGCCCGAAGGCCGGGGCGCCAAGTTCGTCCAGCGGAAAAAGGCCACCAAAACTGGTGGGCTATAGCCTTGGGGGGTGGGGCTGGCCCACTTCGTCCGCCAAACTGGGAATGCCGCGAGACTTTGCGAGGGGCCTCCATGTGCCAAAAATAGGCCGCGGGCAAAGCCGCGCCCAAAAATAACCGCCTGAAGGCCGGGGCGCCAAGTTCGTCCAGCGGAAAAAGACCACAAAAACGGGTGGGCTATGGCCTTTGCGGGTGGGGCTGGCCCACTTCGTCCGCCAGACTCGGAATGCCGCGAGACTTTGCGAGGGGCCTCTGTGTGCCAAAAATAGGCCGCGGGCAAAGCGGCGCCCAAAAATAACCGACCGAAGGCCGGGGCGCCAAATTCGTCCAGCGGAAAAAGGCCACAAAAACGGGTGGGCTATAGCCTTGGGGGTGGGGCTGGCCAACTTCGTCCGCCGGACTCGGAATGCCGCGAGACTTTACGAGGGGCCTCCGTGCGCCAAAAATATGCCGCGGGCAAAGCCGCGATAAAAAATAACCGCCCAACGGCCGGGGCGCCAAGTTCGTCCAGCAGAAAAAGGCCACAAAAACGGGTGGGCTATAGCCTTGGGGGGTGGGGCTGGCCAACTTCGTCCGCCGGGCTCGGAATGCCGCGAGACTCTGCGAGGGGCCTCCGTATGCCAAAAAATGGCCGCGGGCAAAGCTGTGCCCAAAAATAACCGCCCGGAGGCCGGGGCGCCAAGTTCGTCCAGCCGAAAAAGGCCACAAAAACGGGTGGGCTATAGCCTTGGGGGGTGGGGCTGCCCGACTTCGTCCGCCGGACTCGGAATGCGGCGAGACTTTGCGAGGGGCCTCCGTGTGCAAAAAATAGGCTGCGGGCAAAGTCGTGCCCAAAAATAACTTCCCGAAGGCCGGGGCGCCAAGTTCGTCCAGCGGAAAAAGGCCACAAAAACGGGTGGGCTATAGCCTTGGGGGGTGGGGCTGGCCTACTTCGTCCGCCGGACTCGGAATGCCGCGAGACTTTGCGAGGGGCCTCCGTGTGCCAAAAATGGGCCGCGGGCAAAGCCGCGCCCAAAAATAACCGCCCGAAGGCCGGGGCGCCAAGTTCTTCCAGCGGAAAAAGGCCACAAAAACGGGTGGGCTATAGCCTTGGGGGGTGGGGCTGGCCAACTTCGTCCGCCGCACTCGGAATGCCGCGAGACTTTGCGAGGGGCCTCCGTGTGCAAAAAATAGGACGCGGGCAAAGCCGCTCCCAAAAATAACCGCTTGAAGGCCGGGGCGCCAAGTTCGTTGAGCGGAAAAAGGCCACAAAAACGGGTGGGCTATATAGCCTTGGGGGGTGGGGCTGGCACACTTCGTCCGCCAGACTCGGAATGCCGCGAGACTTTGCGAGGGGCCTCCGTGTGCCAAAAATAGGCCGCGGGCAAAGCCGCGCCCAAAAACAACCGCCCGAAGGCCGGGGCGCCAAGTTCGTCCAGCGGAAAAAGGCCACAAAAACTGGTGGGCTATAGCCTTGGGGGGTGGGGCCGGCAAACTTCGTCCGCTGGACTCGGAATGCCGCGAGACTTTGCGAGGGGCCTCCATGTGCCAAAAATAGGCCGCGGGCGAAGCCGCGCCCAAAAATAACCGCCCGAAGGCGGGGCGCCAAGTTCGTCCAGCGGAAAAAGGCCACAAAAACGGGTGGGCTATAGCCTTGGGGGGTGGGGCTGGCCAACTTCGTCCGCCGGACTCGGAATGCCGCGAGACTTTGCGAGGGACCTCCGTGTGCCAAAAATAGGCCACGGGCAAAGCCGCGCCCAAAAATAACCGCCCGAAGGCCGGGGCGCCAAGTTCGTCCAGCGGAAAAAGGCCACAAAAACGGGTGGGCTATATCCTTGGGGGGTGGGGCTGGCCCACTTCGACCGCCGCACTCGGAATGCCGCGAGACTTTGCGAGGGGCCTCCGTGTGCCAAAAATTGGCCGCGGACAAAGCGGCGCCCAAAAATAACCGCCCGAAGGCCGGGGCGCCAAGTTCGTCCAGCGGAAAAAGGCCACAAAAACGGGTGGGCTATAGCCTTGGGGGGTGGGGCTGGCCAACTTCGTCCGCCGGACTCGGAATGCCGCGAGGCTTTACGAGGGGCCTCCGTTTGCCAAAAATATGCCGCGGGCAAAGCCGCGATAAAAAATAATCACCCAACGGCCGGGGCGCCAAGTTCGTCCAGCAGAAAAAGGCCACAAAAACGGGTGGGCTATAGCCTTGGGGGGTGGGGCTGGCCAACTTCGTCCGCCGGGCTCGGAATGCCGCGAGACTCTGCGAGGGGCCTCCGTATGCCAAAAAATGGCCGCGGGCAAAGCTGCGCCCAAAAATAACCGCCCGGAGGCCGGGGCGCCAAGTTCGTCCAGCCGAAAAAGGCCACAAAAACGGGTGGGCTATAGCCTTGGGTGGTGGGGCTGGCCAACTTCGTCCGCCGGACTCGGAATGCCGCGATACTTTGCAAGGGGCCTCCGTGTGCCAAAAATAGGCCGCGGGCAAAGCGGCGCCCAAAAATAACCGACCGAAGGCCGGGGCGCCAAATTCGTCCAGCGGAAAAAGGCCACAAAAACGGGTGGGCTATAGCCTTGGGGGTGGGGCTGGCCAACTTCGTCCGCCGGACTCGGAATGCCGCGAGACTTTACGAGGGGCCTCCGTGCGCCAAAAATATGCCGCGGGCAAAGCCGCGATAAAAAATAACCGCCCAACGGCCGGGGCGCCAAGTTCGTCCAGCAGAAAAAGGCCACAAAAACGGGTGGGCTATAGCCTTGGGGGGTGGGGCTGGCCAACTTCGTCCGCCGGGCTCGGAATGCCGCGAGACTCTGCGAGGGGCCTCCGTATGCCAAAAAATGGCCGCGGGCAAAGCTGTGCCCAAAAATAACCGCCCGGAGGCCGGGGCGCCAAGTTCGTCCAGCCGAAAAAGGCCACAAAAATGGGTGGGCTATAGCCTTGGGGGGTGGGGCTGCCCGACTTCGTCCGCCGGACTCGGAATGCGGCGAGACTTTGCGAGGGGCCTCCGTGTGCAAAAAATAGGCTGCGGGCAAAGTCGTGCCCAAAAATAACTTCCCGAAGGCCGGGGCGCCAAGTTCGTCCAGCGGAAAAAGGCCACAAAAACGGGTGGGCTATAGCCTTGGGGGGTGGGGCTGGCCTACTTCGTCCGCCGGACTCGGAATGCCGCGAGACTTTGCGAGGGGCCTCCGTGTGCCAAAAATGGGCCGCGGGCAAAGCCGCGCCCAAAAATAACCGCCCGAAGGCCGGGGCGCCAAGTTCTTCCAGCGGAAAAAGGCCACAAAAACGGGTGGGCTATAGCCTTGGGGGGTGGGGCTGGCCAACTTCGTCCGCCGCACTCGGAATGCCGCGAGACTTTGCGAGGGGCCTCCGTGTGCAAAAAATAGGACGCGGGCAAAGCCGCTCCCAAAAATAACCGCTTGAAGGCCGGGGCGCCAAGTTCGTTGAGCGGAAAAAGGCCACAAAAACGGGTGGGCTATATAGCCTTGGGGGGTGGGGCTGGCACACTTCGTCCGCCAGACTCGGAATGCCGCGAGACTTTGCGAGGGGCCTCCGTGTGCCAAAAATAGGCCGCGGGCAAAGCCGCGCCCAAAAACAACCGCCCGAAGGCCGGGGCGCCAAGTTCGTCCAGCGGAAAAAGGCCACAAAAACTGGTGGGCTATAGCCTTGGGGGGTGGGGCCGGCAAACTTCGTCCGCTGGACTCGGAATGCCGCGAGACTTTGCGAGGGGCCTCCATGTGCCAAAAATAGGCCGCGGGCGAAGCCGCGCCCAAAAATAACCGCCCGAAGGCGGGGCGCCAAGTTCGTCCAGCGGAAAAAGGCCACAAAAACGGGTGGGCTATAGCCTTGGGGGGTGGGGCTGGCCGACTTCGTCCGCCGGACTCGGAATGCCGCGAGACTTTGCGAGGGACCTCCGTGTGCCAAAAATAGGCCACGGGCAAAGCCGCGCCCAAAAATAACCGCCCGAAGGCCGGGGCGCCAAGTTCGTCCAGCGGAAAAAGGCCACAAAAACGGGTGGGCTATATCCTTGGGGGGTGGGGCTGGCCCACTTCGACCGCCGCACTCGGAATGCCGCGAGACTTTGCGAGGGGCCTCCGTTTGCCAAAAATTGGCCGCGGACAAAGCGGCGCCCAAAAATAACCGCCCGAAGGCCGGGGCGCCAAGTTCGTCCAGCGGAAAAAGGCCACAAAAACGGGTGGGCTATAGCCTTGGGGGGTGGGGCTGGCCAACTTCGTCCGCCGGACTCGGAATGCCGCGAGGCTTTACGAGGGGCCTCCGTTTGCCAAAAATATGCCGCGGGCAAAGCCGCGATAAAAAATAATCACCCAACGGCCGGGGCGCCAAGTTCGTCCAGCAGAAAAAGGCCACAAAAACGGGTGGGCTATAGCCTTGGGGGGTGGGGCTGGCCAACTTCGTCCGCCGGGCTCGGAATGCCGCGAGACTCTGCGAGGGGCCTCCGTATGCCAAAAAATGGCCGCGGGCAAAGCTGCGCCCAAAAATAACCGCCCGGAGGCCGGGGCGCCAAGTTCGTCCAGCCGAAAAAGGCCACAAAAACGGGTGGGCTATAGCCTTGGGTGGTGGGGCTGGCCAACTTCGTCCGCCGGACTCGGAATGCCGCGATACTTTGCGAGGGACCTCCGTGTGCCAAAAATAGGCCGCGGGCAAAGCCGCGCCCAAAAATAACCGCCCGAAGGCCGGGGCGCCAAGTTCGTCCAGCGGAAAAAGGCCACAAAAACGGGTGGGCTATAGCCTTGGGGGGTGGGGCTGGCCCACTTCGACCGCCGCAATCGGAATGCCGCGAGACTTTGCGAGGGGCCTCCGTGTGCCAAAAATAGGCCGCGGACAAAGCGGCGCCCAAAAATAACCGCCCGAAGGCCGGGGCGCCAAGTTCGTCCAGCGGAAAAAGGCCACAAAAATGGGTGGGCTATAGCCTTGGGGGGTGGGGCTGGCACACTTCGTCCGCCAGACTCGGAATGCCGCGAGACTTTGCGAGGGGCCTCCGTGTGCCAAAAATAGGCCGCGGGCAAAGCCGCGCCCAAAAACAACCGCCCGAAGGCCGGGGCGCCAAGTTCGTCCAGCGGAAAAAGGCCACAAAAACTGGTGGGCTATAGCCTTGGGGGGTGGGGCCGGCAAACTTCGTCCGCTGGACTCGGAATGCCGCGAGACTTTGCGAGGGGCTTCCATGTGCCAAAAATAGGCCGCGGGCGAAGCCGCGCCCAAAAATAACCGCCCGAAGGCGGGGCGCCAAGTTCGTCCAGCGGAAAAAGGCCACAAAAACGGGTGGGCTATAGCCTTGGGGGGTGGGGCTGGCCAACTTCGTCCGCCGGACTCGGAATGCCGCGAGACTTTGCGAGGGACCTCCGTGTGCCAAAAATAGGCCACGGGCAAAGCCGCGCCCAAAAATAACCGCCCGAAGGCCGGGGCGCCAAGTTCGTCCAGCGGAAAAAGGCCACAAAAACGGGTGGGCTATATCCTTGGGGGGTGGGGCTGGCCCACTTCGACCGCCGCACTCGGAATGCCGCGAGACTTTGCGAGGGGCCTCCGTGTGCCAAAAATTGGCCGCGGACAAAGCGGCGCCCAAAAATAACCGCCCGAAGGCCGGGGCGCCAAGTTCGTCCAGCGGAAAAAGGCCACAAAAACGGGTGGGCTATAGCCTTGGGGGGTGGGGCTGGCCAACTTCGTCCGCCGGACTCGGAATGCCGCGAGGCTTTACGAGGGGCCTCCGTTTGCCAAAAATATGCCGCGGGCAAAGCCGCGATAAAAAATAATCACCCAACGGCCGGGGCGCCAAGTTCGTCCAGCAGAAAAAGGCCACAAAAACGGGTGGGCTATAGCCTTGGGGGGTGGGGCTGGCCAACTTCGTCCGCCGGGCTCGGAATGCCGCGAGACTCTGCGAGGGGCCTCCGTATGCCAAAAAATGGCCGCGGGCAAAGCTGCGCCCAAAAATAACCGCCCGGAGGCCGGGGCGCCAAGTTCGTCCAGCCGAAAAAGGCCACAAAAACGGGTGGGCTATAGCCTTGGGTGGTGGGGCTGGCCAACTTCGTCCGCCGGACTCGGAATGCCGCGATACTTTGCGAGGGACCTCCGTGTGCCAAAAATAGGCCGCGGGCAAAGCCGCGCCCAAAAATAACCGCCCGAAGGCCGGGGCGCCAAGTTCGTCCAGCGGAAAAAGGCCACAAAAACGGGTGGGCTATAGCCTTGGGGGGTGGGGCTGGCCCACTTCGACCGCCGCAATCGGAATGCCGCGAGACTTTGCGAGGGGCCTCCGTGTGCCAAAAATAGGCCGCGGACAAAGCGGCGCCCAAAAATAACCGCCCGAAGGCCGGGGCGCCAAGTTCGTCCAGCGGAAAAAGGCCACAAAAATGGGTGGGCTATAGCCTTGGGGGTTGGGGCTGGCCAACTTCGTCCGCCGGACTCGGAATACCGCGAGGCTTTGCGAGGGGCCTCCGTGCGCCAAAAATATGCCGCGGGCAAAGCCGCGATAAAAAATAACCGCCCAACGGCCGGGGCGCCAAGTTCGTCCAGCAGAAAAAGGCCACAAAAACGGGTGGGCTATAGCCTTGGGGGGTGGGGCTGGCCAACTTCGTCCGCCGGGCTCGGAATGCCGCGAGACTCTGCGAGGGGCCTCCGTATGCCAAAAAATGGCCGCGGGCAAAGCTGCGCCCAAAAATAACCGCCCGAAGGCCGGGGCGCCAAGTTCGTCCAGCGGAAAAAGGCCACAAAAACGGGTGGGCTATAGCCTTGGGGGGTGGGGCTGGCCAACTTCGTCCGCCGGACTCGGAATGCCGCGAGGCTTTACGAGGGGCCTCCGTGCGCCAAAAATATGCCGCGGGCAAAGCCGCGATAAAAAATAACCACCCAACGGCCGGGGCGCCAAGTTCGTCCAGCAGAAAAAGGCCACAAAAACGGGTGGGCTATAGCCTTGGGGGGTGGGGCTGGCCAACTTCGTCCGCCTGGCTCGGAATGCCGCGAGACTCTGCGAGGGGCCTCCGTATGCCAAAAAATGGCCGCGGGCAAAGCTGCGCCCAAAAATAACCACCCGGAGGCCGGGGCGCCAAGTTCGTCCAGCCGAAAAAGGCCACAAAAACGGGTGGGCTATAGCCTTGGGGGGTGGGGCTGGCCAACTTCGTCCGCCGGACTCGGAATGCCGCGAGACTTTGCGAGGGACCTCCGTGTGCCAAAAATAGGCCGCGGGCAAAGCCGCGCCCAAAAATAACCGCCCGGAGGCCGGGGCGCCAAGTTCGTCCAGCCGAAAAAGGCCACAAAAACGGGTGGGCTATGGCCTTGGGGGGTGGGGCTGGCCGACTTCGTCCGCCGGACTCGGAATGCGGCGAGACTTTGCGAGGGGCCTCCGTGTGCAAAAAATAGGCTGCGGGCAAATCCATGCCCAAAAATAACTTCCCGAAGGCCGGGGCGCCAAATTCGTCCAGCGGAAAAAGGCCACAAAAACGGGTGGGCTATAGCCTTGGGGGGTGGGGCTGGCCAACTTCGTCCACCGGACTCGGAATTCCGCGAGACTTTGCGAGGGGACTCCGTGTGCAAAAATAGGCTGCGGCCTAGGCCGCGCCCAAAAATAACCGCCCGAAGGCCGGGGCGCCAAGTTCGTCCAGCGGAAAAAGGCCACAAAAACGGGTGGGCTATAGCCTTGGGGAGTGGGGCTGGCCAACTTCGTCCGCCGGACTCAGAATGCCGCGTGACTTTGCGAGGGACCTCCGTGTGCCAAAAATAGGCCGCGGGCAAAGCCGCGCCCAAAAATAACCGCCCGAAGGCCGGGGCGCCAAGTTCGTCCAGCGGAAAAAGGCCACAAAAACGGGTGGGCTATAGCCTTGGGGAGTGGGGCTGGCCAACTTCGTCCGCCGGACTCAGAATTCCGCGAGACTTTGCGAGGGACCTCCGTGTGCCAAAAATAGGCCGCGGGCAAAGCCGCGCCCAAAAATAACCGCGCGAAGGCTGGGGAGCCATGTTCGTCGAGCGGAAAAAGGCCACAAAAACGGGTGGGCTATAGCCTTGGGGGGTGGGGCTGGCCCACTTCGTCCGCCAGACTTGGAATGCCGCGAGACTTTGCAAGGGGCCTCCGTGTACAAAAAATAGGCCGCGGGCAGAGCCGCGCCCAAAAATAACCGCCCGAAGTCCGGGTCGCCAAGTTCGTCCAGCGGAAAAAGGCCACAAAAACGGGTGGGCTATAGCCTTGGGAGGTGGGGCTGGCCAACTTTGTCCGCCGGACTCGGAATGTCGCGAGACTTTACGAGGGTCCTCCGTGTGCCAAAAATAGGCCGCGGACAAAGCCGCGCCCAAAAATAACCGCCCGAAGGCTGGGGCGCCAAGTTCGTCCAGCGGAAAAAGGCCTCAAAAACGGGTGGGCTATAGCCTTGGGGGGTGGGGCTGGCCAACTTCGTCCGCCGGACTCGGAATGCCGCGAGACTTTGCGAGGGACCTCCGTGTGCCAAAAATAGGCCGCGGGCAGAGCCGCGCCCAAAAATAACCGCCCGAAGTCCGGGTCGCCAAGTTCGTCCAGCGGAAGAAGGCCACAAAAACGGGTGGGCTATAGCCTTGGGGGGTGGGGCTGGCCAACTTCGTCCGCCGGACTCGGAATGCCGCGAGACTTTGCGAGGGGCCTCCGTGTGCCAAAAATAGGCCGCGGGCAAAGCGGCGGCCAAAAATAACTGCCCGAAGGCCGGGGCGCTAAGTTCGTCCAGCGGAAAAAGGCCACAAAAACGGGTGGGCTATAGCCTTGGGGGGTGGGGCTGGCCAACTTCGTCCGCCGGACTAGGAATGCCGCGAGACTTTGCGAGGGGCCTCCGTGTGCCAAAAATAGGCCACGGGCAAAGCGGCGCACAAAAATAACCGCCGGAAGCCCGGGGCGCCAAGTTCTACCAGCGGAAAAAGGCCACAAAAACGGGTGGGCTATAGCCTTGGGGGGTGGGGCTTGCCAACTTCGTCCGGCGGACTCGGAATGCCGCGAGACATTGCGAGGGGCCTCCGTGTGCCAAAAATAGGCTGCGGCCTAAGCCGCGCCCAAAAATAACCGCCAGAAGGCCGGGGCGCCAAGTTCGTCCAGCGGAAAAAGGCCACAAAAACGGGTGGGCTATAGCCTTGGGGGTTGGGGCTGGCCAACTTCGTCCGCCGGGCTAGGAATGTCGCGAGACTTTGCGAGGGGCCTCCGTGTGCCAAAAATAGGTCGCGGGCAAAGCGGCGCCCAAAAATAACCGCCCGAAGGCCGGGGCGCCAAGTTCGACCAGCGGAAAAAGGCCACAAAAACGGGTGGGCTATAGCCTTGGGGGGTGGGGCTGGCCAACTTCGTCCGCCGGACTCGGAATGCCGCGAGACTTTGCGAGGGGCCTCCGTGTGCCAAAAATAGGCTGTGGCCTAAGCCGCGCCCAAAAATAACCTCCAGAAGGCCGGGGCGCCAAGTTCGTCCTGCGGAAAAAGGCCACAAAAACGGGTGGGCTATAACGTTGGGGCGTGGGGCTGGCCCACTTCGTCCGCGGGACTCGGAATGCCGCGAGACTTTCCGAGGGGCCTCCGTGTGCCCAAAATAGGCCGCGGGCAAAGCGGCGCTCAAAAATAACTGCCCGAAGGCCGGGGCGCTAAGTTCGTCCAGCGGAAAAAGGCCACAAAAACGGGTGGGCTATAGCCTTGGGGGGTGGGGCTGGCCAACTTCGTCCGCCGGACTCGGAATGCCGCGAGACGTTGCGAGGGGGCTCCGTGTGCCAAAAATAGGCTGCGGCCTAAGCCGCACCCAAAAATAACCTCCAGAAGGCCGGGGCGCCAAGTTCGTCCAGCGGAAAAAAGCCACAAAAACGGGTGGGCTATAGCCTTGGGGGGTGGGGCTGGCCAACTTCGTCCGCCGGACTCGGAATGCCGCGAGACTTTGCGAGGGACCTCCGTGTGCCAAAAATAGGCCGCAGCCAAAGCCGCGCCCAAAAATAACCGCCCGAAGGCCGGGGCGCCAAGTTCGTCCAGCGGAAAAAGGCCACAAAAACGGGTGGGGTATAGCCTTGGGAGGTGGGGCTGGCCAACTTCATCCGCCGGACTCGGAATGAAGCGAGACTTTGCAAGGGGCCTCCGTGTGCCAAAAATAGGCTGCGGACAAAGCCGCGCACAAAAATGACGGCCCGAAGGCCGGGGCGCCAAGTTCGTCCAGCGGAAAAAGGCCACAAAAACGGGTGGGCTATAGCCTTGGGGGGTGGGGCTGGCCAACTTCGTCCGCCGGACTCGGAATGCCGCGAGACTTCGCGAGGGGCCTCCGCGTGCCAAAAATAGACCACGGACAAAGCCGCACCCAAAAATAACCGCGCGAAGGCTGGGGAGCCATGTTCGTCGAGCGGAAAAAGGCCATAAAAACGGGTGGGCTATAGCCTTGGGGGGTGGGGCTGGCCAACTTCGTCCGCCGGGCTCGGAAAGCCGCGAGACTCTGCGAGGGGCCTCCGTATGCCAAAAAATGTCCGCGGGCAATGCTGCGCCCAAAAATAACCGCCCGGAGGCCGGGGCGCCAAGTTCGTCCTGCGGAAAAAGGCCACAAAAACGGGTGGGCTATAGCCTTGGGGGGTGGGGCTGGCCAACTTCGTCCGCCGGACTAGGAATGCCGCGAGACTTTGCGAGGGAACTCCGTGTGCCAAAAATAGACCGCGGCCAAAGCTGCGCCCAAAAATAACCGCCCGAAGGCCGGGGCGCCAAGTTCGTCCAGCGGAAAAAAGCCACAAAAACGGGTGGGCTATAGCCTTGGGTGGTGGGGCTGGCCAACTTCGTCCACCGCACTCGGAATGCCGCGAGACTTTGCGAGGGGCCTCCGTGTGCTAAAAATAGGGTAGGGGCAAAGCCGTACCCAAAAATAACCGCCCGAAGGCCGGGGCGCCAAATTCGTCCAGCGGAAAAAGGCCACAAAAACGGGTGGGCTATAGCCTTGGGGTGTGGGGCTGGCCAACTTCGTCCACCGGACTCGGAATTCCGCGAGACTTTGCGAGGGGACTCCGTGTGCAAAAATAGGCTACGGCCTAGGCCGCGCCCAAAAATAACCGCCCGAAGGCCGGGGCGCCAAGTTCGTCCAGCGGAAAAAGGCCACAAAAACGGGTGGGCTATAGCCTTGGGGAGTGGGGCTGGCCAACTTCGTCCGCCGGACTCAGAATGCCGCGTGACTTTGCGAGGGACCTCTGTGTGCCAAAAATAGGCCGCGGACAAAGCCGCGCCCAAAAATAACCGCCCGAAGGCCGGGGCGCCAAGTTCGTCCAGCGGAAAAAGGCCACAAAAACGGGTGGGCTATAGCCTTGGGGGTTGGGGCTGGGCAACTTCGTCCGCCGGACTCGGAATGCCGCGAGACTTTCCGAGGGGCATCCGTGTGCCAAAAATAGGCTGCGGCCTAGGCCGCGCCCAAAAATAACCGCCCGAAGGCCGGGGCGCCAAGTTCGTCCAGCGGAAAAAGGCCACAAAAACGGGTGGGCTATATCCTTGGGGGTTGGGGCGGGGCCACTTCGTCCGCCGGACTCGGAATGCCGCGAGACTTTGCGAGGGACCTCCGTGTGCCAAAAATAGGCTGCGGCCTAGGCCGCGCCCAAAAATAACCGCCCGAAGGCCGGGGCGCCAAGTTCGTCCAGCGGAAAAAGGCCACAAAAACGGGTGGGCTATAGCCTTGGGGAGTGGGGCTGGCCAACTTCGTCCGCCGTACTTGGAATGCCGCGAGACTTTGCGAGGGACCTCCGTGTGCCAAAAATAGGCCGCGGGCAAAGCCGCGCCCAAAAATAACCGCCCGAAGGCAGGGGCGCCAAGTTCGTCCAGCGGAAAAAGGCCACAAAAACGGGTGGGCTATAGCCTTGGGGGGTGGGGCTGGCCCACTTCGTCCGCCGCACTCGGAATGCCGCGAGCCTTTCCGAGGAGCCTCCGTGTGCCAAAAATAGGCCGCGGGCAAAGCGGCGCTTAAAAATAACCGCCCGAAGGCCGGGGCGCCAAATTCGTCCAGCGGAAAAAGGCCACAAAAACGGGTGGGCTATAGCCTTGGGGGGTGGGGCTGGCCCACTTCGTCCGCCAGACTCGGAATGCCGCGAGACTTTACGAGGGTACTCCGTGTGCCAAAAATAGGCCGTGGACAAAGCCGCGCCCAAAAATAACCGCCCGAAGGCCAGGGCGCCAAGTTCGTCCAGCGGAAAAAGGCCACAAAAACGGGTGGGCTATAGCCTTGGGGGGTGGGGCTGGCCAACTTCGTCCGCCGGACTCGGAATGCCGCGAGACTTTGCGAGGGACCTCCGTGTGCCAAAAATAGGCCGCGGGCAGAGCCACGCGCAAAAATAACCGCACGAAGTCCGGGTCGCCAAGTTCGTCCAGCGGAAGAAGGCCACAAAAACGGGTGGGCTATAGCCTTGGGGGGTGGGGCTGGCCAACTTCGTCCGCCGGACTCGGAATGCCGCGAGACTTTGCGAGGGGCCTCCTTGTGCCAAAAATAGGCCGTGGGGAAAGCCGCGCCCAAAAATAACCGCCCGAAGGCTGGGGCGCCAAGTTCGTCCAGCGGAAAAAGGCCACAAAAACGGGTGGGCTATAGCCTTCGGGGGTGGGGCTGGCCAACTTCGTCCGCCGGACTCGAAATGCCGCGAGACTTTGCGAGGGTCCTCCGTGTGCCAAAAATAGGCCGCGGGCAAAGCCGCGCCAAAAAATAACCGCCCGAAGGCCGGGGCGCCAAGTTCGTCCAGCGGAAAAAGGCCACAGAAACGGGCGGGCTATAGCCTTGGGGGGTGGGGCTGGCCAACTTCGTCCGCCGGACTCGGAATACCGCGAGACTCTGCGAGGGGCCTCCGTGTGCCAAAAATAGGATGCAGTGAAAGCCGCGCCCAAAAATAACCGCCCGAAGGCCGGGGCGCCAAGTTCGTCCAGCGGAAAAAGGCCACAAAAACGGGTGGGCTATAGCCTTGGGAGGTGGGGCTGGCCAACTTCGTCCGCCGGACTCGGAATGCCGCGAGACTTTACGAGGGTCCTCCGTGTGCCAAAAATAGGCCGCGGACAAAGCCGCGCCCAAAAATAACCGCCCGAAGGCCGGGGCGCCAAGTTCGTCCAGCGGAAAAAGGCCACAAAAACGGGTGGGCTATAGCCTTGGGGGGTGGGGCTGGCCAACTTCGTCCGCCGGACTCGGAATGCCGCGAGACTTTGCGAGGGGCCTCCGTGTGCAAAAAATAGGACGCGGGCAAAGCCGCGCCCAAAAATAACCGTCCGAAGGCCGGGGCGCCAAGTTCGTCCAGCAGAAAAAGGCCACAAAAACGGGTGGGCTATAGCCTTGGGGGGTGGGGCTGGCAAACTTCGTCCGCCGGACTCTGAATGCCGCGAAACTTTGCGAGGGGCCTCCGTGTGCCAAAAATAGGCCACGGGGAAAGCCGCGCCCAAAAAT
This sequence comes from Citrus x changshan-huyou, assembly GCA_039657385.1. Lineage (NCBI taxonomy): Eukaryota > Viridiplantae > Streptophyta > Magnoliopsida > Sapindales > Rutaceae > Citrus > Citrus x changshan-huyou. The sequence goes on along the minus strand of JBCGBO010000019.1, from coordinate 1,297,768 downwards.
AACCGCCCGAAGGCCAGGGCGCCTAGTTCGTCCACCGGAAAAAGGCCACAAAAACGGGTGGGCTATAGCCTTGGGGGGTGGGGCTGGCCAACTTCGTCCGCCGGGCTCGGAAAGCCGCGAGACTCTGCGAGGGGCCTCCGCATGCCAAAAAATGTCCGCGGGCAATGCTGCGCCCAAAAATAACCGCCCGGAGGCCGGGGCGCCAAGTTCGTCCTGCGGAAAAAGGCCACAAAAACGGGTGGGCTATAGCCTTGGGGGGTGGGGCTGGCCAACTTCGTCCGCCGGACTAGGAATGCCGCGAGACTTTGCGAGGGACCTCCGTGTGCCAAAAATAGACCGCGGCCAAAGCCGCGCCCAAAAATAACCGCCCGAAGGCCGGGGCGCCAAGTTCGTCCAGCGGAAAAAAGCCACAAAAACGGGTGGGCTATAGCCTTGGGGGGTAGGGCTGGCCAACTTCGTCCGCCGGACTCGGAATGCCGCGAGACTTTGCGAGGGGCCTCCGTGTACCAAAAATAGGCCGCGGGCAAGGCCGCGCCCAAAAATAACCGCCCGAAGGCCGGGGCGCCAAGTTCGTCCAGCGGAAAAAGGCCACAAAAACGGGTGGGCTATAGCCTTGGGGGGTGGGGCTGGCCAACTTCGTCCGCCGGACTCGGAATGCCGCGAGACTTTGCAAGGGTCCTCCGTGTGCCAAAAATAGGCCGCGGCAAAAGCCGCCCCCAAAAATAACCGCCCGAAGGCCAGGGCGCCAAGTTCGTCCAGTGGAAAAAAGCCACAAAAACGGGTGGGCTATAGCATTGAGGGGTTGGGCTGGCCAACTTCGTCCGCCGGACTCGGAATGCCGTGAGACTTTGCGAGGGGCCTCCGTGTACCAAAAATAGGCCGCGGGCAAAGCCGCGCCCAAAAATAACCGCCCGAAGGCCGGGGCGCCAAGTTCGTCCAGCGGAAAAAGGCCACAAAAACGGGTGGGCTATAGCATTGGGGGGTGGGGCTGGCCAACTTCATCCGCCGGACTCGGAATGCCGTGAGACCCTGCGAGGGGCCTCCATGTGCCAAAAATAGGCTGCGGGCAAAGCCGCGCCCAAAAATAACCACCCGAAGGATGGGGCGCCAAGTTCGTCCAGCGGAAAAAGGCCACAAAAACGGGTGGGCTATAGGCTTGGGGGGTGGGGCTGGCCGACTTCGTCCGCCAAACTCGGAATGCCGCGAGACCTTGTGAGGGGCCTCCGTGTGCCAAAAATGGGCCGCAGGCATAGCCGCGCCCAAAAATAACTGCCCGAAGGACGGGCCGCCAAGTTCGTCCAGCGGAAAAAGGCCACAAAAACGGGAGGGCTTTAGCCTTGGGGGGTGGGGCTGGCCAACTTCGTCCGCCGGACTCGGAATGCCGTGAGACCCTGCGAGGGGCCTCCATGTGCCAAAAATAGGCTGCGGGCAAAGCCGCGCCCAAAAATAACCACCCGAAGGATGGGGCGCCAAGTTCGTCCAGCGGAAAAAGGCCACAAAAACGGGTGGGCTATAGGCTTGGGGGGTGGGGCTGGCCGACTTCGTCCGCCAAACTCGGAATGCCGCGAGACCTTGTGAGGGGCCTCCGTGTGCCAAAAATGGGCCGCAGGCAAAGCCGCGCCCAAAAATAACCGCCCGAAGGCCAGGGCGCCTAGTTCGTCCACCGGAAAAAGGCCACAAAAACGGGTGGGCTATAGCCTTGGGGGGTGGGGCTGGCCAACTTCGTCCGCCGGGCTCGGAAAGCCGCGAGACTCTGCGAGGGGCCTCCGCATGCCAAAAAATGTCCGCGGGCAATGCTGCGCCCAAAAATAACCGCCCGGAGGCCGGGGCGCCAAGTTCGTCCTGCGGAAAAAGGCCACAAAAACGGGTGGGCTATAGCCTTGGGGGGTGGGGCTGGCCAACTTCGTCCGCCGGACTAGGAATGCCGCGAGACTTTGCGAGGGACCTCCGTGTGCCAAAAATAGACCGCGGCCAAAGCCGCGCCCAAAAATAACCGCCCGAAGGCCGGGGCGCCAAGTTCGTCCAGCGGAAAAAAGCCACAAAAACGGGTGGGCTATAGCCTTGGGGGGTAGGGCTGGCCCACTTCGTCCGCCGGACTCGGAATGCCGCGAGACCTTGGGAGGGGCCTCCGTGTGCCAAAAATAAGCCGCGGGCATAGCCGCGCCCAAAAATAACTGCCCGAAGGACGGGCCGCCAAGTTCGTCCAGCGGAAAAAGGCCACAAAAACGGGAGGGCTTTAGCCTTGGGGGGTGGGGCTGGCCAACTTCGTCCGCCGGACTCGGAATGCCGTGAGACCCTGCGAGGGGCCTCCATGTGCCAAAAATAGGCTGCGGGCAAAGCCGCGCCCAAAAATAACCACCCGAAGGATGGGGCGCCAAGTTCGTCCAGCGGAAAAAGGCCACAAAAACGGGTGGGCTATAGGCTTGGGGGGTGGGGCTGGCCGACTTCGTCCGCCAAACTCGGAATGCCGCGAGACCTTGTGAGGGGCCTCCGTGTGCCAAAAATGGGCCGCAGGCAAAGCCGCGCCCAAAAATAACCGCCCGAAGGCCGGGGCGCCAAGTTCGTCCAGCGGAAAAAGGCCACAAAAACGGGTGGGCTATAGGCTTGGGGGGTGGGGCTGGCCAACTTCGTCCGCCGGACTCGGAATGCCGCGAGACTTTGCGAGGGGCCTCCGTGTGCCAAAAATAAGCCGCGGGCAAAGCCGCGCCCAAAAATAACCGACCGAAGGCCGGGGCGCCAAGTTCGACCGGCGGAAAAAGGCCACAAAAACGGGTGGGCTATAGCCTTGGGGGGTGGGGCTGGCCAACTTCGTCCGCCGGACTCGGAATGCCGCGAGGCCTTGCTAGGGGCCTCCGTGTGCCAAAACTAGGCAACGGGAAAAGCCGCGCCCAAAAATAACCGCCCGAAGGCCGGGGCGCCAAGTTCGTCCAGCGGAAAAAGGCCACAAAAACGGGTGGGCTATAGCATTGGGGGGTGGGGCTGGCAAACTTCATCCGCCGGACTCGGAATGCCGTGAGACCCTGCGAGGGGCCTCCATGTGCCAAAAATAGGCTGCGGGCAAAGCCGCGCCCAAAAATAACCACCCGAAGGACGGGGCGCCAAGTTCGTCCAGCGGAAAAAGGTCACAAAAACGGGTGGGCTATAGGCTTGGGGGGTGGGGCTGGCCGACTTCGTCCGCCAAACTCGGAATGCCGCGAAACCTTGCGAGGGGCCTCCGTGTGCCAAAAATAGGCCGCGGGCAAAGCCGCGCCCAAAAATAACAGCCCGAAGGCCGGGGCGCCAAGTTCGTCCAGCGGAAAAAGGCCACAAAAACGGGTGGGCTATAGCCTTGCGGGGTGGGGCTGGCCAACTTCGTCCGCCGGACTCGGAATGCCGCGAGACCTTGTGATGGGCCTCCGTGTGCCAAAAATAAGCCGCGGGCAAAGCCGCGCCCAAAAATAACTGCCCGAAGGACGGGCCGCCAAGTTCGTCCAGCGGAAAAAGGCCACAAAAACGGGAGGGCTTTAGCCTTGGGGGGTGGGGCTGGCCAACTTCGTCCGCCGGACTCGGAATGCCGTGAGACCCTGCGAGGGGCCTCCATGTGCCAAAAATAGCCTGCGGGCAAAGCCGCGCCCAAAAATAACCACCCGAAGGATGGGGCGCCAAGTTCGTCCAGCGGAAAAAGGCCACAAAAACGGGTGGGCTATAGGCTTGGGGGGTGGGGCTGGCCGACTTCGTCCACCAAACTCGGAATGCCGCGAGACCTTGCGAGGGGCCTCTGTGTGCCAAAAATAGGCCGCGGGCAAAGCCGCGCCCAAAAATAACCGCACGAAGGCCGTGGCGCCAAGTTCGTCCAGCGGAAAAAGGCCACAAAAACGGGTGGGCTATAGCCTTGCGGGGTGGGGCTGGCCCACTTCGTCCGCCGGACTCGGAATGCCGCGAGACCTTGGGAGGGGCCTCCGTGTGCCAAAAATAAGCCGCGGGCATAGCCGCGCCCAAAAATAACTGCCCGAAGGACGGGCCGCCAAGTTCGTCCAGCGGAAAAAGGCCACAAAAACGGGAGGGCTTTAGCCTTGGGGGGTGGGGCTGGCCAACTTCGTCCGCCGGACTCGGAATGCCGTGAGACCCTGCGAGGGGCCTCCATGTGCCAAAAATAGGCTGCGGGCAAAGCCGCGCCCAAAAATAACCACCCGAAGGATGGGGCGCCAAGTTCGTCCAGCGGAAAAAGGCCACAAAAACGGGTGGGCTATAGGCTTGGGGGGTGGGGCTGGCCGACTTCGTCCGCCAAACTCGGAATGCTGCGAGACCTTGCGAGGGGCCTCCGTGTGCCAAAAATAGGCCGCAGGCAAAGCCGCGCCCAAAAAAAACCGCCCGAAGGCCGGGGCGCCAAGTTCGTCCAGCGGAAAAAGGCCACAAAAACGGGTGGGCTATAGCCTTGGGGGGTGGGGCTGGCCAACTTCGTCCGCCGGACTCGGAATGCCGCGAGGCCTTGCTAGGGGCCTCCGTGTGCCAAAACTAGGCAACGGGAAAAGCCGCGCCCAAAAATAACCGCCCGAAGGCCGGGGCGCCAAGTTCGTCCAGCGGAAAAAGGCCACAAAAACGGGTGGGCTATAGCCTTGGGGGGTGGGGCTAGCCAACTTCGTCCGCCGGACTCGGAATGCCGCGAGGCCTTGCTAGGGGCCTCCATGTGCCAAAAATAGGCTGCGGGCAAAGCCGCGCCCAAAAATAACCACCCGAAGGACGGGGCGCCAAGTTCGTCCAGCGGAAAAAGGCCACAAAAACGGGTCGGCTATAGCCTAGGGGGGTGGGGCTGGCCAACTTCGTCCGCCAAACTCGGAATGCCGCGAGACCTTGCGAGGGGCCTCCGTGTGCCAAAAATAGGCCGCGGACAAAGCCGCGCCCAAAAATAACCGCCCGAAGGCCGGGGCGCCAAGTTCGTCCAGCGGAAAAAGGCCACAAAAACGGGTGGGCTATAGCCTTGGGGGGTGGGGTGGGCAACTTCGTTCGCTGGACTCGGAATGCCGCGAGACCCTGCGAGGGGCCTCCGTGTGCCAAAAATAGGCCGCGGGCAAAGCTGCGCGCAAAAATAACCGCCCGAAGGCCGGGGCGCCAAGTTCGACCGGCGGAAAAAGGACACAGAAACGGGTGGGCTATAGCCTTGGCGGGTGGGGCTGGCCAACTTCGTCCGCCGGACTCGGAATGCCGCGAGACTTTGCGAGGGTCCTCCGTGTGCCAAAAATAGGCCGCGGCCAAAGCCGCGCCCAAAAATAGCCGCCCGAAGGCCGGGGCGCCATGTTCGTCCAGCGGAAAAAGGCCACAAAAACGGGTGGGCTATAGCCTTGGGGGGTGGGGCAGGCCAACTTCGTCCGCCGGACTCGGAATGCCGCGAGACTTTGCGAGGGGCCTCTGTGTGCCAAAAATAGGGCCGCGGGCAAAGCCGCGCCCAAAAATAACCGCCCGAAGGCCAGGGCGCAAAGTTCGTCCAGCGGAACAAGGCCACATAAACGGGTGGGCTATAGCCTTGGGGGGTGGGGCAGGCCAACTTCGTCCGCCGGACTCGGAATACCGCGAGACTTTGCGAGGGGCCTCCGTGTGCCAAAAATAGGCCGCGGGCAAATCCGCGCCCAAAAATAACCGCCCGAATGCCGGGGCGCCAAGTTCGTCCAGCGGAAAAAGGCCACAAAAACGGGTGGGCTATAGCCTTGGGGGGTGGGGCTGGCCAACATCGTCCGCCGGACTCGGACTGCCGCGAGACTTTGCGAGGGGCCTCCGTGTGCCAAAATTAGGCCGCGGGAAAAGCCGCGCCCAAAAATAACCGCCCAAAGGCCGTGGCGCCAAGTTCGTCCAGCGGAAAAAGGCCACAAAAACGGGTGGGCGCCTTGGGGGGTGGGGCTGGCCAACTTCGTCCGCCGGACTCGGACTGCCGCGAGACTTTGCGAGGGGCCTCCGTGTGCCAAAATTAGGCCGCGCGAAATGCCGCGCCCAAAAATAACCGCCCAAAGGCCGTGGCGCCAAGTTCGTCCAGCGGAAAAAGGCCACAAAAACGGGTGGGCGCCTTGGGGGGTGGGGCTGGCCAACTTCGTCCGCCGGACTCCGAAGGCCGCGAGACTTTGCGAGGGGCCTCCGTGTGCCAAAAATAGGCCGCGGGCAAAGCCGCGCTCAAAAATAACCGCCCGAAGGCCGGGGTGCCAAGTTCGTCCAGCGGAAAAAGGCCAGAAAAACGGGTGGGCTATAGCCTTGGGTGGTGGGGCTGGCCAACTTCGTCCGCCGGACTCGGACTGCCGTGTGACTTTGCGAGGGGCCTCCGTGTGCCAAAATTAGGCCGCGGGAAAAGCCGCGCCCAAAAATAACCGCCCAAAGGCCGTGGCGCCAAGTTCGTCCAGCGGAAAAAGGCCACAAAAACGGGTGGGCTATAGCCTTGGGGGGTGGGGCTGGCCAACTTCGTCCGCCGGACTCGGAAGGCCGCGAGACTTTGCGAGGGGCCTCCGTGTGCCAAAAATAGGCCGCGGCCAAAGCCGCGCCCAACAATAACCGCCCGACGGCCGGGGCGCCAAGTTCGTCCAGCGGAAAAAGGCCACAAAAACGGGTGGGCTATAGCCTAGGGGGGTGGGGCCGGCCCACTTCGACAGCCGGACTCGGAATGCCGCGAGACTTTGCGAGGGGCCTCCGTGTGCCAAATATAGGCCGCGGGGAAAGCCGCGCCCAACAATAACCGACCGACGGCCGGGGCGCCAAGTTCGTCCAGCGGAAAAAGGCCACAAAAACGGGTGGGCTAGAGCCTAGGGGGGTGGGGCCAGCCAACTTCGTCCGCCGGACTCGGAATGCCGCGAGACCCTGCGAGGGGTCTCCTGTGCCAAAAGAAGTCCGCGGGCAAAGCCGCGACCAAAAATAACCGGCCGAAGGCCGGGGCGCCATGTTCGTCCAGCGGAAAAAGGCCACAAAAACGGGTGGGCTATAGCCTTGGGGGGTGGGGCTGGCCAACTTCGTCCGCCGGACTCGGAATGCCGCGAGACTTTGTGAGCGGCCTCCGTGTGCCAAAATTAGGCCGCGGGAAAAGCCGCGCCCAAAAATAACCGCCCAAAGGCCGTGGCGCCAAGTTCGTCCAGCGGAAAAAGGCCACAAAAACGGGTGGGCTATAGCCTTGGGGGGTGGGGCTGGCCAACTTCGTCCGCCGGACTCGGAAGGCCGCGAGACTTTGCGAGGGGCCTCCGTGTGCCAAAAATAGGCCGCGGCCAAAGCCGCGCCCAACAATAACCGCCCGACGGCCGGGGCGCCAAGTTCGTCCAGCGGAAAAAGGCCACAAAAACGGGTGGGCTATAGCCTAGGGGGGTGGGGCCGGCCCACTTCGACAGCCGGACTCGGAATGCCGCGAGACTTTGCGAGGGGCCTCCGTGTGCCAAATATAGGCCGCGGGGAAAGCCGCGCCCAACAATAACCGACCGACGGCCGGGGCGCCAAGTTCGTCCAGCGGAAAAAGGCCACAAAAACGGGTGGGCTAGAGCCTAGGGGGGTGGGGCCAGCCAACTTCGTCCGCCGGACTCGGAATGCCGCGAGACCCTGCGAGGGGTCTCCTGTGCCAAAAGAAGTCCGCGGGCAAAGCCGCGACCAAAAATAACCGGCCGAAGGCCGGGGCGCCATGTTCGTCCAGCGGAAAAAGGCCACAAAAACGGGTGGGCTATAGCCTTGGGGGGTGGGGCTGGCCAACTTCGTCCGCCGGACTCGGAATGCCGCGAGACTTTGTGAGCGGCCTCCGTGTGCCAAAAGAAGTCCGCGGGCAAAGCCGCGCTCAAAAATAACCGCCCGAAGGCCGGGGCGCCATGTTCGTCCAGCGGAAAAAGGCCACAAAAACGGGTGGGCTATAGCCTTGGGGGGTGGGGCAGGCCAACTTCGTCCGCCGGACTCGGAATGCCGCGAGACTTTGCGAGGGGCCTCCGTGTGCCAAAAATAGGCCGCGGGCAAAGAGGCGCCCAAAAATAACCGCCCGAAAGCCAGGGGCGCCAAGATCGTCCAGCGGAAAAAGGCCACAAAAACGGGTGGGCTATTGCCTTGGGGGGTGGGGCGGGCCCACGTCGACCGCTGGACTCGGAATGCTGCAAGACTTTGCGAGGGGCCTCCGTGTGCCAAAAATAGGCCACGGTCAAAGCCGCACCAAAAAATAACCACCCGAAGGCCAGGGCACCAAGTTCGTCCAGCGGAAAATGGCCACAAAAACGGGTGGGCTATAGCCTTGGGGTTGGGGCAGGCCAACTTCGTCCGCCGGACTCGGAATGCCGCGAGACTCTGCGAGGGGCCTCCGTATGCCAAAAAATGGCCGCGGGCAAAGCGGCGCCCAAAACTAACCGCCCGAAGGCCGGGGCGCCAAGTTCGTCCAGCGGAAAAAGGCCACAAAAACGGGTGGGCTATAGCCTTGGGGGGTAGGGCTGGCCAAATTCATCCGCCGGACTCGGAATGCCGCGAGACTTTCCGAGGGGCCTCCGTGTGCCAAAAATAGGCCGCGGGCAAAGCCACGCCCAAAAATAACCGCCCGAAGGCCGGGGCGCCAAGTTCGTCCACCGGAAAAAGGCCACAAAAACGGGTGGGCTATAGCCTTGGGGGGTGGGGCAGGGCAACTTCGTCCGCCGGACTCGGAATGCCGCGAGACTCTGCGAGGGGCCTCCGTGTGCCAAAAATAGGCCGCGGGAAATGCCGCGCCCAAAAATAACCGCCCGAAGGCCGGGGCGCCAAGTTCGTCCACCGGAAAAAGGCCACAAAAACGGGTGGGATATAGCCTTGGGGGGTGGGGCAGGCCAACTTCGTCCGCCGTACTCGGAATGCTGCGAGACTCTCCGAGGGGCCTCCGTATGCCAAAAAATGGCCGCGGGCAAAGCGGCGCCCATAAATAACCGCCCCGAAGGCCGGGGCGCCAAGTTCGTCCAGCGGAAAAGGGCCACAAAAACGGGTGGGCTATAGCCTTGGGGGGTGGGGCTGGCCAAATTCGTCCGCCGGTCTCGGAATGCCGCGAGACTTTGCGAGGCGCCTCCGTGTGCCAAAAATAGGCCGCGGGCAATGCCGCGCCCAAAAATAACCGCCCGAAGGCCGGGGCGCCAAGTTCGTCCAGCGGAAAAAGGCCACAAAAACGGGTGGGCTATAGCCTTGGGGGGTGGGGCAGGCCAACTTCGTCCGCCGGACTCGGAATGCCGCGAGACTTTCCGAGGGGCCTCCGTGTGCCAAAAATAGGCCGCGGCCAAAGCCGCGCCCAAAAATAATCACCCGATGGCCGGGGCGCCAAGTTCGTCCATCAGAAAAAGGCCACAAAAACGGGTGGGCTATAGCCTTGGGGGGTGGGGCAGGCCAACTTCGTCCGCCGGACTCAGAATGCCGCGTGACTTTCCGAGGGGCCTCTGTGTGCCAAAAATAGGCCACGGCCAAAGCCGCACCCAAAAATAACCGCCCGACGGCCGGGGCGCGAAGTTCGTCCAGTGGAAAAAGGCCACAAAAACGGGTGGGCTATAGCCTTGGGGGGTGGGGCTGGCCAACTTCGTCCGCCGGACTCAGAATGCCGCGAGACCCTGCAAGGGGCCTCCGTGTGCCAAACATAGGCCGCGGCCAAAGCCGCGCCCAAAAATAACCGCCCGAAGGCCGGGGCGCCAAGTTCATCCAGCGGAAAAAGGCCACAAAAACGGGTGGGCTATAGCCTTGGGGGGTGGGGCTGGCCAACTTCGTCCGCCGGACTCAGAATGCCGCGAGACCCTGCAAGGGGCCTCCGTGTGCCAAAAATAGGCCGCGGGCAAAGCCGCGCCCAAAAATAACCGCCCCGAAGGCCGGGGCGCCAAGTTCGTCCAGCGGAAAAGGGCCACAAAAACGGGTGGGCTATAGCCTTGGGGGGTGGGGCTGGCCAAATTCGTCCGCCGGTCTCGGAATGCCGCGAGACTTTGCGAGGCGCCTCCGTGTGCCAAAAATAGGCCGCGGGCAAAGCCGCGCCCAAAAATAACCGCCCGAAGGCCGGGGCGCCAAGTTCGTCCAGCGGAAAAAGGCCACAAAAACGGGTGGGCAATAGCCTTGGGGGGTGGGGCAGGCCAACTTCGTCCGCCGGACTCGGAATGCCGCGAGACTTTCCGAGGGGCCTCCATGTGCCAAAAATAGGCCGCGGCCAAAGCCGCGCCCAAAAATAATCACCCGATGGCCGGGGCGCCAAGTTCGTCCATCAGAAAAAGGCCACAAAAACGGGTGGGCTATAGCCTTGGGGGGTGGGGCAGGCCAACTTCATCCGCCGGACTCGGAATGCCGCGAGACTTTGCGAGGGGCCTCCGTGTGCCAAAAATAGGCCGCGGCCAAAGCCGCGCCCAAAAATAACCGCCCGAAGGCCGGGGCGCCAAGTTCGTCCAGCGGTAAAAGGCCACAAAAACGGGTGGGCTATAGCCTTGGGGGGTGGGGCTGGCCAACTTCGTCCGCCGGACTCGAAATGCCGTGAGACTTTACGAGGGGCCTCCGGGTGCCAAAAATAGGCCGCGGGCAAAGTCGCGCCCAAAAATAACCGCCCGAAGGCCGGGGCGCCAAGTTTGTCCACCGGAAAAAGGCCACAAAAACGGGTGGGCTATAGCCTTGGGGGGTGGGGCTGGCCCACTTCGTCCGCCGGACTCGGAATGCCGCGAGACTCTGCGAGGGGCCTCCGTATGCCAAAAAATGGCCGCGGGCAAATCGGCGCCCAAAAATAACCGCCTGAAGGCCGGGGCGCCAAGTTCGTCCAGCGGAAAAAGGCCACAAAAACGGGTGGGCTATAGCCTTGGGGGGTGGGGCTGGCCAAATTCGTCCGCCGGACTCGGATTGCTGCGAGACTTTGCGAGGGGCCTCCGTATGCCAAAAAATGGCCGCGGGCAAATCGGCGCCCAAAAATAACCGCCTGAAGGCCGGGGCGCCAAGTTCGTCCAGCGGAAAAAGGCCACAAAAACGGGTGGGCTATAGCCTTGGGGGGTGGGGCTGGCCAAATTCGTCCGCCGGACTCGGATTGCTGCGAGACTTTGCGAGGCGCCTCCGTGTGCCAAAAATAGGCCGCGGGCAAAGCCGCGCCCAAAAATAACCGACCGAAGGACGGGCCGCCAAGTTCGTCCAGCGGAAAAAGGCCACAAAAACGGGTGGGCTATAGCCTTGGGGGGTGGGGCTGGCCAACTTCGTCCGCCGGACTCGGAATGCCGCGAGACTTTGCGAGGGGCCTCCGTGTGCCAAAAATAGGCCGCGGCCAAAGCCGCGCCCAAAAATAACCGCCCGAAGGCCGGGGCGCCAAGTTCGTCCAGCGGAAAAAGGCCACAAAAACGGGTGGGCTATAGCCTTGGGGGGTGGGGCTGGCCAACTTCGTACGCCGGGCTCGAAATGCACAAAGACTTTGCGAGGGGCCTCCGTGTGCCAAAAATAGGCCGCGGGGAATGCCGCGCCCAAAAATAAACGCCCAAAGGCCGGGGCGCCATGTTCGTCCAGCGGAATAAGGCCACAAAAACGGGTGGTCTATAGCCTTGGGGGGTGGGGCTGGCAAACTTTGTCCGCCGGACTCGGAATGCCGCGAGACTTTGCGAGGGGCCTCCGTGTGCAAAAAATAGGCCGCGGACGAAGCCGCGCCCAAAAATAGCCGCACGAAGGTCGGGGCGCCAAGTTCGTCCAGCGGAAAAAGGCCACAAAAACGGGTGGGCTATAGCCTTGGGGGGTGGGGCTGGCCCACTTCGTCCGCCGGACTCGGAATGCCACGAGACCTTACGAGGGGCCTCCGTGTGCCAAAAATAGGCCGCGGGCAAAGCCGTGCCAAAAAATAACCGCCCGAAGGCCGGGGCGCCAAGTTCGTCCACAGGAAAAAGGCCACAAAAACGGGTGGGCTATAGCCTTGGGGGGTGGGGCTGGCCCACTTCGTCCGCCGGACTCGGAATGCCGCGAGACTCTGCGAGGGGCCTCCGTATGCCAAAAAATGGCCGCGGGCAAATCGGCGCCCAAAAATAACCGCCTGAAGGCCGGGGCGCCAAGTTCGTCCAGCGGAAAAAGACCACAAAAACGGGTGGGCTATAGCCTTCGGGGGTGGGGCTGGCCAAATTCGTCCGCCGGACTCGGATTGCTGCGAGACTTTGCGAGGCACCTCCGTGTGCCAAAAATAGGCCGCGGGCAAAGTCGCGCCCAAAAATAACCGCCCGAAGGCCGGGGCGCCAAGTTCGTCCACCGGAAAAAGGCCACAAAAACGGGTGGGCTATAGCCTTGGGGGGTGGGGCTGGCCAACTTCGTCCGCCGGACTCGGAATGCCGCGAGACTTTCCGAGGGGCCTCCGTGTGCCAAAAATAGGCCGCGGGCAAAGCCGCGCCCAAAAATAACCGGCCGAAGGCCGGGGCGCCATGTTCATCCAGCGGAAAAAGGCCACAAAAACGGGTGGGCTATAGCATTGGGGGGTGGGGCTGGCCAACTTCGTCCGCCGGACTCGGAATGCCGCGAGACTTTGCGAGGGGCCTCCGTGTGCCAAAAATAGGCCGCGGACAAAGCCGCGCCCAAAAATAACCTCCCGAAGGCCGGGGCGCCAAGTTCGTCCAGCGGAAAAAGGTCACAAAAACGGGTGGGCTATAGCCTTGGGGGGTGGGGCTGGCCCACTTCGTCCGCCGGACTCGTAATGCGCGAGACCTTACGAGGGGCCTCCGTGTGCCAAAAATAGGCTGCGGGCAAAGCCGCGCCCAAAAATAACCGCCCGAAGGACGGGGCGCCAAGTTCGTCCAGCGGAAAAAGGCCACAAAAACGGGTGGGCTATAGCCTTGGGGGGTGGGGCAGGCCAACTTCGTCCGCCGGACTCGGAATGCCGCGAGACTTTGCGAGGTGCCTCCGTGTGCCAAAAATAGGCCGCGGCCAAAGCCGCGCCCAAAAATAACCGCCCGAAGGCCGGGGCGCCAAGTTCGTCCAGCGGAAAAAGGCCACAAAAACGGGTGGGCTATAGCCTTGGGGGGTGGGGCAGGCCAACTTCGTCCGCCGGACTCGGAATGCCGCGAGACCCTGCGAGGGGCCTCCGTGTGCCAAAAATAGGCCGCGGGCAAAGCCGCGCCCAAAAATAACCGACCGAAGGACGGGCCGCCAAGTTCGTCCAGCGGAAAAAGGCCACAAAAACGGGTGGGCTATAGCCTTGGGGGGTGGGGCTGGCCAACTTCATCCGCTGGACTCGAAATGCCGTGAGACTTTACGAGGGGCCTCCGGGTGCCAAAAATAGGCCGCGGGCAAAGTCGCGCCCAAAAATAACCGGCCGAAGGCCGGGGCGCCATGTTCGTCCAGCGGAAAAAGGCCACAAAAACGGGTGGGCTATAGCCTTGGGGGGTGGGGCTGGCCAACTTCGTCCGCCGGACTCGGAATGCCGTGAGACTTTCCGAGGGGCCTCCGTGTGCCAAAAATAGGCCGCGGCCAAAGCCGCGCCCAAAAATAATCACCCGAAGGCCGGGGCGCCAAGTTCGTCCATCAGAAAAAGGCCACAAAAACGGGTGGGCTATAGCATTGGGGGGTGGGGCTGGCCAACTTCGTCCGCCGGACTCGGAATGCCGCGAGACTTTGCGAGGGGCCTCCGTGTGCCAAAAATAGGCCGCGGACAAAGCCGCGCCCAAAAATAACCTCCCGAAGGCCGGGGCGCCAAGTTCGTCCAGCGGAAAAAGGTCACAAAAACGGGTGGGCTATAGCCTTGGGGGGTGGGGCTGGCCCACTTCGTCCGCCGGACTCGTAATGCGCGAGACCTTACGAGGGGCCTCCGTGTGCCAAAAATAGGCTGCGGGCAAAGCCGCGCCCAAAAATAACCGCCCGAAGGCCGGGGCGCCAAGTTCGTCCAGCGGAAAAAGGCCACAAAAACGGGTGGGCTATAGCCTTGGGGGGTGGGGCCGGCCAACTTTGTCCGCCGGACTCAGAATGCCGCGAGACCCTGCAAGGGGCCTCCGTGTGCCAAAAATAGGCCGCGGGCAAAGCCGCGCCCAAAAATAACCGACCGAAGGACGGGGCGCCAAGTTCGTCCAGCGGAAAAAGGCCACAAAAACGGGTGGGCTATAGCCTTGGGGGTTGGGGCTGGCCAACTTCGTCCGCCGGACTCGTAATGCCGCGAGACTTTGCGAGGGGCCTCCGTGTGCCAAAAATAGGCCCCGGGCAAAGCCGCGCCCAAAAATAACCGCCGAAGATTTGGGCGCCAAGTTCATCCAGCGGAAAAAGTCCACATAAACGGGTGGGCTATAGCCTTGGGGGGTTGGGCTGACCAACTTCATCCGCCGGACTCGGAATGCCGTGAGACTCTGCCAGGGGCCTCCGTGTGCCAAAAATAGGCCGCGGGCAAAGCCGCGCCCAAAAATAACCGCCTGAAGGCTGGTGCGCCAAGTTCGTCCTGCGGAAAAAGGCCACAAAAACGGGTGGGCTATAGCCTTGGGGGGTGGGGCTGGCTAACTTAGTTCGCCGGACTCGGAATGCCGCGAGACTTTGCGAGGGGCCTCCGTGTGACAAAAATAGGCCGCGGGCAATGCCGCGCCCAAAAATAACCGCCCGAAGGCCGGGGCGCCAAGTTCGTCCAGCGGAAAAAGACCACAAAAACGGGTGGGCTATAGCCTTGGGGGGTGGGGCTGGCCAAATTCGTCCGCCGGACTCGGAATGCCGCGAGACTCTGCGAGGGGCATCCGTGTGCCAAAAATAGGCGCGCCCAAAAATAACCTCCCGAAGGCCGGGGCGCCAAGTTCGTCCAGCGGAAAAAGGCCACAAAAACGGGTGGGCTATAGCCTTGGGGGGTGGGGCTGGCCCACTTCGTCCGCCGGACTCGGAATGCCGCGAGACCTTACGAGGGGCCACCGTGTGCCAAAAATAGGCTGCGGGCAAAGCCGCGCCCAAAAATAACCTCCCGAAGGCCGGGGCGCCAAGTTCGTCCAGCGGAAAAAGGCCACAAAAACGGGTGGGCTATAGCCTTGGGGGTTGGGGCTGGCCAACTTCGTCCGCCGGACTCGTAATGCCGCGAGACTTTGCGAGGGGCCTCCGTGTGCCAAAAATAGGCCCCGGGCAAAGCCGCGCCCAAAAATAACCGCCGAAGATTTGGGCGCCAAGTTCATCCAGCGGAAAAAGTCCACATAAACGGGTGGGCTATAGCCTTGGGGGGTTGGGCTGACCAACTTCATCCGCCGGACTCGGAATGCCGTGAGACTCTGCCAGGGGCCTCCGTGTGCCAAAAATAGGCCGCGGGCAAAGCCGCGCCCAAAAATAACCGCCTGAAGGCTGGTGCGCCAAGTTCGTCCTGCGGAAAAAGGCCACAAAAACGGGTGGGCTATAGCCTTGGGGGGTGGGGCTGGCCAACTTCGTCCGCCGAACTCGGAATGCCGTGAGACTTAGTAAGGGGCCTCCGTGTGCCAAAAATAGGCCACGGGAAAATCCGCACCCAAAAATAACCGCCCGAAGGCCGGGGCGCCAAGTTCGTCCAGCGGAAAAAGGCCCCAAAGACGGGTGGGCTATAGCCTTAGGGGGTGGGGCTGGCCAACTTCGTCCGCCGGACTCGGGATGCCGCGAGACTTTGCGAGGGGCTCCGTGTGCCAAAAATAGGCCGCGGGCAAAGCCGCGCCCAAAAATAACCGCCCGAAGGCCGGGGCGCCAAGTTCGTCCAGCGGAAAAAGGCCACAAGAACGGGCTGGCTATAGCCTTGGGGGGTGGGGCTGCCAACTTTGTCCGCCGGACTCGGAATGCTGCGAGACTTTGCGAGGGGCCTCCGTGTGCCAAAAATAGGCCGCGGGCAAAGCCGCGCCCAAAAATAACCGCCCGAAGGCCGGGGTGCCAAGTTCGTCCAGCGGAAAAAGGCCCGAAAAACGGGTGGGCTATAGCCTTGGGGGGTGGGGCTGGCCGACTTCGTCCGCCGGACTCGGAATGCCGCGAGACTTTAAGAGGGGCCTCTGTGTGCCAAAAATAGGCCGCGGACAAAGCCGCGCCCAAAAATAACCGCCCGAAGGCCGGCACGCCAAGTTCGTCCAGCGGAAAAAGGCCACAAAAACGGGTGGGCTATAGCCTTGGGGGGTGGGGCTGGCCACCTTCGTCCGCCGAACTCGGAATGCCGTGAGACTTTGTAAGGGGCCTCCGTGTGCCAAAAAAAGGCCACGGGAAAAGCCGTACCCAAAAATAATCGCCCGAAGGCCGGGGCGCCAAGTTCGTCCAGCGGAAAAAGGCCCCAAAAACGGGTGGGCTAAAGCCTTAGGGGGTGGGGCTGGCCAACTTTATCCGCCGGACTCGGAATGCCGCGAGACCTTGCGAGGGGCCTCCGTGTCCTAAAAATAGGCCGCGGGCAAAGCCGCGCCCAAAAATAACCACCCGAAGGCCGGGGCGCCAAGTTCGTCCAGCGGAAAAAGGCCACAAAAACGGGTGGGCTATAGCCTTGGGGGGTGGGGCTGGCCAACTTCGTCCGCCGGACTCGGACTGCCGCGAGACTTTGCGAGGGGCCTCCGTGTGCCAAAAATAGGCCGCGGACAAAGCCGCGCCCAAAAATAACCTCCCGAAGGCCGGGGCGCCAAGTTCGTCCAGCGGAAAAAGGCCACAAAAACGGGTGGGCTATAGCCTTGGGGGGTGGGGCTGGCCCACTTCGTCCGCCGGACTCGGAATGCCGCGAGACCTTATGAGGGGCCTCCGTGTGCCAAACATAGGCCGCGGGCAAAGCCGCGCCTAAAAATAACCACCCGAAGGCCGGGGCGCCAAGTTCGTCCAGTGGAAAAAGGCCACAAAAACGGGTGGGCAATAGCCTTGGGGGGTGGGGCTGGCCAACTTCGTCCGCCGGACTCGGAATGCCGCGAGACTTTGTGAGGGGCCTCCGTGTGCCAAAAATAGGCCGCGGGAAAAGCCGCGCCCAAAAATAACTGCCCGAAGGCCGGGGCGCCAAATTCGTCCATCGGAAAAAGGCCACAAAAACGGGTGGGCTATAGCCTTGGGGGGTGGGGCTGGCCACCTTCGTCCGCCGAACTCGGAATGCCGTGAGACTTTGTAAGGGGCCTCCGTGTGCCAAAAAAAGGCCACGGGAAAAGCCGTACCCAAAAATAATCGCCCGAAGGCCGGGGCGCCAAGTTCGTCCAGCGGAAAAAGGCCCCAAAAACGGGTGGGCTAAAGCCTTAGGGGGTGGGGCTGGCCAACTTTATCCGCCGGACTCGGAATGCCGCGAGACCTTGCGAGGGGCCTCCGTGTCCTAAAAATAGGCCGCGGGCAAAGCCGCGCCCAAAAATAACCACCCGAAGGCCGGGGCGCCAAGTTCGTCCAGCGGAAAAAGGCCACAAAAACGGGTGGGCTATAGCCTTGGGGGGTGGGGCTGGCCAACTTCGTCCGCCGGACTCGGACTGCCGCGAGACTTTGCGAGGGGCCTCCGTGTGCCAAAAATAGGCCGCGGACAAAGCCGCGCCCAAAAATAACCTCCCGAAGGCCGGGGCGCCAAGTTCGTCCAGCGGAAAAAGGCCACAAAAACGGGTGGGCTATAGCCTTGGGGGGTGGGGCTGGCCCACTTCGTCCGCCGGACTCGGAATGCCGCGAGACCTTATGAGGGGCCTCCGTGTGCCAAACATAGGCCGCGGGCAAAGCCGCGCCTAAAAATAACCACCCGAAGGCCGGGGCGCCAAGTTCGTCCAGTGGAAAAAGGCCACAAAAACGGGTGGGCAATAGCCTTGGGGGGTGGGGCTGGCCAACTTCGTCCGCCGGACTCGGAATGCCGCGAGACTTTGTGAGGGGCCTCCGTGTGCCAAAAATAGGCCGCGGGAAAAGCCGCGCCCAAAAATAACTGCCCGAAGGCCGGGGCGCCAAATTCGTCCATCGGAAAAAGGCCACAAAAACGGGTGGGCTATAGCCTTGGGGGGTGGGGCCGGCCAACTTCGTACGCCGGGCTCGGAATGCAGCAAGACTTTGCGAGGGGCCTCCGTGTGCCAAAAATAGGCCGCGGGGAAAGCCGCGCCCAAAAATAAACGCCCAAAGGCCGGGGCGCCATGTTCGTCCAGCGGAATAAGGCCACAAAAACGGGTGGTCTATAGCCTTGGGGGGTGGGGCTGGCAAACTTTGTCCGCCGGACTCGGAATGCCGCGAGACTTTGCGAGGGGCCTCCGTGTGCCAAAAATAGGCCGCGGACAAAGCCGCGCCCAAAAATAACCGCACGAAGGTCGGGGCGCCAAGTTCGTCCAGCGGAAAAAGGCCCCAAAAACGGGTCGGCTATAGCCTTGGGGGGTGGGGCTGGCCAACTTCGTCCGCCGGACTCGGAATGCCGCGAGACTTTGCGATGGGCCTCCGTGTGCCAAAAATAGGCCGCGGGCAAGGCCGCGCCCAAAAATAACTGCCCGAAGGCCGGGGCGCCCAGTTCGTCCAGCGGAAAAAGGCATCAAAAACGGGTGGGCTATAGCCTTGGGGGGTGGGGCTGGCCAACTTCGTCCGCCGGACTCGGAATGCCGCGAGACTTTACGAGGGGCCTCCGTGTGCCAAAAATAGGCCGCGGGCAAAGCCGCGCCCAAAAATAACCGCCCGAAGGCCGGGGCGCGAAGTTCGTCCAGCGGAAAAAGGCCACAAAAACGGGTGGGCTATAGCCTTGGGGGGTGGGCTGGCCAACTTCGTCCGCCGGACTCGGAATGCCGCGAGACTTTGCGAGGGGCCTCCGTGTGCCAAAAATAGGCCGCGGGCAAAGCCGCGCCCAAAAATAACCTCCCGAAGGCCGGGGCGCCAAGTTCGTCCAGCGGAAAAAGGCCTCAAAAACGGGTGGGCTATAGCCTTGGGGGGTGGGGCTGGCCCACTTCGTCCGCCGGACTCGGAATGCCGCGAGACCTTACGAGGGGCCTCCGTGTGCCAAAAATAGGCCGCGGGCAAAGCCGCGCCCAAAAATAACCGCCCGAAGGCCGGGGCGCCAAGTTCGTCCAACGGAAAAAGGCCACAAAAACGGGTGGGCTATAGCCTTGGGGGGTGGGGCTGGCCAACTTCGTCCGCCGGACTCGGAATGCGGCGAGACATTGCGAGGGGCCTCCGTGTGCCAAAAATAGGCCGCGGACAAAGCCGCGCCCAAAAATAACCTCCCGAAGGCCGGGGCGCCAAGTTCGTCCAGCGGAAAAAGGCCACAAAAACGGGTGGGCTATAGCCTTGGGGGGTGGGGCTGGCCCACTTCGTCCGCCGGACGCGGAATGCCGCGAGACCTTACGAGGGGCCTCCGTGTGCCAAAAATAGGCCGCGGGCAAAGCCGTGCCCAAAAATAACCGCCCGAAGGCCGGGGCGCCAAGTTCGTCCAGTGGAAAAAGGCCACAAAAACGGGTGGGCAATAGCCTTGGGGGGTGGGGCTGGCCAACTTCGTCCGCCGGACTCGGAATGCCGCGAGACTTTGCGAGGGGCCTCCGTGTGCCAAAAATAGGCCGCGGGCAAAGCCGCGCCCAAAAATAACCACCCGAAGGCCGGGGCGCCAAGTTCGTCCAGCGGAAAAAGGGCACAAAAACGGGTGGGCTATAGCCTTGGGGGGTGGGGCTGCCAACTTTGTCCGCCGGACTCGGAATGCTGCGAGACTTTGCGAGGGGCCTCCGTGTGCCAAAAATAGGCCGCGGGCAAAGCCGCGCCCAAAAATAACCGCCCGAAGGCCGGGGCGCCAAATTCGTCCATCGGAAAAAGGCCACAAAAACGGGTGGGCTATAGCCTTGGGGGGTGGGGCTGGCCAACTTCGTACGCCGGGCTCGAAATGCACAAAGACTTTGCGAGGGGCCTCCGTGTGCCAAAAATAGGCCGCGGGGAAAGCCGCGCCCAAAAATAAACGCCCAAAGGCCGGGGCGCCATGTTCGTCCAGCGGAATAAGGCCACAAAAACGGGTGGTCTGTAGCCTTGGGGGGTGGGGCTGGCAAACTTTGTCCGCCGGACTCGGAATGCCGAGAGACTTTGCGAGGGGCCTCCGTGTGCCAAAAATAGGCGGCGGACGAAGCCGCGCCCAAAAATAGCCGCACGAAGGTCGGGGCGCCAAGTTCGTCCAGCGGAAAAAGGCCACAAAAACGGGTGGGCTATAGCCTTGGGGGGTGGGGCTGGCCCACTTCGTCCGCCGGACTCGGAATGCCACGAGACCTTACGAGGGGCCTCCGTGTGCCAAAAATAGGCCGCGGGCAAAGCCGTGCCCAAAAATAACCGCCCGAAGGCCGGGGCGCCAAGTTCGTCCAGTGGAAAAAGGCCACAAAAACGGGTGGGCAATAGCCTTGGGGGGTGGGGCTGGCCAACTTCGTCCGCCGGACTCGGAATGCCGCGAGACTTTGCGAGGGGCCTCCGTGTGCCAAAAATAGGCCGCGGGCAAAGCCGCGCCGAAAAATAACCACCCGAAGGCCGGGGCGCCAAGTTCGTCCAGCGGAAAAAGGCCACAAAAACGGGTGGGCTATAGCCTTGGGGGGTGGGGCTGGCCAACTTTGTCCGCCGGACTCGGAATGCTGCGAGACTTTGCGAGGGGCCTCCGTGTGCCAAAAATAGGCCGCGGGCAAAGACGCGCCCAAAAATAACCGCCCGAAGGCCGGGGCACCAAATTCGTCCATCGGAAAAAGGCCACAAAAACGGGTGGGCTTTAGCCTTGGGGGGTGGGGCAGGCCAACTTCGTACGCCGGGCTCGGAATGCAGCAAGACTTTGCGAGGGGCCTCCGTGTGCCAAAAATAGGCCGCGGGGAAAGCCGCGCCCAAAAATAACCGCACGAAGGTCGGGGCGCCAAGTTCGTCCTGCGGAAAAAGGCCACAAAAACGGGTGGGCTATAGCCTTGGGGGGTGGGCTGGCCAACTTCGTCCGCCGGACTCGGAATGCCGCGAGACTTTGCGAGGGGCCTCCGTGTGCCAAAAATAGGCCGCGGGCAAAGCCGCGCCCAAAAATAACCGCCCGAAGGCCGGGGCGCCAAGTTCGCCCAACGGAAAAAGGCCACAAAAACGGGTGGGCTATAGCCTTGGGGGGTGGGGCTGGCCAACTTCGTCCGCCGGACTCGGAATGCGGCGAGACTTTGCGAGGGGCCTCCGTGTGCCAAAAATAGGCCGCGCGCAAAAATAACCGCCCAAAGGCCGGGGCGCCAAGTTCGTCCAGCGGAAAAAGGCCACAAAAACGGGTGGGCTATAGCCTTGGGGTGTGGGGCTGGCCAACATCGTCCGCTGGACTCGGAATGCCGCGAGACTTTGCGAGGGGCCTCCGTGTGCCAAAAATAGGCCGCGGACAAAGACGCGCCCAAAAATAACCGCCCGAAGGCCGGGGCACCAAATTCGTCCATCGGAAAAAGGCCACAAAAACGGGTGGGCTTTAGCCTTGGGGGGTGGGGCAGGCCAACTTCGTACGCCGGGCTCGGAATGCAGCGAGACTTTGCGAGGGGCCTCCGTGTGCCAAAAATAGGCCGCGGGCAAAGACGCGCCCAAAAATAACCGCCCGAAGGCCGGGGCACCAAATTCGTCCATCGGAAAAAGGCCACAAAAACGGGTGGGCTTTAGCCTTGGGGGGTGGGGCAGGCCAACTTCGTACGCCGGGCTCGGAATGCAGCAAGACTTTGCGAGGGGCCTCCGTGTGCCAAAAATAGGCCGCGGGGAAAGCCGCGCCCAAAAATAACCGCACGAAGGTCGGGGCGCCAAGTTCGTCCTGCGGAAAAAGGCATAAAAAACGGGTGGGCTATAGCCTTGGGGGGTGGGGCTGGCCAACTTCGTCCGCCGGACTCGGAATGTAGCAAGACTTTGCGAGGGGCC
The DNA here is from genome assembly GCA_039657385.1 of Citrus x changshan-huyou. Taxonomy (NCBI): domain Eukaryota; kingdom Viridiplantae; phylum Streptophyta; class Magnoliopsida; order Sapindales; family Rutaceae; genus Citrus; species Citrus x changshan-huyou. The sequence continues at coordinate 1,276,135 of JBCGBO010000019.1, read as the reverse complement.
TCCGTGTGCCAAAAATAGGCCGCGGGCAAAGCCGCGCCCAAAAATAACCGCCCGAAGGCTGGGGCGCGAAGTTCGTCCAGCGGAAAAAGGCCACAAAAACGGGTGGGCTATAGCCTTGGGGGGTGGGGCTGGCCGACTTCATCCGCCGGACTCAGAATGCCGCGAGACTTTGCGAGGGACGTCCGTGTGCCAAAAATAGGCCGCGGGCAAACCCACGCCCAAAAATAACCGCCCGAAGGCCGGGGCGCCCAGTTCGTCCAGCGGAAAAAGGCATAAAAAACGGGTGGGCTATAGCCTTGGGGGGTGGGGCTGGCCAACTTCGTCCGCCGGACTCGGAATGTAGCAAGACTTTGCGAGGGGCCTCCGTGTGCCAAAAATAGGCCGCGGGCAAAGCCGCGCCCAAAAATAACCGCCCGAAGGCTGGGGCGCGAAGTTCGTCCAGCGGAAAAAGGCCACAAAAACGGGTGGCCTATAGCCTTGGGGGGTGGGGCTGGCCAACTTCGTCCGCCGGAATCGGAATGCCGCGAGACTTTTTGAGGGGCCTCCGTGTGCCAAAAATAGGCCGCGGGCAAAGCCGCGCCCAAAAATAACCGCCCGAAGGCCGGGGCGCCATGTTCGTCCATCGGAAAAAGCCACAAAAACGGGTGGGCTATAGCCTTGGGGGGTGGGGCTGGCCAACTTCGTCCGCCGGACTCGGAATGCGGCAAGACTTTGCGAGGGGCCTCCGTGCGCCAAAAATAGGCCGCGGGCAAAGCCGCGCCCAAAAATAACCACCCAAAGGCCAGGGCGCCATGTTCGTCCAGCGGAAAATGGCCACAAAAACGGGTGGCCTATAGCCTTCGGGGGTGAGGCTGGCCAACTTCGTCCGCCGGACTCGGAATGCCGCGAGACATTGCGAGGGGCCTTCGTGTGCCCAAAATAGGCCGCGGCCAAAGCCGCGCCCAAAAATAACTGCCCGAAGTCCGGGGCGCCATGTTCGTCCAGCGGAAAAAGGCCACAAAAACGGGTGGGCTATAGCCTTGGGGGGTGGGGCTGGCCAACTTTGTCCGCCGGACTCGGAATGCCGCGACACTTTGCGAGGGGCCTCCGTGTGCCAAAAATAGGCCGCGGACAAAGCCGTGCCCAAAAATAACCGCACGAAGGTCGGGGCGCCAAGTTCGTCCAGCGGAAAAAGGCCACAAAAACGGGTCGGCTATAGCCTTGGGGGGTGGGGCAAGCCAACTTCGTCCGCCGGACTCGGAAAGCCGCTAGACTTTGCGAGGGGCCTCTGTGTACCAAAAATAGGCCCCGGGCAAAGCCGCACCCAAAAATAACCGCCCGAAGGCCGGGGCGCCAAGTTCGTCCAGCGGAAAAAGGCCACAAAAATGGGTGGGCTATAGCCTTGGGGGGTGGGGCTGGCCAACTTTGTCCGCCGGACTCGGAATGCCGCAAGACTTTGCGAGGGGCGTCCGTGTGCCAAAAATAGGCCGCGGGCAAAGCCACGACAAAAATAACCGCCCGAAGGCCGGGTCGCCAAGTTCGTCCAGCGGAAAAAGGCCACAAAAACGGGTGGCCTATAGCCTTGGGGGGTGGGGCTGGCCAACTTCGTCCGCCGGACTCGGAATGTAGCAAGACTTTGCGAGGGGCCTCCGTGCGCCAAAAATAGGCCGCGGGCAAAGCCGCGCCCAAAAATAACCGCCCGAAGGCTGGGGCGCGAAGTTCGTCCAGCGGAAAAAGGCCACAAAAACGGGTGGCCTATAGCCTTGGGGGGTGGGGCTGGCCAACATCGTCTGCCGGACTCGGAATTCCGCTAGACTTTGCGAGGGGCCTCCGTGTACCAAAAATAGGCCACGGGCAAAGCCGCGCCCAGAAATAACCGCCCAAAGGCCGGGGCGCCATGTTTGTCCAGCGGAAAAAGGCCACAAAAACGGGTGGTCTATAGCCTTCGGGGGTGAGGCTGGCCTACTTCGTCCGCCGGACTCGGAATGCCGCGAGACTTTGCGAGGGGCCTTCGTGTGCCAAAAATAGGCCGCGGCCAAAGCCGCGCCCAAAAATAACTGCCCGAAGTCCGGGGCGCCAAGTTCGTCCAGCGGAAAAAGGCCACAAAAACGGGTGGGCTATAGCCTTGGGGGGTGGGGCTGGCCAAATTTGTCCGCCGGACTCGGAATGCCGCGACACTTTGCGAGGGGTCTCCGTGTACCAAAAATAGGCCGCGGACAAAGCCGTGCCCAAAAATAACCGCACGAAGGTCGGGGCGCCAAGTTCGTCCAGCGGAAAAAGGCCACAAAAACGGGTTGGCTATAGCCTTGGGGGGTGGGGCCGGCCGACTTCGTCCGCCGGACTCGGAATTCCGCGAGACTTTGCGAGGGGCCTTCGTGTGCCAAAAATAGGCCGCGGCCAAAGCCGCACCCAAAAATAACAGCCCGAAGTCCGGGGCGCCAAGTTCGTCCAGCGGAAAAAGGCCACAAAAACGGGTGGGCTATAGCCTTGGGGGGTGGGGCTGGCCAACTTTGTCCGCCGGACACGGAATGCCGCGAGACTTTGCGAGGGGCCTCCGTGTGCCAAAAATAGGCCGCGGACAAAGCCGTGCCCAAAAATAACCGCACGAAGGGCGGGGCGCCAAGTTCGTCCAGCGGAAAAAGGCCACAAAAACGGGTGGGCTATAGCCTTGGGGGGTGGGGCTGGCCAACTTCGTCCGCCGGACTCGGAATGCCGCGAGACTTTGCGAGGAGCCTCCATGTGCCAAAAATAGGCCACGGGCAAAGCCACGACAAAAATAACCGCCCGAAGGCCGGGTCGACAAGTTCGTCCAGCGGAAAAAGGCCACAAAAACGGGTGGGCTATAGCCTTGGGGTGTGGGGCTGGCCAACATCGTCCGCCGGACTCGGAATGCCGCGAGACTTTGCGAGGGGCCTCCGTTTGCCAAAAATAGGCCGCGGACAAGGCCGCACCCAAAAATAACCGCCCGAAGGCCGGGGCGCCAAGTTCGTCCAGCGGAAAAAGGCCACAAAAACGGGTGGGCTATAGGCTTGGGGGGTGGGGCTGGCCAACTTCGTCCGCCGGACTCGGAATGCCGTGAGAATTTGCGAGGGGCCTCCGTGTGCCAAAAATAGGCCGCGGGCAAAGCCGCGTCCAAAAATAACCGCCCGAAGCCCGGGGCGCCCAGTTCGTCCAGCGCAAAAAGGCATCAAAAACGGGTGGGCTATAGCCTTGGGGGGTGGGGCTGGCCAATTTCGTCCGCCGGACTCGGAATGCCGCGAGACTTTGCGAGGGGCCTCCGTGTGCAAAAAATAGGCTGCGGGAAAAGCCGCGCCCAAAAATAACCGCCCGAAGGCCGGGGCGCCCAGTTCGTCCAGCGGAAAAAGGCATCAAAAACGGGTGGGCTATAGCCTTGGGGGGTGGGGCTGGCCAACTTCGTCCGCCGGACTCGGAATGCCGCGAGACTTTGCGAGGGGCCTCCGTGTGCCAAAAATAGGCCGCGGACAAAGCCGCGTCCAAAAATAACCGCCCGAAGTCCGGGGCGCCAAGTTCGTCCACCGGAAAAAGGCATCAAAAATGGGTGGGCTATAGCCTTGGGGGGTGGGGCTGGACATCTTCGTCCGCCGGAGTCGGAATGCCGCGAGACTTTGCGAGGGGCCTCCTTGTACAAAAAATAGGCCGCGGGCAAAGCCGCGGCCAAAAATAACCGCCCGAAGGCCGGGGCGCCCAGTTCGTCCAGCAGAAAAAGGCATCAAAAACGGGTGGGCTATAGCCTTGGGGTGTGGGGCTGGCCAACTTCGTCCGCCGGACTCGGAATGCCGCGAGACTTTGCGAGGGGCCTCCGTGTGCCAAAAATAGGCCGTGGACAAAGCCGCGCCCAAAAATAACCGCCCGAAGGCCGGGGCGCCAAGTTCGTCCATCGGAAAAAGGCCACAAAAACAGGTAGGCTATAGCCTTGGGGGGTAGGGCTTGCCAACTTCGTCCGCCGGACTCGGAATGCGGCAAGACTTTGCGAGGGGCCTCCGTGTACCAAAAATAGGCCGCGCCCGAAAATAACCGCCCGAAGGCCAGGGTGCCAAGTTCGTCCAGCGGAAAAAGGCATCAAAAATGGGTGGGCTATAGCCTTGGGGGGTGGGGCTGGACATCTTCGTCCGCCGGAGTCGGAATGCCGCGAGACTTTGCGAGGGGCCTCCTTGTACAAAAAATAGGCCGCGGGCAAAGCCGCGGCCAAAAATAACCGCCCAAAGGCCGGGGCGCCCAGTTCGTCCAGCAGAAAAAGGCATCAAAAACGGGTGGGCTATAGCCTTGGGGTGTGGGGCTGGCCAACTTCGTCCGCCGGACTCGGAATGCCGCGAGACTTTGCGAGGGGCCTCCGTGTGCCAAAAATAGGCCGTGGACAAAGCCGCGCCCAAAAATAACCGCCTGAAGGCCGGGGCGCCAAGTTCGTCCATCGGAAAAAGGCCACAAAAACAGGTAGGCTATAGCCTTGGGGGGTAGGGCTTGCCAACTTCGTCCGCCGGACTCGGAATGCGGCAAGACTTTGCGAGGGGCCTCCGTGTGCCAAAAATAGGCCGCGGGCAAAGCCGCGCCCAAAATAACTGCCCGAAGGCCGGGGCGCCAAGTTCGTCCAGCGGAAAAAGGCCACAAGAACGGGCTGGCTATAGCCTTGGGGGGTGGGGCCGGCCCACTTCGTCCGCCGGGCTCGGAATGCCGCGAGGCTCTGCGAGGGGACTCCATGTGCCAAAAATAGGCCGCGGACAAAGCCGCGCCCAAAAATAACCGCCCGAAGGCCGGGGCGCCAAGTTCGTCCATCGGAAAAAGGCCACAAAAACGGATGGGGTATAGCCTTGGGGGGTGGGGCTGGCCAACTTCGTCCGCCGGGCTCGGAATGCCGCGAGGCTTTGCGAGGGGCCTCCGTGTACCAAAAATAGGCCGCGGGCAAAGCCTCACCCAAAAATAACCGCCCGAAGACCGGGGCGCCAAGTTCGTCCATCGGAAAAAGGCCACAAAAACAGGTAGGCTATAGCCTTGGGGGGTAGGGCTTGCCAACTTCGTCCGCCGGACTCGGAATGCGGCAAGACTTTGCGAGGGGCCTCCGTGTACCAAAAATAGGTCGCGCCCGAAAATAACCGCCCGAAGGCCAGGGTGCCAAGTTCGTCCAGCGGAAAAAGGCCACAAAAACGGGTGGGCTATAGACTTGGGGGGTGGGGCTGGCCAACTTCGTCCGCCGGACTCGGAATGCCGCGAGACTTTGCGAGGGGCCTCCGTTTGCCAAAAATAGGCCGCGGGCAAAGCCGTGCCGAAAAATAACCGCCCGAAGGCCGGGGCGCCAAGTTCGTCCATCGGAAATAGGCCACAAAAACGGGTGGGCTATAGCCTTGGGGGGTGGGGCTGGCCGACTTCGTCCGCCGGACTCGGAATGTGGCGAGACTTTGCGAGGGGCCTCCGTGTGCCAAAAATAGGCCGCGCGCAAAAATAACCGCCCAAAGGCCGGGGCGCCAAGTTCGTCCAGCGGAAAAAGGCCACAAAAACGGGTGGGCCATAGCGTTGGGGGGTGGGGCTGGCCAACTTCGTCCGCCGGACTCGGAATGCAGCGAGACTTTGCGAGGGGCCTCCGTGTGCCAAAAATAGGCCGCGGGAAAAGCCACGACAAAAATAACCGCCCGAAGGCCGGGTCGCCAAGTTCGTCCAACGGAAAAAGGCCACAAAAACGGGTGGGCCATAGCCTTGGGGTTTGGGGCTGGCCAACAGCGGAAAAAGGCCACAAAAACGGGTGGGCTATAGACTTGGGGGGTGGGGCTGGCCAACTTTGTCCGCCGGACACGGAATGCCGCGAGACTTTGCGAGGGGCCTCCGTGTGCCAAAAATAGGCCGCGGACAATGCCGCGCCCAAAAATAACCGCCCGAAGGCCGGGGCGCCAAGTTCGTCCAGCGGAAAAAGGCCACAAAAACGGGTGGGCTATAGCCTTGGGGGGTGGGGCTGGCCAACTTCGTCCGCCGGACTCGGAATGCCGCGAGACTTTGCGAGGAGCCTCCATGTGCCAAAAATAGGCCACGGGCAAAGCCACGACAAAAATAACCGCCCGAAGGCCGGGTCGACAAGTTCGTCCAGCGGAAAAAGGCCACAAAAACGGGTGGGCTATAGCCTTGGGGTGTGGGGCTGGCCAACATCGTCCGCCGGACTCGGAATGCCGCGAGACTTTGCGAGGGGCCTCCGTTTGCCAAAAATAGGCCGTGGACAAGGCCGCACCCAAAAATAACCGCCCGAAGGCCGGGGCGCCAAGTTCGTCCAGCGGAAAAAGGCCACAAAAACGGGTGGGCTATAGGCTTGGGGGGTGGGGCTGGCCAACTTCGTCCGCCGGACTCGGAATGCCGTGAGAATTTGCGAGGGGCCTCCGTGTGCCAAAAATAGGCCGCGGGCAAAGCCGCGTCCAAAAATAACCGCCCGAAGCCCGGGGCGCCCAGTTCGTCCAGCGCAAAAAGGCATCAAAAACGGGTGGGCTATAGCCTTGGGGGGTGGGGCTGGCCAATTTCGTCCACCGGACTCGGAATGCCGCGAGACTTTGCGAGGGGCCTCCGTGTGCCAAAAATAGGCCGCGGGAAAAGCCACGACAAAAATAACCGCCCGAAGGCCAGGTCGCCAAGTTCGTCCAGCGGAAAAAGGCCACAAAAACGGGTGGGCCATAGCCTTGGGGTGTGGGGCAGGCCAACATCGTCCGCCGGACTCGGAATGCCGCGAGACTTTGCGAGGGGCCTCCGTTTGCCAAAAATAAGCCGCGGACATGGCCGCGCCCAAAAATAACTGCCCGAAGGCCGGGGTGCCAAGTCCTCCAGCGGAAAAAGGCCACAAAAATGGGTGGGCTATAGCCTTGGGGGGTGGGGCTGGCCAACTTCGTCCGCCGGACTCGGAATGCCGCGAGAATTTGCGAGGGCCCTCCGTGTGCCAAAAATAGCCCGCGGGCAAAGCCGCGTCCAAAAATAACCGCCCGAAGCCCGGGGCGCCCAGTTCGTCCAACGCAAAAAGGCATAAAAAACGGGTGGGCTATAGCCTTGGGGGGTGGGGCTGGCCAACTTCGTCCGCCGGACTCGGAATGCCGCGAGACTTTGCGAGGGGCCTCCGTGTGCCAAAAATAGGCCGCGGGCAAAGCCGCGCCCAAAAATAACCGCCCGAAGGCCGGGGCGCCCAGTTCGTCCAGCGGAAAAAGGCATCAAAAACGGGTGGGCTATAGCCTTGGGGGGTGGGGCTGGCCAACTTCGTCCGCCGGACTCGGAATGCCGCGAGACTTTGCGAGGGGCCTCCGTGTGCCAAAAATAGGCCGCGGGCAAAGCCGCGCCCAAAAATAACCGCCTGAAGGCCGGGGCGCCAAGTTCATCCAGCGGAAAAAGGCCACAAAAACGGGCGGGCTATAGCCTTGGGGGGTGGGGTTGGCCAACTTCGTCTGCCGGACTCGGAATGCGGCGAGACTTTACGAGGGGCCTCCGTGTGCCAAAAATAGGCCGCACCCAAAAATAACCGCCCGAAGGCCGGGGCGCCAAGTTCGTCCATCGGAAAAAGGCAACAAAAACGGGTGGGCTATAGCCTTGGGGGGTGGGGTTGGCCAACTTCGTCCGCCGGACTTGGAATGCGGCAACACTTTACGAGGGGCCTCCGTGTGCCAAAACTAGGCCGCGCGGAAAATAACCGCCCAAAGGCCGGGGCGCCAAGTTCGTCCAGCGGGAAAAGGCCACAAAAACGGGTGGGCTATAGCCTTGGGGGGTGGGGCTGGCCAACTTCGTCCGCCGGACTCGGAATGCCGCGAGACTTAGCGAGGGGCCTCCGTGTGCCAAAAATAGGCCGCGGGCAAACCCACGACAAAAATAACCGCCCGAAGGCCGGGGCGCCAAGTTCGTCCAGCGGAAAAGGACCACAAAAACGGGTGGGCTACAGCCTTGGGGGGTGGGGCTGGCCAACTTCGTCCGCCAGACTCGGAATGCCGCGAGACTTTGCGAGGGGCCTCCGTGTGCCAAAAATAGGCTGCCGGCAAAGCCGCACCCAAAAATAACCGCCTGAAGGTCGGGGCGCCAAGTTCATCCAGCGGAAAAAGGCCACAAAAACGGGCGGGCTATAGCCTTGGGGGGTGGGGTTGGCCAACTTCGTCCGCCGGACTCGGAATGCGGCGAGACTTTACGAGGGGCCTCCGTGTGCCAAAAGTAGGCCGCACCCAAAAATAACCGCCCGAAGGCCAGGGTGCCAAGTTCGTCCAGCGGAAAAAGGCCACAAAAACGGGTGGGCTATAGCCTTGGGGGGTGGGGCTGGCCAACTTCGTCCGCCGGACTCGGAAAGCCGTGAGACTTTGCGAGGGGCCTCCGTAGGCCAAAAATAGGCCGCGGGCAAAGCCACGCCCAAAAATAACCGTCCGAAGGCCGGGGCGCCCAGTTCGTCCAGCGGAAAAAAGCATAAAAAATGGGTGGGCTATAGCCTTGGGGGGTGGGGCTGGCCAACTTCGTCCGCCGGACTCGGAATGCCGCGAGACTTTGCGAGGGGCCTCCGTGTGCCAAAAATAGGCCGCGGACAAAGCCGCGCGCAAAAATAACTGCCCGAAGGCCGGGGCGCCAGGTTCGTCCAGCGGAAAAAGGCCACAAGAACGAGCTGGCTATAGCCTTGGGGGGTGGGGCTGGCCCACTTCGTCCGCCAGACTCAGAATGCCGCGAGGCTTTGCGAGGGGCCTCCGTGTGCCAAAAATAGGCCGCGGGCAAAGCCGCACCCAAAAATAACACCCCGAAGGCCGGGGCGCCAAGTTCGTCCAGCGGAAAAAGGCCACAAAAACGGGTGGGCTATAGCCTTGGGGGGTGGGGCTGGCCAACTTCGTTCGCCGGACTCGGAATTCCGCGAGACTTTTGGAGGGGCTTCCGTGTGCCAAAAATAGGCCGCGGGCAAAGCCGCGCCCAAAAATAACCGCCCGAAGGCCGGGGCGCCAAGTTCGTCCAGCGGAAAAAGGCCACAAAAACGGGTGGGCTATAGCCTTGGGGGGTGGGGATGGCCACCAACTTCGTCCGCCGAACTCGGAATGCCGCGAGACTTTACGAGGGGCCTCCGTGTGCCAAAAATAGGCCGCGGGCAAAGCCGCGCCCAAAATAACTGCCCGAAGGCCGGGGCGCCAAGTTCGTCCAGCGGAAAAAGGCCACAAGAACGGGCTGGCTATAGCCTTGGGGGGTGGGGCCGGCCCACTTCGTCCGCCGGGCTCGGAATGCCGCGAGGCTCTGCGAGGGGACTCCATGTGACAAAAATAGGCCGCGGACAAAGCCGCGCCCAAAAATAACCGCCCGAAGGCCGGGGCGCCAAGTTCGTCCATCGGAAAAAGGCCACAAAAACGGATGGGCTATAGCCTTGGGGGGTGGGGCTGGCCAACTTCGTCCGCCGGGCTCGGAATGCCGCGAGGCTTTGCGAGGGGCCTCCGTGTACCAAAAATAGGCCGCGGGCAAAGCCTCACCCAAAAATAACCGCCCGAAGACCGGGGCGCCAAGTTCGTCCAGCGGAAAAAGGCCACAAAAACGGGTGGGCTATAGCCTTCGGGGGTGGGGCTGGCCAACATCGTCCGCCGCACTCGGAATGCCGCAAGACTTTACGAGGGGCCTTCGTGTGCCAAAAATAGGCCGCGGGCAAAGCCGCGCCCAAAAATAACCGCCCGAAGGCCGGGGCGCCAAGTTCGTCCAACGGAAAAAGGCCACAAGAACGGGCTGGCTATAGCCTTGGGGGGTGGGGCTGGACAACTTCGTCCGCCGGACTCGGAATGGCGCGAGACTTTACGAGGGGCCTCCGTGTGACAAATATAGGCCGCGGACAAAGCCGCGCCAAAAAATAACCGCCCGAAGGCCGGGGCGCCAAGTTCGTCCATCGGAAAAAGGCCACAAAAACGGGTGGGCTATAGCCTTGGGGGGTGGGGCTGGCCAACTTCGTACGCCGGACTCGGAATGCCGTGAGACTTAGCGAGCGGCCTCCGTGTACCAAAAATAGACCGCGGGCGAAGCCGCACCCAAAAATAACCGCCCAAAGGCCGGGTCGCCAAGTTCGTCCAGCCGAAAAAGGCCACAAAAACGGGTGGGCTATAGCCTTGGGGGGGGGGCTGGCCAACATCGTCCGCCGGACTCGGAATGCCGGGAGACTTTGCGAGGGGCCTACCTATGCCAAAAATAGGCCGCGGGCAAAGCCGCGCCCAAAAATTACCGCCCAAAGGCCGGGGCGCCAAGTTCGTCCAGCAGAAAAAGGCCACAAAAACGGCTGGGCTATAGCCTTGGGGGGTGGGGCTGGCCAACTTCGTCCGCCGGACTCGGACTCGGAATGCCGCGAGACTTTACGAGGGGCCTCCATGAGCCAAAAATAGGCCGCGGGCACAGCCGCGCCCAAAAATAACCGCCCGAAGGCCGGGTCGCCAAGTTCGTCCACCCGAAAAAGGCCACAAAAACGGGTGGGCTATAGCCTTGGGGTGTGGGGCTGGCCAACTTCGTCCGCCGGAATCGGAATGCCGCGAGACTTTGCGAGGGGCCTCCGTGTGCAAAAAATACGCTGCGGGCAAAGCCGCGCCCAAAAATAACCGCCGAAGGCCGGGTCGCCAAGTTCGTCCAGCGGAAAAAGGCCACAAAAACGGGTGGGCTATAGCCTTGGGGGGTGGGGCTGGCCAACTTCGTCCGCCGGACTCGGAACACTGCGAGACTTTGTGAGGGCCCTCCATGTGCCAAAAATAGGCCGCGGGCAAAGCCGCGCCCAAAAATAACCGCCCGAAGCCCGGGGCGCCAAGTTCGTCCAGCGGAAAAAGGCCACAAAAACGGGTGGGCTATAGCCTTGGGGGGTGGGGCCGGCCAACTTCATCCGCCAGACTCGGAATGCCGCTAGACTTTGCGAGGGGCCTCCGTGTGCCAAAAATAGGCCGCGGGCAAAGCCGTGACCAAAAATAACCGCCCGAAGGCCGGGGCGCCAAATTCGTCCAGCGGAAAAAGGCCACAAAAACGGGTGGGCTATAGCCTTGGGCGGTGGGGCTGGCCCACTTCGTCCGCCGGACTCGGAATGCCGCGAGACTTTGCGAGGGGCCTCCGTGTGCCAAAAATAGGCCGTGGCCTAAGCCACGCCCAAAAATAACCGCCCGAAGGCCGGGGCGCTAAGTTCGTCCAGCGGAAAAAGGCCACAAAAATTGGTGGGCTATAGACTTGGGGGGTGGGGCTGGCAGACTTCGTCCGCCGGACTCAGACTCGGAATGCCGTGAGACTTTGCGAGGGGCCACAAATGCCAAAAATAGGCCGCGGGCAAAGCCGCGCCCAAAAATAACCGCCCGAAGGCCGGGGTGCCAAGTTCGTCCACCGGAAAAAGGCCACAAAAACGGGTGGGCTATAGCCTTGGGGGGTGGGGCGGGCCCACTTCGTCCGCCGGACTCGGAATGCCGCGAGACTTTGTGAGGGGCCTCCGTGTGCAAAAAATAGGCCGCGGGCAAAGCCGTACCCAAAAATAACCGCCCGAAGGCCGGGGCGCCAAGTTCGTCCAGCGGAAAAAGGCCACAAAAACGGGTGGGCTATAGCCTTGGGGGGTGGGGCTGGCCCACTTCGTCCGCCGGACTCGGAATGCCGCGAGACTTTGCGAGGGGCCTCCATGTGCAAAAAATAGGCCGCGGGCAAAGCCGCACCCAAAAATAACCGCCCGAAGGCCGGGACGCCAAGTTCGTCCAGCGGAAAAAGGCCACAAAAACGGGTGGGCTATAGCCTTGGGGGGTGGGGCTGGCCCACTTCGTCCGCCGGACTCGGAATGCCGCGAGACTTTGCGAGGGGCCTCCGTGTGCCAAAAATAGGCCGTGGCCTAAGCCGCGCCCAAAAATAACCCCCCGAAGGCCGGGGCGCGAAGTTCGTCCAGCGGAAAAAGGCCACAAAAACGGGTGGGCTATAGCCTTGGGGGGTGGGGCTGGCAGACTTCGTCCGCCGGACTCAGACTCGGAATGCCGTGAGACTTTGCGAGGGGCCACAAATGCCAAAAATAGGCCGCGGGCCAAGCCGCGCCCAAAAATAACCGCCCGAAGGCCGGGGCGCGAAGTTCGTCCAGCGGAAAAAGGCCACAAAAACGGGTGGGCTATAGCCTTCGGGGGTGGGGCTGGCCAACTTCGTCCGCCGGACTCGGAATGCCGCGAGACTTTGCGAGGGGCCTCCGTGTGCCAAAAATAGGCCGTGGCCTAAGCCGCGCCCAAAAATAACCGCCCGAAGGCCGGGGCGCTAAGTTCGTCCAGCGGAAAAAGGCCACAAAAACGGGTGGGCTATAGCCTTGGGGGGTGGGGCTGGCCAACTTCGTCCGCTGGACTCGGAATGCCGCGAGACTTTGCGAGGGGCCTCCGTGTGCCAAAAATAGGCCGCGGACAAAGCCGCCCCCAAAAATAACCGCCCGAAGGCCGGGGCGCCAAGTTCGTCCAGCGGAAAAAGGCCACAAAAACGGGTGGGCTATAGCCTCGGGGGGTTGGGCTGGCCAACTTCGTCCGCCGGACTCGGAATGCCGCGAGACTCTGCGAGGGGCCTCCGTCTGCCAAAAAATGTCCGCGGGCAAAGCCGCGTCCAAAAATAACCGGCCGGAGGCCGGGGCGCCAAGTTCGTCCAGCGGAAAAAGGCCACAAAAACAGGTGGGCTATAGCCTTGGGGGGTGGGGCTGGCCCACTTCGTCCGCCGGACTCGGAATGCCGCGAGACTTTGCGAGGGGCCTCCGTGTGCAAAAAATAGGCCGCGGGCAAAGCCGTACCCAAAAATAACCGCCCGAAGGCCGGGACGCCAAGTTCGTCCAGCGGAAAAAGGCCACAAAAACGGGTGGGCTATAGCCTTGGGGGGTGGGGCTGGCCCACTTCGTCCGCCGGACTCGGAATGCCGCGAGACTTTGCGAGGGGCCTCCGTGTGCCAAAAATAGGCCGTGGCCTAAGCCACGCCCAAAAATAACCGCCCGAAGGCCGGGGCGCTAAGTTCGTCCAGCGGAAAAAGGCCACAAAAACTGGTGGGCTATAGCCTTGGGGGGTGGGGCTGGCAGACTTCGTCCGCCGGACTCAGACTCGGAATGCCGTGAGACTTTGCGAGGGGCCACAAATGCCAAAAATAGGCCGCGGGCAAAGCCGCGCCCAAAAATAACCGCCCGAAGCCGGGGCGCCATGTTCGTCCACCGGAAAAAGGCCACAAAAACGGGTGGGCTATAGCCTTGGGGTGTGGGGCTGGCCAACTTCGTCCGCCGGACTCGGAATGCCGCGAGACTTTCCGAGGGGCCTCCGTGTGCCAAAAATAGGCCGCGGCCTAAGCCGCGCCCAAAAATAACCGCCCGAAGGCCGGGGCGCTAAGTTCGTCTAGCGGAAAAAGGCCACAAAAACGGGTGGGCTATAGCCTTGGGGGGTGGGGCTGAACCACTTCGTCCGCGGGACTCGGAATGCCGCGAGACTTTGCGAGGGGCCTCCGTGCGCCAAAAATAAGCCACGGGCAAGGCGGCACCCAAAAATAACCGCCCGAAGGATGGGGCGCCAAGTTCGTCCAGCGGAAAAAGGCCACAAAAACGGGTGGGCTATAGCTTTGGGGGGTGGGGCTGGCCAACTTCGTCCGCCGGACTCGGAATGCCGTGAGACTTTGCGAGGGGCCTCCGTGTGCCAAAAATAGGCCACGGGAAAAGCCGCGCCCAAAAATAACTGCCCGAAGGCCGGGGCGCCAAGTTCGTCCAGCGGAAAAAGGCCACAAAAACGGGTGGGCTATAGCCTTGGGGGGTGGGGCTGGCAGACTTCGTCCGCCGGACTCAGACTCGGAATGCCGTGAGACTTTGCGAGGGGCCACAAATGCCAAAAATAGGCCGCGGGCCAAGCCGCGCCCAAAAATAACCGCCCGAAGGCCGGGGCGCGAAGTTCGTCCAGCGGAAAAAGGCCACAAAAACGGGTGGGCTATAGCCTTCGGGGGTGGGGCTGGCCAACTTCGTCCGCCGGACTCGGAATGCCGCGAGACTTTGCGAGGGGCCTCCGTGTGCCAAAAATAGGCCGTGGCCTAAGCCGCGCCCAAAAATAACCGCCCGAAGGCCGGGGCGCTAAGTTCGTCCAGCGGAAAAAGGCCACAAAAACGGGTGGGCTATAGCCTTGGGGGGTGGGGCTGGCCAACTTCGTCCGCTGGACTCGGAATGCCGCGAGACTTTGCGAGGGGCCTCCGTGTGCCAAAAATAGGCCGCGGACAAAGCCGCCCCCAAAAATAACCGCCCGAAGGCCGGGGCGCCAAGTTCGTCCAGCGGAAAAAGGCCACAAAAACGGGTGGGCTATAGCCTCGGGGGGTTGGGCTGGCCAACTTCGTCCGCCGGACTCGGAATGCCGCGAGACTCTGCGAGGGGCCTCCGTCTGCCAAAAAATGTCCGCGGGCAAAGCCGCGTCCAAAAATAACCGGCCGGAGGCCGGGGCGCCAAGTTCGTCCAGCGGAAAAAGGCCACAAAAACAGGTGGGCTATAGCCTTGGGGGGTGGGGCTGGCCCACTTCGTCCGCCGGACTCGGAATGCCGCGAGACTTTGCGAGGGGCCTCCGTGTGCAAAAAATAGGCCGCGGGCAAAGCCGTACCCAAAAATAACCGCCCGAAGGCCGGGACGCCAAGTTCGTCCAGCGGAAAAAGGCCACAAAAACGGGTGGGCTATAGCCTTGGGGGGTGGGGCTGGCCCACTTCGTCCGCCGGACTCGGAATGCCGCGAGACTTTGCGAGGGGCCTCCGTGTGCCAAAAATAGGCCGTGGCCTAAGCCACGCCCAAAAATAACCGCCCGAAGGCCGGGGCGCTAAGTTCGTCCAGCGGAAAAAGGCCACAAAAACTGGTGGGCTATAGCCTTGGGGGGTGGGGCTGGCAGACTTCGTCCGCCGGACTCAGACTCGGAATGCCGTGAGACTTTGCGAGGGGCCACAAATGCCAAAAATAGGCCGCGGGCAAAGCCGCGCCCAAAAATAACCGCCCGAAGCCGGGGCGCCATGTTCGTCCACCGGAAAAAGGCCCCAAAAACGGGTGGGCTATAGCCTTGGGGTGTGGGGCTGGCCAACTTCGTCCGCCGGACTCGGAATGCCGCGAGACTTTCCGAGGGGCCTCCGTGTGCCAAAAATAGGCCGCGGCCTAAGCCGCGCCCAAAAATAACCGCCCGAAGGCCGGGGCGCTAAGTTCGTCTAGCGGAAAAAGGCCACAAAAACGGGTGGGCTATAGCCTTGGGGGGTGGGGCTGAACCACTTCGTCCGCGGGACTCGGAATGCCGCGAGACTTTGCGAGGGGCCTCCGTGCGCCAAAAATAAGCCACGGGCAAGGCGGCGCCCAAAAATAACCGCCCGAAGGATGGGGCGCCAAGTTCGTCCAGCGGAAAAAGGCCACAAAAACGGGTGGGCTATAGCTTTGGGGGGTGGGGCTGGCCAACTTCGTCCGCCGGACTCGGAATGCCGTGAGACTTTGCGAGGGGCCTCCGTGTGCCAAAAATAGGCCACGGGAAAAGCCGCGCCCAAAAATAACTGCCCGAAGGCCGGGGCGCCAAGTTCGTCCACCGGAAAAAGGCCACAAAAACGGGTGGGCTATAGCCTTGGGGGGTGGGGCTGGCCAACTTCGTCCGCCGGACTCGGAATGCCGCGAGACTCTGCGATGGGCCTCCGTCTGCCGAAAAATGTCCGCGGGCAAAGCCGCGTCCAAAAATAACCGGCCAGAGGCCGGGGCGCCAAATTCGTCCAGCGGAAAAAGGCCACAAAAACAGGTGGGCTATAGCCTTGGGGGGTGGGGCTGGCCAACTTCGTCCGCCGGACTCGGAATGCCGCGAGACTTTGCGAGGGGCCTCCGTGTACAAAAAATAGGCCGCGGGCAAAGCCGCACCCAAAAATAACCGCCCGAAGGCCGGGGCGCCAAGTTCGTCCAGCGGAAAAAGGCCACAAAAACGGGTGGGCTATAGCCTTGGGGGGTGGGGCTGGCAGACTTTGTCCGCCGGACTCAGACTCGGAATACCGTGAGACTTTACGAGGGGCCACAAATGCCAAAAATAGGCCGCGCCCAAAAATAACCGCCCGAAGGCCGGGGCGCCAAGTTCGTCCAGCGGAAAAACGCCACAAAAATAGGTGGGCTATAGCCTTGGGGGGTGGGGCTCGCCAACTTCGTCCGCCGGACTCGGAATGCCGCGAGACTTTGCGAGCGGCCTCCGTGCGCCAAAAATAGGCCGCGGGCAAAGCCGCGCCCAAAAATAACCGCTCGAAGGCCGGGGCGCCAAGTTCGTCCAGCGGAAAAAGGCCACGAAAACGGGTGGGCTATAGCCTTGGGGGGTGGGGCTGGCCGACTTCGTCCGCCAGACTCGGAATGCCGTGAGACTTTGCGAGCGGCCTCCGTGCGCCAAAAATAGGCCGCGGGCAAAGCCGCGCCCAAAAATAACCGCCCGAAGGCCGGGGCGCCAAGTTCGTCGAGCGGAAAAAGGCCACAAAAACGGGTGGGCTATAGCCTTGGGGGGTGGGGCTGGCCCACTTCGTCCGCGGGACTCGGAATGCCGCGAGACTTTGCGAGGGGCCTCCGTGTGCCAAAAATAGGCCACGGGTAAAGCGGCGCCCAAAAATAACCGCCCGAAGGACGGGGCGCCAAGTTCGTCCAGCGGAAAAAGGCCACAAAAACGGGTGGGCTATAGCCTTGGGGGGTGGGGCTGGCCAACTTCGTCCGCCGGATTCGGAATGCCGCGAGACTTTGCAAGGAGCCTCCGTGTGCCAAAAATAGGCCGCGGGCTAAGCAGCGCCCAAAAATAACCGCCCGAAGGCCGGGGCGCCAAGTTCGTCCACCGGAAAAAGGCCACAAAAACGGGTGGGCTATAGCCTTGGGGGGTGGGGCTGGCCAACTTCGTCCGCCGGACTTGAAATGCCGCGAGACTTTGCGAGGGGCCTCCGAGTGCAAAAAATAGGCCGCGGACAAAGCCGCGCCCAAAAATAACCGCCCGAAGGCCGGGGCGCCAGGTTCGTCCAGCAGAAAAAGGCCACAAAAACGGGTGGGCTATAGCCTTGGGGGGTGGGGCTGGCCAACTTCGTCCGCCGGATTCGGAATGCCGCGAGACTTTGCGAGGGGCCTCTGTGTGCCAAAAATAGTCCGCGGCCTAAGCCGCGCCCAAAAATAACCGCCCGAAGGCCGGGGCGCTAAGTTCGTCCAGCGGAAAAAGGCCACAAAAATGGGTGGGCTACAGCCTTAGGGGGTGGGCCTGGCAGACTTCGTCCGCCGGACTCAAACTCGGAATGCCGTGAGCCTTTGCAAGGGGCCACAAATGCCAAAAATAGGCCGCGGGCAAAGCCGCGCCCAAAAATAACCGCCCGAAGGCCGGGGTGCCAAGTTCGTCCAGCGGAAAAAGGCCACAAAAACGGGTGGGCTATAGCCTTGGGGGGTGGGGCTGGCCCACTTCGTTCGCCGGACTCGGAATGCCGCGAGACTTTGCGAGGGGCCTCCGTGTGCCAAAAATAGGCCGCGGGCAAAGGCGCGCCCAAAAATAACCGCCCGAAGGCCGGGGCGCCTAGTTCGTCCACCGGAAAAAGGCCACAAAAAAGGGTGGGCTATAGCCTTGGGGGGTGGGGCTGGCCGACTTCGTCCGCCGGACTCGGAATGCCGCGAGACTTTGCGAGGGGCCTCCGAGTGCAAAAAATAGGCCGCGGCCTAAGCCGCGCCCAAAAATAACTGCCCGAAGGCCGGGGCGCTAAGTTCGTCCAGCGGAAAACGGACACAAAAATGGGTGGGCTATAGCCTTGGGGGGTGGGCCTGGCAGACTTCGTCCGCTAGACTCAAACTCGGAATGCCGTGAGCCTTTGCGAAGGGCCACAAATGCCAAAAATAGGCCGCGGGCAAAGCCGCGCCCAAAAATAACCGCCCGAAGGCCGGGGTGCCAAGTTCGTCCAGCGGAAAAAGGCCACAAAAACGGGTGGGCTATAGCCTTGGGGGGTGGGGCTGGCCCACTTCGTTCGCCGGACTCGGAATGCCGCGAGACTTTGCGAGGGGCCTCCGTGTGCGAAAAATAGGCCGCGGATAAAACCGCGCCCAAAAATAACCGCCCGAAGGCCGGGGCGCCAAGTTCGTCGAGCGGAAAAAGGCCACAAAAACGGGTGGGCTATAGCCTTGGGGGGTGGGGCTGGCCCACTTCGTCCGCCGGATTCGGAATGCCGCGAGACTTTGCGAGGAGCCTCCGTGTGCCAAAAATAGGCCGCGGGCAAAGCCGCGCCCAAAAATAACCGCCCGAAGGCCGGGGCGAAAAGTTCGTCCACCGGAAAAAGGCCACAAAAAAGGGTGGGCTATAGCCTTGGGGGGTGGGGCTGGCCGACTTCGTCCGCCGGACTCGGAATGCCGCGAGACTTTGCGAGGGGCCTCCGAGTGCAAAAAATAGGCCGCGGGCAAAGCCGCGCCCGAAAATAACCGCCCGAAGGCCGGGGCGCCAAGTTCGTCGAGCGGAGAAAGGCCACAAAAACGGGTGGGCTATAGCCTTGGGGGGTGGGGTTGGCCCACTTCGTCCGCCAGACTCGAAATGCCGCGAGACTTTGCGAGGGGCCTCCGTGTGCCAAAAATAGGCCGCGGGCAAAGCCGCGCCCAAAAATAACCGCCCGAAGGCCGGGGCGCCAAGTTCGTCCAGCGGAAAAAGGCCACAAAAACTGGTGGGCTATAGCCTTGGGGGGTGGGGCCAGCAAACTTCGTCCGCCGGACTCGGAATGCCGCGAGACTTTGCGAGGGGCCTCCATGTGCCAAAAATAGGCCGCGAACAAAGCCGCGTCCAAAAATAACCACCCGAAGGCCGGGGCGCCAAGTTCGTCCACCGGAAAAAGGCCACAAAAACGGGTGGGCTATAGCCTTGGGGGGTGGGGCTTGCCAACTTCGTCCGCCGGACTCGGAATGCCGCGAGACTCTGGGAGGGGCCTCCGTCTGCCAAAAAATGGCGGCGGGCAAAGCCGCGCCCAAAAATAACCGCCCGAAGGCCGGGGCGCAAAGTTCGTCCAGCGGAAAAAGGCCACAAAAACGGGTGGGCTATAGCCTTGGGGGGTGGGGCTGGCCAACTTCGTCCGCCGGACTTGGAATGCCGCGAGACTTTGCGAGGGACCTCCGTGTGCCAAAAATAGGCCGCGGCCAAAGCCGCACCAAAAAATAACTGCCCAACGGCCGGGGCGCCAAGTTCGTCCAGCGGAAAAAGGCCACAAAAACGGGTGGGCTATAGCCTTGGGGGGTGGGGCTGGCCGACTTCGTCCGCCGGACTCGGAATGCCGCGAGCCTTTGCGAGGGACCTCCGTGTGCCAAAAATAGGCCGCGGCCAAAGCCGTACCCAAAAATAACCGCCCAACGGCCGGGGCACCAAGTTCGTCCAGCGGAAAAAGGCCACAAAAACGGGTGGGCTATAGCCTTGGGGGGTGGGGCTGGCCAACTTCGTCCGCCGGACTCGGAATGCCGCGAGACTTTGCGAGGGGCCTCCGTGTGCCAAAAATAGGCCGCGGGCAGAGCCGCGCCCAAAAATAACCGCCCGAAGGCCGGGGCGCCAAGTTCGTCCAGCGGAAAAAGCCACAAAAACGGGTGGGCTATAGCCTTGGGGGGTTGGGCGGGCCGACTTCGTCCGCCGGACTCGGAATGCCGCGAGACTTTCCGAGGGGCCTCCGTGTGCTAAAAATAGGCCGCGGGCAAAGCCGTGGCCAAAAATAACCACCCGAAGGCCGGGGCGCCAAGTTCGTCCAGCGGAAAAAGGCCACAAAAACGGGTGGGCTATAGCCTTGGGGGGTGGGGCTGGCCCACTTCGTCCGCCGGACTCAGAATGCTGCGAGACTTTGCGAGGGGCCTGAGTGTGCAAAAAATAGGACGCGGGCAAAGCCACGGCCAAAAAAAACCGCCTGTAGGCCGGGGCGCCAAGTTCGTCGAGCGGAAAAAGGCCACAAAAACGGGTGGGCTATAGCCTTGGGGGGTGGGGCTGGCCAACTTCGTCCGCCGGACTCGGAATGCCGCGAGACTTTGCGAGGGACCTCCGTGTGCCAAAAATAGGCCGCGGCCAAAGCCGCACCCAAAAATAACCGCCCAACGGCCGGGGCGCCAAGTTCGTCCAGCGGAAAAAGGCCACAAAAACGGGTGGGCTATAGCCTTGGGGGGTGGGGCTGGCCGACTTCGTCCGCCGGACTGGGAATGCCGCGAGGCTTTGCGAGGGACCTCCGTGTGCCAAAAATAGGCCGCGGCCAAAGCCGTACCCAAAAATAACCGCCCAACGGCCGGGGCGCCAAGTTCGTCCAGCGGAAAAAGGCCACAAAAACGGGTGGGCTATAGCCTTGGGGGGTGGGGCTGGCCAACTTCGTCCGCCGGACTCGGAATGCCGCGAGACTTTGCGAGGGGCCTCCATGTGCCAAAAATAGGCTGCGGGCAGAGCCGCGACCAAAAATAACCGCCTGAAGGCCGGGGCGCCAAGTTCGTCCACCGGAAAAAGGCCACAAAAACGGGTGGGCTATATCCTTGGGGGGTGGGGCTGGCCAACTTCGTCCGCCGGACTCGGAATGCCGCGAGACTCTGCGAGGGGCCTCCGTCTGCCAAAAAATGGCAGCGGGCAAACCCACGCCCAAAAATAACCTCCCGGAGGCCGGGGCGCCAAATTCGTCCAGCGGAAAAAGGCCACAAACACGGGTGGGCTATAGCCTTGGGGGGTGGTGCTGGCCAACTTCGTCCGCCGGACTCGGAATGCCGCGAGACTCTGCGAGGGGCCTCCGTCTGCCAAAAAATGGCAGCGGGCAAAGCCACGCCCAAAAATAACCACCCGAAGACCGGGGCGCCAAGTTCATCGAGCGGAAAAAGGCCACAAAAACGGGTGGGCTATAGCCTTGGGGGGTGGGGCTGGCCATCTTCGTCCGCCGGACTCGGAATGCCGCGAGACTTTGCGAGGGGCCTCCGTGTGCAAAAAATAGGCCGCGGGCAAAGCCGCTCCCAAAAATAACCGCCCGAAGGCCGGGGCGCCAAGTTCGTCCAGCAAAAAAGGCCACAAAAACGGGTGGGCTATAGCCTTGGGGGGTGGGGCTGGCCAAAAATTGTCCGCCGGATTCGGAATGCCGCGAGACTTTGCGAGGGGCCTCCGTGTGCCAAAAATAGGCCGCGGGGAAAGCCGCGGCCAAAAAAGACCGCCTGAAGGCCGGGGCGCCAAGTTCGTCGAGCGGAAAAAGGCCACAAAAACGGGTGGGCTATAGCCTTGGGGGGTGGGGCTGGCCAACTTCGTCCGCCAGACTCAGAATATTGCGAGACTTTGCGAGGGGCCTGAGTGTGCAAAAAATAGGACGCGGGCAAAGCCACGGCCAAAAAAAACCGCCTGAAGGCCGGGGCGCCAAGTTCGTCGAGCGGAAAAAGGCCACAAAAACGGGTGGGCTATAGCCTTGGGGGGTGGGGCTGGCCAACTTCGTCCGCCGGACTCGGAATGCCGCGAGACTTTACGAGGGGCCTCCGTGTACAAAAAATAGGCCGCGGGCAAAGCCGCGCCCAAAAATAACCGCCCGAAGGCGGGGCGCCAAGTTCGTCCAGCAGAAAAAGGCCACAAAAACGGGTGGGCTATAGCCTTGGGGGGTGGGGCTGGCCAACTTCGTCAGCCTGACTCGGAATGGAGCGACACTTTGCGAGGCGCGTCCGAGCGCCAAAAATAGGCCGCGGACACAGCCGCACCCAAAAATAACCACCCGAAGGCCGGGGCGCCAAGTTTGTCCAGCGGAAAAAGGCCACAAAAACGGGTCGACTGTAGCCTTGGGGGGTGGTGCTGGCCAACTTCGTCCGCCGGACTCGGAATGCCGCGAGACTTTCCGAGGGGCCTCCGTGTGCCAAAAATAGGCCGCGGGCAAAGCCGCGGCCAAAAATAACCACCCGAAGGCCGGGGCGCCAAGTTGGTCGAGCGGAAAAAGGCCACAAAAACGGGTGGGCTATAGCATTGGGGGGTGGGGCTGGCCCACTTCGTCCGCCAGACTCGGAATGCCACGAGACTTTGCGAGGGGCCTCCGTGTACAAAAAATAGGCCGCGGGCAAAGCCGCGCCCAAAAATAACCGCCCGAAGGCCGGGGCGCCAAGTTCGTCCAGCAGAAAAAGGCCACAAAAACGGGTGGGCTATAGCCTTGGGGGGTGGGGCTGGCCAACTTCGTCAGCCAGACTCGGAATGGAGCGACACTTTGCGAGGCGCGTCCGTGCGCCAAAAATAGGCCGCGGACACAGCCGCACCCAAAAATAACCACCCGAAGGCCGGGGCGCAAAGTTCGTCCAGCGGAAAAAGGCCACAAAAATGGGTGGGCTATAGCCTTGGGGGGTGGGGCTTGCCAACTTCGTCCGCCGGACTCGGAATGACGCGAGACTTTGCGAGGGGCCTCCGTGTGCCAAAAATAGGCCGCGGCCTAAGCCGCGCCCAAAAATAACACCCCGAAGGCCGAGGGGCCAAGTTCATCCAGCGGAAAAAGGCCACAAAAACGGGTGGGCTATAGCCTTGGGGGGTGGGGCTGGCCAACTTCGTCCGCCGACTCGGAATGCCGCGAGACCCTGCGAGGGGCCTACGTGTGCCAAAAATAGGCCGCTGCCAAAGCTGCGAGCAAAAATAACCGCCCGAAGGCCGGGGCGCCAAGTTCGTCCAGCGGAAAAAGGCCACAAAAACGGGTGGGCTATAGCCTTGGGGAGTTGGGCTGGCCAACTTCGTCCACCGGACTCGGAATGCCGCGAGACCTTGCGAGGGGCCTCCGTGTGCCAAAAATAGGCCACGGGCAAAGCCGCGCCCAAAAATAACCGCCCGAAGGCCGGGGCGCCAAGTTCGCCCAGCGGAAAAAGGCCACAAAAACGGGTGGGCTATAGCCTTGGGGGGTGGGGCTGGCCAACTTCGTCCGCCTTACTCGGAATGCCGCGAGAGTTTGCGAGGGGCCTCCGTGTGCCAAAAACAGGCCGCGGGCAAAACCGCGCCCAAAAATAACCGACGAAGACCGGGGCGCCAAGTTCGTCCAGCGGAAAAAGGCCACAGAAACGGGTGGGCTATAGCCTTGGGGGGTTGGGCTGGCCAACTTCGTCCGCCGGACTCGGAATGCCGTGAGACTCTGCGAGGGGCCTCCGTGTGCCAAAAATTGGTCGTGGGCAAAGCCGTGCCCAAAACTAACCGCCCGAAGGCCGGGGCGCCAAGTTCGTCCAGCGGAAAAAGGCCACAAAAACGGGTGGGCTATAGCCTTGGGGGGGTGGGGCTGGCCAACTTCGTCCGCCGGACTCGGAATGTGGCAAGACTTTGCGAGGGGCCTCCGTGTGCCAAAAATAGGCCGCCCCCAAAAATAACCGCCCGAAGGCCGGGGCGCCAAGTTCGTCCACCGGAAAATTGCCACAAAAATGGGTGGGCTATAGCCTTGGGGGGTGGGGCTGGCCAACTTCGTCCGCCGGACTCGGAATGCCGCGAGACTTTGCGAGGGGCCTCCGTGTCCCAAAAATAGGCCGCGGGCTAAGCCGCGCCCAAAAATAACTGCCCAAAGGCCGGGGCGCCAAGTTCGTCCAGCGGAAAAAGGCCACAAAAATGGGTGGGCTATAGCCTCGGGGGGTGGGGCTGGCCAACTTCATCCCCCGGACTCGGAATGCCGCGAGACTTTTCGAGGGGCCTCCGTGTGCCAAAAATAGGCCGCGGCCTAAGCCGCGCCCGAAAATAACCGCCCGAAGGCCGAGGCGCCAAGTTCGTCCAGCGGAAAAAGCCCACAAAAACGGGTGGGCTATAGCCTTGGGGGGTGGGGCTGGCCAACTTCGTCCGCCGGACTCGGAATGCCGCGAGACCCTGTGAGGGGCCTCCGTGTGCCAAAAATAGGCCGCGGCCAAAGCTGCGAGCAAAAATAACCGCCCGAAGGCCGGGGTGCCAAGTTCGTCCAGCGGAAAAAGGCCACAAAAACGGGTGGGCTATAGCCTTGGGGAGTGGGGCTGGCCAACTTCGTCCACCGGACATGGAATGCCGTGAGACCTTGCGAGGGGCCTCCGTGTGCCAAAAATAGGCCACGGGCAAAGCCGCGCCCAAAAATAACCGCCCGAAGACCGGGGCGCCAAGTTCGCCCAGCGGAAAAAGGCCACAAAAACGGGTGGGCTACAGCCTTGGGGGGTGGGGCTGGCCAACTTCGTCCGCCGCACTCGGAATGCCGCGAGCGTTTGCGAGGGGCCTCCATGTGCCAAAAACAGGCCGCGGGCAAAGCCGCGCCCAAAAATAACCGACGAAGGCCGGGGCGCCAAGTTCGTCCAGCGGAAAAAGGCCACAAAAACGGGTGGGCTATAGCCTTGGGGGGTGGGGCTGGCCAACTTCATCCGCCGGACTCGGAATGCCGCGAGACATTGCGAGGGGCCTCCATGTGCCAAAAATAGGCCGTGGGCAAAGCCGCGCCCAAAAATAACCGACGAAGGCGGGGGCGCCAAGTTCGTCCAGCGGAAAAAGGCCACAAAAACGGGTGGGCTATAGCCTTGGGGGGTTGGGCTGGCCAACTTCGTCCGCCGGACTCGGAATGCCGTGAGACTCTACGAGGGGCCTCCGTGTGCCAAAAATTGGTCGTGGGCAAAGCCGTGCCCAAAAATAACCGCCCGAAGGCCGGGGCGCCAAGTTCGTCCAGCGGAAAAAGGCTACAAAAACGGGTGGGCTATAGCCTTGGGGGGGTGGGGCTGGCCAACTTCGTCCGCCGGACTCGGAATGTGGCAAGAATTTGCGAGGGGCCTCCGTGTGCCAAAAATAGGCCGCCCCCAAAAATAACCGCCCGAAGGCCGGGGCGCCATGTTCGTCCACCGGAAAAAGGCCACAAAAACGGGTGGGCTATAGCCTTGGGGGGTGGGGCTGGCCAACTTCGTCCGCCGGACTCGGAATGCCGCGAGACTTTGCGAGGGGCCTCCGTGTCCCAAAAATAGGCCGCGGGCAAAGCCGCGCCCAAAAATAACTGCCCAAAGGCCGGGGCGCCAAGTTCGTCCAGCGGAAAAAGGCCACAAAAATGGGTGGGCTATAGCCTCGGGGGGTGGGGCTGGCCAACTTCGTCCGCCGGACTCGGAATGCCGCGAGACTTTGCGAGGGGCCTCCGTGTGCCAAAAATAGGCCGCGGCCTAAGCCGCGGCCGAAAATAACCGCCCGAAGGCCGAGGCGCCAAGTTCGTCCAGCGGAAAAAGCCCACAAAAACGGGTGGGCTATAGCCTTGGGGGGTGGGGCTGGCCAACATCGTCCGCCGGACTCGGAATGCCGCGAGACCCTGCGAGGGGCCTCCGTGTGCCAAAAATAGGCCGCGGCCAAAGCTATGAGCAAAAATAACCGCCCGAAGGCCGGGGCGCCAAGTTCGTCCAGCGGAAAAAGGCCACAAAAATGGGTGGGCTATAGCCTCGGGGGGTGGGGCTGGCCAACTTCGTCCGCCGGACTCGGAATGCCGTGAGACTTTGCGAGGGGCCTCCGTGTGCCAAAAATAGGCCGCGGCCTAAGCCGCGCCCGAAAATAACCGCCCGAAGGCCGAGGCGCCAAGTTCGTCCAGCGGAAAAAGCCCACAAAAACGGGTGGGCTATAGCCTTGGGGGGTGGGGTTGGCCAACTTCGTCCGCCGGACTCGGAATGTGGCAAGAATTTGCGAGGGGCCTCCGTGTGCCAAAAATAGGCCGCCCCCAAAAATAACCGCCCGAAGGCCGGGGCGCCATGTTCGTCCACCGGAAAAAGGCCACAAAAACGGGTGGGCTATAGCCTTGGGGGGTGGGGCTGGCCAACTTCGTCCGCCGGACTCGGAATGCCGCGAGACTTTGCGAGGGGCCTCCGTGTCCCAAAAATAGGCCGCGGGCAAAGCCGCGCCCAAAAATAACTGCCCAAAGGCCGGGGCGCCAAGTTCGTCCAGCGGAAAAAGGCCACAAAAATGGGTGGGCTATAGCCTCGGGGAGTGGGGCTGGCCAACTTCGTCCGCCGGACTCGGAATGCCGCGAGACTTTGCGAGGGGCCTCCGTGTGCCAAAAACAGGCCGCGGGCAAAGCCGCGCCCAAAAATAACCGACGAAGGCCGGGGCGCCAAGTTCGTCCAGCGGAAAAAGGCCACAAAAACGGGTGGGCTATAGCCTTGGGGGGTGGGGCTGGCCAACTTCATCCGCCGGACTCGGAATGCCGCGAGACATTGCGAGGGGCCTCCATGTGCCAAAAATAGGCCGTGGGCAAAGCCGCGCCCAAAAATAACCGACGAAGGCGGGGGCGCCAAGTTCGTCCAGCGGAAAAAGGCCACAAAAACGGGTGGGCTATAGCCTTGGGGGGTTGGGCTGGCCAACTTCGTCCGCCGGACTCGGAATGCCGTGAGACTCTACGAGGGGCCTCCGTGTGCCAAAAATTGGTCGTGGGCAAAGCCGTGCCCAAAAATAACCGCCCGAAGGCCGGGGCGCCAAGTTCGTCCAGCGGAAAAAGGCTACAAAAACGGGTGGGCTATAGCCTTGGGGGGGTGGGGCTGGCCAACTTCGTCCGCCGGACTCGGAATGTGGCAAGAATTTGCGAGGGGCCTCCGTGTGCCAAAAATAGGCCGCCCCCAAAAATAACCGCCCGAAGGCCGGGGCGCCATCTTCGTCCACCGGAAAAAGGCCACAAAAACGGGTGGGCTATAGCCTTGGGGGGTGGGGCTGGCCAACTTCGTCCGCCGGACTCGGAATGCCGCGAGACTTTGCGAGGGGCCTCCGTGTCCCAAAAATAGGCCGCGGGCAAAGCCGCGCCCAAAAATAACTGCCCAAAGGCCGGGGCGCCAAGTTCGTCCAGCGGAAAAAGGCCACAAAAATGGGTGGGCTATAGCCTCCGGGGGTGGGGCTGGCCAACTTCGTCCGCCGGACTCGGAATGCCGCGAGACTTTGCGAGGGGCCTCCGTGTGCCAAAAATAGGCCGCGGCCTAAGCCGCGCCCGAAAATAACCGCCCGAAGGCCGAGGCGCCAAGTTCGTCCAGCGGAAAAAGCCCACAAAAACGGGTGGGCTATAGCCTTGGGGGGTGGGGCTGGCCAACATCGTCCGCCGGACTCGGAATGCCGCGAGACCCTGCGAGGGGCCTCCGTGTGCCAAAAATAGGCCGCGGCCAAAGCTATGAGCAAAAATAACCGCCCGAAGGCCGGGGCGCCAAGTTCGTCCAGCGGAAAAAGGCCACAAAAATGGGTGGGCTATAGCCTCGGGGGGTGGGGCTGGCCAACTTCGTCCGCCGGACTCGGAATGCCGTGAGACTTTGCGAGGGGCCTCCGTGTGCCAAAAATAGGCCGCGGCCTAAGCCGCGCCCGAAAATAACCGCCCGAAGGCCGAGGCGCCAAGTTCGTCCAGCGGAAAAAGCCCACAAAAACGGGTGGGCTATAGCCTTGGGGGGTGGGGTTGGCCAACTTCGTCCGCCGGACTCGGAATGCCGGGAGACCCTGCGAGGGGCCTCCGTGTGCCAAAAATAGGCCGCGGCCAAAGCTGCGAGCAAAAATAACCGCCCGAAGGCCGGGGCGCCAAGTTCGTCCAGCGGAAAAAGGCCACAAAAATGGGTGGGCTATAGCCTTGGGGGGTGGGGCTGGCCAACTTCGTCCGCCGGACTCGGAATTCCGCGTGACTTTGCGAGGGGCCTCCGTGTGCCAAAAATAGGCCGCGGCCTAAGCCGCGCCCAAAAATAACCGCCCGAAGGCCGAGGCGCCATGTTCGTCCAGCGGAAAAAGGCCACAAAAACGGGTGGGCTATAGCCTTGGGGGGTGGGGCTGGCCAACTTCGTCCGCCGGACTCGGAATGCCGCGAGACTCTGCGAGGGGCCGCCGAGTGCCAAAAATAGGCCGCGGGCAAAGCCGCGCCCAAAAATAACCGACGAAGTCCGGGGCGCCAAGTTCGTCCAGCGGAAAAAGGGCACAAAAACGGGTGTGCTATAGCCTTGGGGGGTGGGGCTGGCCCACTTCGTCCGCCGGACTCGGAATGCCGCGAGACCTTGCGAGGGCCTCCGTGTGCCAAAAATAGGCCACGGACAGAGCTGCGCCCAAAAATAACCGCCCGAAGGCCGGGGCGCCACGTTCCTCCAGCGGAAAAAGGCCACAAAAATGGGTGGGCTATAGCCTTGGGGGGTGGGGCTGGCCAACTTCGTCCACCGGACTCGGAATGCCGCGAGACCTTGCGAGGGGCCTCCGTGTGCCAAAAATAGGCCGCCCCCAAAAATAACCACCCGAAGGCCGGGGCGCAAAGTTCGTCCACCGGAAAAAGGCCACAAAAACGGGTGGGCTATAGCCTTGGGGGGTGGGGCTGGCCAACTTCGTCCGCCGGACTCGGAATACCGCGAGACCTTGCGAGGGCCTCCGTGTGCCAAAAATAGGCCACGGACAAAGCTGCGCCCAAAAATAACCGCCCGAAGGCCGGGGCGCAAAGTTCGTCCACCGGAAAAAGGCCACAAAAACGGGTGGGCTATAGCCTTGGGGGGTGGGGCGGGCCAACTTCGTCCACCGGACTCGGAATGCCGCGAGACCTTGGGAGGGGCCTCCGTGTGCCAAAAATAGGCCGCCCCCAAAAATAACCGCCCGAAGGCCGGGGCGCAAAGTTCGTCCACCGGAAAAAGGCCACAAAAACGGGTGGGCTATAGCCTTGGGGGGTGGGGCTGGCCAACTTCGTCCGCCGGACTCGGAATGCCGCGAGACCTTGCGAGGGCCTCCGTGTGCCAAAAATAGGCCACGGACAAAGCTGCGCCCAAAAATAACCGCCCGAAGGCCGGGGCGCCACGTTCCTCCAGCGGAAAAAGGCCACAAAAATGGGTGGGCTATAGCCTTGGGGGGTGGGGCTGGCCAACTTCGTCCACCGGACTCGGAATGCCGCGAGACCTTGCGAGGGGCCTCCGTGTGCCAAAAATAGGCCGCCCCCAAAAATAACCGCCCGAAGGCCGGGGCGCAAAGTTCGTCTACCGGAAAAAGACCACAAAAACGGGTGGGCTATAGCCTTGGGGGGTGGGGCTGGCCAACTTCGTCCGCCGGACTCGGAATGCCGCGAGACCTTGCGAGGGCCTCCGTGTGCCAAAAATAGGCCACGGACAAAGCTGCGCCCAAAAATAACCGCCCGAAGGCCGGGGCGCCACGTTCCTCCAGCGGAAAAAGGCCACAAAAATGAGTGGGCTATAGCCTTGGGGCGTGGGGCTGGCCAACTTCGTCCACCGGACTCGGAATGCCGCGAGACCTTGCGAGGGGCCTCCGTGTGCCAAAAATAGGCCGCCCCCAAAAATTACCGCCCGAAGGCCGGGGCGCCAAGTTCGTCCACCGGAAAAAGGCCACAAAAACGGGTGGGCTATAGCCTTGGGGGGTGGGGCTGGCCAACTTCGTCCGCCGGACTCGGAATGCCGCGAGACCTTGCGAGGGGCCTCCGTGTGCAAAAAATAGGCCACGGACAAAGCTGCGCCCAAAAATAACCGCCCGAAGGCCGGGTCGCCACGTTCGTCCAGCGGAAAAAGGCCACAAAAACGGCTGGGCTATAGCCTTGGGGGGTGGGGCTGGCCAACTTCGTCCGCCGGACTCGGAATGCCGTGAGACTTTGCGAGGGGCCTCCGTGTGCCAAAAATAGGCCGCGACCTAAGCCGCGCCCAAAAATAACCGCCCGAAGGCCGAGGCGACAAGTTCGTCCAGTGGAAAAAGGCCACAAAAACGGGTGCGCTACAGCCTTGTGGGGTGGGGCTGGCCAACTTGGTCCGCCGGATTCAGAATGCCGTGAGACTCTACGAGGGGCCTCCGTGTGCATAAAATAGGCCGCGGGCAAAGCCGTGCCCAAAAATAACCGCCCGAAGGCCGGGGCGCCAAGTTCGTCCAGCGGAAAAAGGCCACAAAAACGGGTGGGCTATAGCCTTGGAGGGTGGGGCTGGCCAACTTCGTCCGCCGGACTCGGAATGCCGCGAGACCTTGCGAGGGGCCTCCGTGTGCCAAAAATAGGCCGCCCCCGAAAATAACCACCCGAAGGCCGGGGAGCCAAGTTCGTCCACCGGAAAAAGGCCACAAAAACGGGTGGGCTATAGCCTTGGGGGGTGGGGCTGGCCAACTTCGTCCGCCGGACTCGGAATGCCGCGAGACTTTGCGAGGGGCCTCCGGGTGAAAAAAATAGGACGCGGGCAAAGCCGCGCCCAAAAATAACCGCCCGAAGGCCGGGGCGCCAAGTTCGTCCAGCGGAAAAAGCCCACAAAAACGGGTGGGCTATAGCCTTGGGGGGTGGGGCTGGCCAACTTCGTCCGCCGGACTCGGAATGCCGCGAGACTATGCGAGGGGCCTCCGTGTCCCAAAAATAGGCCGCGGGCAAAGCCGCGCCCAAAAATAACCGCCCGAAGGCCCGGGCGCCAAGTTCGTCCAGCGGAAAAAGGCCACAAAAACGGGTGGGGTATAGCCTTGGGGGGTGGGGCTGGCTAACTTC
Source organism: Citrus x changshan-huyou (assembly GCA_039657385.1). NCBI lineage: Eukaryota > Viridiplantae > Streptophyta > Magnoliopsida > Sapindales > Rutaceae > Citrus > Citrus x changshan-huyou. Next base: position 1,245,877 of record JBCGBO010000019.1, on the reverse strand, counting down.
GTCCGCCGGACTCGGAATGCCGTGAGACTTTGCGAGGGGCCCCCATGTGCCAAAAATAGGCCGCGGCCTAAGCCGCGCCCAAAAATAACCGCCCGAAGGCCGAGGCGCCAAGTTCGTCCAGCGGAAAAAGGCCACAAAACCGGGTGGGCTATAGCCTTGGGGGGTGGGGCTGGCCAACTTCGTCCCCCGGACTCGGAATACCGCGAGACTTTGCGAGGGGCCTCCGTGTGCCAAAAATAGGCCGCGGACAAAGCCGCACCCAAAAATAACCGCCGGAAGGCCGGGGCGCCTAGTTCGTCCACCGGAAAAAGGCCACAAAAACGGGTGGGCTATAGCCTTGGGGGGTGGGGCTGGCCAACTTCGTCCGCCGGACTCGGAATGCCGCGAGACCCTGCGAGGGGCCTCCGTGTACCAAAAATAGGGCGCGGCCAAAGCTGCGAGCAAAAATAACCGCCCGAAGGCCGGGGCGCCAAGTTCGTCCAGCGGAAAAAGGCCACAAAAACGGGTGGGCTATAGCCTTGGGGGGTGGGGCTGGCCAACTTCGTCCGCCGGACTCGGAATGCCGCGAGACCCTGCGAGGGGCCTCCGTGTACCAAAAATAGGGCGCGGCCAAAGCTGCGAGCAAAAATAACCGCCCGAAGGCCGGGGCGCCAAGTTCGTCCTGCGGAAAAAGGCCACAAAAACGGGTGGGCTATAGCCTTGGGGGGTGGGGCTTGCCAACTTCGTCCGCCGGACTCGGAATGCCGCGAGACCTTGCGAGGGGCCTCCGTGTGCCAAAAATAGGCCACGGGCAAAGCCGCACCAAAAAATAACCGCCCGAAAGCCGGGGCGCCAAGTTCGTCCAGCGGAAAAAGGCCACAAAAACGGGTGGGCTATAGCCTTGGGGGGTGGGGCTGGCCAACTTCGTCCGCCGGACTCGGAATTCCGCGAGACTTTGCGAGGGGCCTCCGTGTACAAAAAATAGGACGTGGGCAAAGCCGCGCCCAAAAAGAACAGCCCGAAGGCCGGGGCGCCAAGTTCTTCCAGCGGAAAAAGGCCACAAAAATGGGTGGGCTATAGCCTTGGGGGGTGGGGCTGGCCAACTTCGTCTGCCAGACTCGGAATGCCGCGAGACTATGCGAGGGGCCTCCGTGTCCCAAAAATAGGCCGCGGGCAAAGCCGCGCCCAAAAATAACCGCCCGAAGGCCGGGGCGCCAAGTTCGTCCAGCGGAAAAAGCCCACAAAAACGGGTGGCCTATGGCCTTGGGGGGTGGGGCTGGCCAACTTCGTCCGCCGGACTCGGAATGCCACGAGACTTTGCGAGGGGCCTCCGTGTACAATAACCACCTGAAGGCCGGAGCGCCAAGTTCGTCCAGCGGAAAAAGCCCACAAAAACGGGTGGGCTATAGCCTTGGGGGGTGGGGCTGGCCAACTTCGTCCGCCGGACTCGGAATGCCGCGAGACTATGCGAGGGGCCTCCGTGTCCCAAAAATAGGCCGCGGGCAAAGCCGCGCCCAAAAATAACCGCCCGAAGGCCGGGGCGCCAAGTTCGTCCAGCGGAAAAACGCCACAAAAACGGGTGGGGTATAGCCTTGGGGGGTGGGGCTGGCTAACTTCGTCCGCCGGACTCGGAATGCCGTGAGACTTTGCGAGGGGCCCCCATGTGCCAAAAATAGGCCGCGGCCTAAGCCGCGCCCAAAAATAACCGCCCGAAGGCCGAGGCGCCAAGTACGTCCAGCGGAAAAAGGCCACAAAACCGGGTGGGCTATAGCCTTGGGGGGTGGGGCTGGCCAACTTCGTCCCCCGGACTCGGAATGCCGCGAGACTTTGCGAGGGGCCTCCGTGTGCCAAAAATAGGCCGCGGACAAAGCCGCGCCCAAAAATAACCGCCGGAAGGCCGGGGCGCCTAGTTCGTCCACCGGAAAAAGGCCACAAAAACGGGTGGGCTATAGCCTTGGGGGGTGGGGCTGGCTAACTTCGTCCGCCGGACTCGGATTGCCGCGAGACTCTGCGAGGGGCCTCCGTATGCCAAAAAATGGCCGCTGGCAACGCCGCGCCCAAAAATAACCGACGAAGGCCGGGCCGCCAAGTTCGTCCAGCGAAAAAAGGCCACAAAAACGGGTGGGCTATAGCCTTGGGGGGTGGGGCTGGCCCACCTCGTCCGCCGGACTCGGAATGCCGCGAAACTTTGCGAGGGGCCTCCGTGTACCAAAAATAGGCCGTGGTCAAAGACGCGCCCAAAAATAACCGCCCGAAGGCCGGGGCGCCAAGTTCGTCCAGCGGAAAAAGACCACAAAAACGGGTGGGCTATAGCCTTGGGGGGTGGGGCTGGCCAACTTCGTCCGCCGGACTCGGAATGCCGCGAGACTTTGCGAGGGGCCTCCGTGTACAATAACCACCTGAAGGCCGGAGCGCCAAGTTCGTCCAGCGAAAAAAGGCCACAAAAACGGGTGGGCTATAGCCTTGGGGGGTGGGGCTGGCCCACCTCGTCCGCCGGACTCGGAATGCCGCGAAACTTTGCGAGGGGCCTCCGTGTGCCAAAAATAGGCCGTGGTCAAAGACGCGCCCAAAAATAACCGCCCGAAGGCCAGGGCGCCAAGTTCGTCCAGCGGAAAAAGCCCACAAAAACGGGTGGGCTATAGCCTTGGGGGGTGGGGCTGGCCAACTTCGTCCGCCGGACTCGGAATGCCGCGAGACTATGCGAGGGGCCTCCGTGTTCCAAAAATAGGCCGCGGGCAAAGCCGCGCCCAAAAATAACCGCCCGAAGGCCGGGGCGCCAAGTTCGTCCAGCGGAAAAAGGCCACAAAAACGGGTGGGCTATAGCCTTGGGGGGTTGGGCTGGCCAACTTCTTCCGCCGGGCTCAGAATGCCATGAGACTCTGCGAGGGACCTCCGTGTGCCAAAAATAGGTCGCGGGCAAAGCCGCGCCCAAAAATAACCGACGAAGGCCGGGCCGCCAAGTTCGTCCAGCGGAAAAAGGCCACAAAAACGGGTGGGCTATAGCCCTGGGGGGTTGGGCGGGCCAACTTCTTCCGCCGGACTCAGAATGCCGTGAGACTCTGCGAGGGGCCTCCGTGTGCCAAAAATAGGTCGCGGGCAAAGCCGCGTCCAAAAATAACCGCCCGAAGGCCGGGGCGCCACGTTCGTCCAGCGGAAAAAGGCCACAAAAACGGGTGGGCTATAGCCTTGGGGGGTGGGGCTGGCCAACTTCGTCCGCCGGACTCGAAATGGCGCGAGACTTTGCGAGGGGCCTCCGTGTGCCAAAAATAGGCCGTGGTCAAAGACGCGCCCAAAAATAACCGCCCGAAGGCCGGGGCGCCAAGTTCGTCCAGCGGAAAAAGCCCACAAAAACGGGTGGGCTATAGCCTTGGGGGGTGGGGCTGGCCAACTTCGTCCGCCGGACTCGGAATGCCGCGAGACTTTGCGAGGGGCCTCCGTGTACAATAACCACCTGAAGGCCGGAGCGCCAAGTTCGTCCAGCGAAAAAAGGCCACAAAAACGGGTGGGCTATAGCCTTGGGGGGTGGGGTTGGCCCACCTCGTCCGCCGGACTCGGAATGCCGAGAAACTTTGCGAGGGGCCTCCGTGTGCCAAAAATAGGCCGTGGTCAAAGACGCGCCCAAAAATAACCGCCCGAAGGCCGGGGCGCCAAGTTCGTCCAGCGGAAAAAGCCCACAAAAACGGGTGGGCTATAGCCTTGGGGGGTGGGGCTGGCCAACTTCGTCCGCCGGACTCGGAATGCCGCGAGACATTGCGAGGGGCCTCCATGTACAATAACAACCTGAAGGCCGGAGCGCCAAGTTCGTCCAGCGAAAAAAGGCCACAAAAACGGGTGGGCTATAGCCTTGGGGGGTGGGGCTGGCCCACCTCGTCCGCCGGACTCGGAATGCCGCGAAACTTTGCGAGGGGCCTCCGTGTGCCAAAAATAGGCCGTGGTCAAAGACGCGCCCAAAAATAACCGCCCGAAGGCCGGGGCGCCAAGTTCGTCCAGCGGAAAAAGCCCACAAAAACGGGTGGGCTATAGCCTTGGGGGGTGGGGCTGGCCAACTTCGTCCGCCGGACTCGGAATGCCGCGAGACTATGCGAGGGGCCTCCGTGTTCCAAAAATAGGCCGCGGGCAAAGCCGCGCCCAAAAATAACCACCCGAAGGCCAGGGCGCCAAGTTCGTCCAGCGGAAAAAGGCCACAAAAACGGGTGGGCTATAGCCCTGGGGGGTTGGGCTGGCCAACTTCTTCCGCCGGGCTCAGAATGCCATGAGACTCTGCGACGGGCCTCCGTGTGCCAAAAATAGGTCGCGGGCAAAGCCGCGCCCAAAAATAACCGACGAAGGCCGGGCCGCCAAGTTCGTCCAGCGGAAAAAGGCCACAAAAACGGGTGGGCTATAGCCCTGGGGGGTTGGGCGGGCCAACTTCTTCCGCCGGACTCAGAATGCCGTGAGACTCTGCGAGGGGCCTCCGTGTGCCAAAAATAGGTCACGGGCAAAGCCGCGTCCAAAAATAACCGCCCGAAGGCCGGGGCGCCACGTTCGTCCAGCGGAAAAAGGCCACAAAAACGGGTGGGCTATAGCCTTGGGGGGTGGGGCTGGCCAACTTCGTCCGCCGGACTCGAAATGGCGCGAGACTTTGCGAGGGGCCTCCGTGTGCCAAAAATAGGCCGTGGTCAAAGACGCGCCCAAAAATAACCGCCCGAAGGCCGGGGCGCCAAGTTCGTCCAGCGGAAAAAGCCCACAAAAACGGGTGGGCTATAGCCTTGGGGGGTGGGGCTGGCCAACTTCGTCCGCCGGACTCGGAATGCCGCGAGACTTTGCGAGGGGCCTCCGTGTACAATAACCACCTGAAGGCCGGAGCGCCAAGTTCGTCCAGCGAAAAAAGGCCACAAAAACGGGTGGGCTATAGCCTTGGGGGGTGGGGTTGGCCCACCTCGTCCGCCGGACTCGGAATGCCGAGAAACTTTGCGAGGGGCCTCCGTGTGCCAAAAATAGGCCGTGGTCAAAGACGCGCCCAAAAATAACCGCCCGAAGGCCGGGGCGCCAAGTTCGTCCAGCGGAAAAAGCCCACAAAAACGGGTGGGCTATAGCCTTGGGGGGTGGGGCTGGCCAACTTCGTCCGCCGGACTCGGAATGCCGCGAGACTTTGCGAGGGGCCTCCATGTACAATAACCACCTGAAGGCCGGAGCGCCAAGTTCGTCCAGCGAAAAAAGGCCACAAAAACGGGTGGGCTATAGCCTTGGGGGGTGGGGCTGGCCCACCTCGTCCGCCGGACTCGGAATGCCGCGAAACTTTGCGAGGGGCCTCCGTGTGCCAAAAATAGGCCGTGGTCAAAGACGCGCCCAAAAATAACCGCCCGAAGGCCGGGGCGCCCAGTTCGTCCAGCGGAAAAAGCCCACAAAAACGTGTGGGCTATAGCCTTGGGGGGTGGGGCTGGCCAACTTCGTCCGCCGGACTCGGAATGCCGCGAGACTATACGAGGGGCCTCCGTGTCCCAAAAATAGGCCGCGGGCAAAGCCGCGCCCAAAAATAACCGCCCGAAGGCCGGGGCGCCAAGATCGTCCAGCGGAAAAAGGCAACAAAAACGGGTGGGCTATTGCCTTGGGGGGTGGGGCTGGTCAACATCGTCCGCCGGATTCAGAATGCCGCGAGACTTTGCGAGGGGCCTCCGTGTGCCAAAAATAGGCCGCGGTCAAAGCCGCCCCCAAAAATAACCGCCGAAGGCAGGGGTGCCAAGTTCGTCCAGCGGAAAAAGCCCACAAAAACGGGTGGGCTATAGCCTTGGGGGGTGGGGCTGGCCAACTTCGTCCGCCGGACTCGGAATGCCGCGAGACTATGCGAGGGGCCTCCGTGTTCCAAAAATAGGCCGCGGGCAAAGCCGCGCCCAAAAATAACCGCCCGAAGGCCGGGGCGCCAAGTCCGTCCAGCGGAAAAAGGCCACAAAAACGGGTGGGCTATAGCCTTGGGGGGTTGGGCTGGCCAACTTCTTCCGCCGGGCTCAGAATGCCATGAGACTCTGCGAGGGGCCTCCGTGTGCCAAAAATAGGTCGCGGGCAAAGCCGCGCCCAAAAATAACCGACGAAGGCCGGGCCGCCAAGTTCGTCCAGCGGAAAAAGGCCACAAAAACGGGTGGGCTATAGCCTTGGGGGGTTGGGCGGGCCAACTTCTTCCGCCGGACTCAGAATACCGTGAGACTCTGCGAGGGGCCTCCATGTGCCAAAAATAGGTCGCGGGCAAAGCCGCGTCCAAAAATAACCGCCCGAAGGCCGGGGCGCCACGTTCGTCCAGCGGAAAAAGGCCACAAAAACGGGTGGGCTATAGCCTTGGGGGGTGGGGCTGGCCAACTTCGTCCGCCGGACTCGAAATGCCGCGAGACTTTGCGAGGGGCCTCCGTGTGCAAAAAATAGGACGCGGGCAAAGCCGCGCCCAAAAATAACCACCCGAAGGCCGGGGCACCAAGTTCGTCCAGCGGAAAAAGGCAACAAAAACGGGTGGGCTATTGCCTTGGGGGGTGGGGCTGGTCAACATCGTCCGCCGGATTCAGAATGCCGCGAGACTTTGCGAGGGGCCTCCGTGTGCCAAAAATAGGCCGCGGTCAAAGCCGCCCCCAAAAATAACCGCCGAAGGCAGGGGTGCCAAGTTCGTCCAGCGGAAAAAGCCCACAAAAACGGGTGGGCTATAGCCTTGGGGGGTGGGGCTGGCCAACTTCGTCCGCCGGACTCGGAATGCCGCGAGACTATGCGAGGGGCCTCCGTGTTCCAAAAATAGGCCGCGGGCAAAGCCGCGCCCAAAAATAACCGCCCGAAGGCCGGGGCGCCAAGTCCGTCCAGCGGAAAAAGGCCACAAAAACGGGTGGGTTATAGCCTTGGGGGGTTGGGCTGGCCAACTTCTTCCGCCGGGCTCAGAATGCCATGAGACTCTGCGAGGGGCCTCCGTGTGCCAAAAATAGGTCGCGGGCAAAGCCGCGCCCAAAAATAACCGACGAAGGCCGGGCCGCCAAGTTCGTCCAGCGGAAAAAGGCCACAAAAACGGGTGGGCTATAGCCTTGGGGGGTTGGGCGGGCCAACTTCTTCCGCCGGACTCAGAATACCGTGAGACTCTGCGAGGGGCCTCCATGTGCCAAAAATAGGTCGCGGGCAAAGCCGCGTCCAAAAATAACCGCCCGAAGGCCGGGGCGCCACGTTCGTCCAGCGGAAAAAGGCCACAAAAACGGGTGGGCTATAGCCTTGGGGGGTGGGGCTGGCCAACTTCGTCCGCCGGACTCGAAATGCCGCGAGACTTTGCGAGGGGCCTCCGTGTGCAAAAAATAGGACGCGGGCAAAGCCGCGCCCAAAAATAACCACCCGAAGGCCGGGGCACCAAGTTCGTCCAGCGGAAAAAGGCAACAAAAACGGGTGGGCTATTGCCTTGGGGGGTGGGGCTGGTCAACATCGTCCGCCGGATTCAGAATGCCGCGAGACTTTGCGAGGGGCCTCCGTGTGCTAAAAATAGGCTGCGGTCAAAGCCGCGCCCAAAAATAACCGCCGAAGGCAGGGGTGCCAAGTTCGTCCAGCGGAAAAAGGCCACAAAAACGGGTGGGCTATAGCCTTGGGGGGTTGGGCTGGCCAACTTCGTCGGCCGGATTCGGAATGTCGTGAGACTTTGCGAGGGGCCTCCGTGTGCCAAAAATAGGCCGTGGCCTAAGCCGCGCCCAAAAATAACCGCCCGAAGGCCAAGGCGCCAAGTTCGTCCTGCGGAAAAAGGCCACAAAAACGGGTGGGCTACAGCCTTGTGGGGTGGGGCTGGCCAACTTGGTCCGCCGGATTCGGAATGCTGCGAGACTTTGCGAGGGACCTCCGTGTGCCAAAACTAGGCCGCGGCCAAAGCCGCGCCCAAAAATAACCACCCGAAGGCCGGGGCGCCAAGTTCGTCCTGCGGAAAAAGGCCACAAAAACGGGTGGGCTATAGCCTTGGGGGGTGGGGCTGGCCAACTTCATCCGCCGGACTCGGAATGCCGCGAGACTTTGCGAGGGGCCTCCGTGTGCCAAAAATAGGCCGAAGGCCGGAGCGCCAAGTTCGTCCAGCGAAAAAAGGCCACAAAAACGGGTGGGCTATAGCCTTGGGGGGTGGGGCTGGCCCACTTCGTCCGCCGGACTCGGAATGTGGCAAGACTTTGCGAGGAGCCTCCGTGTACCAAAAATAGGCCGTGGGCAAAGACGCGCCCAAAAATAACCGCCCCAAGGCCGGGGCGCCAAGTTCGTCCCGCGGAAAAAGGCCGCAAAAATGGGTGGGCTATAGCCTTGGGGGATGGGGCTGGCCAACTTCTTCTGCCGGACTCCGAATGCCATGAGACTCTGCGAGGGGCCTCCGTGTGCCAAAAATAGCTCGCGGGCAAAGCCGGGCCCAAAAATAACCGCCCGAAGGCCGGGGCGCCAAGTTCGTCCAGCGGAAAAAGGCCACAAAAACGGGTGGGCTATAGCCTTGGGGGGTGGGGCTGGCCAACTTCGTCCCCCGGACTCGGAATGCCGCGAGACTTTGCGAGGGGCCTCCGTGTGCCAAAAATAGGCCACGGACAATGCCGCGCCCAAAAATAACCGCCCGAAGGCCGGGGCGCCAAGTTCGTCCACCGGAAAAAGGTCACAAAAACGGGTGGGCTATAGCCTTGGGGGGTGGGGCTGGCCAACTTCGTCCGCCAGACTCGGAATGCCGCGAGACTCTGCGAGGGGCCTCCGTATGCCAAAAAATGGCCGCTGGCAAAGCCGCGCCCAAAATTAACTGCCCGAAGGCCGGGGCGCCAAGTTCGTCCAGCGGAAAAAGGCCACAAAAACGGGTGGGCTATAGCCTTGGGGGGTGGGGCTGGCCAACTTCGTCCGCCGGACTCGGAATGCCGCGAGACTTTGCGAGGGGCCTCCGTGTGCCAAAAATAGGCTGCGGGCAAAGCCGCGCCCAAAAATAACCGCCCGAAGGCCGGGGCGCCAAGTTCGTCCATCGGAAAAAGGCCACAAAAACGGGTGGGCCATAGCCTTGGGGGGTGAGGCTGGCCCACTTCGTCTGCCGGACTCGGAATGCGGCGAGACTTTGCGAGGGGCCTCCGTGTGCCAAAAATAGGCCGCGCCCAAAAATAACCGCCCGAAGGCCGGGGCGCCAAGTTCGTCCAGCGGAAAATGGCCACAAAAACGGGTGGGCTATACCCTTGGGGGGTGGGGCTGGCCAACTTCGTCCGCCGGACTCGGAATGCCGTGAGATTTTACGAGGGGCCTCCGTGTGCCGAAAATAGGCCGCGGACAAAGCCACGACAAAAATAACCGCCCGAAGGCCGGGGCGCCAAGTTCGTCCAGCGGAAAAAGGCCACAAAAACAGGTGGGCTATAGCCTTGGGGTGTGGGGCTGGCCAACTTCGTCCGCCGGACTCGGAATGCCATCAGACTTTACGAGGGGCCTCCGTGTGCCAAAAATAGGCCGCGGCCTAAGCCGCGCCCAAAAATAACCGCCCGAAGGCCGAGGCGCCAAGTTCGTCCAGCGGAAAAAGGCCACAAAAACGGGTGGGCTATAGCCTTGTGGGGTGGGGTTGGCCAACTTGGTCCGCCGGATTCGGAATGCCGCGAGACTTTGCGAGGGGCCTCCGTGTGCCAAAAATAGGCCGCGGCCAAAGCCGCGCCCAAAAATAACCGCCCGAAGGCCGGGGCGCCAAGTTCGTCCAGCGGAAAAAGGCTACAAAAACGGATGGGCTATAGCCTTGGGGGGTGGGGCTGGCCAACTTCGTCCCGCGGACTCGGAATGCCGCGAGACTTTGCGAGGGGCATCCGTGTGCCAAAAATAGGCCGCGGACAAAGCCGCACCCAAAAATAACCGCCCGAAGGCCGGGGCGCCAAGTTCGTCCAGCGGAAAAAGGCACAAAAACGGGTGGGCTATAGCCTTGGGGGGTGGGGCTGGCCAACTTCGTCCGCCGGACTCGGAATGCCATGAGACTTTGCGAGGGGCCCCCGTGTGCCAAAAATAGGCCACGGGCAAAGCCGCGCCAAAAAATAACCGCCCGAAAGCCGGGGCGCCAAGTTCGTCCAGCGGAAAAAGGCCTCAAAAACGGGTGGGCTATAGCCTTGGGGGGTGGGGCTGGCCAACTTCGTCCGCCGGACTCGGAATGCCGCGAGACTTTGCGAGGGGCCTCCGTGTGCCAAAAATAGGCCGCGGGCAAAGTCGCGCCCAAAAATAACCGCCCGAAGGCCGGGGCGCCAAGTTCGTCCATCGGAAAAAGGCCACAAAAGCGGGTGGGCTATAGCCTTGGGGGGTGAGGCTGGCCAACTTCGTCCGCCGGACTCGGAATGCGGCGAGACTTTGCGAGGGGCCTTCGTGTGCCAAAAATAGGCCGCGACCAAAAATAACCGCCCGAAGGCCGGGGCGCCAAGTTCGTCCACCGGAAAAAGGCCACAAAAACGGGTGGGCTATACCCTTGCGGGGTGGGGCTGGCCAACTTCATCCGCCGGACTCGGAATGCCGCGAGGCTTTACGAGGGGCCTCCGTGTACCAAAAATAGGCCGCGGACAAAGCCGCGTCCAAAAATAACCGCCCGAAGGCCGGGGCGCCAAGTTCGTCCAGCGGAAAAAGGCCACAAAAACGGGTGTGCTATAGCCTTGGGGGGTGGGGCTGGCCCACTTCGTCCGCCGGACTCGGAATGCCGCGAGACTTTACGAGGGGCCTCCGTGTGCCAAAAATAGGCCGCGACCAAAAATAACAGCCCGAAGGCCGGGGCGCCAAGTTCGTCCACCGGAAAAAGGCCACAAAAACGGGTGGGCTATACCCTTGCGGGGTGGGGCTGGCCAACTTCATCCGCCGGACTCGGAATGCCGCGAGGCTTTACGAGGGGCCTCCGTGTACCAAAAATAGGCCGCGGGCAAAGCCGCGCCCAAAACCAACCGCCCGAAGGCCGGGGCGCCAAGTTCGTCCCGCGGAAAAAGGCCACAAAAACAGGTGGGCTATAGCCTTGGTGGGTGGGGCTGGCCAGCTTCGTCCGCCGGACTCGGAATGCCGCGAGACTTTGCGAGGGGTCTCCGTGTACGAAAAATAGGCCACGGGCAAAGCCGCGCCCAAAAATAACCGCCCGAAGGCCGGGGCGCCAAGTTCGTCCAGCGGAAAAAGGCCACAAAAATGGGTGGCCTATAACCTTGGGGGGTGGGGCTGGCCAACTTCGTCCGCCGGATTCGGAATGCCGCGAGACTTTACGAGGGGCCTCCGTACGCCAAAAATAGGCCACAGGCAATGCCGCGCCCAAAAATAACCGCCTGAAGGCCGGGGCGCCATGTTCGTCCAGCGGAAAAAGGCCACAAAAACGGGTGGGCTATAACCTTGGGGGGTGGGGCTGGCCAACTTCGTCCGCCGGACTCGGAATGCCGATAGACTTTGCGAGGTGCCTCCGTGCGCCAAAAATAGGCCGCGGGCAAAGCCGCGCCCAAAAATTACCGCCCGAAGGCCGGGGCGCCAAGTTCGTCCAGCGGAAAAAGGCCACAAAAACGGGTGGGCTATAGCCTTGGGGGGTGGGACTGGCCAACTTCGTCCGCCGGACTCGGAATGCCGCGAGACTTAGCGAGGGGCCTCCGTGTGCCAAAAATAGGCCGCGGGGAAAGCCGCGCCCAAAAATAACCGCCCGAAGGCCGTGGCGCCAAGTTTGTCCAGCGGAAAAAGGCCACAAAAACGGGTGGGCTATAGCCTTGGGGGTTGGGGCTGGCCAACTTCGTCCGCCGGACTCGGAATGCAGCGAGACTTGGCTAGTGGCCTCCGTGTGCCAAAAATAGGCCGCGGGCAAAGCCGCGCCCAAAACCAACCGCCCGAAGGCCGGGGCGCCAAGTTCGTCCCGCGGAAAAAGGCCACAAAAACAGGTGGGCTATAGCCTTGGTGGGTGGGGCTGGCCAACTTCGTCCGCCGGACTCGGAATGCCGCGAGACTTTGCGAGGGGTCTCCGTGTACGAAAAATAGGCCACGGGCAAAGCCGCGCCCAAAAATAACCGCCCGAAGGCCGGGGCGCCAAGTTCGTCCAGCGGAAAAAGGCCACAAAAACGGGTGGGCTATAACCTTGGGGGGTGGGGCTGGCCAACTTCGTCCGCCGGACGCGGAATGCCGCGAGACTTTGCGATGTGCCCCCGTGCGCCAAAAATAGGCCGCGCGCAAAGCCTCGCCCAAAAATAACCGCCCGAAGGCCGGGGCGCCAAGTTCTTCCAGCGGAAAAAGGCCACAAAAACGGGTGGGCTATAGCCATGGGGGGTGTGGCTGGCCAACATCGTCCGCCGGACTCGGAATGCCGCGAGCCTTTGCGAGGGGCCTCCGTGTGCCAAAAATAGGCCGCGGGCAAAGCCACGCCCAAAAATAACCGCCCGAAGGCCGGGGCGCCAAGTTCGTCCAGCGGAAAAAGGCCACAAAAACGGGTGGGCTATAGCCTTGGGGGGTGGGGATGGCCAACTTCGTCCGCCGGACTCGGAATGCCGCGAGACTTTGCTAGGAGCCTCCGTGTGCCAAAAATAGGCTGCGGACAAAGCCGCGCCCAAAAATAACCGCCCGAAGGCCGGGGCGCCAACTTCGTCCAGCGGAAAAAGGCCACAAAAACGGGTGGGCTATAGCCTTGGGGGGTGGGGCTGGCCAACTTTGTCCGCCGGACTCGGAATGCCTCGAGACTTTGCGAGGGGCCTCCGTGTGCCAAAAATGGGCCGCTACCACAGCCGCGCGCAAAAATAACAGCCCGATGGCCGGGGCGCCAAGTTCGTCCAGCGGAAAAAGGACACAAAAACGGGTGGGCTATAGACTTGGGCGGTGGGGCTGGCCAACTTAGTCTGCCGGACTCGGAATGCCGCGAGACTTTGCGAGGGGCCTCCGTGTGCCAAAAATAGACCGCGGGCAAAGCCGCGCCCAAAAATAACAGCCCGAAGGCCTTGGCGCCAAGTTCGTCCAGCGGAAAAAGGCCACAAAAACGGGTGGGCTATAGCCTTGGGGGGTGTGGCCGGCCCACTTCGTCCGCCGGACTCGGAATGCCGCAAGACTTTGCGAGGGGCCTCCGTGTGCCAAAAATAGACCGCGGGCAAAGCCGCGCCCAAAAATAACCGCCCGAAGGCAGTGGCGCCAAGTTCGTCCAGCGGAAAAAGGCCACAAAAACGGGTGGGTTATAGCCTTGGGGGTTGGGGCTGGCCAACTTCGTCCGCCGGACTCGGAATGCAGCGAGACTTGGCTAGTGGCCTCCGTGTGCCAAAAATAGGCCGCGGGTAAAGCCGCACCCAAAACCAACCGCCCGAAGGCCGGGGCGCCAAGTTCGTCCCGCGGAAAAGGCCACAAAAACAGGTGGGCTATAGCCTTGGTGGGTGGGGCTGGCCAACTTCGTCCGCCGGACTCGGAATGCCGTGAGACTTTGTGAGGGGCCTCCGTGTGCCAAAAATAGGCCGCGGCCAAAGCTACGCCCAAAAATAACCGCCCGAAGGCCGGGGCGCCAAGTTCGTCCAGCGGAAAAAGGCCACAAAAACGGGTGGGCTATAGACTTCGGCGGTGGGGCTGGCCAACTTAGTCCGCCGGACTCGGAATGCCGTGAGACTTTACGAGGGGCCTCCGAGTGCCAAAAATAGGCCGCAGGCAAAGCCGCGCCCAAAAATAACTGCCCGAAGGACGGGGCGCCAAGTTCGTCCAGCGGAAAAAGGCCACAAGAACGGGTGGGCTATAGCCTTGGCGGGTGGGGCTGGCCAACTTCGTCCGCCGGGTTCGGAATGCCGCGAGGCTTTGCGAGGGGCCTCCGAGTGCCAAAAATAGGCCGCAGGCAAAGCCGCGCCCAAAAATAACTGCCCGAAGGACGGGGCGCCAAGTTTGTCCAGCGGAAAAAGGCCACAAGAACGGGTGGGCTATAGCCTTGGCGGGTGGGGCTGGCCAACTTCGTCCGCCGGGCTCGGAATGCCGCGAGGCTTTGCGAGGGGCCTCCGTGTGCCAAATATAAGCCGCGGACAAAGCCGCGCCCAAAAATAACCGCCCGAAGGCCGGGGCGCCAAGTTCCTCCAGCGGAAAAAGGCCACAAAAACGGGTGGGCTATAGCCTTGGGGGGTGGGGCTGGCCAACTTCGTCCGCCTGACTCGGAATGCCACGAGACATTGCGAGGGGCCTCCGTGTGCCAAAAATAGGCCGCGGGGAAAGCCGCGCCCAAAAATAACCGCCCGAAGGCCGGGGCGTCAAGTTCGTCCAGCGGAAAAAGGCCACAAAAACGGGTGGGCTATAGCCTTGGGGGGTGGAGCTGGCCAACTTCATCCGCCTGACTCGGAATGCCGCGAGACAATGCGAGGGGCCTCCGTGTACCAAAAATAGGGCGTGGGCAAAGCCGCGCCCAAAAATAACAGCCCGAAGGCCGGGGCGCCAAGTTCGTCCAGCGGAAAAAGGCCACAAAAACGGGTGGGCTATAGCGTTGGGGGGTGGGGCTGGCCTACTTCGTCCGCCGGACTCTGAATGCCTCGAGACTTTGCGAGGGGCCTCCGTGTGCCAAAAATAGGCCGCGGGCAAAGCCGTGCCCAAAAATAACCGCCCGAAGGCCGGGGCGCCAAGTTCGTCCAGCGGAAAAAGGCCACAAAAACGGGTGGGCTATAGCCTTGGGGGGTGGGGCTGGCCAACTTCGTCCGCGCGGACTCGGAATGCCGCGAGACTTTGAGAGGGTCCTCCGTGTGCCAAAAATAGGCCGCGGGCTAAGCCACGCCCAAAAATAACCGCCCGAAGGCCGGGGCGCCAAGTTCGTCCAGCGGAAAAAGGCCACAAAAACGGGTGGGCTATAGCCTTGGGAGGTGGGGCCGGCCAATTTCGTCCGCCGGACTTGGAATGCCGCGAGACTTTGCGAGGGGCCTCCGTGTGCCAAAAATAGGCCGCGGGCAAAACCACGCCCAAAAATAACCGCCCGAAGGCCGGGGCGCCAAGTTCGTCCAGCGGAAAAAGGCCACAAAAACGGGTGGGCTATAGCCTTGGGAGGTGGGGCCGGCCAATTTCGTCCGCCGGACTTGGAATGCCGCGAGACTTTGCGAGGGGCCTCCGTGTGCCAAAAATAGGCCGCGGGCAAAACCACGCCCAAAAATAACCGCCCGAAGGCCGGGGCGCCAAGTTCGTCCAGCGGAAAAAGGCCACAAAAAAGGGTGGGCTATAGCCTTGGGGGGTGGGGCTGGCCAACTTCATCCGCGCGGACTCGGAATGCCGCGAGACTTTAAGAGGGGTCTCCGTGTGCCAAAAATAGGCCGCGGGCAAAGCCACGCCCAAAAATAACCGCCCGAAGGCCGGGGCGCCAAGTTCGTCCAGCGGAAAAAGGCCACAAAAATGGGTGGGCTATAGGCTTGGGGGGTGGGGCTGGCCAATTTCGTCCGCCGGACTCGGAATGCCGCGAGACTTTGCGAGGGGCCTCTGTGTGCCAAAAATAGGCCGCGGGCAAAGCCGCGCCCAAAAATAACCGCCCGAAGGCCGAGGCGCCAAGTTCGTCCAGCGGAAAAAGGCCACAAAAACGGGTGGGCTATAGCGTTGGGGGGTGGGGCTGGCCAACTTCGTCCGCCGGACTCGGAATGCCGCGAGACTTTGCTAGTGGCCTCGGGGTGCGAAAAATAGGCCGCGGGCAAAGCCACGCCCAAAAATAACCGCCCGAAGGCCGGGGCGCCATGTTCGTCCAGCGGAAAGAGGCCACAAGAACGGGTGGGCTGTAGCCTTGGGGGGTGGGGCAGGCCAACTTCGTCCGCCGGGCTCGGAATGCCGCAAGGCTTTGCGAGGGGCCTCCGTGTGCCAAATATAGGCCGCGGACAAAGCCGCGCCCAAAAATAGCCGCCCGAAGGCCGGGGCGCCAAGTTCGTCCAGCGGAAAAAGGCCACAAAATCGGGTGGGCTATAGCCTTGAGGGGTGGGGCCTGCCAACTTTTTCCGCCGGACTCGGAATGCCGTGAGACTTTGCGAGGGGCCTCCGAGTGCCAAAAATAGGCCGCAGGCAAAGCTGCGCCCAAAAATAACTGCCCGAAGGACGATGCGCCATGTTCGTCCAGCAGAAATAGGCCACAAAAACGGGTGGGGTATAGCCTTGGGGGGTGGGGCTGGCCAACTTCGTCCGCCGGGCTCGGATTGCCGCGAGGCTTTGCGAGGGGCCTCCGTGTGCCAAATATAAGCCGCGGACAAAGCCGCGCCCAAAAATAGCCGCCCGAAGGCCGGGGCGCCAAGTTCGTCCAGTGGAAAAAGGCCACAAAAACGGGTGCGCTATAGCCTTGAGGGGTGGGGCCTGCCAACTTTTTCCGCCGGACTCGGAATGCTGCGAGACATTGCGAGGGGCCTCCGTGTGCCCAAAATAGGCCTCGGGCTAAGCCGCGTCCAAAAATAACCGCCCGAAGGCTGGGGCGCCGAGTTCATCCAGCGGAAAAAGGCCACAAGAACGGGTGGGCTATAGCCTTGGGGGGTGGGGCTGGCCAACTTCGTCCGCCGGGCTCGGAATGCCGCGAGACTTTGCGAGGGGCCTCCGTGTGCCAAAAATAGGCCGCGGGCAAAGCCGCGCCCAAAAATAACCGCATGAAGGCCGGGGCGCCGAGTTCGTCCAGCGGAAAAAGGCCACAAAAACGGGTGGGCTATAGCCTTGGGGGGTGGGGCTGGCCAACTTCGTCCGCCGGACTCGGAATGCCGCGAGACTTTGGGAGGGGCCTCCGTGTGCCAAAAATAGGCCGCGGGCAAAGCAGCGCCCAAAAATAACCGCCCGAAGGCCGGGGCGCCAAGTTCGTCCAGAGGAGAAAGGCCACAAAAACGGGTGGGCTATAGCCTTGGGGGTTGGGGCAGGCCCACTTCGTCCGCCGGACTCGGAATGCCGCGAGACCTTGCGAGGGCCTCCATGTGCCAATAATAGGCCGCGGGCAAAGCCGCGCCCAAAAAAAACCGGCCGAAGGCCGGGGCGCCAAGTTCATCCAGCGGAAAAAGGCCACAAAAACGGGTGGGCTATAGGCTTGGGGGGTGGGGCTGGCCAACTACGTCCGCCGGACTCGGAATGCCGCGAGACTTTGCGAGGGGCCTCCGTGTGCCAAAACTAGACCGCGGGCAAAGGCGCGCCCAACAATAACCGACCGAAGGCCAGGGCGCCAAGTTCGTCCAGCGGAAAAAGGCCACAAAAACGGGTGGGCTATAGCCTTGGGGGGTGGGGCTGGCCAACTTCGTCTGCGCGGACTCGGAATGCCACGAGACTTTGCGAGGGGCCTCCGTGTGCCAAAAATAGGCCGTGGGCTAAGCCGCGCACAAAAATAACCGCCCGAAAGCCGGGTCGCCGAGTTCGTCCAGCGGAAAAAGGCCACAAACACGGGTGGGCTATAGCCTTGGGGGGTGGGGCTGGCCAACTTCGTCCGCCGGACTGGGAATGCCGCGAGACTTTGCGAGGGGCCTCCGTGTGCCAAAAATAGGCTGCGGGCAAAGCCGCGCCCAAAAATAACCGCCCGAAGGCCGGTTCGCCGAGTTCGTCCAGCGGAAAAAGGCCACAAAAACGGGTGGGCTATAACCTTGGGGGGTGGGGCTGGCCAACTTCGTCCGCCGGACTCGGATTGCCGCGAGACTTTGCGAGGGGCCTCCGTGTCCCAAAAATACGCCGTGGGCAAAGCCGCGCCCTAAAAAAACTGGCCGAAGGCCGGGGCGCCAAGTTCGTCCAGCGGAAAAAGGCCACAAAAACGGGTGGGCTATAGCCTTGGGGGGTGGGGCTGGCCCACTTCGTCCGCCGGACTCGGAATGCCGTGAGACCTTGCGAGGGGCCTCCGTGTGCCAAAAATAGGCCGCGGGCAAAGCCGCGCCCAAAAAAAACCGCCCGAAGGCCGGGGCGCCAAGTTCATCCAGCGGAAAAAGGCCACAAAAACGGGTGGGCTATAGCCTTGGGGGGTTGGGCTGTCCAACTTCGTCCGCCGGCCTCGGATTGCCGCGAGACTTTGCGAGGGGCCTCCGTGTGCCAAAACTAGGCCGCGGGCAAAGCCGCGCCCAAAAATAACCGCCCGAAGGCCGGGGCGCCAAGTTCGTCCATCGGAAAAAAGCCACAAAAACGGGTGGGCTATAGGCTGGGGGGGTGGGGCTGGCCAACTACGTCCGCCGGACTTGGAATGCCGCGAGACTTTGCGAGGGGTCTCCGTGTGCCAAAAATAGGCCGCGGGCAAAGCCACGCCCAAAAATAACCGCCCGAAGGCCGGGGCGCCAAGTTCGTCCAGCGGAAAAAGGCCACAAAAACGGGTGGGCTATAGCCTTGGGGGGTGGGGATGGCCAACTTCGTCCGCCGGACTCGGAATGCCGCGAGACTTTGCGATGAGCCTCCGTGTGCCAACAATAGGCTGCGGACAAAGCCGTGCCCAAAAATAACCGCCCGAAGGCCGGGGCGCCAACTTTGTCCAGCGGAAAAAGGCCACAAAAACGGGTGGGCTATAGCCTTGGGGGGTGGGGCTGGCCAACTTTGTCCGCCGGACTCGGAATGCCTCAAGACTTTGCGAGCGGCCTCCGTGTGCCAAAAATGGGCCGCTGCCAAAGCCGCGCGCAAAAATAACCGCCCGATGCCCGGGGCGCCAAGTTCGTCCAGCGGAAAAAGGACACAAAAACGGGTGGGCTATAGACTTGGGCGGTGGGGCTGGCCAACTTAGTCTGCCGGACTCGGAATGCCGCGAGACTTTGCGAGGGGCCTCCGTGTGCCAAAAATAGGCCGCGGGCAACGGCGTGCCCAAAAATAACAGCCCGAAGGCCGGGGCGCCATGTTCGTCCAGCGGAAAAAGGCCACAAAAACGGGAGGGCTATAACCTTGGGGGGTGGGGCTGGCCAACTTAGTCCGCCGGACTCGGAATGCCGTGAGACTTTGCGAGGGGCCTCCGTGTGCCAAAAATAGGCCACGGGCAAAGCCGCGCCCAAAAATAGCCGCCCGAAGGCCGGGGCGCCAAGTTCGTCCAGCGGAAAAAGGCCACAAAAACGGGTGGGCTATAGCCTTGAGGGGTGGGGCCTGCCAACTTTTTCCGCCGGACTCGGAATGCCGTGAGACTTTGCGAGGGGCCTCCGAGTGCCAAAAATAGGCCGCAGGCAAAGCCGCGCCAAAAAATAACCGCCCGAAGGACGGGGCGCCAAGTTCGTCCAGCAGAAATAGGCCACAAAAACGGGTGGGGTATAGCCTTGGGGGGTGGGACTGGCCAACTTCGTCCGCCGGACTCGGAATGCCGCGAGACCTTGCGAGGGGCCTCCGTGTGCCCAAAATAGGCCACGGGCTAAGCCGCGTCCAAAAATAACCACCCGAAGGCCGGGGCGCCGAGTTCGTCCAGCGGAAAAAGGCCACAAGAACGGGTGGGCTATAGCCTTGGCGGGTGGGGCTGGCCAACTTCGTCCGCCGGGCTCTGAATGCCGCGAGGCTTTGCGAGGGGCCTCCATGTGCCAAATATAAGCCGCGGACAAAGCCGCGCCCAAAAATAACCGCCCGAAGGCCGGGGCGCCAAGTTCCTCCAGCGGAAAAAGGCCACAAAAACGGGTGGGCTATAGCCTTGGGGGGTGGGGCTGGCCAACTTCGTCCGCCTGACTCGGAATGCCGCGAGACACTGCGAGGGGCCTCCGTGTGCCAAAAATAGGCCGCGGGGAAAGCCGCGCCCAAAAATAACCGCCCGAAGGCCGGGGCGCCAAGTTCGTCCAGCGGAAAAAGGCCACAAAAACGGGTGGGCTATAGCCTTGGGGGGTGGGGCTGGCCCACTTCGTCCGCCGGACTCGGAATGCCGTGAGACTTTGTGAGGGGCCTCCGTGTGCCAAAAATAGGCCGCGGCCAAAGCCACGCCCAAAAATAACCGCCCGAAGGCCGGGGCGCCAAGTTCGTCCAGCGGAAAAAGGCCACAAAAACGGGTGGGCTATAGACTTCGGCGGTGGGGCTGGCCAACTTAGTCCGCCGGACTCGGAATGCCGTGAGACTTTGCGAGGGGCCTCCGAGTGCCAAAAATAGACCGCAGGCAAAGCCGCGCCCAAAAAAAACTGCCCGAAGGACGGGGCGCCAAGTTCGTCCAGCGGAAAAAGGCCACAAGAACGGGTGGGCTATAGCCTTGGCGGGTGGGGCTGGCCAACTTCGTCCGCCGGGTTCGGAATGCCGCGAGGCTTTGCGAGGGGCCTCCGAGTGCCAAAAATAGGCCGCAGGCAAAGCCGCGCCCAAAAATAACTGCCCGAAGGACGGGGCGCCAAGTTTGTCCAGCGGAAAAAGGCCACAAGAACGGGTGGGCTATAGCCTTGGCGGGTGGGGCTGGCCAACTTCGTCCGCCGGGCTCGGAATGCCGCGAGGCTTTGCGAGGGGCCTCCGTGTGCCAAATATAAGCCGCGGACAAAGCCGCGCCCAAAAATAACCGCCCGAAGGCCGGGGCGCCAAGTTCCTCCAGCGGAAAAAGGCCACAAAAACGGGTGGGCTATAGCCTTGGGGGGTGGGGCTGGCCAACTTCGTCCGCCTGACTCGGAATGCCACGAGACATTACGAGGGGCCTCCGTGTACCAAAAATAGGGCGTGGGCAAAGCCGCGCCCAAAAATAACAGCCCGAAGGCCGGGGCGCCAAGTTCGTCCAGCGGAAAAAGGCCACAAAAACGGGTGGGCTATAGCGTTGGGGGGTGGGGCTGGCCTACTTCGTCCGCCGGACTCTGAATGCCTCGAGACTTTGCGAGGGGCCTCCGTGTGCCAAAAATAGGCCGCGGGCAAAGCCGCGCCCAAAAATAACCGCCCGAAGGCCGGGGCGCCAAGTTCGTCCAGCGGAAAAAGGCCACAAAAACGGGTGGGCTATAGCCTTGGGGGGTGGGGCTGGCCAACTTCGTCCGCGCGGACTCGGAATGCCGCGAGACTTTGAGAGGGTCCTCCGTGTGCCAAAAATAGGCCGCGGGCAAAGCCACGCCCAAAAATAACTGCCCGAAGGCCGGGGCGCCAAGTTCGTCCAGCGGAAAAAGGCCACAAAAACGGGTGGGCTATAGCCTTGGGAGGTGGGGCCGGCCAATTTCGTCCGCCGGACTTGGAATGCCGCGAGACTTTGCGAGGGGCCTCCGTGTGCCAAAAATAGGCCGCGGGCAAAACCACGCCCAAAAATAACCGCCCGAAGGCCGGGGCGCCAAGTTCGTCCAGCGGAAAAAGGCCACAAAAAAGGGTGGGCTATAGCCTTGGGGGGTGGGGCTGGCCAACTTCGTCCGCCTGACTCGGAATGCCGCGAGACATTGCGAGGGGCCTCCGTGTACCAAAAATAGGGCACGGGCAAAGCCGCGCCCAAAAAGAACAGCCCGAAGGCCGGGGCGCCAAGTTCGTCCAGCGGAAAAAGGCCACAAAAACGGGTGGGCTATAGCGTTGGGGGGTGGGGCTGGCCTACTTCGTCCGCCGGACTCTGAATGGCTCGAGACTTTGCGAAGGGCCTCCGTGTGCCAAAAATAGGCCACGGGCAAAGCCGTGCCCAAAAATAACCGCTCGAAGGCCGGGGCGCCAAGTTAGTCCAGCGGAAAAAGGCCACAAAAACGGGTGGGCTATAGCCTTGGGGGGTGGGGCTGGCCAACTTCATCCGCGCGGACTCGGAATGCCGCGAGACTTTGAGAGGGGCCTCCGTGTGCCAAAAATAGGCCGCGGGCAAAGCCACGCCCAAAAATAACCGCCCGAAGGCCGGGGCGCCAAGTTCGTCCAGCGGAAAAAGGCCACAAAAATGGGTGGGCTATAGGCTTGGGGGGTGGGGCTGGCCAATTTCGTCCGCCGGACTCGGAATGCCGCGAGACTTTGCGAGGGGCCTCTGTGTGCCAAAAATAGGCCGCGGGCAAAGCCGCGCCCAAAAATAACCGCCCGAAGGCCGAGGCGCCAAGTTCGTCCAGCGGAAAAAGGCCACAAAAACGGGTGGGCTATAGCGTTGGGGGGTGGGGCTGGCCTACTTCCTCCGCCGGACTCTGAATGCCTCGAGACTTTGCGAGGGGCCTCCGTGTACCAAAAATAGGCTGCGGGCAAAGCCGCGCCCAAAAATAACCGCCCGATGGCCGGGGCGCCAAGTTCGTCCAGTGGAAAAAGGCCACAAAAACGGGTGGGCTATAGCCTTGGGGGGTGGGGCTGGCCAACTTCGTCCGCGCGGACTCGGAATGCCGCGAGACTTTGAGAGAGTCCTCCGTGTGCCAAAAATAGGCCGCGGGCAAAGCCACGGCCAAAAATAACTGCCCGAAGGGCGTGGCGCCAAGTTCGTCGAGCGGAAAAAGGCCACAAAAACGGGTGGGCTATAGGCTTGGGGGGTGGGGCTGGCCAATTTCGTCCGCCGGACTCGGAATGCCGCGAGACTTTGCGAGGGGCCTCTGTGTGCCAAAAATAGGCCGCGGGCAAAGCCGCGGCCAAAAATAACTGCCCGAAGGGCGTGGCGCCAAGTTCGTCCAGCGGAAAAAGGCCACAAAAACGGGTGGGCTATAGCCTTGGGGGTTGGGGCTGGCCAACTTCGTCCGCCGGACTCGGAATGCCGCGAGACTTTGCTAGTGGCCTCCGTGTGCCAAATATAGGCAGCGGACAAAGCCGCGCCCAAAAATAACCGCCCGAAGGCCGGGGCGCCATGTTCGTCCAGCGGAAAGAGGCCACAAGAACGGGTGGGCTGTAGCCTTGGGGGGTGGGGCAGGCCAACTTCGTCCGCCGGGCTCGGAATGCCGCAAGGCTTTGCGAGGGGCCTCCGTGTGCCAAATATAGGCAGCGGACAAAGCCGCGCCCAAAAATAGCCGCCCGAAGGCCGGGGCGCCAAGTTCGTCCAGCGGAAAAAGGCCACAAAATCGGGTGGGCTATAGCCTTGAGGGGTGGGGCCTGCCAACTTTTTCAGCCGGACTCGGAATGCCGTGAGACTTTGCGAGGGGCCTCCGAGTGCCAAAAATAGGCCGCAGGCAAAGCTGCGCCCAAAAATAACTGCCCGAAGGACGGTGCGCCAAGTTCGTCCAGCAGAAATAGGCCACAAAAACGGGTGGGCTATAGCCTTGGGGGGTGGGGCTGGCCAACTTCGTCCGCCGGGCTCGAAATGCCGCGAGACTTTGCGAGGGGCCTCCGTGTGCCAAAAATAGGCCGCGGGCAAAGCCGCGCCCAAAAATAACCGCATGAAGGCCGGGGCGCCGAGTTCGTCCAGCGGAAAAAGGCCACAAAAACGGGTGGGCTATAGCCTTGGGGGGTGGGGCTGGCCAACTTCGTCCGCCGGACTCGGAATGCCGCGAGACTTTGGGAGGGGCCTCCGTGTGCCAAAAATAGGCCGCGGGCAAAGCAGCGCCCAAAAATAACCGCCCGTAGGCCGGGGCGCCAAGTTCGTCCAGAGGAGAAAGGCCACAAAAACGGGTGGGCTATAGCCTTGGGGGTTGGGGCAGGCCCACTTCGTCCGCCGGACTCGGAATGCCGCGAGACCTTGCGAGGGGCCTCCGTGTGCCAATAATAGGCCGCGGGCAAAGCCGCGCCCAAAAAAAACCGCCCGAAGGCCGGGGCGCCAAGTTCATCCAGCGGAAAAAGGCCACAAAAACGGGTGGGCTATAGGCTTGGGGGGTGGGGCTGGCCAACTACGTCCGCCGGACTCGGAATGCCGCGAGACTTTGCGAGGGGCCTCCGTGTGCCAAAACTAGACCGCGGGCAAAGGCGCGCCCAACAATAACCGACCGAAGGCCAGGGCGCCAAGTTCGTCCAGCGGAAAAAGGCCACAAAAACGGGTGGGCTATAGCCTTGGGGGGTGGGGCTGGCCAACTTCGTCTGCGCGGACTCGGAATGCCACGAGACTTTGCGAGGGGCCTCCGTGTGCCAAAAATAGGCCGTGGGCTAAGCCGCGCACAAAAATAACCGCCCGAAAGCCGGGTCGCCGAGTTCGTCCAGCGGAAAAAGGCCACAAACACGGGTGGGCTATAGCCTTGGGGGGTGGGGCTGGCCAACTTCGTCCGCCGGACTGGGAATGCCGCGAGACTTTGCGAGGGGCCTCCGTGTGCCAAAAATAGGCTGCGGGCAAAGCCGCGCCCAAAAATAACCGCCCGAAGGCCGGGTCGCCGAGTTCGTCCAGCGGAAAAAGGCCACAAAAACGGGTGGGCTATAGCCTTGGGGGGTGGGGCTGGCCAACTTCGTCCGCCGGACTCGGATTGCCGCGAGACTTTGCGAGGGGCCTCCGTGTCCCAAAAATACGCCGCGGGCAAAGCCGCGCCCTAAAAAAACCGGCCGAAGGCCGGGGCGCCAAGTTCGTCCAGCGGAAAAAGGCCACAAAAACGGGTGGGCTATAGCCTTGGGGGGTGGGGCTGGCCCACTTCGTCCGCCGGACTCGGAATGCCGTGAGACCTTGCGAGGGGCCTCCGTGTGCCAAAAATAGGCCGCGGGCAAAGCCGCGCCCAAAAAAAACCGCCCGAAGGCCGGGGCGCCAAGTTCATCCAGCGGAAAAAGGCCACAAAAACGGGTGGGCTATAGCCTTGGGGGGTTGGGCTGTCCAACTTCGTCCGCCGGCCTCGGATTGCCGCGAGACTTTGCGAGGGGCCTCCGTGTGCCAAAACTAGGCCGCGGGCAAAGCCGTGCCCAAAAATAACCGCCCGAAGGCCGGGGCGCCAAGTTCGTCCATCGGAAAAAAGCCACAAAAACGGGTGGGCTATAGGCTGGGGGGGTGGGGCTGGCCAACTACGTCCGCCGGACTCGGAATGCCGCGAGACTTTGCGAGGGGCCTCCGTGTGCCAAAACTAGGCCGCGAGCAAACCGCGCCCAAAAATAACCGCCCGAAGGCCGAGGCGCCAAGTTTGTCCATCGGAAAAAAGCCACAAAAACGGGTGGGCTATAGGCTTGGGGGGTGGGGCTGGCCAACTACGTCCGCCGGACTCGGAATGCCGCGAGACTTTGCGAGGGGCCTCCGTGTGCCAAAACTAGGCCGCGGACAAAGCCGCGCCCAAAAATAACCGACCGAAGGCCAGGGCGCCAAGTTCGTCCAGCGGAAAAAGGCCACAAAAACGGGTGGGCTATAGCCTTGGGGGGTGGGGCTGCCAACTTCGTCCGCCGGACTCGGATTGCCGCGAGACTTTGCGAGGGGCCTCCGTATGCCAAAAATAGGCCGCGGGCAAAGCCACGCCCAAAAATAACCGTACGAAGGCCGGGGCGCCGAGTTCGTCCAGCGGAAAAAGGCCACCAAAACGGGTGGGCTATAGCCTTGTGGGGTGGGGCTGGCCAACTTCGTCCGCCGGACTTGGAATGCCGCGAGACTTTGGGAGGGGCCTCCGTGTGCCAAAAATAGGCCGCGGGCAAAGCCGCGCCCAAAAATAACCGCCCGAAGGCCGGGGCGCCAAGTTCGTCCATCGGAAAAAAGCCACAAAAACGGGTGGGCTATAGGCTTGGGGGGTGGGGCTGGCCAACTACGTCCGCCGGACTCGGAATGCCGCGAGACTTTGCGAGGGGCCTCCGTGTGCCAAAACTAGGCCGCGGGCAAACCGCGCCCAAAAATAACCGCCCGAAGGCCGAGGCGCCAAGTTCGTCCATCGGAAAAAAGCCACAAAAACGGGTGGGCTATAGGCTTGGGGGGTGGGGCTGGCCAACTATGTCCGCCGGACTCGGAATGCCGCGAGACTTTGCGATGGGCCTACGTGTGCCAAAACTAGGCCGCGGATAAAGCCGCGCCCAAAAATAACCGACCGAAGGCCAGGGCGCCAAGTTCGTCCAGCGGAAAAAGGCCACAAAAACGGGTGGGCTATGGCCTTGGGGGGTGGGGCTGGCCAACTTTGTCCGCCGGACTCGGATTGCCGCGAGACTTTGCGAGGGGCCTCCGTGTGCCAAAAATAGGCCGCGGGCAAAGCCACGCCCAAAAATAACCGTACGAAGGCCGGGGCGCCGAGTTCGTCCAGCGGAAAAAGGCCACCAAAACGGGTGGGCTATAGCCTTGGGGGGTGGGGCTGGCCAACTTCGTCCGCCGGACTCGGAATGCCGCGAGACTTTGGGAGGGGCCTCCGTGTGTCAAAAATAGGCCGCGGGCAAAGCCGCAACTAAAAATAACCGCCCGATGGCCGGGGCGCCAAGTTCGTCCAGCGGAAAAAGGCCACAAAAACGGGTGGGCTATAGCCTTGGGGGGTGGGGCTGGCCAACTTCGTCCGCCGGACTCGGAATGCCGCGAGACTTTCCGAGGGGCCTCCGAGTGCCAAAAATTGGCCGCGGGCAAAGCCGCGCCCAAAAATAACCGCCCGAAGGCCGGGGCGCCAAGTTCGTCCAGCGGAGAAAGGCCACAAAAACGGGTGGGCTATAGCCTTGGGGGGTGGGGCTGGCCCACTTCGTCCGCCGGACTCGGAATGCCGCGAGACTTTGCGAGGGGCCTCCGTGTGCCAAAAATAGGGCATGGGCAAAGCCGCACACAAAAAATAACCGCCCAAAGGCCGGGGCGCCAAGTTCGTCCAACGGAAAAAGGCCACAAAAACGGGTGGGCTATAGCCTTGGGGGGTGGGGCTGGCCAACTTCGTCCGCCGGACTCGGAATGCCGCGAGACTTTGCGAGGGGCCTCCGAGTGCCAAAAATTGGCCGCGGGCAAAGCCGCGCCCAAAAAAAACCACCCGAAGGCCGGGGCGCCATGTTCGTCCAGCGGAAAAAGGCCACAAAAACGGGAGGGCCATAGCCTTGGGGGGTGGGGCTGGCCCACTTCGTCCGCCGGACTCGGAATGCCGCGAGACTTTGCGAGGGGCCTCCGTGTGCCATAAATAGGCCGCGGGCAAAGCCGCGCCCAAAAATAACCGCCCGAAGGCCGGGGCGCCAAGTTCGTCCAGCGGGGAAAGGCCACAAAAACGGGTGGGCTATAGCCTTGGGGGGTGGGGCTGGCCCACTTCGTCCGACGGACTCGGAAGGCCGCGAGACTTTGCGAGGTGCCTCCGTGTGCCAAAAATAGGCCGCGGGCAAAGCCGCGCCCAAAAATAACCGCACGAAGGCCGGGGCACCGAGTTCGTCCAGCGGAAAAAGGCCACAAAAACGGGTGGGCTATAGCCTTGGGGGGTGGGGCTGGCCAACTTCGTCCGCCGGACTCGGAATGCCGCGAGACTTTGGGAGGGGCCTCCGTGTGCCAAAAATAGGCCGCGGGCAAAGCCGTACCCAAAAATAACCG
The DNA here is from genome assembly GCA_039657385.1 of Citrus x changshan-huyou. NCBI lineage: Eukaryota > Viridiplantae > Streptophyta > Magnoliopsida > Sapindales > Rutaceae > Citrus > Citrus x changshan-huyou. The sequence goes on along the minus strand of JBCGBO010000019.1, from coordinate 1,218,909 downwards.
CCCGATTGCCGGGGCGCCAAGTTCGTCCAGCGGAAAAAGGCCACAAAAACGGGTGGGCTATAGCCTTGGGGGGTGGGGCGGGCCCACTTTGTCCGCCGGACTCGGAATGCCGCGAGACTTTACGAGGGGCCTCCGAGTGCCAAAAATAGCCCCGGGCTAAGCCACGCCCAAAAATAACCGTACGAAGGCCGGGGCGCCGAGTTCGTCCAGCGGAAAAAGGCCACCAAAACGGGTGGGCTATAGCCTTGGGGGGTGGGGCTGGCCAACTTCGTCTGCCGGACTCGGAATGCCGCAAGACTTTGGGAGGGGCCTCCGTGTGCCAAAAATAGGCCGCGGGCAAAGCCGCAGCTAAAAATAACCGCCCGATGGCCGGGGCGCCAAGTTCGTCCAGCGGAAAAAGGCCACAAAAACGGGTGGGCTATAGCCTTGGGGGGTGGGGCTGGCCAAGTTCGTCCGCCGGACTCGGAATGCCGCGAGACTTTGCGAGGGGCCTCCGAGTGCCAAAAATAGGCCGCGGGCAAAGCCGCGCCCAAAAACAACCGCCCGAAGGCCGGGGCGCCAAGTTCGTCCAGCGGAAAAAGGCCACAAAAACGGGTTGGCTATAGCCTTGGGGGGTGGGGCTGGCCAACTTCGTCCGCCGGACTCGGAATGCCGCGAGACTTTGCGAGGGGCCTCCGTGTGCCAAAAATAGGCCGCGGGCAAAGCCGCGCCCAAAAAAAACCGCCCGAAGGCCGGGGCGCCAAGTTCGTCCAGCGGAAAAAGGCCACAAAAACGGGAGGGCTATAGCCTTGGGGAGTGGGGCTGGCCCACTTCGTCCGCCGGACTCGGAATGCCGCGAGATTTTGCAAGGGGCCTCCGTGTGCCAAAAATTGGCCGCAGGCAAAGCCGCGCCCAAAAAAAACCGCCCGAAGGCCGGGGCGCCAAGTTCGTCCAGCGGAAAAAGGCCACAAAATTGGGAGGGCTATAGCCTTGGGGGGTGGGGTTGGCCCACTTCGTACGCCGGACTCGGAATGCCGCGAGACTTTGCGAGGGGCCTCCGTGTGCCAAAAACAGGCCGCGAGCAAAGCCGTGCCCAAAAATAACGGCCCGAAGGCCGGGACGCCAAGTTCGTCCAGCGGAAAAAGGCCACAAAAACGGGTGGGCTATAGCCTTGGGGGGTGGGGCTGGCCAACTTCGTCCGACGGACTCGGAAAGCCGCGAGACTTTACGAGGGGCCTCCGAGTGCCAAAAATAGGCCGCGGGCAAAGCCGCGCCCAAAAAAAACCGCCCGAAGGCCGGGGCGCCTAGTTCGTCCAGCGGAAAAAGGCCACCAAAACGGGTGGGCTATAGCCTTGGGGGGTGGGGCTGGCCAACTTCGTCTGCCGGACTCGGAATGCCGCGAGACTTTGGGAGGGGCCTCCGTGTGCCAAAAATAGGCCGCGGGCAAAGCCGCAACTAAAAATAACCGCCCGATGGCCGGGGCGCCAAGTTCGTCCAGCGGAAAAAGGCCACAAAAACGGGTGGGCTATAGCCTTGGGGGGTGGGGCTGGCCAACTTCGTCCGCCGGACTCGGAATGCCGCGAGACTTTGCGAGGGGCCTCCGAGTGCCAAAAATAGGCCGCGGGCAAAGCCGCGCCCAAAAACAACCACCCGAAGGCCGGGGCGCCAAGTTCGTCCAGCGGAAAACGGCCACAAAAACGGGTTGGCTATAGCCTTGGGGGGTGGGGCTGGCCCACTTCGTCCGCCGGACTCGGAATGCCGCGAGACTTTGCGAGGGGCCTCCGTGTGCCAAAAATAGGCCGCGGGCAAAGCCGCGCCCAAAAAAAACCGCCCGAAGGCCGGGGCGCCAAGTTCGTCCAGCGGAAAAAGGCCACAAAAACGGGAGGGCTATAGCCTTGGGGGGTGGGGCTGGCCCACTTCGTCCGCCGGACTCGGAATGCCGCGAGATTTTGCGAGGGGCCTCCGTGTGCCAAAAATAGGCCGCGGGCAAAGCCGCGCCCAAAAACAACCGCCCGAAGGCCGGGGCGCCAAGTTCGTCCAGCGGAAAAAGGCCACAAAAACGGGTGGGCTATAGCCTTGGGGGGTGGGGCTGGCCCACTTCGTCCGCCGGACTCGGAATGCCGCAAGACTTTGCGAGGGGCCTCCGTGTGCCAAAAATAGGCCGCGGGCAAAGCCGCGCCCAAAAATAACCGCACGAAGACCGGGGCACCGAGTTCGTCCAGCGGAAAAAGGCCACAAAAACGGGTGGGCTATAGCCTTGGGGGGTGGGGCTGGCCAACTTCGTCCGCCGGACTCAGAATGCCGCGAGACTTTGGGAGGGGCCTCCGTGTGCCAAAAATAGGCCGCGGTCAAAGCCGTACCCAAAAATAACCGCCCGATTGCCGGGCCGCCGAGTTCGTCCAGCGGAAAAAGGCCACAAAAACGGGTGGGCTATAGCCTTGGGGGGTGGGGCGGGCCCACTTTGTCCGCCGGACTCGGAATGCCGCGAGACTTTGCGAGGGGCCTCCGAGTGCCAAAAATAGGCCGCGGGCTAAGCCACGCCCAAAAATAACCGTACGAAGGCCGGGGCGCCGAGTTCGTCCAGCGGAAAAAGGCCACCAAAACGGGTGGGCTATAGCCTTGGGGGGTGGGGCTGGCCAACTTCGTCTGCCGGAGTCGGAATGCCGCGAGACTTTGGGAGGGGCCTCCGTGTGCCAAAAATAGGCCGCGGGCAAAGCCGCAACTAAAAATAACCGCCCGATGGCCGGGGCGCCAAGTTCGTCCAGCGGAAAAAGGCCACAAAAACGGGTGGGCTATAGCCTTGGGGGGTGGGGCTGGCCAACTTCGTCCGCCGGACTCGGAATGCCGCGAGACTTTGCGAGGGGCCTCCGAGTGCCAAAAATAGGCCGCGGGCAAAGCCGCGCCCAAAAACAACCGCCCGAAGTCCGGGGCGCCAAGTTCGTCCAGCGGAAAAAGGCCACAAAAACGGGTTGGCTATAGCCTTGGGGGGTGGGGCTGGCCCACTTCGTCCGCCGGACTCGGAATACCGCGAGACTTTGCGAGGGGCCTCCGTGTGCCAAAAATAGGCCGCGGACAAAGCCGCGCCCAAAAAAAACCGCCCGATGGCCGGGGCGCCAAGTTCGTCCAGCGGAAAAAGGCCACAAAAACGGGAGGGCTATAGCCTTGGGGAGTGGGGCTGGCCCACTTCGTCCGCCGGACTCGGAATGCCGCAAGACTTTGCGAGGGGCCTCCGTGTGCCAAAAATAAGCCGCGGGCAAAGCCGCGCCCAAAAATAACCCCCGAAGGCCGGGGCACCGAGTTCGTCCAGTGGAAAAAGGCCACAAACACGGGTGGGCTATAGCCTTGGGGGGTGGGGCTGGCCAACTTCGTCCGCCGGACTCGGACTTGGAATGCCGCGAGACGTTGCGAGGGGCCTCCGTGTGCCAAAACTAGGCCGCGGGCAAAGCCGCGCCCAAAAATAACCGCCCGAAGGCCGGGGCGCCAAGTTCGTCCAGCGGAAAACGGCCACAAAAACGGGTGGGCTATAGCCTTGGGTGGTGGGGCTGGCCCACTTCGTCCGCCGGACTCGGAATGCCGCGAGCCTTTGCGAAGGGCCTCCGTGTGCCAAAAATAGGCTGCGGGAAAAGCCGCGCCCAAAAATAACCGCCCGAACGCCGGGGCGCCTAGTTCGTCCAGCGGAAAAAGGCCACAAAAACGAGTGGGTTATAACCTTGGGGGGTGGGGCTGGCCAACTTCGACCGCCGGACTCGGAATGCCCCGAGACTTTGCGAGGGGCCTCCGTGTGCCAAAAATTGGCCGCGGGCAAAGCCGCGCCCAAAAATAATGGCCCGAAGGCCGGGGCGCCAAGTTCGTCCAGCGGAAAAAGGCCACAAAAACGGGTGGGCTATAGCCGTGGGAGGTGGGGCTGGCCAACTTCGTCCGCCGGACTCGGAATGCCGCGAGACTTTGCGAGGGGCCTCCGTGTACCAAAAATAGGCCGCGGGCAAAGCCGCGCCCAAAAATAACCGCCCGAAGGCCGGGGCACCAAGTTCGGCCAGCGGAAAAAGGCCACAAAAATGGGTGCGCGCCTTGGGGGGTGGGGCTGGCCAACTTCGTCCGCCGGACTCGGAAGGCCGCGAGACTTTGCGAGGGGCCTCCGTGTGCCAAAAATAGGCCGCGGGCAAAGCCGCACCCAAAAATAACCGCCCGAAGGCCGGGGCGCCAAGTTCGTCCAGCGGAAAAAGGCCACAAAAACGGGTGGGCTATAGCCTTGGGGGGTGGGGCTGGCCAACTTCATCCGCCGGACTCGGAATGCCGCGAGACTTTGCGAGGGTCCTCCGTGTGCCAAAAATAGTCCGCGGGCAAGGCCGTTCCCAAAAATAACCGCCCGAAGGCCGGGGCGCCAAGTTCGTCCAGCGGAAAAAGGCCACAAAAACGGGTGGGCTATAGCCTTGGGGGGTGGGGCTGGCCAACTTCGACCGCCGGACTCGGAATGCCGCGAGACTTTGTGAGGGGCCTCCGTGTGCCAAAAATAGGCCGGGGGCAAGGCGGCGCCCAAAAATAACCACCCGAAGGCCGGGGCGCCAAGTTCGTCCAGCGGAAAAAGGCCACAAAAACGGGTGGGCTATAGCCTGGGGGGTGGGGCTGGCCAACTTCGTCCGCCGGACTCGGAAGGCCGCAAGACTTTGCGAGGGGCCTACGTGTGCCAAAAATAGGCCGCGGGCAAAGCCGCGCCCAAAAATAACCGCCCGAAGGCCGGGGTGCCAAGTTCGTCCAGCGGAAAAAGGCCACAAAAACGGGTGGGCTATAGCCTTGGGGGGTGGGGCTGTCCAACTTTGTCCGCCGGACTCGGAATGCCGCGAGACTTTGCGACGGGCCTCCTTGTGCCAAAAATAGGCCGTGGAAAAGCCGCGCTCTAAAATAACCGCCCGTAGGCCGGGGCGCAAAGTTCGACCAGCGGAAAAAGGCCACAAAAACAGGTGGGCTATAGCCTTTGGGGGTGGGGCTGGCCGACTTTGTCCGCCAGACTTGGAATGCCGCGAGACTTTGCGAGGGGCCTCCGTGTGCCAAAAATAGGCCGCTGGCAAAGCCGCGCCCAAAAATAACCACCCGAAGGCCGGGGCGCGAAGTTCGTCCAGCGGAAAAAGGCCACAAAAACGGGTGGGCTAGCCTTGGGGGGTGGGGCTGGCCAACTTCGTCCGCCGAACTCGGAATGCTACGAGACTTTGCGAGGGGGCTCCGTGTGCCAAAAATAGGCCGCGGCCAAAGCCGCGCCCAAAAATAACTGCCCGAAGGCCGGGGCGCCAAGTTCGTCCAACGGAAAAAGGCCACAAAAACGGGTGGGCTATAGCCTTGGGGGGTTGGGCTGGCCAACTTTGTCCGCCGGACTCGGAATGCCGCGAGAATTTGCGACGGGACTCCGTGTGCCAAAAATAGGCCGCGGGCAAAGCCGCGCTCTAAAATAACCGCCCAAAGGCCGGGGCGCCAAGTTCGTCCAGCGGAAAAAGGCCACAAAAACGGGTGGGCTATAGCCTTGGGGGGTGGGGCTGGCCAACTTCGTCCGCCGGACTCGGAATGCCGCGAGACTTTGCGAGGGGCCTCCGTGTGCCAAAAATAGGCCACGGGCAAAGCCGCGCCCATAAATAACCCCACGAAGGGCGGGGTGCCAAGTTCGTCCAGCGGAAAAAGGCCACAAAAACGGGTGGGCTATAGCCTTGGGGGGTGGGGCTGGCCCACTTCGTCCGCCGGACTCGGAATGCCGCGAGACATTGCGAGGGGCCTCCCAGTGCCAAAAATAGGACGCGGGCACAGCCGCGCCCAAAAATAACCGCCCGAAGGCCGGGGCGCCAAGTTCGTCCAGCGGAAAAAGGCCACAAAAACGGGTGGGCTATAGCCTTGGGGGATGGGGCTGGCCGACATCGTCCGCCGGACTCGGAATGCCGCGAGACTTTGCGAGGGGCCTCCGTGTGCCAAAAATAGGCCGCGGACAAAGCCGCGCCCAAAAATAACTGCCCGAAGGCTGGGGCGCCAAGTTCGTCCAGCGGAAAAAGGCCACAAAAACGGGTGGGCTATAGCCTTGGGTGGTGGGGCGGGCCAACTTCGTCCGCCGGACTCGGAATGCCGCGAGACTTTGCGAGGGGCCTCCGTCCGTCAAAAATAGACCGCGGGCAAAGCCGCACCCAAAAATAACCGCCCGAAGGCCAGGGCGCCAAGTTCATCCAGCGGAAAAAGGCTACAAAAACGGGTGGGCTATAGCCTTGGGGGGTGGGGCTGGCCAACTTCGTCCGCCGGACTCGGAATGCCGCGAGTCTTTACGAGGGGCCTCCGTGCGCCAAAAATAGGCCGCGGGCAAAGCCGCGTCCAAAAATAACCACCCGAAGGCCGGGGCGCGAAGTTCGTCCACCGGAAAAAGGCCACAAAAACGGGTGGGCTAGCCTTGGGGGGTGGGGCTGGCCAACTTCGTCCGCCGAACTCGGAATGCTACGAGACTTTGCGAGGGGGCTCCGTGTGCCAAAAATAGGCCACGGCCAAAGCCGCGCCCAAAAATAACCGCCCGAAGGCCGGGGCGCCAAGTTCGTCCAACGGAAAAAGGCCACAAAAACGGGTGGGCTATAGCCTTGGGGGGTTGGGCTGGCCAACTTTGTCCGCCGGACTCGGAATGCCGCGAGACTTTGCGACGGGCCTCTGTGTGCCAAAAATAGGCCGCGGGCTAAGCCGCGCTCTAAAATAACTGCCCGAAGGCCGGGGCGCCAAGTTCGTCCAGCGGAAAAAGGCCACAAAAACGGGTGGGCTATAGCCTTGGGGGATGGGGCCGGCCGACTTCGTCCGCCGGACTCGGAATGCCGCGAGACTTTGCGAGGGGCCTCCGTCCGTCAAAAATAGACCGCGGGCAAAGCCGCACCCAAAAATAACCGTCCGAAGGCCAGGGCGCCAAGTTCATCCAGCGGAAAAAGGCCACAAAAACGGGTGGGCTATAGCCTTGGGGGGTGGGGCTGGCCAACTTCGCCCGCCGGACTCGGAATGCCGCGAGACTTTACGAGGGGCCTCCGTGCGCCAAAAATAGGCCACGGGCAAAGCCGCGTCCAAAAATAACCACCCGAAGGCCGGGGCGCGAAGTTCGTCCACCGGAAAAAGGCCACAAAAACGGGTGGGCTAGCCTTGGGGGGTGGGGCTGGCCAACTTCGTCCGCCGGACTCGGAATGCCGCGAGACTTTGCGAGGGGCCTCCGTGTGCCAAAAATAGAACACGGGCACAGCCGCGCCCAAAAATAACCGCCCGAAGGCCGGGGCGCCAAGTTCGTCCAGCGGAAAAAGGCCACAAAAACGGGTGGGCTATAGCCTTGGGGGATGGGGCTGGCCGACTTCGTCCGCCGGACTCGGAATGCCGCGAGACTTTGCGAGGGGCCTCCGTGTGCCAAAAATAGGCCGCGGACAAAGCCGCGCCCAAAAATAACCGCCCGAAGGCCGGGGCGCCAAGTTCGTCCAGCGGAAAAAGGCCACAAAAACGGGTGGGCTATAGCCTTGGGTGGTGGGGCTGGCCGACTTCGTCCGCCGGACTCGGAATGCCGCGAGACTTTGCGAGGGGCCTCCGTTTGCCAAAAATAGGCTGCGAGCAAAGCCGCGCCCAAAAATAACCGCCCGAAGGCCGGGGCGCCAAGTTCGTCCAGTGGAAAAAGGCCACAAAAACGGGTGGGCTATAGCCTTGGGGGGTGGGGCTGGCCAACTTCGTCCGCCGGACTCGGAATGCCGCGAGACTGTGCGAGGGGCCTCCGTGTGCCAAAAATAGGCTGCGAGCAAAGCCGCGCCCAAAAATAACTGCCCGAAGGCCGGGGCGCCAAGTTCGTCCAGCGGAAAAAGGCCACAAAAACGGGTGGGCTATAGCCTTGGGGGGTGGGGCTGGCCAACTTCGTCCGCCGGACTCGGAATGCCGCGAGACTTTGCGAGGGGCCTCCGTGTGCCAAAAATAGGCTGCGAGCAAAGCCACGCCCAAAAATAACCGCCCGAAGGCCGGGGCGCCAAGTTCGTCCAGCGGAAAAAGGCCACAAAAACAGGTGGGCTATAGCCTCGGGGGGTGAGGCTGGCCCACTTCGTCCGCCGGACTCGGAATGCCGCGAGACTTTGCGAGGGGCCTCCGTGTGCTAAAAATAGGCCGCGGGCAAAGCCGCGACCAAAAATAACCGCCCGAAGGCCGGGGCGCCAAGTTCGTCCAGCGGAAAAAGGCCACAAAAACGGGTGGGCCATAGCCTTGGGGGGTGGGGCTGGCCGACTTCGTCCGCCAGATTCGGAATGCCACGAGACTTTGCGAGGTGCCTCCGTGTGCCAAAAATAGGCCGCGAGCAAAGCCGCGCCCACAAATAACCGCCCGAAGGCCGGGGCGCCAAGTTCGTCCAGCGGAAAAAGGCCACAAAAACAGGTGGGCTATAGCCTCGGGGGGTGAGGCTGGCCCACTTCGTCCGCCGGACTCGGAATGCCGCGAGACTTTGCGAGGGGCCTCCGTGTGCTAAAAATAGGCCGCGGGCAAAGCCGCGCCCAAAAATAACCGCCCGAAGGCCAGGGCGCCAAGTTCGTCCAGCGGAAAAAGGCCACAAAAACGGGTGGGCTATAGCCTTGGGGGGTGGGGCTGGCCGACTTCGTCCGCCGGACTCGGAATGCCACGAGACTTTGTGAAGGGCCTCCGTGTGCCAATAATAGGCCGCGGGCAAAGCCGCGCCCAAAAATAACCGCCCGAAGCCGGGGCGCCAAGTTCGTCCAGCGGAAAAAGGCTACAAAAACGGGTGGGCTATAGCCTTGGGGGGTGGAACTGGCCAAATTCGTCCGCCGGACTCGGAATGCCACGAGACTTTGTGAGGGGCCTCCGTGTGCCAATAATAGGCCGCTGGCAAAGCCGCGCCCAAAAATAACCGCCCGAAGGCCGGGGCGCCAAGTTCGTCCAGCAGAAAAAGGCTACAAAAACGGGTGGGCTATAGCCTTGGGGGGTGGGACTGGCCAAATTCGTCCACCGGACTCGGAATGCCGCGAGACTTTGCGAGGGGCCTCCGTGTGCCAAAAATAGGCCGCGGGCAAAGCTGCGCCCAAAAATAACCGCCCGAAGGCCGGGGCGCCAAGTTCGTCCAGCGGAAAAAGGCAACAAAAACGGGTGGGCTATAGCCTCGGGGGGTGGGGCTGTCCAACTTCGTCCGCCGGACTCGGAATGCCGCGAGACTTTGCGAGGGGCCTCTGTGTGCCAAAAATAGGCCGCGGTAAAATCCGCGCCCAAAAATAACCGCCCGAAGGCCGTGGCGCCAAGTTCGTCCAGCGTAAAAAGGCCACAAAAACGGGTGGGCCATAGCCTTGGGGGGTGGCGCTGGCCGACTTCGTCCGCCAGATTCGGAATACCACGAGACTTTGCGAGGTGCCTCCGTGTGCCAAAAATAGGCCGCGGTCAAAGCCACAACCAAAAATAACCGCCCGAAGGCCGGGGCGCCAAGTTCGTCCAGCGGAAAAAGGCCACAAAAACGGGTGGGCCATAGCCTTGGGGGGTGGGGCTGGCCGACTTCGTCCGCCAGATTCGGAATACCACGAGACTTTGCGAGGTGCCTCCGTGTGGCAAAAATAGGCCGCGGCAAAGCCGCGCCCAAAAATAACCGCCCGAAGGCCAGGGCGCCAAGTTCGTCCAGCGGAAAAAGGCCACAAAAACGGGTGGGCTATTGCCTTGGGGGGTGGGGCTGGCCGACTTCGTCCGCCGGACTCGGAATGCCACGAGACTTTGTGAGGGGCCTCCGTGTTCCAATAATAGGCCGCGGGCAAAGCCGCACCCAAAAATAACCGCCCGAAGCCGGGGCGCCAAGTTCGTCCAGCGGAAAAAGGCCACAAAAACGGGTGGTCTATAGCCTTGGGGGGTGGGGCTGGCCAACTTCGTCTGCCGGACTCGGAATGCCGCGAGACTTTGCGAGCGGCCTCCGTGTGCCAAAAATAGGATGCGGGCAAAGCCGCGCCCAAAAATAAACCGCCCGAAGGCTGGGGCGCCAAGTTCGTCCAGCGGAAAAAGGCCACAAAAACGGGTGGGCTATAGCCTTGGGGGGTGGGGTTGGCCAACTTCGTCCGCCGAATTCGGAATGCCGCGAGACTTTGTGAGGGGCCTCCGTGTTCCAAAAATAGGCCGCGGGCAAAGCCGCGCCCAAAAATAACCGCCCGAAGCCGGGGCGCCAAGTTCGTCCAGCGGAAAAAGGCTACAAAAACGGGTGGGCTATAGCCTTGGGGGGTGGGGCTGGCCAACTTCGTCCGCCGGACTCGGAATGCCGCGAGACTTTGCGAGGGGCCTCCTTGTGCCAAAAATAGGCTGCGAGCAAAGCCGCGCCCAAAAATAACCGCCCGAAGGCCGGGGCGCCAAGTTCGTCCGGCGGAAAAAGGCCACAAAAACGGGTGGGCTATAGCCTTGGGGGGTGGGGCTGTCCAACTTCGTCCGCCGGACACGGAATGCCGTGAGACTTTGCGAGGGGCCTCTGTGTGACAAAAATAGGCCGTGGCCAAAGACGCGCCCAAAAATAACCGCCCGAAGGCCAGGGCGCCAAGTTCGTCCAGCGGAAAAAGGCCACAAAAACGGGTGGGCTATAGCCTTGGGGGGTGGGGCTGGCCAACTTCGTCCGCCGGACTCGGAATGCCGCGAGACTTTGCAAGGGGCCTCCGCGCGCCAAAAATATGCCGCGGGCAAGGCCGCGCCCAGAAATAACCGCCCGAAGGCGGGGGCGCCAAGTTCGTCCAGCGGAAAAAGGCCCGAAAAACGAGTGGGCTATAGCCTTGGGGGGTGGGGCTGGCCAACTTCATCCGCCAGACTCGGAATGCCGCGAGACTTTGCGAGGGGCCTCCGTGTGCCAAAAATAGGCCGCGGCCAAAGCCGCGCCGAAAAGTAACGGCCCGAAGGCCGGGGCGCCAAGTTCGTCCGGCGGAAAAAGGCCACAAAATCGGGTGTGCTATAGCCTTGGGGGGTGGGGCTGGCCAACTTCATCCGCCGGACTCGGAATGCCGCGACACTTTGCGAGGGGCCTCCGTGTGACAAAAATAGGCCGCGGTCAAAGCCGCGCCCAAAAATAACCGCCCGAAGGCCGGGGCGCCAAGTTCGTCCTGCGGAAAAAGGCCACAAAAACGGGTGGGCTATAGCCTTGGGGGGTGGGGCTGGCCAACTTCGTCCGCCGGACACGGAATGCCGCGATACTTTGCGAGGGGCCTTCGTGTGCCAAAACTAGGCCGCAGACAAAGCCGCACCCAAATATAAACCGCCCGAAGGCCGGGGCGCCAATTTCGTCCAGCGGAAAAATGCCACAAAAACGGGTGGGCTATAGCCTTGGGGGGTGAGGCTGGCTAACTTCGTCCGCCGGACTCGGAATGCCGCGAGACTTTACGAGAGGCCTCCGTGTACCAAAAATAGGCCACGGGCAAAGCCGTGCCCAAAAATAACCGCCCGAAGGCTGGGGCGCCAAGTTCGTCCAGCGGAAAAAGGCCACAAAAACGGGTGGGCTATAGCCTTGGGGGGTGAGGCTGCCCAACTTCGTCCGCCGAATTCGGAATGCCGCGAGACTTTGCGAGGGGCCTCCGTGTGCCAAAAATAGGCCGCAGGCAAAGCCGCGCCCAAGAATAACCGCCCGAAGGCCGGGGCGCCTAGTTCGTCCAGCGGAAAAAGGCCACAAAAATGGGTGGGCTATAGCCTTGGGGGGTGGGGCTTGCCAACATCGTCCGCCGGACTCGGAATGCCGCGATACTTTGCGAGGGGCCTCCGTGTGCCAAAAATAGGCCGCGGGCAAAGCCGCGCCCAAGAATAACCGCCCGAAGGCCGGGGCGCCAAGTTCGTCCAGCGGAAAAATACCACAAAAACGGGTGGGCTATAGCCTTGGGGGGTGGGGCTGGCCGACTTCGTCCGCAGGAATCGGAATGCCGCGAGACTTTGCGAGGGGCCTCCGTGTGCCAAAAATAACCTCCCGAAGGCCGGGGCGCCAAGTTCGTCCAGCAGAAAAAGGCCACAAAAACGGGTGGTCTATTGCCTTGGGGGGTGGGGCTGGCCCACTTCGTCCGCCGGACTCGGAATGCCGCGAGACTTTGCGAGGGGCCTCCGTGTGCCAATAATAGGCCGCGGGCAAAGCCGCGCCCAAAAATAACCGCCCGAAGGCCGGGGCGCCAAGTTCGTCCAGCGGAAAAAGGCTACAAAAACGGGTGGGCTATAGCCTTGGGGGGTGGGACTGGCCAAATTCGTCCACCGGCCTCGGAATGCCGCGAGACTTTGCGAGGGGCCTCCGTGTGCCAAAAATAGGCCGCGGGCAAAGCCGCGCCCAAAAATAACCGCCCGAAGGCCGGGGCGCCAAGTTCGTCCAGCGGAAAAAGGCCACAAAAACAGGTGGGTTATAGCCTCGGGGGGTGAGGCTGGCCAACTTCGTCCGCCGGACTCGGAATGCCACGAGACTTTGCGAGGTGCCTCCGTGTGCCAAAAATAGGCCGTGGGCAAAGCCGTGCACACAAATAACCGCCCGAAGGCCAGGGCGCCAAGTTCGTCCAGCGGAAAAAGGCCACAAAAACGGGTGGGCTATAGCCTTGGGGGGTGGGGCTGGCCGACTTCGTCCGCCGGACTCGGAATGCCACGAGACTTTGCGAGGGGCCTCCGTGTGCCAATAATAGGCCGCGGGCAAAGCCGCGCCCAAAAATAACCGCCCGAAGGCCGGGGCGCCAAGTTCGTCCAGCGGAAAAAGGCCACAAAAACGGGTGGGCTATAGCCTTGGGGGGTGGGGCTGGCCGACTTCGTCCGGCGGACTCGGAATGCCGCGAGACTTTGCGAGGGGCCTCCGTGTGCCAATAATAGGCCGCGGGCAAAGCCGCGCCCAAAAATAACCGCCCGAAGGCCGGGGCGCCAAGTTCGTCCAGCGGAAAAAGGCCACAAAAACAGGTGGGCTATAGCCTCGGGGGGTGAGGCTGGCCAACTTCGTCCGCCGGACTCGGAATGCCGCGAGACTTTGCGAGGGGCCTCCGTGTGCTAAAAATAGGCCGCGGGCAAAGCCACAACCAAAAATAACCGCCCGAAGGCCGGGGCGCCAAGTTCGTCCAGCGGAAAAAGGCCACAAAAACGGGTGGGCCATAGCCTTGGGGGGTGGGGCTGGCTGACTTCGTCCGCCAGATTCGGAATACCACGAGACTTTGCGAGGTGCCTCCGTGTGCCAAAAATAGGCCGCGGCAAAGCCGCGCCCAAAAATAACCGCCCGAAGGCCAGGGCGCCAAGTTCGTCCAGCGGAAAAAGGCCACAAAAACGGGTGGGCTATAGCCTTGGGGGGTGGGGCTGGCCGACTTCGTCCGCCGGACTCGGAATGCCACGAGACTTTGTGAGGGGCCTCCGTGTGCCAATAATAGGCCGCGGGCAAAGCCGCGCCCAAAAATAACCGCCCGAAGCCGGGGCGCCAAGTTCGTCCAGCGGAAAAAGGCTACAAAAACGGGTGGGCTATAGCCTTGGGGGGTGGGACTGGCCAAATTCGTCCGCCGGACTCGGAATGCCACGAGACTTTGCGAGGGGCCTCCGTGTGCCAATAATAGGCCGCGGACAAAGCCGCGCCCAAAAATAACCGCCCGAAGGCCGGGGCGCCAAGTTCGTCCAGCGGAAAAAGGCTACAAAAATGGGTGGGCTATAGCCTTGGGGGGTGGGACTGGCCAAATTCGTCCACCGGACTCGGAATGCCGCGAGACTTTGCGAGGGGCCTCCGTGTGCCAAAAATAGGCCGCGGGCAAAGCCGCGCCCAAAAATAACCGCCCGAAGGCCGGGGCGCCAAGTTCGTCCAGCGGAAAAAGGCAACAAAAACGGGTGGGCTATAGCCTCGGGGGGTGGGGCTGTCCAACTTCGTCCGCCGGACTCGGAATGCCGCGAGACTTTGCGAGGGGCCTCCGTGTGCCAAAAATAGGCCGCGGTCAAAGCCGCGCCCAAAAATAACCGCCCGAAGGCCGTGGCGCCAAGTTCGTCCAGCGGAAAAAGGCCACAAAAACGGGTGGGCCATAGCCTTGGGGGGTGGGGCTGGCCGACTTCGTCCGCCAGATTCGGAATACCACGAGACTTTGCGAGGTGCCTCCGTGTGCCAAAAATAGGCCGCGGTCAAAGCCACAACCAAAAATAACCGCCCGAAGGCCGGGGCGCCAAGTTTGTCCAGCGGAAAAAGGCCACAAAAACGGGTGGGCCATAGCCTTGGGGGGTGGGGCTGGCCGACTTCGTCCGCCAGATTCGGAATACCACGAGACTTTGCGAGGTGCCTCCGTGTGCCAAAAATAGGCCGCGGCAAAGCCGCGCCCAAAAATAACCGCCCGAAGGCCAGGGCGCCAAGTTCGTCCAGCGGAAAAAGGCCACAAAAACGGGTGGGCTATTGCCTTGGGGGGTGGGGCTGGCCGACTTCGTCCGCCGGACTCGGAATGCCACGAGACTTTGTGAGGGGCCTCCGTGTTCCAATAATAGGCCGCGGGCAAAGCCGCACCCAAAAATAACCGCCCGAAGCCGGGGCGCCAAGTTCGTCCAGCGGAAAAAGGCCACAAAAACGGGTGGTCTATAGCCTTGGGGGGTGGGGCTGGCCAACTTCGTCTGCCGGACTCGGAATGCCGCGAGACTTTGCGAGGGGCCTCCGTGTGCCAAAAATAGGCCGCGGGCAAAGCCGCGCCCAAAAATAAACCGCCCGAAGGCTGGGGCGCCAAGTTCGTCCAGCGGAAAAAGGCCACAAAAACGGGTGGGCTATAGCCTTGGGGGGTGGGGTTGGCCAACTTCGTCTGCCGAATTCGGAATGCCGCGAGACTTTGTGAGGGGCCTCCGTGTTCCAAAAATAGGCCGCGGGCAAAGCCGCGCCCAAAAATAACCGCCCGAAGCCGGGGCGCCAAGTTCGTCCAGCGGAAAAAGGCTACAAAAACGGGTGGGCTATAGCCTTGGGGGGTGGGGCTGGCCAACTTCGTCCGCCGGACTCGGAATGCCGCGAGACTTTGCGAGGGGCCTCCTTGTGCCAAAAATAGGCTGCGAGCAAAGCCGCGCCCAAAAATAACCGCCCGAAGGCCGGGGCGCCAAGTTCGTCCGGCGGAAAAAGGCCACAAAAACGGGTGGGCTATAGCCTTGGGGGGTGGGGCTGTCCAACTTCGTCCGCCGGACACGGAATGCCGTGAGACTTTGCGAGGGGCCTCTGTGTGACAAAAATAGGCCGTGGCCAAAGACGCGCCCAAAAATAACCGCCCGAAGGCCAGGGCGCCAAGTTCGTCCAGCGGAAAAAGGCCACAAAAACGGGTGGGCTATAGCCTTGGGGGGTGGGGCTGGCCAACTTCGTCCGCCGGACTCGGAATGCCGCGAGACTTTGCAAGGGGCCTCCGCGCGCCAAAAATATGCTGCGGGCAAGGCCGCGCCCAAAAATAACCGCCCGAAGGCTGGGGCGCCAAGTTCGTCCAGCGGAAAAAGGCCACAAAAACGAGTGGGCTATAGCCTTGGGGGGTGGGGCTGGCCAACTTCGTCCGCCGGACTCGGAATGCCGCGAGACTTTGCGAGGGGCCTCCGTGCATCAAAAATAGGCCGCGGGACAAGCCGTGTCCAAAAATAACCGGCCGAAGGCCGGGGCGCCAAGTTCGTCCAGCGGAAAAAGGCCACAAAAACGGGTGGGCTATAGCCTTAGGGGGTGGGGCTGGCCAACTTCGTCCGCCGGACTCGGAATGCCGTGAGACTTTGCGAGGGGCCTCCGTGTGCCAAAAATAGGCCGCGGGCAAAGCCGCGCACAAAAATAACCACCCGAAAGCCGGGGCGCCAAGTTCGTCCAGCGGAAAAAGGCCACAAAAACGAGTGGGCTATAGCCTTGGGGGTGGGGCTGGCCAACTTCGTCCGCCGGACTTGGAATGCCGCGAGACTTTGCGAGGGGCTTCCATGTGGTAAAAGAAGTCCGCGGACAATGCCGCGGCCAAAAATAACCGCCCGAAGGCCGGGGCGCCAAGATCGTCCAGCGGAAAAAGGCCACAAAAACGGGTGGGCTATAGCCTTGGGGGGTGGGGCTGGACAACTTCGTCCGCCGGACTCGGAATGCCGTGAGACTTTGTGAGGGGCCTCCGTGTGCCAAAAATAGGCCGCGGGCAAAGCCGCACACAAAAGTAAACGCCCGAAGGCCGGGGCGCCAAGTTCGTCCAGCGGAAAAAGGCCACAAAAACGGGTGGGCTATAGCCTTGGGGGGTGGGGCTGGCCAACTTCGTCCGCCGGACTTGGAAAGCCGCGAGACTTTGCGAGGGGCCTCCGTGTGCCAAAAATAGGCCGCGGACAAAGCTGTGCCCAAAAATAACCGCCCGAAGGCCGGGGTGCCAAGTTCGTCCTGCGGAAAAAGGCCACAAAAACGGGTGGGCTATAGCCTTGGGGGGTGGGGCTGGCCAACTTCGTCCGCCGGACTCGGAATGCCGCGAGACTTTCCGAGGGGCCTCCGTGTGGTAAAAGAAGTCCGCGGGCAAAGCCGCGCCCAAAAATAACCGCCCGAAGGCCGGGGCGCCAAGTTCGTCCAGCGGAAAAAGGCCACAAAAACGGGTGGGCTATAGCCTTGGGGGGTGGGGCTGGCCAACTTCGTCCGCCGGACTCGGAAAGCCGCGAGACTTTGCGAGGGGCCTCCGTGTGCCAAAAATAGGCCGCGGACAAAGATGTGCCCAAAAATAACCGCCCGAAGGCCGGGGCGCCAAGTTCGTCCAGCGGAAAAAGGCCACAAAAACGGGTGGGCTATAGCCTTGGGGGGTGGGGCTGGCCAACTTCGTCCGCCGGACTCGGAATGCCGTGAGACTTTGCGAGGGGCCTCCGTGTGCCAAAAATAGGCCGCGGACAAAGCTGTGCCCAAAAATTTCCGCCCGAAAGCCGGGGCGCCAAGTTCGTCCAGCGGAAAAAGGCCACAAAAACGAGTGGGCTATAGCCTTGGGGGGTGGGGCTGGCCAACTTCGTCCGCCGGACTCGGAATGCCGTGAGACATTGTGAGGGGCCTCCGTGTGCCAAAAATAGGCCGCGGGCAAAGCCGCGCACAAAAATAACCGCCCGAAAGCCGGGGCGCCAAGTTCGTCCAGCGGAAAAAGGCCACAAAAACGAGTGGGCTATAGCCTTGGGGGTGGGGCTGGCCAACTTCGTCCGCCGGACTTGGAATGCCGCGAGACTTTGCGAGGGTCCTCCGTGTGGTAAAAGAAGTCCGCGGACAATGCCGCGGCCAAAAATAACCGGCCGAAGGCCAGGGCGCCAAGTTCGTCCAGCGGAAAAAGGCCACAAAAACGGGTGGGCTATAGCCTTGGGGGGTGGGGCTGGCCAACTTCGTCCGCTGGACTCGGAATGCCGTGAGACTTTGCGAGGGGCCTCCGTGTGCCAAAAATAGGCCGCGGGCAAAGTCGCGCACAAAAATAACCGCCCGAAAGCCGGGGCGCCAAGTTCGTCCAGCGGAAAAAGGCCACAAAAACGAGTGGGCTATAGCCTTGGGGGTGTGGCTGGCCAACTTCGTCCGCCGGACTTGGAATGCCGCGAGACTTTGCGAGGGGCCTCCGTGTGGTAAAAGAAGTCCGCGGACAATGCCGCGGCCAAAAATAACCGCCCGAAGGCCGGGGCGCCAAGTTCGTCCAGCGGAAAAAAGCCACAAAAACGGGTGGGCTATAGCCTTGGGGGGTGGGGCTGGATAACTTCGTCCGCCGGACTCGGAATGCCGTGAGACTTTGTGAGGGGCCTCCGTGTGCCAAAAATAGGCCGCGGGCAAAGCCGCACACAAAAGTAAACGCCCGAAGGCCGGGGCGCCAAGTTCGTCCAGCGGAAAAAGGCCACAAAAACGGGTGGGCTATAGCCTTGGGGGGTGGGGCTGGCCAACTTCGTCCGCCGGACTTGGAAAGCCGCGAGACTTTGCGAGGGGCCTCCGTGTGCCAAAAATAGGCCGCGGACAAAGCTGTGCCCAAAAATAACCGCCCGAAGGCCGGGGCGCCAAGTTCGTCCAGCGGAAAAAGGCCACAAAAACGGGTGGGCTATAGCCTTGGGGGGTGGGGCTGGCCAACTTCGTCCGCCGGACTCGGAATGCCGCGAGACTTTGCGAGGGTCCTCCGTGTGGTAAAAGAAGTCCGCGGGCAAAGCCGCGCCCAAAAATAACCGCCCAAAGGCCGGGGCGCCAAGTTCGTCCAGCGGAAAAAGGCCACAAAAACGGGTGGGCTATAGCCTTGGGGGGTGGGGCTGGCCAACTTCGTCCGCCGGACTCGGAATGCCGTGAGACTTTGCGAGGGGCCTCCGTGTGCCAAAAATAGGCCGCGGGCAAAGCTGTGCCCAAAAATAACCGCCCCAAAGCCGGGGCGCCAAGTTCGTCCAGCGGAAAAAGGCCACAAAAACGAGTGGGCTATAGCCTTGGGGGTGGGGCTGGCCAACTTCGTCCGCCGGACTTGGAATGCCGCGAGACTTTGCGAGGGGCCTCCGTGTGGTAAAAGAAGTCCGCGGACAATGCCGCGGCCAAAAATAACCGGCCGAAGGCCAGGGCGCCAAGTTCGTCCAGCGGAAAAAGGCCACAAAAACGGGTGGGCTATAGCCTTGGGGGGTGGGGCTGGCCAACTTCGTCCGCTGGACTCGGAATGCCGTGAGACTTTGCGAGGGGCCTCCGTGTGCCAAAAATAGGCCGCGGGCAAAGTCGCGCACAAAAATAACCGCCCGAAAGCCGGGGCGCCAAGTTCGTCCAGCGGAAAAAGGCCACAAAAACGAGTGGGCTATAGCCTTGGGGGTGGGGCTGGCCAACTTCGTCCGCCGGACTTGGAATGCCGCGAGACTTTGCGAGGGGCCTCCGTGTGGTAAAAGAAGTCCGCGGACAATGCCGCGGCCAAAAATAACCGCCCGAAGGCCGGGGCGCCAAGTTCGTCCAGCGGAAAAAGGCCACAAAAACGGGTGGGCTATAGCCTTGGGGGGTGGGGCTGGATAACTTCGTCCGCCGGACTCGGAATGCCGTGAGACTTTGTGAGGGGCCTC